>BSAI01000030.1:28974050-29016362 GCA_036245035.1 Adrianichthys oophorus | reverse complement strand
GGATGGATGGATGGATGGATGGATGGATGGATGGATGGATGGATGGATGGATGGATGGATAGATAGATAGATGATAGATAGATATCACTGAGTAATAACTGTGTATTTCTCAACAGAAGTCTATGGGATTTGGGCTTTCTGGGACAATGTGGGGGGGTTACTCAGAGGTTACTCAGTCCAGTTCACACATACAGTCTATGATTCAAACAGAAGTGGAAGGTGGGGCCTTAGTAATCACTGAAATGTTGTGTAAAAATTACACCTGCTGCATAATTTATTGCTTGCTTTAAATGCATAAAATGTGTATTACTATTAGTATTTAAAGAAAATTTGAAAAAAAATAAGTTTCAATACACTTGCAAAACTTCAGAACTTTTGACGAAAAAATGTTGAAGAAACCTCTACAGAATTTAAAAAAAAAACGTACAAAATAAAACTGGAAAACACAAATAAAATTCCAAATGTAAACCACAGAAAAGCGTAGCTAATCTACAGAGCGTCACAAATTCATGTTAAGTTCCAGCAGATGTGGACACAACCTAAAACTTGTTCAGACTTCCTGTGAAAAATAAATCTCCCTGCCTGCCCACTAAAATACGTCCACATAAATGATGGACAGTCAAACCGACACGGCGTGGGTTATTTACAAGTTTCTCACTTACCTGTTGAACCCCTTCAACCAATCACTCCTCCAGACCTGACAGTCAGTTGCATTTTAAAGGCTTAGAAAATCAAATAAGTTGTTCAAGCAGCTGTTTGGTTTCATCAAGAATGAAATAATGAAGATTTCTTTAAATGAACAGGTGTCTTCATGTTTGAAGGCAGGAGCCCCTCTCTGGATATCTGTATTAGTATAAAAGACTTCTATCAGGCTATTAGAAGGTTATTGTGTTGTTCATAAGGCTTTCTGATTGGATCATAAATCTGCTGTCATTGAATTACAGTGAACAAGTCTTATCTTCACTAACCAGGGAGATTATTGGGGGTTGGTACAGCAGGGTGGGGGCGGGCGAAACACATTAATGACAGACAGAGGAAAAAAGTCATAGTTTGAATGAGCCTTTGAGAGACGGCAAGATGCGTTTGATTAAAATTCCGCCATTCTCATCATCGTTTCCACAAGGCTTCCTTGTCCTGCGGCCCTGTAATTACATGCTGTCCAAGAAGCCATTTGCTGCCTAAAGCTTCGCGGCAAAACACTTGGCCCTGCCCCTCTCTGTCTCTCCAAATGAGTTTTCATTAGCATAATGGTGTGCGCTGCTGCTTAGTGATTTCTTTTAATCAACCCTGGAGTCACTGGTAATTAGTTACAAATGATTAATTAATTCTGATTAATACTTTTGGCATCTTCTGACTTAGTTTTGGCTCATTTGTCATGAAGTAGGGGACAGTCATGGCAGCTGAATTGGATGAAACTTGAACTTCAGACCCTTTTTTCAAACCTTGGCTTCAATCGATGTCATTCCTCCTCGTATCTTAGGTTTGGCCTCAATCTAATTGAAGGAATCTGACAGTGTTTCCACCAGCTTTGTTTTCTCCGTGGCATGTTTGACAACCGGACTACTGAAAGCTGGTGGAAATAAAAATATCCAGCAGTGCCTGGATGCAAAGAAAAAACAACAACTAAGTGATTCTGCAGGTGGAGGAAAAAAGTCGTTAACATTCATAGAGCTGAAAATAAAGAATTGCCTGCGGAATGCATTACACAGCAAACACAGGGGAGGTTGCGATGCTCATCTGGATAACATTGTACCTGGAAAAAATAGGATTTTAAAAGCACGGAATGTCAGGCTTCAAATCAGGATGTGTAATCTTTCACATATATACCTCGTGGAGGATGGTAGAGCCATGTGTCCTTTTGAAAATAACAAGCCAAACAAAGCTTTTTAATGGAAAAGACACACACATGCCCCGAAGTCAGAGAGTTTTCTCATACCTAATTTGTTCTGAGTCGAAGATTGGTGCTGCACACACGTTCCTTTCACACAACTTCACCAGGATGTGTTACAGCAGGATTGCAGATTACAAAAGCTGTTTAATCGCGGATTGATCAGAACAATTGTTTCCCCGGAAACCAGACTACCACACATTTACCGCCCAGACAAGTAACCTCAACAACGTCACTCTTAGTCATTCTGTTTGCATAGGCCTTTGAGTTTCTTAAGCACACACAGATCATTCACACCTACACATATAGAAACACACACACAGTGTCAACACTTGGGTGAAACATTCCCCAAAAAACATTTGATTTCCCCTGTTTCCCTTTGACCTCTGACCTTCAACTCCAAACACACACCCTTGTCTTCTTCTGGGCTCCTGTTTAGGGTTATGGCAATGCAGGATTAAGCCCAAACAGAAACTCCACCCGGGCTGCCTCTCACCTCCTGCAGGGACTCATTTAAACACACCCCAGCAGCCTGTGTGTATCTCTAGCTGTCCATCCGCCCACCCACCTTCTCTATATATATATATTTGTGAGTGAAAGCCACACCCCACAGCTGTGCACCTGGAGCTGCTCCCATTCCAGTGTGGCAGTGAACCCACACACCTGTTCACACCTGAGGCCTGCGTCTCCGCGCTTCCATTTCGTCACCCGCTTTTGTTAACATCCATCAACTCTAAAGACTCACACAGGCTAAAAGAAAAAAAAAAGCCTCAGGACTTTCCACGCCTCAGACATGTGACACTCTGCTGTGTTAAACAAACAATCTCCAAAGGTGTCAATTTGCAGAATGATTAGATATTTGTACTTTTTTCCCACTTTGCTTTGTAATCTCACCTGGGCTGTTGAACCAGAACAAAGCAGGTTGTCATGATGGATTTTATGCAAAGAGTTGACCATTGTTCTGACTTCAACATAACATAGCAATTTTATATTGTTAAAAAGTCAATTCAATGATTTGTTTTGCAAAGTGATAACGAATCTCTATATATCCATGGTATATATGGCAATACAAATTAGAGAGCAAGCGCTTTAAAAATAGATTAAAATTTAAAAAAAAAAAGGGAACCAACTGCATATATTATATGTCATAGTACACGCATTCCACTTCAACTGTTGATTTCGCAGATCTTTGAAGGGATGTGGGGTCCACCTTCCTGAGGGAAAGAAATTAACAATCCATGTCCAATGTGGGCTAAATGCAGACGGTATGTTTTAGACTTTGAGCACCCTCTTCCGATTTGGCTTGATTGGGTGGGAAATGTCAATAAATGCCTTCTTTAGCTTTGGTTTGTTTGAGCGCCATCCGTTAGAAGAGATCATCTGCATGATCACACAACTCAAAGTCACCTCCATTTTTGGGATTTGGATTCGATTTATTTCAAACAATTGAAACAAAGAAATGTTAAAGAAGACAAACAACAGAGATATACATCTATGCATAGATTTATCAAAGTTAAGATGATTAGTCATGGTTTGATTGGAAAACCAAAAAATAAAAAGTAAAACTGAGTCACATACATGCATACACATGTAAATGTTGCTATTATAATTACTCTTCATCAAAAATAGACATGTTTGTACCTACAGTTTACAACATATGACACACTGAATCCATTAAATGCTTTAGGACACTGAAGCCCTTCAGAGTGTGGTAACCTCACTGACCGGCACGAGAAGACACTGAACAAACTGGTCAGGAGGTCCAGCTCTGACCTGGGCTGTTCGCTGGACTCTGTGGAGGAGATGGGTGAGAGGAGTTGTCCGTCTGCATTCACGCTGTGGTGAACTGCACCATGATTCATCGAAGCAAACTGAGTTCCTCATTTTCAAGTCAACAGGAGTCCCTGTAGGTTTTCACACTTCCACCAAAAGCATCATTCTGGTCTTGAGCAAACAGGCCCGGCGTGAATTCACTATCATCCTTTCTTTTCTCCATTCTAGCCTCTCCATGGCTACTTAACCTAAATTTGGGACATTTTAACTAAAAAAAAATGTTTATGATTAAAAAAGAATATAAATCTGCCCAAATAAAAACAGATTGATACAAGAATTCTCAGAAACTCAACAGGTTTAGTTCGGTATGGCCTGATGAAATCTGAGCAGGTTTTTGACCCAGATTTTCTGTGTTCCCTCCCAACATGAACCTGTAAAGGTCCAGGGTGAAAAGCCACCAGCACGTTACCAAAAACCCTCTGAACACCTGTCGGTGTCACATACATGTCACAGTGCAAAAACAGCGCCAACATTCCATGCTAATGCCTTGACCACCCAAAACAAATGTGGGAGGTCTGAGCGCGCTCAGTAGCCTCACAGCGAGGCTCCGCTCTCCCTCATGGCTGCTGACAGGTATTGTTTGTGGGCCATCTTTTATGCTCCCTCACTGGCGTTTCACCTCAACAGACGAGACATGTCAGCAGAGGCTCGTCAGCATATACAAACACCACAAAGAAAACACGATGAAACTAAAACACAACTTTTGACACATTTCATCAACTTTTGTTTCCTTCCTTTAACCTGCACTGACCCGAACTACAACCGACAATGTTTGAATCGTGACACACCACACAACTCTTTCTCTAATCCTTAAAGATTAATGGTATGTTTTCCTTTTACTGTGCTGTAACGTGGCTGATCTAAGCTGGTAAAGTACCGGCAAGACTTTAATGGCCAACATTGACATAATTTATGTGCAAAAGTTTGATAAATATTGAATAAATGGATTAAAATAACTGAGAATCAACCGTTCGCTACATATCTAGACAAGCCAGCTGCTAATCTGTCCAACTACAGGCCATGATGGAAAAAAAAAAAAAACAAGAGCCCACCAAAAAAAAAAAAGGCTAGCAAAAATTGGTTCAGTTTCACCCTGAGGTGGAACAGAAACCTGTCCAGTGTGATAACAACAACATCTGGGATTGGTTTCGGCCCACCTGCAGTCCTGAAGAACATAAAGCCAATCCCCTTGATCTGAGGTTGCGTGAATTTATTGGAGAAACGTCAAAATCCAGCTGCCCTGGAATCTAAATGAGCTCTGATATCAAGAGAAAATCAGCTGCAACGCTTTGGCATCAAAACCTCTGCCCTGTTACAAACCGAGGTCACGACTGAAGGTAACAAGCTTTCTTTCTGTGAAAGCAAAGCCAGGAGTCTCAATGAGAGCCCAATTACAGGTCCAAGAACATCCTGAGGCCTTTGTTGCCTTTAGGAAACTCCTGCCAAGCAATGCTGTGAGCACTGAAATAATTAGCAGCACTCCAGCAGGGGACTTTTAATACTTTAATGATTGTTTTTGAGTCTTTTTGTCCTCTTTCAGTAAAAAACAAATGTTTCCAACCCAATAAGCATTTGTTCTACTTTTCATGAACCGTATGCTTTTTGAATCCAAAATTTGATTTTATTTACAAAGAAAATAGCAAATCAAGACAATTAAAACCACTAAGCACCACAGTTTGCTAAACGTGAGACAAAATAAGGTGACCTGCTGAAGTGTTTATCAGACCTCACAAACATCCCAAGCCGTCAAAACCGGTGAGTTTTATTGCTACAAAATAAAGATTTAAGCTTTTTGTGTGAAGTCAAAGCTGCTAACAGCTTAATCACAGAGAATTTTAAAATCAAAACCACTTTCAAGCCCAATTTCTATTCCTGATGGAAACCCTACAACAAGGAGTTTCGAATGTGCAGATGCTCCATTCAAAAGTGAAAAAAGAAAAAATAGGACTTTTCATGCTAAAAACACACTGAACAAGACAAGTGTTTGAGAGAAGGGAAAGCTCTGACCTTTGCGCTCCTACAAAGCCATTCCCCAGACTGAGGAGCAGTTCAGACGTGGCTTTTCAGAGCTTTTATGTGAAGGACATTGCTAATGTGACTGACGTGCACGGCCCACCACAAATACTAACATCACCCTGGAAACTAATTCTCAATGGAGCTGCCAATACAGTCATTACTCTTCAGCTGGTCAACAGGATTACTTCTCTTCATTCACAAGCTTGTTGTCAATGTGCTTTATTCTTATGTAAAACATAGAATTTGCTTTTTTTGTTTACTTCACAGGCAAACACACACAGTTTGTGGAACTAGGAGTCACAACACATTTCTCCCGTGTGACAATTACTACGGAGCCCCTAAAGGGACATAGAAGTAAAGAGAAGAATAGTATTGGTTTCTCGTGCGCACGAAAAAGAAACCAATGGGCTGAAGACCAGTTGATCAAAGCTGGTGAATCCCGTACACCAAAACCAAATGCATGACCTTTGAACTCGTTTTGGGAGATGTTCAGAAATATCATAATGTTGATGCCAGGCTAGCAAAGCTGCATTGTCTTTGTAGGAGAGTCTGAATGTGGAACAAAACTCAATAAACTCACGTAATGTCATTTTCAGGTAACGGACTGAAAAGCTTTTCTGTGCCCAAATGACCACTTAGTTTCTCTTGTGAACCTGCTTGTTTCTCGTGCGCAAGAGAAACCAGCACTTATTTATTTTATTTTTCTATGTCTCTTTAGGCACTCTGTAATTTACAGAGAATTAAAAAAGAAAAAAACGTAATTTCATTTTCTGAAGCCACGAGATTCAAATGGGTTTCAAGTGTTCACGAGTAACACTCGGCATATTCAACACGTTTATTGGTGCTTGCTGTGCCTGTTTATGTAGTCTTTGTGATTTTATCAGCCCTGCGAGAGTCCTCATGCTTCATATTGTCCTTAGCGCAGGATCAAAGAGAAGATATCTTCAAATGAGGATGATACATCAGCCATGCCCTCCTATGAATGGCATGATTATAATCTGGCAACAACATGTTTTGGTATTCTCATCCGCTGCTGTTATCCTTTTTGCTCCAGTGGGAAAGTAGAGCAGGGCATGGTGTAAACACCCACAAAGAAGGCTTTCGCTGCCTTTCTTGTTCAGGTAAGAGGCAGCCTTCACCCACAATGCACTCCTGCCTCAAGCTTTCTGGACAGTCGCTATCTTTTCACAAGGAGGATTGGGAGGGTCTCTCTTTTCCCACAGAGGAAACTCCTTTTCAGCTCGGATACGATGGACGCTTTATGGCGTCTGAATGGAGAGCTGCCCCTTTCACTGCATTCCTCTGCATTCTTGCTCTTACCAGTGAGCACCAAATCAGCATCTAAATAAGACACTCCCTTCTTTTGGCCCTCGCTCCCCCTTTTTTCTTCCCTTTCTCCTCTCTACTATTATGTGAACTTATGAATCCATAGGACGTTTATTTGAGATGCAAGTCTGAAAAAAAATCCCTTTCCTTTGGTCTCCATGGGGGCATTTCAAAACTGAACATTTTTGTTAATCTCTCAGCACCAGTCTTTTGTCAGCTGAACAAAACACAGCAGCTATTCAGGAAAAAATCATCTTTATTAGAGGGTTATTTGATTAAGCATCACTGACAAACAAAAAAAAAAGATTTCCTTTATTTTTTTCAAGTACATTTCGCTGTTTTCATGTAAGAACGGGATAATAAATCTAACAGGCGTATACACGCCGTACAGTGTTTGAGGGCACAGATCAGATGCTTCATCCACGGATGAGGCTCTGCTTAGCTACTGCTGCTCGGAAATAAAGAGAAAAGTCACTCAAACAGTGGATGTCCAGCAGCTTCATTCAGCTCTGCCCCCATTTACACTTTCCGCAAAACATCAAAGCCTCTGTCAGAGTGGAATCAGAAGAACAGACCCTCAGAGAGGAAGGAACACCCTTTAACCTCTGCATCACTTCATTCAACCCAACAGAACGGCATTGTTTTCATGGGTTACCGGGCTAATACTCTACTTTGATCTTACATTGGAACCTTTTCAGGATCAAGACGCTTTTCCCTCCTGAACATTTGTCATCGCGCCAAACCTGTGCACATCCCCAGTCATTTTAAAACAAAAAAAAAAGCCAAAACAATGTCCCTGTGCTGGGGTTCATCTCGTTTCTCCCATCTGACTCCTGAGGTGTTCTTTTGGGCCGGAGTCAACACCACCAAGTGGATCAAAGCACGATATTTGCACAGGCATTGCTGTTGCTGCTGCTGCTGCCGCTGCATAATGAGATGAATCTAATAACAGTGTGGTAAAAATCCATCTATGAGGGAGAGCAACGCAGACAAGAACAAAACGTGACTCTGAATACCAATTTTTATTTTGTCTCCTCGGCTTCTTTTCCCAAAACTCCTGCTTACAACTGGCAGCCGCTTCACAAACGACAGCAGGGAAGCTTTCAGTGAGGCTGTTGTATAATCTGCCCTAATATTGCTCTTATTATGAAGGAACACTAAGGTTTTGATGCAACATGGAAACATTTTCATTCACAATGGGGTGCAGTATTGAGTAAAAAACAATTATGAAACAAATCTTATATAAAATAGTAAATGATTGATTATTGTTGTTTTGTCTTAAAAAAATTCAAATCAGGGGAGCAGCATTACATAGGAGTTTGTTTACGTCTGTTGTGGCTCAAAACTGTTTTTTATTGAATATTTATAATATATAATATTATTGAATTTAATATTTTTACGGAAAATATGAGCGTAAATATTTGCAACGTCTGAGATTGCTGAATTGTGATCTTTGTAAATCTAATGGAGCATAGTAAAAATATAATTCAGGCATTGTAACTAGTTCTCAAAAACACATAACCAAGTTGGATTTTAACTATCTAAACTAAACAAACCACATGCGTTACTGCCACCGGAAGTAAATAAATCTACAAAGTGACATGTCGGCGGTGACGCTTCTTGTTTTCAAAGTAAAAGTGTTTTTTGTAGATGAAAAAAAGAGTCTAGTTTACTATAAGTTCTGAAAAAAGCACATTTGTTTTAAAAATATATTTTAAAAATAGTAAATAGATTAGAAGAAAATAATAGGAAAGAAAGATAGAATTAACAATTATAATGAGTAGGAATTTTTTTAAAAATCTTGCGATTTAGAAAATCTTGTGATTCATTTCTTCTGAAGTTGTTAACAGGTTTTATTGAGGCGACGCTGTGTTTTCATTTACTATTTTCTTGTCATTTTTTCTACTGGAACTACAGTCAGCAAAACATTGTGGATAGAAAAAACTGTGGAGAACATGTTCAGGATTTGCTGTGAAATGATCCAAAACAAAAGTGGTGGGGTTTTTTTGTTTTTTTTAACTGCTGAAGTTAAAAACCAAGAAGTTGACAGAAAAACTTTTGAGCGTAACTGTTCAAAGTGATAAAAAAAATTTTCTTCCTTTCAATTTCTTTTTTGTTTTTGTCTGTTATAATTTGCTGAATCTGATCTGCTGTTCTAAATAGAAGTGTAAATGACTGAGATAAATGCATATTATTTTCATTTTGATGAGTCCCCCTGTGTCTTAACCCTGTAAAGCCTGAACCATTAAATAATTGACAAAAAATTCCAATTATTTGAGCTTGGAGCCTTTATTGGTCCCTCTGAACAAACAAAAAAAATGTTTGTTTTTTACATATAAGTTTTAGTTTGTATCATATTTGATACATCAGGTCACACAGCTCAAAGATATATATTTTTTCCTGAGCAAACAAAAACATTCTAAAACCAAAAAAAAATACAAGACATGTGTATTTCCATTGCATTGCTCTTGTGGAGGGCTGACAGGCTCATGTATCAAATACGATACATTCAGCTTTAAAATGCAGGGTTGTGAAAGCTACAGTAAAAGCTGATCTGCTGTGGCAACCCCTGATGGAATAAGCCGAAAGGTGAACAACAACAATAAAAAGGCATACATATAGCAACCATTTAGACATATTTAGATTAAAAAGTACAAATCATGGTTCATCTGATCTTAATTTATTAATCTAATTGGATTGCCACCTACAGTATAGGAACGATCCACAGCCCTAATGTAGGGGAATACTCGTGTTTACAAGTTCACCAGTATAGCATCAGTATAGTTCCCAAGTGTGTTTACAAGTATAGCAGATGGGGCACATAGGCCTTATTTTGGACAGTGATGTTCCTTATTTAATTGGAATTTATAATAAATGATCTCTATGACATTTGTTCCTGCTCATCTCATGTTTTTTACATTTTATTCCTCATACCATGTATTTTACACATAAAAAATGGCCACCTTGTTGCCAGAAAAATTCTGTTTGTTATCTTGTGTTCTTTCTAACAACTTCTATGCTTTTTCCCTCCTTCTTGCTAACTTGATTGTCCATTTTAAGCGATTTCTAAAAATGTTCAGAATTTCTTTCTTTTTTTTATATAACTTTGAAAAAAAACATTTCTAGAGAAACAATGAAGACTAAAAGTCAAAGAAATGTATTAGGGCTCCAAATTTGGACTCATTCTCTGCTGTAATTTTTTTTCTTGGCTGAAAACACCAATCTAGTGGAACAAACCGCTTTTTGGGAGGTCTGTTACTTTAATTAACAGTGAAGCCGAGCCTGACAGCTGTGATGGGAACAACCAAGCCCATCGCAGGTGCTGTGTGTGGCAAAGGGAGGAATCTCGGCGTGCGTTTGACAGTGGAGGCCAAGCACAGAAATGAGATGACAGGTTGCCTGACCTAGTGCCTGGCTGCCAGAATGAGTTTGACTTCAGGGGCTCAGCAGAAACGTGACAGTGTTAATGAAAAACTAGCATCCACAGGGAGGATGCTTCATCGTACAGCAGCTTATTTTTGGCAAATAAATTTTAAAAAATTACTTTACCTGAATAGGAATTTTAGAAATGTTCATTTTTAAATAAAAACATAGTTTTAAGTGTCCCTGATGAAATGTTTAACCTCTGTTTTAGATTGTCATTTCATTTTGCTCACAGAGGTTTTTCCAGGAGTGGAGTGTTGCAGCAGCTCCAACAACCCGATCTTCTGGGAGCTGCTCTAAATACCTCATAGCCTTCAGGAAGTGGAAACAGACGGAGCCCAGGTGTACAACAGCTGACTGGCACACACACAAGCTCCTTTTGTTGAAGAGCCTATTTTTGCCTGTCCCACAGTTGCTGGATAAACTACACTGTCTTCAACTTTTAGCAAGAAGCTGATAAATGCGTTCAGTGAAAGCCTGAGGTCCCAAAGTGAAAAAAGTGATTTGTTTTTCCCTTCAAAGTAGTTTTCCATTCATCAAACGGTCTGTAATGTATGACCAAAGTCAAGAAACGGACAGCTTCAACAAGCCAAATGAAGGTAAATGAAGCTTCTGGCAGAGTGGTGCTGAAATAATTTGCAATTACCTTGGAAATGAGATTCAATCTTTACATTATTACAAATGTGTATAAATTAGTTTGTAAAATGTGCCCTTCACTGTTCAGTTTATGATTGTTTGACAAAACTAGCACAGATTACTGTTCAAAAAGAGAAGTTAAAAATGCACAAATATGGTCATTTACAAATAAAGTAAATCAGCAAAAAGTGACATTCATTTTTTCCACGTTTTCAAAAAAATTATAGAAAACAAATAATTGTCTTGGAGTTGACTCATGGCCTCAGGACTTAAAGGGTCTATAGCCTTTCAGAGTAAACTATATCTAAAAATTTGATAATATATTGCCTTTGGGAGACTAAAGAATACATTTTCTATGAATTATGAGTTCCTTTTATGAACTTCTTTTCCTTTACGAAAACAAACAACATCCAAACTTTTCCAAAAATGGATGTACATATTGTGGAGCCTTACACTTTTGACCTGGAGTCGGATCCGGAAGTTGAAGGTTCCACTGTGACCTACTAAGACACGTTCATACGTATGAATGTGGGGACTCGGTCATTCTTGGGGATTGGGAGGGGCTTGTCAGAGAGCAGGGTTTGAGAGGAATGCTTCGAGATATGAGTAAAATATGCTTTAGGGTAGTTCGAGACACTGAAAAGCTTCAAAAAGTTGATTTCTACATGATGCAAGCCCTTTAAAGTATTGTTTTCTCAACAGCTAAATGTAATCCCATGTTTAGATTTTGAGATAATCATGTTATTGAAAAGGTTTTTGAAGAATATAACATTTTAACTATTGACAATAGTTGGTTCTGAATTGCTTCACAACCCACTACTTAGTGCACCACATGGGGCGTTCGCCATTTTGTAAAACTGTGCCAATCCACAATTGAATAATCCCCAGAAATTTCCCAGAAGTCTTTACAAAAAACCAGTGTGCATCGAAGCTCATTAGACTGACAAACGTACACCACGACGCATTGCACTGGAACAATTTTTCATGCGAAAAACATTTCTAGAATTTTTATTCTTTTTAAGAAACCATCAAAAATGTTCCTCTTCAAAATAAAGCGGATACATAGATATAATAATATAATACATAGATATTTTTGCAGTTTGAAAAAATAATAATAGTAGTGAGCATGGTGTCCAAAATGCTTTTAAAATCCAGGACATTATGCAGTTTTATAGGGAGTAGGGAGGGAAATCAGACATAACCTGTGTATGAGAACTGGCCTTCCAACAAGCTTACTTCTGATTGGTGTGAGTGGTTGCCATGGAAATGATGACTCAATAGCAACTCGGACTCAAGAAAAATACTGTGGACTTCTGGTTTACGGGTTTAGACCGCCAAAGCTGACAACTAAACGCTGTATAACACAATTTTACAATAATAATAAAAGGCAGGCTAACCAATTGTAATGGAAATTAGTACAATATTCATTTTATAAATGTCCTACCTAACTGTATTTGTTTCCTCTCTTAGATCGTTCACAAAGGAAAATACAAATGTAAGTAATCCTGCCTGCAGAAAACAACTGAGCAGCTGTTTCCCGAAATTTGTCTGGATGATATTAAACTAGTGGTGGATCACTTCTCTCTTATAAAATGGTCAACGTTAGACGAAGGGTACAAGTATTTTATTGAATGCTATTTGTTTGATTATGAAGTACTCAAGGTGCACACAACTAAAAAGAGCTTATATAGTTATGGAACAGTCAGTGATGAGCTGCGATTGAGCAACAGTATAAACCATTTTAAGCAAAAACATAATAGAATAATCTTCAGTAAATATGGTCATGAACAAGAAGGATACATTTAATTTACCCATACAGGTTATTGTTTGTAATGTGTTGTGTGTATGTTTATTATTGGTGAGGATGGCAGGGGCTGGGGTTGAGGTCACAGTGGAAAGAATTATGGACAGGCCAGATTAATCTGAAATGTTTGTTTATATGTCCGTGTTTGTGTGGGTAGATGTTTGATGATTACTAAATGTATTTAATGCCGGTGTTTGGTCTAGATTAAATTGTATAAACTCAAGGTATAAGTTTAGCGGGAAGGATTTAAAAACTTTTAACTTCTTATTCGAAAAATATTATATTATATATGTCTTTTTTTATCATTTATATAATTTTTTTTCTTTTTAGTTAGCTCATCTTGTTTTATTTTTTATTACTCTCTATATGTATTGTTTGAAATGAAAATTTTGAAATGGAAAAAAATGAAATGAAGGTAATTAAGATTTTTATTCGTCTAATTTATGCCAATGCTAGCTTTCCACAATGGGGATCAAATATGGAGCTGCAAAAGATCTTTTCCGTATTCACAAAATCACTGAAAACAGAGCAAAAGTAAGACCATTTCAGTGTGACTTACATTAAAGTCAAACTAATTACTGTAACATTATTTCCTAACGTTGCTCCTCTTTGCTTTTCCTCATAGCCATGTCTGATCTGCAAGAAAGTAAAGATAAAAAAGATCAAACAAATTGGAAACCATTTTTATATATATATGTATATGTATATATAAATGCAAAAATGTAACTATTCGCATGTAATTTCTAAAATATGTGTGGCCGGGACTGGACTTTTTTCTTGGCCGCACTTATTTTGAAAGCTTAAAAAACGTGGCTTAATGACCGCACTTAAAATATTTGCTGTGCCACTTGGTAACCATTCCTGTTTTTACAATTACCCTTTAAAATACCCTGTAAAACAACAAATACCCTTATAACAACAACTAAAATTAACCTTGGACAGATTAAAATGTGTTTCCATCCGTTTTGTGTTTGGTCACACTTAACATACATGCGAATGACATCAGACAAAAAATAAACCGTTGGACAGAATGTCTGCTTAAATGAAAGGTCGACATTTTTTTAAAAGAACCTCAAATATTGGAGGATTATTCAAATTTGTATTTTGATTTGTGAACAATCTAAAAGAGGAAAACGAACACAAATAGGAAGGACATTTATAAAATGAATATTGTACAACTGTCCGTTACAATTGGTGAGGTTACCTTTTATTATTTCCGTAAAATTGTGTTTAACAGCTATCAGATGTCAGCTGTGTCGGTCTAAGCCAGAAGTCACTTTCCGCAGTAGTGGCGATATCACCATTTTGTCTGACGTCACTGTAAAAGTTGTCTTTTTTTTTTGTTAAAAGTATGCAAAAAGGATCTCCACAGCTGCTCCATAGGGCTGTTTTTTGGGTCAGTGCTTGTAAGTCTTGTCAGTGACTCATAGAAATGGCCTTTAAATGATTTATTAGGGTCCAGGTCCTATTATAAACTGAAATCAGACGCTCAATAATAAAAGTGATCAGCAGGAGAAGGTAGGACGTCTGAAGCTTCCTGGTGGACGGCTGCCATCTTCTCTGCTCTGAGTTTGATTTAAGGAACCACAAGTGCACTCTGACCCCTGGAGCAGTCTGATGAATCTCCTCTACATTACTGATCGAGTTTTGTCTTGAGATCCTTGAGGCTGCAGCTATCTCTGTAGCCTGGGCAATTTCTTTTTTTTTTACCACATGTTCCCTCCTGTCAACACTCCATTAATGTGCTTGGACACAGCACTTTGGGAACAGTCAGCTTCTTTGACAGTGACCTTTTCTGCCTTACACTCCTCCTGCAGCCTGGATCTTCCTCATTATTGTTAGAAATACTGATCAAAAGTGGCAGAGCATTTAAAGATCCAGGAAGCCTTTTGGATAAATTATCTATGTGGAGTTCAAGACCCTAAGACTCCCTTCATGTTTTCCCAATGCAGAAACGTCATTAAATACTGGATATAGGGTTTTAACTACTTTTACATTACAAACAATAAAATAAATCAACACCTAAGATCAAAGTTTTGCGTAATAAATCTGGATTAGTTTGCTTTTTTAACAAAAACAAATGAATTTAAATATATTTGTATACTAACCAGTGTGCAAAATGTCATTATTTCTGCTAAATATTCTATTGCATAAAAAGAAAGAAAAACTAAGGCTTTTTATTTTATATATTTTTCCAACCTCAGAGTGGTGAATAATGCTTAAAACATGGCCGCACGATTTATATGAAATGAAAAGAATAAGAAGAAGAAATGTGCAAGCAGAGACACACCTACCTGTGTTTGTCTTATGGGAGTGTTCTCGTCACTGCTAAGATTATTCATCTGTTTCTCTGGATGTTCTTTGTGTCAGCCAAGTTTCCACAGTGATGCAGCTGTGTGAGTGGAACTGCATGCAGGGACCTGTTCCTCATGTCTCCCATTCTGGCACACATAAAGGATCTGCACATCTGCACTTTGTGTCAAAAATCCAGAGGAGCTGGTGCACTGCAGCCGCAGAGAGGAATGCTGAAAACGGCGGCTCTACCTAAAGTTAAAGGGACTGCTAATTTCCTCAAGGTATCGCATGTGAGAAATACGGCATCTAGCTGTTTCTGAGCCTGGAAAGTTAAAAATCTAACATCCATGACATGAAAAATGTAAAAAAAAAAAAAAAAAAAAAGAATGAAGGTTTAGGAGATAATCCAAGGTTACAGGAAATATTTTAACCACCCTGACAAGTTGGGAGTTGTATCACAGCATGCACAAAGTAAGTGCACTTGTTGCTAACAGGTTTTTGACCAAAGAACAGCACGAGCCATCAAGTTCAATTAGTGCCGCACACTTTTACCACAACCCAGACGCTCAGAGAGCTGCAGTCTGGGAACTGTGGGGAAGGATCAGGCCTCTGTGCAGAAAGGTAATTAGAGAAACGCTGTTGGAATGGGTTAACGAAATCATTTATATTCCTAAGCCATTCATTCGCAGACCGACTCTTTGCTTTCCCAACAACTTGTGTTTGCTTTATTTTCTGCTCGTTCATTTATAAACCTTTGATGGTCCTGATGGATCCTTTGAAAGACAAGCTCCCAAAAAAAGGAGCTTTAAAAGGGGTTTTGCTGATCAAGCAGCAGCACAGTACCTTGTTCCTACTTGCAGGACTGTCAGTGTAATAAATGATTTTAAGTGTCTGCACGGAACAAAACTTTCTCTACGATTTGTTTGCTTTGCTTTTTGTTATGCTAATGGGAGGAGAGAAAAAAACGGCAGGTTCACAGATGTCAGCAGGGATGATGCTCCGGCTCTCGTTTCATACACCCTCCATGCTTTCTGCATCTGTCACAGTGCTCTCTGTCTGATTATGTTTGACCTGTTTGGCTGTGCACATCCAATTGGATCAGTAAAAAAAGAAAAAAACTTTCTTGAATGTCACACATTTGCTGGAAAAAAAGGAAAACCTTCTGACAGTTTTTGTGAGAAATAGCGGCTCTGCTTTTTTGTGAGACAACTGCACTTTGACAGGTGAAAAAATTAGAAAAAATTAGATTCTAACAAAGAAATGCAGGAGGGGAAGTTTTGTTTCCCTTTTTTTTAAAGCACAAGTAAAACTGTCAAATATTTCCATGTGTGCAACTCATCTAAAAAGACTAAACAATTCCCAAACTCCCTGTTGCACATATCATATTTTAGCTTCAGGGCTTGACTTTAAAAACTATTTCAAATCAGTCTTTGTGTACGAGATCCAATTCCAGTTTAAGCCTTTGGAGCAAGTTCTTGCTTTTTCTTTAAGAAAAATAATGCTTGTTTTATTTTTACACTTAACATTTATAATTTTATCATGAAATGTTTTATATTTATATATTCTCATATTTATTTATTATTCTAATACACTTATTATGACTAGTTTAAAAAACAGTCAATACTTGATCACATTGATTTAAGTTAATGTATTGTAATTTAATTTAAGCTACATCTACATTCAGGGCTGCAGGGTGGTACAGTGGTTAGCCCTCTCGCCTCACAGCAAGAAGGCCCCCCGGTTGAAGTCCCGGCTGGGGGACAGTGTCACCAATGGGGGACCTCTCTGTGTGGAGTTTGCATGTTCTCCCCGTGCATGCGTGGGTTTTCTGCAGGGATTCTGGCTTCCTCCCACCCTCCAAAAACACGCTTCGTAGGTTAACTGGTCACTCTAAGTTGGCCCTAGGTGAGGATGCGAGTGTGCACGGATGTGTGGTTGTGGCCCCTGCAACAGTCTGGCAACCTGTTCAAAACTAATTATCTCCTGATAATAAAAAAAAGATTTTTGCAGTTGCGCATACAATTCACACTTAGGTCACGTTAAATGTATTAAAAATAGTGAATAAACTAAAGTGGAGTGGGAAGAGGCCAACTTATATTTCATTTTAAATGTTTGCATAGTCGTCATATTCCAGGTCTGGACTCATCACGTACAGATTTTCTGTCAAGTAATAAAATAAAGTGCTGATTATCCTCAGAAAATATTCTTTCACGATTACAGTAACATGAATCACACGTGATGCTATAGATAAATGCAGAAATTATACCTACACGGTGCAGATTAAGTTTTAAATCAACATAATAGAGTGCGTATTGATCATCCTTCGCATCAAATAAACATGAATTTAGGATTTTTAAATTGAATAAATTCAAAAATGTTCAACTGTATTTTGACTTCACCTTGAATTTCTTTGATAAACAGATTTGCATCATAAAACTAGAACAGGAACCCATGTTTCTGTTTCACATTTTGCTTTGAAGAACCGATTTCATATATAAAGTGGCAGAGTGGTTCTCTCTGACTGATCACATTTGCAGTTGCAGAATTTCAACTCATCCTTAAAACTGACTCTGCAAAGACATTTTGTCCACTTGTTTATTTTGGAAAGGCTGAGATCTTTATACCACACACTCAGTCTTATTCCCCTCTCAGCAGTATGCCTTGGTGTTTTACCGACGCTGTGTTTTTATTGCTGGAATTTGCTGCAAAGGCACAGCTGGGATGACAAATGCAGATCGCCTTACTGTGAAGAAAAAAAAAAGAGAGAAAAAGAGCTGCTAGAAGGGGAGCAAACATGTGTCAGCCATCTGGAAAAGTCCGCTAGAACGTCAAGCACGTTTAAATGCAGTGACAACAAAACTGTTTTATCACATAGCAGCACACGTTTGTCTTTTTCTGCAGCAAATACAGAAAAAAAACTGGCCTGTAATCACTGACGCAGGACTTTGTTATGAGCTGCTCATAAGAAGACTTTGTGTATAAAATGTGCCCTGAAGAGAGATCTGTTCAACTATCTGTCAACTGTTCTGGTTCACAGAGCTCAGGCTGCAAGAACAGCTGGAAGCAGCATCATGACACTAGTTTATACCCCAACAGCTACTCAACGTTACTCATTTATTTTTAATTGAACACTGGACCCTTCAAGCTGTGGCTATAGACAGTGGCAGACCTAGCAGTTAAGGGGGGGCAGGCGAACAACAGCATGGGGTCCTCTGCAGCAGTTTAATTATTTGTTTTTTAGTCCTTACCTAGCGTAAGACATCCAATAACTTCCTTACTGATCCACTTTAAGATAGCATGAATGTCAAGAATCCAAATGTTCTGAGAAGAATTTAAAAAGTTAAATCTTATTTAAATGTTAAAAAATCACCAGAAAAAAAAGCTGAAAATATTAATCAGTGATTAATTAATAATTAATCAATATTTATTACTTCCTGATTGATTGAAAGTCCAACTTTGACACGTTAAAATGTGTTTGTCCTCGTCACTGCATTTATGGAATTAATTGCTATATTAAGTCTAAATATTGTATTAAGCTGCACTGTTGTAATACACTTGAAACTGATTTCTTCAGGACGGTTAACCACATTTGATAATTGTCAAAATGCTTTTTTTTCTTTTAAACTAGCATTTAAACAACATTTAATATCAGCTGTAAATACACATGCTGGCACTTGTCCAATACAGACAATTCACATTTTGTTAACTTCTGGTACTTTTCTGTCTTATTCTGCTTTTATTCTGTTCCTTTTAGCTGACATAGTTTCACCAGGTTTAACTGCAGAACTTGTCTTTTAAATATAGCCATATTAAAATGGTCCTAAATAAGGTTTAAGGTGCATTTAAGTTAAAAATCTATTCTACATTCCACTAATTTCTTTTAATGCTTACAGCTGGACTGAAATTGATTTTTCGTGAGGTTTTGAATGAAATGATTGATGTAACTGTGCTGGAATTTAAGCAAAACAAAGAAAAAGAAAATGGAAAACTCATAGACATTCATCTGTCCTGAAAAATCAATAGTGTATATATCCCATTTTTCTTTAATCACAGCTACAAACCCCCTAAGTAAGTTTAGTTCAGATCACTCAGATGTTGTCCAGCCAGTTAGAATGTATGGTATGTTGGAAACCATGCAGGAATGCGGCCCTAGAGGCCTGGAGTTGTCTATCCCTGATCTATAAGTGTTTGGTTTTTGTTTTTGTTTTTTTTGTTTGTTTGGATTAAAAATATCTCTCTTTCGTTGTTGCTTTTTTGTAATTTTCTTATTACTGTGTTTAATGAATTTGCATGCCTTACATGTGCAGGAGTTTAATTAAACCGACCTCACTCAGAATATTCATGATGTTGGAATGAGGGTAGTGTGGATGCCTTCAGTCTTTTACAGGTGGAAAGCCATTAGTTTCAGTGTGGTGAAGGCTGACACTTGAAGCTGGATTTTTTTGTTTTTTTCTGTTATTGAACGTGTCTTTGGCTGCACAACTTAACACGCTGAATTGATGTTGTTTTGCTGCAGACTACGTGTGGAAGGAAAAATCTATATTGATTTAAAAGAGATGGAACGCCGCATCACAGCGTGGAAGCCGTTCTTTTAACATTGACCTGAACGGTTTGGAAAAAGCCTCTTCCTCCCGTAACAATCGTCTCATTCGAGTAAGGGATGAAACTTGGTTTTTGGTGGCTAATTTGTTAAAGACAATTGTTGACAATTAGAAATACTTTCAACTCATTTGAAAACATGTGTTTTTAATTCGAAGGGATTCCCAGAAATCTTGCTGAACTTAAAGTCCCACTCTGATCATCTTTTGATCTATTGTAAAAGCGTTCCCAGTGTGCAAACATTTTTGAAAATCTGTGTTGTTTTCTGGGACATAGTTTCTGCAGAAATTCACCTCTGAGTTGTGAGCGGGACCGTTGGCCCCGTAGTAAGCCTGCCTCCACTTCCCATCATCCCTTTGTTTGCATGTTTAACCAATTTAACTGTCAAAAAACATTAAACAAAACTCTTTTGTCCCGCTGTGTCTGATGAGCTGATGTACAGCATAAAGAAAAAGAAACATTAATGAGTCTTTCTAAAGATTTTTTCTGTAAAGTCCTACTTCACGCTGCTTCAGAAGGTCAAAGAAAAGCAGGGGGAGGTAACCTCACCCCCCAGTGAGGTAATAATGCTTAGAGCATAGAGAATGCTGCTTTTCCTTAACTCAGGCTATGTTCAGCCCGGACATATTTCGTTTGCTTAAAATGAACCACAGTTTGTTTCCACCAATAATCCGCGACATATTTTCAGTCTGAATACACTCAAGCAGACTTCCAAGTGAAACAACTAAACCAAAATGGTCACCGTAGCCTGGTATTATGGGATGTAAACAGAGTAGAAATGAAACAACGGATGAGCTGTGGACAAACGTGGAGCAACAGAGACACAGTGACTGATCAATATAAGGTCAGATGAATGCAGCCTCAGTAAAACATCTTTTAACGTGATGCACATTGCTTCTCACACTGTTTTCCTGACAATCTATCTGTCTCAACCTTTTATCAGTGTACCTTCTTAGTCGTCGCCTTCTCAGTAACTGTCTTGATAAAGATGTTCAAAATTGGTCAGCAAAATGTAACGTTTGAATAAAGGAACTATCCCGACAAGGATCGCAAAGTGCAGGACTTCCATTATCCTTTCTGTCATTTCTTTGCCCAGCCCTCGTAATTCCTTTTGTCACGTGGTTCTGTTTACAAGGTTTGGTTCAAGACAGCAGTCTGAATCCAGACCAAGGTTCAGGACTCGATCCAGACCGAATTGAGCGGGCTCGGTCCCGACCAACATACTTTTTCAGTCTGAATACACCCTCAGTCTGAAGTTTGACCTCATTCTTGCTATTATTTTCCCCCATCATTTAATAAAAACACTTGATCTCAGTGCTGTAATAAAATTCATGTGGAAACTCTGAAAATGTTGGCAGTATGTTCCCCATTGTCAGCACAATGCTTCTCACAGCTGTTCCCAGCTCACTAGACCCCACACATCTGACAGTGACTCAATCCTGTGAGCTGAAAATCAGACACGCTCCTGACTTAGCATTAGTGTGAATTAAGATGCAAATGCAAACATGTTATCATGCAGCTGACAGCTGGTGTTTTTACTTATCCATTATGTTTCAGATTCCTGTTAAAACCAGCAAACCAAGACATTTAGCTTGCTTTAGTTCTGGAGTTTCTTGGCTAAGGCTGCACAAAAATCTTTGCTACAGTAGGAGGGACTTAGCTGCTTGGCCTGTTTTTTCATGCTATTCTCTACTTCTGCTTAGTTTTTCTCCTTATTCTAAACTGTTTGCTGGGATGATCATGATCTAAGCTTGTGAAGGATGAGTCATTTAGCATTAAGTGCCTCGCAGATGCAACCCAATAGTCCCTCAGCATCATAAAACCTCCTCCATGCATGTATTTTGCCTAACCTCAGCATTTTTACACACAGCTTTTGGTTGGATCTTCATGTTCATCACAATCCCTTTTCACCCATGTCTCTAAACATCTAAAACCTATCTTTCAATTTACGTTTTTTTTTCTTACACAAAAATGATTGTTGTAGAAAAATCCTGCGACAGACTGGCGACCAGTCCAGGGGTGTACCCTGCCTTCGCCCATGAGTAGCCGGGTTAGGCTCCGGCAACCCCGTGACCCCGAAAGGGATAAAGCGGATTGGAAAATGAATGAATGAATGAATGAATGAATGTAGAAAAATCAAAAGCCTATCTACTTCAAACAAAAAGAAAATCTTTTTTGCTGGAAAGCTTTTAGCTACTTTAAAAAGAATAAACTAAAAACAATCAGCCTCTTTTATGTCACATGATGATCATCTTTTGGTTAATGTATTCAGAGGATCCCTAACCCATTTATTTGTATGTTGTTTTTTAATCCACAGCAATTTCAGGGCAGCAGTAATTGCTTGTCTGAAAGAACAAGGAGTGATTTTTGGATTTGTTCTGTCTTGTCACACAAAGTGGCAGCTCAGGGTCATTTCAGGGTGCTAAATATAATAGCTATGTGCTGATCTGATGACTGAGTGCTTCCAGCTGAATAAAGAAGCCTGCTGCAGCTTTGGGTTTGCCTGCTAACAGAAACGTGTTGCAATTATGAAAGATTGATTTTATGTGAAAGATTTCAAAATCTGCCGCTAAGCCCCCCTAGAAACAATGCTGTTTGACAAAGAGCTTATCTGTGATGTAGAAAATACATCCGCACTGCACTATTCTGATGCATCTACTTGCAGACAAAAAGATCCATGCATGTCTTTGTTTTCCTCGTCTGAGCTGGCATCTGGCTCAAAGCTGTACTGCTGGATAACTCCAAAATTGCTCGTCATTTTAGTTTACACTGGTAAACTAAAATGGGCTGAGGGTGTGAGGGGCTGTAAGCTAACAGGAGAGAGTGCAATCAGAGAGCTTTCAGTTACAGGTGATGGGAAATGGGGATGGGGTTGCTCTGCGCCGACACAAATTTGTAATGAACTGCCGCTCTCCAGAAACTATGTCCTAGAAACACGAGTTTATTGATTCAGGCTAAAAACGGCATCATCATAATTAAAAGATCACTGGGAACATTTTTGCCATAAATTAGAAGAAATTTAGACACGTGAAGACCGCCATTCACTCCTTCTCCAGACCACATTCGCTTAGTGCAACCTAAAGTAAAAAGCAAAGTAAAAAACTATTCCAAATTACTTATTCCAAAGTTACACCAGAGAGAATTATTACTTGAGAGAAAATTGGGGATGAAGAAAATAAAAACTTCCAATCCTTGATCCAAACTTGATCCATTTTTGTTGCACATATATAGTGGGATGAGAATATATGTGTCGACTGCACCTCTAGCTTTAGGTAAAGTTCCCAGTAATAGAATCTGTGTGCAAGTTGAAACAGAAAATAAAGTCAACACAGCCTGAAGCACGCATGACTCGTGGATGTTATTTTGGCACTGCTATCAGGTTCTACTAATGAAAGAAGCTCCTCCTGTTTGACAGATTTTCAGAGGAGCAATGTAAGCCATAATGCAAAAATGTATTTATTCTTTTTTTAGAGTCTGATTTAATTAACCTGCAGCTGCAAGCGCTGGGGTTAGTCAATGAGTCTCATTTTACATAATCCATGCATAATCAATAACATCATTGTTTAAGCCAGAGGTGAGGTCTGCTGCCACAGAGGGATGATATTTATCACCGAGTCGTTTTATTCCTGTAATTAGACGTGCACAAGCTCCTCAATTACCCACAAGCCAAAGTGCTGACATTTCCTCATCCCATTATGGAGCCACTGCCCCTTCACAGAGATGAAGAAGACACAACTGTGCAAGGATATTAAGATGGGTGACATGGCAACGCATTTTGAGGTTTTTCTGCATCAGTTGAGGGAGTTTGCTTCAATTTTTGCCATCTAAATGAGTGGAATACATCCTAATGAGCTTCAAATCAATCCTTTCTTTCGGTCACTTCCTCTTTCCTCATACTTTAATTCTAAATTCCTTTCCTTCTAGCGGCTTCGGATGCAGTTGTGCTCTTGGTTGGCTTGTATTGAAATTTTACTGAGCTGTGGCAACGGTTCAGAGAGGACTTATAATAAAATCCACCTCACTTCACAGATACAGTCTAAAAATATTTATCCTACTTAACATGCTGTATATTAGCAGGAAAAGTGCCACACTTTTACAGTAATTTGTATTTTCTTTAATAAAAAATAGGAACTAGAGTATTAGAGAGTGCAATAGAATATAGTGCTGGATTAGTGGGCGGTGCTATTTTGGCAGGGGAACTGTGAAGTCAGTGTGTGTGGTCAAAGTCATGACGAGAGGGGCTGGAGAGCAGCTGGGACTAAAAGTGATGTTGAAAAACTGTCAAACTGTGCTGTATGATGGGAAGCTGCCAGGACTTTAGAAAAATAAATATTACAGTATTGGCTTTTTTTTCAAACATGGGTGGGTATAAGGTTTTAGGAAATCGCTTAATAGTTAAAAATTTTAGCAAAGGATGATAAATTTCCTTCTTTTTTTTCATCATTTGCAGGTCCTGGGTATGACGATCAAAAAATGTAAAACCGCTTGCAGCTTTTCACTGCAGCGATTGCAGCAAGGCAGCTCCTGCAGCTGTGCACACACAACAGCTCTGCAGGACAACACTTAAACAACCAAGCTGAAGAAGTCCAGACATTAACCAGATGGGATGACTTTAAGCGCGGCTGCTTATTCTCCAAAATCTGAATTCTCAACCAGGGTTAGTCACATGACTCTGTGTCATGACTTTATGTACAGGGGTTTTTCTGTTATTACGGGCATGCTTTAACAGACATTGGCTATCGCTAAACTTGGTTTAGATGTGGTAGAAGTATTCTTTCTAGCATTTTCTGATGAGCAAGTGCTGTCCAAACCAAGCAATGCGAACAAAGCCATGAAAGTGAAGTTAAAGTCATTTTTTTATTTATTGTAACAGCGTTCCCAGTGGTTTTTTATGTATGATTATGCCATGTTTAGCTAAAACCAAAAAATCTGACGTTTTCTAGGGCATAGTTTCTGCAGAGTGACAGTAGTTCATTAGAAATTCACCTCTGAGCTGTGATCGGGACTGTTGATGCGGAGCAACGCGCCCCCTCTTCCCAACCTAACTTTACCAGCGCGACAAAAATGGTGGAGCTAGCCAGCCATACAGTTTGAAGCCAGATGCCAGCTCGGACGAGGAAAATTAAGATGTACATTAATCTATTCATTTACACCAGCTCAGTGGCCATGTGGAAGTGTCCACCCTAAGACAAGAAAGTCGCTAGTATAAATCCAGGCCGACTCATACCAAAGATTCTACAAATGGGACCCAGTGACTCCCTGCTTGACACTCAGCATTAGGGTTTGGATTGGGGTCTTAAACCACGAAACGATTCTTGAGCGTGGCTACGTCCGCAGCTCACCGCCCCCTCAGGGGATGGGTCAGGTGCTGTGAACACATTTTTACACACACATAGGTGCATGACAACTAATGGAACTTTAACTTTAAAGTGGATGCATCAGAATGGAGCGGAGCAGGGAGCTCATGGCTTGCCGTACACATCGCACTTACAAGCTGTTTCAACTACATTTTTGCATCTGCTCCTGATTCGCAATGATTTAAATAAAGAAATATTCAGAAATGCAATTTTAGGCTCAATTTTCTCTATATATATCCTCCATTATCAACAAAATGCCACTGGAACATTCTAAAAACACCAAAAAACATGAGTTTCATTGGAGTGGGTCTTGAATAGAAGTACTTGGGGACTAACAAAATATTGATACACAAAGATTAAAACCTGCACCGACTGGTTATAATACAATTGCGATAATTGTTATAACAAAAAAGGGCACATAATAAATGAAGGCACAATGCCACTTTTTTCATTATTCTCACAGCAAGAAATTAAACCTCATTTATTTTTGCATTCATTGACTGAATATTTATATTTTTTGTGCAGAACCTTAGAAGCAGGAAATTAAAAAAGGCAGCTGTTTGACAGAGATAAGCCTCATTCTCGCATGTGTTTATAACATCTTGCATACAAATGGAGACAAAGCTGCTCACAGACATGCACTTAAAGAAAATAAGAATGAAAAGAAAAAACCTGTCAGGTTTTAAATTGTAATGATCATTCACAGTCAAAGTCAGACATTACAGTTGACTGTTGCTTCTCCCCACAGTTTTTCGTCATGTAATCCATCTTTCATGGAGGTTTGTTCCTTTAAAAAGCTAATTATTTGGGCTGCAGTCAGTGCACACTCTCACCAGTTTTGTTCATTTTTTTCACATGGAAAAGAGAAGGGGGGGGTGACCTTCTCTGCAACAAGATGAGAAAGGACAGTCTGTAATGAGGTTTTACACATTTTAGTCTCTTGCACGAACAAACCAATTTGCAAAGCTTCCTGCTTATTGCTGCAGATTGCAGCTCTCACTTTACCCCGCATCTGGGCTCAAACAACATCCTTTAATAACACTTCTTTGCATTGACTTCCTCTCTTTACCATGCAAACCACGACGCCTCTGGAAAGCCTACTTGTGTTCTCCCTCTCAGTGTCCAGCCCAATTTCAGTTTGATGAAATAGTAAAGAAAAGAAGGAGAATGGCTCCTGGGATACACGGGTGCCAGCGGGCGGTCTGCGAAATCTCTTTTAGTTCATGACAAACACAAAGCAGCACAGCACGCATGATTTATTCAAGCCATATTCCAACATAAATAAATACCTAATAATGCTGTTTGCTTATATCGCCAGAGCACAACATGGTTCTGTTTGCAGAACGGCGTGATTCTGAAACAGAATTATCCTACAAAAAGTAGGACTGTCAAATTTCAGCCCTTGTATTATACCAGCTGACAAAGAAAGTAGTGAGAACGGCTGTAATGAAACCCGGCAGTGAGTATTCTCATCTTGCATTCTTTAAGGGACCGTGTGTAGTGTGTGGATTTATTTATTTTAGATGCCTATGAACAGATTGGAGCCATAGAAATTTCACATTTTCTAAAATTATGTTTTAACATCATCCTCTGTCATTAGAAACTCCAAAAAGAGAAATTAAAAGCAATTAGGTAAGACTTTACAACAAGGGCTTCTTAATTAACGTTAGTTAATGCATAGTTAAGCATTAATTAACTATTAAATAAAGTCCTAACTGACCATTTTATGCATTACTTTACATTACTGCATGTAATTTTTAACAGTTAAGTAACAAATACCAAACCTTACTTAATGCATAACAAAAATTATTAACAGTTTCCTATGCAGTTGCTTAGTGTTATGTATGCATCAACATCATGTCAGTTAACATATATGCAAAGCCTTAATAATGACTGAAGTAATCATTTTTACTTATTGATTTTAGCCTGACCTGACCATTTATAAATGCTGTAAAACCTCATAAGCATTGCATAACCATTACTAAACAATAATTATGAAACTATTATTTCATTACTTAAACCTTCTTGTTGGCCCCTGCGGCAGACTGGCGACCAGTCCAGGAGTGTCCCCTGCCTTCGCCCATAAGTAGCCGGGTTAGGCTCCGTCAACCCCGTGACCCCCAAAAGGTGTGACCAATTATCCCTTAATAAATGTTTGACAGCCTGTTAATCATTTTATTATGTTTTGGGTTTTTTGTCAACATTTCATTTGTTTTTTTATTTTTATTTTATTTTATTACTTTGCACAATTAAAATTAAAAAAAACGGAGTAAAGAAAATTAAATGCAGTGCAGAGAAAGTCAAAAACTCTACCAAATACATTTGCACAAATATTATAAAGAACTCAGAAGTACAGACATATACATAATCCATAAAATTATACAGTGATAAGAATCAGAAGTTCATCACAAAGTTTAACACAATAAATTAATTTTTAATAAAAATTAAACTAATATTTAACAGATTACATATGTTTTAGGCTTTTCTTAAACACTTTACAGAGATGCAGCTTTTTCATAGATTAAACAGTGATATTATAGTTTTATTGAATCTTATTAAAAACTGATGAGTAAAATTTCAAGAAAATGAAAAGCTGAAGAGTTACCCTGCATAACTAAGCCTTATGTTTTCATTACCGCTATCAGTGTTGCCAGATTGGGGGAAAAAATGCCCAATTTGAGCAAAAACCCACCTGATTTGAGAGGAAAACTGCCCAATCTGGCAACACTGATCACTATAAGCAACCACAAAACCAAGCATTTCACACATTTTATTGAACTTCAAACAAATTTTACAACATTTATCGGCGTGATTTCTTAATGTTTGCATCTTTTTGAAGCATCTGGGTATTCTCTTTATCTTCTCCCCTTTGAATGAAGATGCACAACAAGCTGTGATGGGTCATGGCTTTGCAGCTGGGGCAGAAAAAAGCAAACTCAAACCTCACCTCAGAGCATGTGGTGTTTAACACTGCTTAGAGATTATGCGTTTGACAAGTTTCCCATCCTTAACCCACACTCAAGCGCCTCCAGATATTTTGCAAAAAGGTGGGAAAAACCCTCATCTGTTCCAAAAAAATGTCTTTTTCATACAATGAGGGAGGAGAACTGACAAGTGTTCCCCAAAAATCCCTGCTGGCATTTTTTCCAAAGGTTGGACTGCAGGAAAACACCGGTAAAGAGGAAATATTTTGGAACAAACCCTCTCTGCTGACGTTATAAATACAAAAAAGCTGAAAATTATGAGTGAAAATTGGATTTTTGAGATTGCAAACAATAACTTTAGGACGTTTCTCTTTGGTGCATCAACCCGTGCTGACGCAAAGCTGTGACAACTAAAGGAAATCCCAGAGGGTCCTCAGGGGTGCGTGGAGACGCTCATTGTATCTAAGTCCCAGCATGAGCCTGATTGCAAATGATTGTTTCTAAAATTTGCAGAAGATCAAACACTCCTGGTTGCTTTATTAACAGAAGGACATGTGAAGCTGCTGTGTGAGCTCACTGCAGCGCTTCATCATGTGCACCAGCTGTGTTTGAGATGGGGCCGCCAGCTCTAAAGGCATTGTTTTCACACTGGGGTGTCACTCTTTTATGTTTTTCTGGTAAATCAATGTGTGCTGCCTCTCAGCGGCCATCTGAGGAGGACGGGGCGGATAGTAAACGTGTGGATTACAGGGGTCACTTTCTGGGTGGGTGCACAAAAAAGAATGATGTCATGTGACAGGACTGCAGATGAAAGTTGCTGCGCGAGCGTTGGGCTCGAACCCTCGTTGGGTTTCCGACTCCTCCGCATTAGTCAGCCATCAGCGAGGGTATAGGATATAGACATGGGCAAAGGTGTGGGCAATGCCTCCTCCTTAAAGTACTGGCCTGCAAAAAAATACATTAACAAAATAAATAAAAATTACCAAAAAATAAATCTAACTGCTATTGCTATGTATTGCTCGGAGTGGGAGAACTGGACCAAAACAGCCACCGTAGCCGTGATGTCAACAGAGAGCCGCAGACAAACAGGGAGCAACGATGCAACAGCGACTCATTGAAATCTGCTTGGATGAATGCAGGCTCAATAAAACAACTTTTAAAATGATACATGACAATCTTTTTTTCCTAAACACTTATCAGCGTACTTTAGCCGACGTCTCCTTAACGACTGATTCAATAGTGGTCTGCGAAATATAAAGTTTGAATAAGTGAACCATCCCGACAAGGATTGCAAAGCGTAGGACTTCAATTATTCCTTCTCTCGTTGTTTTGACCCGCCCAATGACTGAAGCTATCTTCAGTCACGTGCTTTTGTTTACAGGTTTTAGTTCGAAAAAGAAATCGTCGGTAGATGCCAGTCTGAATACAGACCAAACGCAAGGGTCAGGACTCGGTCCAGACCAACGGACTTTTCCAGTCTGAATACACTCATAAAAAAAAGACAAATGAAGTCTCAACAGGGCACAAACCAGTGTTCTGCCTGTGCCTGTCCCCAGTCCGGTCAATGCACATGGTTAGTGTCAGGAAGAGCATTCAGCATACACATCAAAAGAGAAGAAAGATAAATGAATAGAAATTATGTTTGCATGGGTTTCTGTGCATTTTGGGGGCTCAGAAGAATATGACACCCCAAACTCACAGCACTGACTTGCCCCGATATACCTGCACCCCACAGGTGGGGCTGGCTAAATCCAGGCCTTGCCATCAGCATGGCGGGAGACTGTAAAATCCCAATCCATCTTCTGCAGAAACCAAACTGGCGCACAGAGAGGGGCTGCTCTGAAACTTGAAAGGCTTTAAGGGGAGGGTTTAGAGGGGTTGGGGGGGTCATGGTGGTATTTTCCCTGCATGCAGCCTGATCCTAAAACACAGGTGCAACCTCCTCACTGTCTTTGAGCAAATGCACACCTCCTCCTCCCACGCTGCCAAGTGTTTGTCCATCTGATCCTCCGTTACACCTGATGATTAGGGATTTGTCTGCTTTGAAACCACTGATTTTCTAAGATGAGGGGGTCCGGTGAACTGATAGATCCAGCACTGCTGCCAGTCATCAGGTGGTTTGGAAATGTGGTGAAGGCGCAGGAACTTCGGGTTTTCTGAAACAAAACGCAGACATTGTGGAGGGAAAGGAAGTGAATTGGCGTTCAGTGACATTACAGGGCGCATGCAGCTCTGAAAGAGTGAGCGGGACCGCTGCTGAATGAGTGGGGGCTGTGAGATGCGGGGCTTGCATGCGGCGTCACGCAGAGTCGATCATTGTCTCTCTCACACTTTCTAACAAGCCATTTCACAACATCCAGGCAGCGGGTCTGGCTTCACAGCAGCAGCAGCAGCAGCTTCACCCTCAGGGCTCCTCAATCCGCCCGTCGACGACCACAATTTAAACAGTTTGGATCGCGGATCGAGACCAATTACTGGACCTTTAATCTGTGAAAGTGACTCCTTTCTGATCGGCGGAAGGAGTTTAGAGAAATGGCAGATGAGATCCACCGGCTGAGAGGAGTGGATCTTTGACGAGAAGGGGATCACTTGGATTTACGCGCTTGGAGACGTTTTGGAGCTGATCATGCACAGACGGGTGGATGTGCAGACCAGAAAACCGCTGAGCACATTTTCGGGGGGGATTATTTAATTTCTCGGACTCCTCTCGCTCCTGATCGCTCTCCTCCGGGTTCCTGCAGGACTTTCAGAGCCGCCGAGAGCCCATGCAGTCACCAAGGTTGGTTAGAATTATCTCAACATTTTATACGTTTTTAAAAAACACATGTATGTGGATCCTTTGTTGTTGTTTTTTTATCCACAAATATAGCAGTTTCTAATAAAAAATTTCTAATAAAGATTGCACAACTTTGTCTCAGCTGCAAAAACAAAAAAAATTTAATTTTGAGATTTATCAGAGTACCAACTCTGCCACTTTAATCTGACAGGCCGATCCTGCGGACGGACAAATTACCCTCCACCTGCATGACAGCTCAAATTTACGCAATTAGAGAGCTGCCCATGAACTCAGAATTTAATGACATTTTTTTTGTCCTCGTTAAGCCATGTGCGCTCGTGTCCGAATTTTAGCTTTCAAATTGGGGGCTCTTAAAGAGCGCCCTCTACTGGACGCAACTGGAGAAAGCTTGCAATAAGATAAATAAAGGCGTGTGCAAAATTTAGCTCATATCCAGGGCATGATTATATTGTCCTTATGTTCTTTTTTAGGTGAAATCTGCCAAAGTAATATCCAAACGTGCACTTCTGGAGATAATGCACCATAGAGGATGATTCTAGAAGTTCAAAGCATCAATAAATGTTTATTAGGCTTTATTTTCAGAGGTTAGTTGAGTTTTACCTGCTAATCTACAAAATGTTTCTGATAAATAATCTCATTTTTGGCTGATTGAAATGATAAATCTGTTTGATGATAGCAATCAATTAACATAGTAGTTTATTTTCATAATTTTCACCCTAAATTTGTAAAATTCGATGATCACTCCAGCACAATAGAAATACTATTCAAATAAATTCTGAATGATTCTTTTTCTTTTTAAATTTTAAACTAATTGTGCTGCAAGCTGCATGCATATGTAGCAGCGATTAAATAATAAACACATGATAATGCATGTGGTCTGCTTTGATCTAACACATTTGCAGTGATTTGAGTGTTTTCTAGCGTGTTTTCGCCCATCAGTCGATCCATATTTAAAACAAATGTATACATCAAAGCCTCTAAGGTGCTAAAAGACCATTTCATTCCAGGGTTGTAGGTTTGCTGAAGCCACACAGTCCAAAAATATTTCACAAATCATCAAAACATTTCAGCAAGCAGCTTATTCCTTTCAGCTGCGCTCATTCTTTTCAGATGTGAAAGCCTGGCAGATTGCTGTTGGAAGTCAGCATGCACAAGGCCACCCTTGTTGAAGACATGTGTAGGCTTAGACCTTATTGTACGTGAACGTATCCATCACCCGAGAGACGCACAGCAACCACAAAGACGTTCACCTCTCTGGAAAAATACTGTACTGCCAGCCACAACCAGGTTAAATGGCTATGAAAGGCTGCAGTAATGTAGCACTTATGGCTGATATATGCTCTAAAGGAGCCCAGAAGCTGAACTTTATTTTGTACTTTTGGAAATGTGGGGAAATTCAAAGAAAAATGTATACAAAAAGCAACAAATATGTTTTATCTTTCAATGTTTGCTCTTTAGGAAAGCACTGTCGGATCAGCAGAGAAGTGTTGCTTCGTAACTATTACTATTATATAGGTCAAACATTTTAAAGGTTATATATAGCTTAAATTTGTCTATGTGTATCCAAAGAGAAGGAGACGCCATCATCTCTCTCAAATGTGCTGCTTGTATATCTACTACTTCAAAAACCTAAAAAGTAATATATCCTTTGGCTTTTAAAATAAAGTCGATTTACAATTAAAACAATTTTTTTGTCTATAACATGTTCTTGTCGCATTTTTCTGACGATAGAGGACAAATATAAAGAAAATTAAGCTTAAAACTGCATATCTAGGTAACTCCTTATTCCAATCATTGTGAAATCAGGAGCAGACGCAAAATTTTTTTTTGAAAAAGCTTGTAGCAGTGACCTAGGTGTTACAGTTGGCGAGTCAGAAGCTCCCTGCTCCGCTCTATTCTAATGTATCCACATTAAAGACGACTAGATTCATGTATGTCTTTGTTTTCCTCGTCTGAGCTGGCATCTGGGTCAGAACTGCACAGCTGGATAGCTTCAATATTGCTCACCATTTTTGTTGTTGTAATTTTTGTCATGTTGAGCGAGGGTTATGAGGGGCTAAAAACAAGCAGGAGAGAGTGTAAACTGAGTGTAAACAAAGGGATCATGGGAAGTGAGGGAGGGTTACTCAGCTGCAAAAGTCCTGGCCACAACGAAGAGGCAAATATCTGATGAACTACTGCCGCTCTGCAGAAACGATGTCTTAGAAAACGACACCGATTTTTAAAATTTTGACTAAAAAAATGCATAATCATAATTAGAATCACACTGGGTTTTTAAATGGATAAAAGGTGATCAGAGTGGAACTTTTAAGTAAATATGTTTTCTCTATTATAGGGCAGGAAAAACACATGTTCCTTAGAAAACACGTTATGCCTTATCATCTGATTGTTTTCCTTTTTGTTGAAGGGACTTATACTATAAGAACTCAATGAATACATTTTTAAAAAGCCGTTTTTTTGGTCATTTTCCTTCTCTAATGAAACTTTTTCTTATAATATAGTCACCAGCGAACGCATCAGTTTTTGGTAAATTGATATGGTGGGAAATACAACCGATCTTGTGGTGATCTGATCACTGCTGGTGTCTGAACAGGCTTTTATTGCTCGGTAGCTAAAGTCTGGTGGCTCATCAGAAGTCGAGCAAGTCTGCACATCAAGGTGGAACGTGAGACTTTGCAGAAGAAGGGGGCGGGGGTTAAAGGCAAATCAGGGCTGTGATTGGCTGAATTCGTCCGCTGTTCCGAGGAGGCGTCACCCTCCACCCACCCCCCAGAAAAGAGCGGAGCTCCGCCGCCCGCCTCGCATCGACACGCCGCTTTTGCACAAAAGAGAGCAGCGAGTCAGTGTCCCAGAAGCAGGGATGAGAGCGTGGAGCCCCCCCCCTGTCTGTGGAGTTTTGCGTGTTTTTTTTTTCCCTCATCGAAGCTCGTGCTAACTTTTGTTTCCCCCCTCCAACCCCCATGTGACCAGGGAGAGGAGTAAAGTGCGACCCCGAGCTGGATGGATGGTTATGGGGAAAAGAGGGAGAGCCTCGGCGCTTGAAGTGTGCAGAGTCCTGGCTGTTCTTTTCTCACTTTTCCCAACCGGTAAGCCTTACTTTGAACTTTGCTAACAAAAAAAACGGATTTGAAAAAAAAAAAAGTTAGTACCTCGTAGGGGCAGTGAGAGGGTCACCGCTGCGTTAGCTAGCTTGAAGTTAACTAGTACCGATTGCTTTTTAGCCGCAGTCAAAAGTGTTTGTTTACTTTTAAAATCGATATTCATAGTTGTTAAAAAGTAGCGTCGAGAACTTAAAACAACTTGAAAGTTGGTCTTATTTACTGAAACACATGAGGAAAAAAAGCTTACGAAGTTGATATTAGCTAAGTTTACTCCCAGGTGTTTCGACCTCAAGTTATGATCAAATCATATCAAATATATTTTAAGAAAAAACTGCTCGAAGTGCAATTGTCATGAAAAAAAAAGATCCAGGTTTTAGTTATGACTTTTTAAAACCACAGTAATTCAATTTTTTGTTGGATTTATTGCAGATATTTTAGTTTCTGTTTATTAACTGAGTATAATTGACACACAAAAATAATTTTTGTTAGCTTAAAGCTAGCTAACACCTAAATCTATTTATAATCTTAACACAAATCAGTGTTTTAAGGTAACTTGTCTTAAATACTACAAAAATAAATTAAAGTAACTTAGCAAAAATAGACCATACACCTTGATTACTAATATAAGAAGTTGAATATTTAATTTAAAAAGAAAAACAGCTCAAAGTACAGTTTGGCAGGAGAAAAAATGCTCCAGGTTTTAGCTTTTGGCTTTTTTTAAAACCACACTAATTCCAACTTGTTTTTAATTTACTACAGAAAGTTTTATTTTTTTAAATATAAGATGTATAATAATTAGAGATAAATATTGATCTTTAATAACTCAGTATAATTAACACATAAAACCACAGCTTGTTTTAGCTTAAAGTTAGCTAACACAACATCTTGTCATAATCATAACACAAATCAGTTTTTAAAGGTAGAACTCGTATTGAAATAGGAAAAACATTTCAGTTTCAATCACTGTTTTTATGCTAAATGAATATTAAAGTTAAACTTCCTGCTTAGAAAATAGAAGGGAATAAGTGTAGCTTTAACAGGGAACCCTTAAAACAAAGTGTGAAAAGATATTTTAAGTCAGATTTACAAACGACAAGATAAATATCTTTAGATTTCACTAAATATGTCAAGGAAATGTAGCTGTTCCTGATCCTTTAGTTGTCAGAGTCTGGATGTGTAGTGCAGGTTCTTCACATTCAGATTACATGGCCTCTTATTATCACATCACTGGTCAACTGCCATCTTTGAAATCACTTTCCATCTGAGAACAAAGAGATTGTGTGCTGAGAGTTGAGTTTGACATTAGTTTATTGCCATCCATCAAATGCTTTACTGTTGTTGCAGTTGAAGAGAGCGGTGGAAACCTTTTTTAATAGTGGTGTCAAAGTGTTTCTTTAGCTTTCCACTCACTTTGAGCTGTAAGAAAATGTATATCACATTCAACAAATACTTTTTAAAGGTGAAAGGGAAATGCATGGAACTTTACCTGAAGAATTGCGACTAGACATAATTGAAAGTGGTGGAATAAAATAAATCTCATCTGAAGTAGTAATAATAAGTCATAAAAATTAAAGTTCTCTTTTAATTGGGGTTTTGTCTTATGTTTAGGTTCCCTTTGAATTGTATTGTTTAAATGTTTAGTTGTGTTTTGTGTGTATTTGTGCATTTTCTTTTACTTTTTTGAGAATAAATTGAAGTATAAGCAAAGTATGTGTAAAAAAACAGAAATGACATACTCGTGGTTTTAGAAAGTTTTTTCCTTTTTTTGAAGAACTTGTATTATTGTCCTGACAGTGAGTCTGCAGTGCAAGATCCTCAAGTGTAATTCTGATTTATGGGCCTCTTCATCAAAATCTGGTCCGGCGGAGGATTTCTGCATCACGCTTCGGGCGTACGACAACTGTGTGCGCCGGACGGCACGCACCTGCAGGGGCGACCTGACGTATCACTCCGCCCAGCATGGCATAGTGGATCTAATGAGCCAACACAACTGCTCTAAGGAAGAACCCACTTCCCAGCCACGGGCCCGGACCCCGCTTCCACCTCCCCCGCGTCCTCCGGTCCTGACCAGCCAAGAGCCTGGCAATGGCCCAGAAGGCTGCCGCTATGAGCACAGTCTTCCACGCAACGTGCCGCCCTCCAACTACACGCACTGTGGCTTCTTTGGAGTCCCGCACCTCCGTACGTTCAGTGACGACTTTCAAACGTGCAAAGTGGAAGGCGCTTGGCCGCTCATCCACAACAAATACCTGTCTGTCCAGGTGACCAATTCCCCTGTGGTTCCAGGCTCTTTAGCCACCGCCACCACCAAGGTGAGGATCTACATCTCTTCATTCCAGGCCATTCATTTGAATTTGAATGTTTGTGTGTGTTTGCTGCTTAAAAAACAGAAATGAATGAATTTCATGTCATTTATTCAAAGCAGAAGCAGGAATCTCTCAAGCAAGATTTTGGGCCGAAAAAAATATTTTGCTAAATGTTGTATTGATTGTTATTTATTGACTGCTGACAGTAGGTTTACACTAGCAGCTCTGCAATCAACATCACATTATTCAAGCCAATTGAAAAGGGAAAAAAAACCCAGAAAGCTTTTGTTTTGAATGGCTCTTTTCTTCTGTGAGAGACTGTCAGATCCTATGGATTTCAGTCGGCTTTGAATGAGTTCCATAATAACAAAGGAAGAAGTCTGACATGATGGCAGAAATCTTGATAAGCCGTGTAAATGACATGCTCCAGCAGAGGTGCATCAAACGCCAACATGGAGGCTCTTTTTCTCACTTTGACTCCTCCTGATGTTTGCGGTGCTTAAGCAAGCGGGCCATTACTGATCACAGAATGGAGTGTCTGCATAAAGCTGGGTTGTTTTCCCCCCATTAGGACGCATTTATTTTCTCTCGTGGCGTTATCAGCAGAGCGCACGTGATTGTTGTCGTTTGTTTAAATGGTGCGGCAGTCCGTCTGGACGGCTGCTACAGAAATATATTTCGGGAAAACTGGAGGTCATGAGAGTTTTGTGGATTTGGCGAGGCTCCAGCAGCGGTGGAAGCTGAGGTTCATAGCTGCAGGACTTAGATGGAGCTACACCAGGACTTTGTCCTTAATCATATTTGTAGAAGCCGTAATTTTCCTGCAATCAGACCTTCTTAATGACACTATTATTAAGTTGTAGTGGCTTTTTTTAAGTAATTGCATTTTTACTTTACTTTTCTTGGAACCAAATGAAACAGCTTCAGAAAGAACACCATTCTGGACAAAGGGAAAACAAATGAGCAGCCGGTGCCACCTGTGCAAACAAAGGCTTTCTGGTAGAAGATCGGTGTAAGCACTGTTATGGTACGGTTGGTCTCACTGAAGCAAGCCAAACTATCTTCCATATGATGGAGAGATAACAGAGGTGGCCTTCTTCTCGCTTGCTTTTGTCTGAGTTGAGCCAAGAATAGACGGAGAAGTGGGGGAGGCCAAAGGAATTGAGACAAATCTGGTGTAACACATGAATCGTCAAGCTAATAGAGAAGGATATTGAAGCCACTCTCCTGCAGAAATCAGAGACCCTGGCTGTTTTTGTGTCACTGCTCTGACAATGGCTCATTGGTGTCCCATGAAACCGAGCTCCGACGGTCCTAACCAGCCTCTCTTAATTAGCTACTGAGTATATTGCTGTGTGCTGGCCCGACGCCACTCCCTGGAGCATAGTTCTGGGGGTTCATCGGCAGGTTTTTCAGCACCATGAATGGATCGTCTTTGTGTCGGCAAACTGAGGGCTGATTTTACACAGCCAGAACTCGTGTTTTTTTGAGGGCGTTTACCTTGCCCACCCCCACCCCTCCTCGGTGTTGTGCCGACCCCGAAATGTGACACTCGAAGGGGTAGAAGTGGGGGAGGATGGGGCATATTACCACTTCTCTATTTCTCAGTGCAAAAGCTTAAACACCCACTCCCATAAAAGTTGTTTTAACATTTCTTGCAGCATTTTTTTTCCATGATACAGGACATATGCAAAGAAAATTCAGCTTAAAATGACATTTCTGACCATTTCTTTATTTGTGAATCAGGAGCAGACGAAAACATGCAGTTTGAGCAAGAGCTTATTTGAGACGTTGAAAATACAGTTGGTGGGCCACAAGCTCCCTGCTCTGCTCCATTCTGGTTCATCCACCTGTAGACAAATAGATTTTCCTCATCTGAGCTGGCATCAGCGGGATAGCTCCAATATGTCAGGTTGGGGTATGAGGGGCTGTAAGCTAGCAGGAGAGCGTGTAAAGAGATGGGTGATGGGACGTGAGGGTGGGCTCACTCCATGCCAATGGTCCCACCCATAACTCAGAGGACGTTCTACTAAACTCCTGCTGCTCTGCAGAAACTACGTCCTAGAAAACAACACAGGTTTTCTGAGTTTGGCGAAAAATGGCCTAATTGTAAATAAAAGACCACTGGGGATGCTTTGAAATAGATCAGAGGATCAGAGTTGGACTTGACAAAAAATACCTTTTTTGAAGCTGGTGTTGACATTTGAAAGAACTGAGTTTCATAAAACAGTTTCTTCTCTCCTCCCTGCAGCTGACCATCATCTTTAAGAACTTCCAGCAATGCGTGGACCAGAAGATGTACCACGCAGAGACAGACCAGCTACCATCTGCGTTCGCAGACGGCTCCAAGAATGGGGGTGACCGGCATGGTGCAAACGCTCTCCAAGTAGTGGAGAAGGTTCTGGGTCAGCACGTGGAGATTCACGCCCGGTACATCGGGACAACCATTGTGGTCCGGCAGGTCGGCCGCTACCTCACATTTGCTGTGCGGATGCCAGAAGACGTGGTGAACTCTGTAGAGGAAGGAGACAACCAGGACTTGTACCTGTGTTTGCACGGCTGTCCGACCAACCAGCGCATAGATTTAGACAGTTTCCGGGCCCGGGCCGGCTCCAGGAGCAGCGCCGGGCCTCGGGGCTTCACCTACCAGTCTGCAAAAGCCAAGTGCAAAGAGCGGCTACCGGTTGAGGATGTGTACTTCCAGTCTTGTGTGTTCGACCTCCTGTCCTCTGGAGACATAAACTTCACCATGGCAGCTTACTACGCCTTTGAGGATGTAAAGATGCTCCACTCAAACCGTAATAGATATCACTTATTTAAAGGGAATGCTGGGAGTGCTTTGAGCAGGGCCTCCCACAGGAGCAACGGTTTCCTTTCAGTGTTCCTCCTCAACTTTATTGTGCTGTTGTGGACTGGATGTTGCACAATTCATCTATAGTTTGTTTGTATCAGCAGCTTTGTGTTGTCAGTGAGTGTTAGAATCTTTGTGTTGACCTGCGGCTCCTTATGGTCACTCCAGCCCAGAGTCCTGGTTCTGTGGTCAGCTTCCCGAGTCCACCTCTGTCATTGCATACATTCAGCTGCTCCACAGGGCTGGGTTTGTTTGTTTGTTTTTTTTTTAGAAAACTGCTAAAGAAAGAGCTTGACCTGGAATTAAACTCCACATTCTCATCAGGGCTTTGTGCCAACGAGAAGGCCCGACAAGATGATCTTCAGCAAAAAGAGACGTTTGCTGATCCTCCCTGTCCTGATTCACACATCTGTGCCAAGCCAGCAAAGCTCTCTGTGGCTCATGTGGCAAAGCAGGAGGACCTGACAGGGGCCTTTGTTAACCTTTGGCCAGAAGCAGCTCTGTGTTTGATTAGTTTCCAGCTTTGGAAAAGCCTGAGCCTTTTGGAGGAAACATCCAGCCAAAAGTATGTCAGAACAGCGTCTCCAGTTGTCTGCAATGAAGATTAATGGGTTATATTGTGAGGTTTTGTGTGTGTGCGTGTATGTGCGTTAGTACAATATGTGCAGAATCCAGCATCTGTGGTTAATTTTGAGTGTTTGCGGGTGCAGCAGTTTCCAGAAATGAGATGCGGAGGGAAAAAAAATGAGAGACGGGAGGGGAAAAAACACTCCAGTGAGAAAAATATTTCCCGTGATTTTTGTGTTGCACCCAAACTTTCAGAAATAGAAAAGATGAGGATCTTCACTGGTTTCAAACGAGCTCCATCGGGGACTGGTGCGCTCGAGCCATCTCTGCCTAGATAGCAGTTTCGGTGATTACAGAACCTCCCCGGATGGAGCTGACACACCGGTCGGGGTTCCTCTCTGAAGAACAAACTAAAGGCTCGTGGCGTGTTACGCGGTGTACCATAGATCCACAAAGCAGCTCATGTAGATACCGTTAAAGCCATTTGGATGTCTCATTTAGCCAGTTAAGCATTTATAGATTGCGCTAACGTTCCCGCATCTTAGTGAGAAAATGATTAGCATATGTGTTCAGACGTGATTTCATGGCTTAAGTCGTTGCCAAAGAACACCTTCCTGTGCCAACATTTTCCTGACGACAGACTTTAACTTGTAAACTATAAACGCCTCACATTTTTTTGTTTTCTATTGGACAAAATGAACTTTTTTTTTTTTTTTTTGCAAAACATGGACAAGTGTCAAACTCCAGCCCTCCAGGGCCAACATGTTTTATAACTAACCTGCCAGTGAAGCTCTTTATTGGTTAAACACCTGATTCAGGTAATCGGCAGCAGATAAACCACAATTTTCTAAAATCTGCCTTCAAGGCCTGGAGTCTGACATCCCTGCATACAATAAGGTGCAGTGTTTGTGTTCTGGAGCTTCAAACCTGCGCTGCGGGATCTGTGTGTGTGCTCGTCTTCCCAGTAGATGCAGTCTTTACGGTCATTTATTCTTTACACTGAAGTGTGTGGCAGGCCTTACTGCTGCTTTTAAATATGTATCCGTGCAGAAAAAAACCCTACAGAAACGTTTGTGACGTTGAATCTTGTTAATAGATGTAAATTGTATTGTGTGTTTGTATCATACGATTGTAAATAGGTAGTGTGTATCACCGGTTGTGTTTTGAAATGTATCACTCAAGATGTTCTGAAGAATGTGAGCCTTCGTTCTTTTTATTTTTTAACAAACATGAACTTCACAGAAGTCGTCACTTCAGCGCATCTTTTTGTCATCATGGAAGTGATTTGAAAGTTACACAGGTTACCACAACCCACCCTCCAGAGACCAGAATGCCAGAATGTAGGAAAATGTTTGTGTTTTCACTTTGAAGCACTTTATGTTCTTTTTTTTTTCTACTTTTAGCTCGTTTTGGTTTTACTTGTGATGGTTACAAATAGGATAAAAAATAGCTGAATGGGGGAAAAAAAAGCAGCTCAAACTGTGTTGTATGTAAATCTAATATGGTCCCACACCAGCTGTTTATAATGCAAGTTATTTATTGAATAAAATACAAATTCTTGTTAAGAAGCTTCCACTCTGTCTCATACTGTTGAAGTGAAAACCTGGTTCACGTTGTTTATTTTGTGTTGTTTTACTGCCCCCTGCAGGAGAGATGTGGTATTGGCATTACTTTTTTTGAAACCATGAACAGGTTAGTTTCTGATGGTTCAGTAGCTTATGCAAGTATTTGATGTTTGTGGTTATCTTTGTTTTATGGTGACGCAAAATAATTTTCAAAGTTTAAAACACCCAGAAATCAAAGGATAACGAGGCCTTCCAATTTCTCTCAGGTGTTTGGGAAATTTTGCGTAGTTGACAGTTTCTGGAAACCGTCAGTGTCTTTTTGCCTGACATACACACAATCCAAAGGATTCAAACTAACATAAGACCTTATTAGTGCTTCTGAACGGTTTCCAGAAGCGCTGTGACATGCACACTGATCACAAAAAGATGACACATTCTGACAAAGTAGGACTTTTCAATGGGATCAAGTGTCTTGTGAAAAATCCGTCTGGTGTTTATGAACAGCAACAGAAAAGACTAGAACAAGATGAGTCCTGCTCGGCTGTGTAAAGGTCACCGGGCGTTAGAGGTCACAGACAGTAAACAGAACTACAAAATGTGAGATTTTTTTTTTCAGGATGAGAAACTTACATCCCCAACATGGAGCACTGAGCTGAAGAGTGGAGGACACGTAAAACTACATTTCTGTTTGAGAACCAGACAAAAGACAAGTCTGAGTTTTTACAGAAGAGAGGAGGTCAATTGTAAAGATTTGGTGCAGGTGGTTTCAACTCATTTATCAGCTCTAAAAACCAATGGTAGATCTGATCAGTCATTCAGTAATGTTGTAAAAACAAAATAGTTGACCAATTTGATGCAAGAGGAGATGAAGATTTGAATTAGAATTTTTTTTTCCAACAAAAAAAACAAATCCTGGGCATACTTGTATAGTGTTTTCCTACCTTTTTGAAGGTTTCCAGTTACAGTCCCATTCACCTACACACACACACACACACACACACACACACACACACACACACACACA
>BSAI01000030.1:28914090-28974040 GCA_036245035.1 Adrianichthys oophorus | reverse complement strand
CACACACACACACACACACACACACACACACACACACACACACACACCCACACACACACCCACACGGTGGCTCCGCTGCCGAACACTGGCGCCAACCTTCCACCAGAGGCAATGTGGCGTTCAGTGTCTTGCCTAAGGACACTTCAACACATGGGCAGGCAAGGCGGGAACCAACCTGCAATCTTGCGACCAGAGATCAACCTCCCTGCTGCTGCACCACAGCTGCCGGCACAGTGCCAGCATTTATAAAAAGAGTAGGATTCACCTGCAAAAAAAAGTATGTTTTTAAGGAAAAATCTGAAATACCAAAGTGTTTTAAAGATGGCACAGACAAAAATATTCTGATAGGAAATCTGTCAAGGAAAAACACAATTATACCAAAATAAAAAATGACAATCTTTTGCTCCTTTTTTGTGTAACAAAATTTATTCCATATGCCTCAACATATGTACACCACATAATCTCACGGAGTGGTTTGGTTTTTGTCACAAATATAAATTATTTTATCTTCTTTTGCAGAACATACGGTACAGACGTGGTTTGCTTGAAGTGGAAGAAAAAGAAGAGCAGGTTTTTTTTCACTGTAAAAGCTCAGATAAGTGCCCAGGACGAAACTTTTTTTTTTTGTTTTAGCTTCTCAAAGCATCCCTATTTTTCTTCATATTTCCATAATTTCACTTGAAATCAGCAGCCCTCAAGGATTACCCGAGTTTATGGTCCCTTCTTCAGGTTTGAAGTGATATACTCGGTTTTCCTCCAGCCTTCATTAGCCCTCAGCACAGTGACAAACATTAAGGCACAAAAAAACAAAAAAAAAAACAACCGAAAAAAAATACATGGCGACAAGATTTGGCACAGGAAAAACAAAAGACAAAACACTATAATGACCTCTTAAAAATCTGCAATTTTAAGGGTGGAAGATGGAAAAGAAGTAAAAACTACATCTGTTATGACTGACATATTCATGGTGGATTGAATTGTTGAAATGCCACAGATTAATTTTTAATCCTAATACTGAAAAGTGTGTAGTGTTGTACCGTGGCTGTAATAAATACTGCACTGACAGCCTCCAATGTCGTTGGGCTTCCCATGTGGAGAGTGGTTAAAGTGACACCAGCTAAAGGATCGCAGTGATCAACACCATTACAGAGGGACTCCATTGTGAGCACGAGAGTTTCTTTAAAAGCCAGAAGGAAAATTCCTGCCATGCCGGATGAAATCCCCATCCAGCACGGAGAAACTTTAATCAGTCTGTTCAGCTACGAGATCGAAAAGCCTTAAGGTGCAAACGTAAAACAAATATGTCTTGGGAGCTCATTTGCGATAAAGCTACAAAAAGAAAAAAAAAAAAAAGGGGACGTCTCGTTTTTTAAGGGAAGATCACTTTACCTTCACAGCTCCAGAGGCCAACACCTTTAGGCACTTTTAGGATCGAGATGAGTCCTTAGTTCAAATATCCTAAATTCTCCTTACAGAAAGTAGTCCATGGGACTAGCGTATGCATCCCAACTCAGCACTCAGCGACTGACAGGTGGGCCAGTGTCTTTACGCAACGACGCACCTTTATTTTAGAGTTTCCATCCTGGCAGGAGGATGGAAATAAACTCCTCCCCCAGGGGCCGACAAAACAGCAGGAGAAAAGAGGACAAGAGTCTGGTGTTGCTGGTAAAGAGACGACATTCCCTTTTCAACGGTGAGTCCCAGCAGACTAGGTTTTCCGGTTGATCCAGGTTGGGTCTATTATGGCGTTGGGCTCAATGGGCCGCTCCAGCGGCGAGCGGGAGTCCTGGGGAGACTTCTGGTTGAGAGGGGAGCGAGGGTCCAAAAGGGGAGGGGGTTTGTCGGGATGGAAGGGCCTGCTGTAGTGCTCGGGTCCTGATGGACCCGTGGGTCTGTGGTCAGTCATCCTTCTGAAGTCCTGAAGGGAGCCTTCAGCTCCTTGGTGGTAGTTTGAACGGAATTCGTCGGGGCGCCTTCTTTTGGGGTCCGGATGCCTAAAGAAAAAAACAAAACATTTGTTGAGGGTGAGCTTTATTAAATAAAGTCAATTCTAAAGACCCACTCCACTCATTTTGCCGTTTTAACAGGTTTTTCCGAAGATAAAGAACACAAATACAGAAAATTAAGCTCATAATTGCTTTTCGGAGTCTTTAATGTGTCAGTTGATGGAAAAACCTCAAAACAGAACCGCTCGTGGCATCAAAAGACCAAAAACTTTCCAAAACAAAACTTTTAACTATAAAACAACTTTGAAAACATAAATAAATAACCTGCGTGTCCCGACACCTCCCTCCAGCTTCTACAAGCTTTTTTGTTCAAAGGGAGAATCCAGGCTGTCCTGAAACACAACCGTGCAACGTGTCTAACCCTAAAATAAGATTTATTGATAGTTTTAAGATGAAGCAAAGAATCCACCCGGAAATAGAGTTGTGGTTAGGAGTGTGCATCGTTATTTAGGTGGCAAATCAGATCGAACCACGGCTCTTACTATTTAATAAAAATATGTCGGAATTGTTGGTATATGTGTGTCTTTTAACTGTATCTATAACAATTAAAATGAATGTGTATTTAATTAATATCATTTACACCTTTATTTAGGACTGGAGATAAAAAGATTTTGAAAGAAAGAAATGGCGTTTTCCTGTCCTGGTTAACTTCAGCAGTAAACATAAGCATCATTGTTGCTTTGGATCATCTAACAAATCCAAAAACATTTTCTCCACAGTTTTTCCATCCTTAAAGTTTTTCTGACGACAGTTCCAGTAGATAAACGACATGAAGACAGTAAATGAAACACAGCAGCGCCTCAATAAAATGGAACAACTAGAAAACATTCTTTCGTCTACACTGTCAACAGTGTTTCCATAGACGTGTTTTATAAAAGGACTTTTGTCATTGTTAGTGGAAATACCAAAAAAAAAACACTTTAGACGAACAAATTACAGATGCGTTCCGGGACCGGACAGTCATATGACAACACTATAGAGCATCATAATCTTAAATTTATATTCATTATATTTTTTATTGAAATTGTAGACTATATTTAAAGCATTTTTTCACTACTTATAAACTTGTAAAGTGAATTTCAGTCTCTTTTGACTAAAGAAAACATTTGATAGTTTTATTCTGAGAACAAAGATCTTCACCGACATTTTATTCCCTTCCAGTGACAGCTTGTTTAGTTAATGTGCTTCAAACACCATTTTTTTCTGCATTTTAGAGCAATATTTGCGTTTCCTGAATTGTATTTCTACTATACTCTACTTTACTTATAAAGCGATCTCTGACATATTTGTACTTGAATCTTCAGGAACAGATTATGAGTGTCCGAGTATTTGTTGGGGTATTCTGGGAGCAGCGCACCTGTCGTAGTACGGTCGGTGACCCCTGTGGTCGTTGCTGTACTGCTCGTAGGGTCTCTTCCGAGGCGAGATGTTGTTGCGGAAGCTGCCTGAGCTGCGATAGGGGTCCCCGTGCGGACGCCGGTCGCCATAGTGATCCTTGTACCTGTGGGGGTCGTAGGGATGGTGTCGGTCTCCCTGCCACGGCTGGCTGCTGTTTCCTGCATATCCGTATTTACGCTCTCTCTGCCACTCCCCCCGATCTGTTGAATCAAAACCAAAAGACTGCAATCATTTTGGATTTTTCAGGGTTTAGTGGAGCACCTCCGATGAAACCCAAACGCACCATCACCTCCAAAGTGGCGCTTGTTGGCTGTGTTGTATGGCTCCCTGTGGTGTCCGTGGGGTCCTGGCTGGCCTGGGTGAGACCCAGACTTGGATGACGGCTGAGTACCTGTGGAGTCTCGACTGGAGCCGGAGGCTTCTGGTCTGAAGGATTTCATTCTTCCAGGGAGGTCCTCCTTCTTTTTGTGCTCCTTCTGGAACGTCACACACCAACTTCAGCTAAGAAACATGCGCACTTGGGTTCAAACTCTGACACTTCCAGTTAGGTCACCTCTTCCTCGTGTGATCTTTTCTTCTGAGCCATTTTGTAAAGTTTGTGGAGCTTCCTTGCACCAAACTCTGTGAACTTGGACACAAAAATCCAAAGGTTCCTGAAAAGGACAGAGGAACAACATCATTAGAGTAGCAATAAAAGAATACAAAATAAAAGCAGGAGCGGTTCCGTACCGTCGCCACAACTTGACATGTTCAGGGTCGTTATAGAATTTAAGGCATTCTGTGATGCGGTCGCCGATCTTCAGCAGACATGTGCGGGTGTGTTGGAGCTGCTCTTGATCTGACAGACCCTCATCCGGTTTGTCCAGCTGCTTCAGAGCTTTTTTCACCGGCCTCATGCGCTCCTTACACTGGACACAAACAACAGAACACAGCGCTTCATTACCTCTATGGACCACAAAAACCCCAAAATGTTTAGACTTTTTTGGAAAGGGGAAGCTCACAATACTGAAAGTCTCCTGGTCCAGCTCGTCGTCCTCCTTTCCTTCGATGGGAACGGGCTCGGACCCGGCTGTGATGTGAACTGGACCTTGAGTCTTCTTCCCTTTAGCTCCTTTAGCCTGAAAAGCCAAAATGGGAGAGTTACAATCGCACCGCTTCACGTTATAAAGCTGAGAACAAACTTTGGGAGCACCTTCTCTTTTCTGGGCTTTGAAACCTTCTTCTCTTTATCTCCATTCTTCTCCTTTTTGGGTGTTCCCTGTTTTTCTTTGTTCTCCTTGTTGTCCTTTTTCTTTTGTCTTTTCTTCACGTTGGACTTTTCCGTTACCTCGTCCTTCCCCAAAGAAAAACAAAACAGGCAGTGAGAGGTAAAGATCTTTGAGGAATAAATGAATAAAAAGTTCAATCGTTTTCATTGAAGCGACCGACTGACCTTCAGCTCGCCCTCCTCTGACGGGTTATCGGACAGTCGGGGAGAGGAGATGTCATTACCCTGGTCGTCTTTGAGAACCTTGTTCTCCTTCTTCGCCCGAGGCCTTCTCTTCTTCACTTTGACCTTTAAGGAAGACAAACATGCTCAGAGGCAGGCTGGTCAGCGTCCATGTGAAACGGAGGAAACTGTGGCGTACCTCTTCCCCTGCTTTCGCCACATCTGTGCTTTCTTGTTCTCTTTTTAGCAGCTTGAGGAGATATTCAGCTCGGGCCTGCAGCTGCTTCGCCTGAGGCTTCTTGCTCGGGTCGTCTGGGAGAATCTGTGGTACCAATATTAGGCTGCTTTAATGGCCTCACACACTTTAGATTTCCGGTTTTTTACTCCAAAGATGAAGGAAAATACCTTTTCTGTGAGTTTCAGGTCAGGATCTGTTTTGATTAAATCCCAGTTTCCAAAGCCGTGCTCGTAGATGCCCAGTAAGAGCTGCGTGTCATCCTGCAGGTCCCAGTCCACATCAAAGTGGGCTACTTTGGCCCTGCATGTCAGTTTAAACCTTCAAGAAGAAGAGTTGCCAGACTGAACCAACAAAGTAGCTGTACTTCCTTGTTCTCCCTATTTGCAGTGACTTACTTATCCCTGTCGTCGGGGTTGGAGGGGACTGCTTTGTGCAGAGGCTCAAACTCTTCCTCGTGCTGGATGATGGACTTGGCGTTGACCTGCACTCCTGAAATCTTGATGTTGATTCCCCGTCGTTTCCCGGGGCCTTTGGCTGGAATATCAGTGCCGTCTTTAAGAAAATCGTTTTTTTTTTAGGTCTCTTGAGCAGGAAAGGAGTCACAAACCTTCAACTGGATTCTCTTTAAGGTGTTCTTCGTGCTCCTGCACCGCAGACACACAGCTGGAGTGAATCAGCTCTCCGAGCCTCTTCAGATCTGCAATGGATTTGTCCACCAGCTCCGAGTCTCTGGCGATGGCCTCCAACCTGGAAGCATCAAAGGTGGAGGAGAAAAATGCTAAAAAAAAAAAAGACCAAATGAACTCAAACTGACACTACAGAACAGGAAAAAGCCTACCGTTCAAGAGGCGATCCGAACTTCTTATAGGCCTTGATGAACCTGTTGAGGTTGTAAATATATTAGTGAGAATATGTTGGCAAAAACAGGGAGGAGTCGACAAAACTGGTTTTACCTGCGGATCTCTGCGTCTGTGAAACCCTCCACATTGTTCTTGCGAGCTCTCGGCCGTCCTCTCTTCTTGGGCTTCTTGTCGTCGTCGCTGTCGTCAGTCTCGCTGTCGGAGCCAGAGCTCCTCTGGTTCTTCAGTTTGGAGCCCACGTCGCTGTCGCTATCGTTGGCCTGTGCCTGAGAACCAAAAGTCAAGAGAGCGCTTTTAAAAAGAAAGGAGAAGAAGAAGGACGGAATTGAGTCGTTTTTTTTACTCTCCTCACCCGTTTGTTAGAGCTTCTGCTCCTGGGCAGCATGAAGATGTCCTCCATCTCCCGCTGCTTCTCCTCCTCCTCAACTTTGCGCCTCTGCTCCTCTGGAATGATGTCATCCCATTCCCGCGCAGGCTTCTCCTCAAACTCCGGAGTGGTTTCTTCCATACTGGAGAAGTTTGCAACCTTTAGAATAAAAAAAGGTTGAATGCCTTTTTTAAAACAGGAATCCACAGTAAGAACTGATTATGTGACTAAAAAGCAAAGCTTCCACGTACTTTAAACTGGGATAAAAGTTCATCAGTGGCACTGGAGCCTTGATCGCTTTCTCTAGTCTCTGCCAGTCTCAAGATCTCATCGATGTCCATCTCCTGCAGGAAACAAGAAAAGAAGGTTTCTCTCAGCAAGCATGCAGAAGAACAATCTCAACTACGAGGGTTTCCACTTTGGCAGACCTGAGGTTCAGACTCTTCTTCTTCGGCCTCTTTGAAAAGATCCTCTGCACCAAACTTCAGAATGGCCGTCAGTTCTTCTTTATTGAAAGGGTTTGAACTGGAATGAAGGGAAATTATGTCAAAAGGAAGATTAAAAAAAAAAAACACAGTTTCATTTTTAGTACAAAATAAACGCCTATTTCAAAGACTGACTTTGTGCTTCCTGAGTTGCTGTCCAGAACAGTTCTCCCTGTGGTGTCCATTCTTTGAATAACTAGATGGTCTAAAACCATCTTCTTCTTGGCCCTCTCGATGATGTCCTCCTCCACTGTTCCTTTAGTGACAAGTCGATATATGTTCACCTGCAAAAAGAAAAAAAAGTTACATTTTGAATTTTAAATCAAAGCATTTCATCCTAAACGAAGAAAAAAAAATAAGTAAAAGCCCACCTGCTTCTTCTGTCCAATCCTGTGAGCTCTTGCTTGTGCTTGAAGGTCGTTTTGAGGGTTCCAGTCAGAGTCGAAGATGACGACGGTGTCTGCAGACGCCAGGTTGATGCCCAAGCCTCCAGCTCTGGTGGACAACAGGAAACAGAAATCCTACAAAACAAAACAAGCAGAAACAGTGGGATCACATCTTTCTCCAAACATGTAAAACATTCTTAACCTCGTTTCTTTATAACACAAACTGGACACAATGACAAGAATTAAAGCTTCCAGCTTCAAACAGTTACAGAAAATAACAAGCCCGCTAACCTCAGAGCCTTCTGCGTTAAAGTGGTCCAGCGCTTGCTTTCGGATTTCCCCCTTTATGGAACCATCCAGCCGCTGATGAGAAAAAGAGTGATACAAAAGATCCAACTTTTCCCGCTTTCTCTCTGCATCACCATTCTCTGCATGCCACAGGCAGAAACCAGCATCGACAAACAGGTCAGCAGAAAACAAGCAAAAGTTCGGCTGCTCCGTGGCAGAAAATAACTTGTTGATATAAATAAACTTGTGGAAACACGAGCCCATCGCAGCAACACAGTCATCCTATCATCATCTGATCCGTGCGACGCCTGAAGGGCCTTTCACAGCAAACACCAATAGCATCAAAGGTCACTGAGGCTTACAGCTTGTTTACTTTTGTTTGGACATGCAAATAATCTAATTGAGCGATGATATTGGGAGATTTGTGATATTTTGTGGCTTGTTTTGTGTGAAATTAGCTCATCATTTACTCCAGAATCTCACCTGAAACGGGTACCGCTTCTTGGTGAGATACTTTGCCAAAATGTCCAACATCCTGACCATCTGGGAGAAGATCAGGACTCTGTTTCCTCTCTCTCTGAGCCTCGTGAGCAGTTTGTCCAACAGAACAAGCTTCCCGCTGCCTCTCACTACCCCCTAAAAACAAACAAACAAAAGCTTGGGTTAATCTGAAAATATCAGGATGGAAAAATTGCAGAACATTCAAATTGCAGGAGAGTAATTTGGAAAAGATGTAGGAAGACGTACTTGCAGATGTTCCTGCGGCACCTCCCCATCTCCGTCATCAGGCTGTTTAATAAGGAAGCAGTGATTGCAGCACTTTTTAAGCTCCATGACAATATTCAGGAAGCCTGCAGAGCTGCCACGCGTCCCTTTGGAAAGTGCTTTGTAATTTCTTGTTAAAATCCACCTGGAATAAGAAAAACAAAGAAAAGAAATGATGGATTGAGTTTGTATGAAATATGGAGAGACATAACTGACAGGGGGAGTTCATACTTGTAAAATTGTTTCTGCTGTGCGGTCATGTCGACTCGCAGGATCTGCTCCACTTTGGCGGGGAGAGACTTCTCCACATCTTTCTTGACCCGCCGCAGCAGGAACGGCTCCAGGACTTTGTGGAGACTCTGGTACCCGTTGTCCCGCCCTTTTCCATGTTCGTCCTCAAAATCTTCCCAGGAATGAAACCTGCAAAACAGATTAAACAACAACAGTGTCACTTCTGTAATACAGCTGTGCATCATTCTTAAAGTAAGGAGGAGGAGAACGTACTTGTCAGGCATGAGGAAGTGCAACAGAGACCAGAGCTCCTTGAGGGAGTTCTGCAGGGGAGTGCCGGTGATGAGGAGTCTGTGATTTGATCTGAACTCCATTAATGTTTTGTAGAGGAGGGAGTCATCGTTCTTCAGCCTGTGAGCTTCATCCACGCCCAGAAACGCCCAGTTGATGTTCCCAAGGACCCCCTGTGGATTCAGAGAGGACGCTGGTAACTGATCGCTGCTGTGCAGCCATGCATTAAAAACACAACAACAATTATGCTACCTTATCTTTGAGTAAGATCTCATACGTGGTTAAAAGTGCATTGAAGCGGATTCTTTTGGTTTGATGGTTCACCCACTCGTAGTCACGGATCTGCAGAAAAAAAAGTTAAGCATCACAGATTTGATGAGTTTTTAAAGAGTTTTGCTTTAAAACTTCACCCACGGTTTTCCTGCTCATGACGTCGCCGATGTAAACCACCACGTTCATGTCTGGAGCCCAGGTCTCAAACTCCCTCTGCCACGAGGTGAGCGTGGACAGAGGGACCACCAGCAAAAAGGGCCCGTAGAGCTGATGCTGGTGAAACAGGTAGGACAGAAAAGAGATGGTCTGGATGGTTTTTCCCAGTCCCATCTCATCAGCAAGGATGACGCTGTTGCACCTGAGGAAGAGGAGGGAGAGGAATGGCAAACCTTATCCTGTCCAGGGAAAACAGGGGATTTTTATGGGTATACTACCTGCACCAGGAGTGAGCCAGCCAGTTCAAGCCGTCCAGCTGGTAATCTCTAAGTTCAAGATTCTCGTCACCGATGTACGACGGCTGTTTCTTCAGGGCAACAAACCTGGGCCTTTGCTTTAATACCTGAAAGTGACACGCTGGAGTCAAACCCAGTTTTCTTCTCACAAACCTTTAGCAGTTACTGCTGCTGCAGCCTTACCTTGCAGTCTTTTGACGGGACGGTCTTGCTGGAGTTTCGGTTGGTGAAGCTGTCAATGCAGTGCTGGAACTTCTTCCTGACCAAGGCGCCGTCTTCCCAGCTGCACTCTGAGTACGGCAAACCCATCCATTTGCACAAGTACTCAGGTTCGTTGGAGGTTGAGGTTTTATGACTATGAGCTGATCAAAAACACATTCATGCTTAAAAAAAACAATGAAAAAATGCTTTAACAGATGATGGTGAAATAAATAGAAACTCACAGGGGAAGTCAGACGTTCCCGCAGTCTTCCCGGTTTTTGTTGCTGTTAATGAAACAAATATCTTCTGGTTGGTTTAATTTTAAATAGAAAATGTCTGCAGCGTGTTCTGGACATCTTACCAATGACTCGCTCCACAATCTGAAACTGCTTGTTCAAGTCAGCTGTAAGCTCCTGCTGGCAGTTATGAAACTCGATATCCTCGGGGCACGCCCTCCTCAACCTGCAAACGGACTCCACGGTAACTTGGATTCTAAAGACGCCTTAACAAGGAGGACTTTTCCATGCTAAACTTCTCACCATGCATTCATCTCTTCGGTTTTCTTCTTGAAATTGTCCATTTTCTTCAGACCCTTCACCTTCTGCTGCGTCAGGGAGTCCATGCTCTCCCACGTGTTGTGGATGTAGGACCAGCCCTTCCACTTGATCAAATACTGCGTCTCCCCTTCTTCTTTTTCGGGATCGAATCCTTCACCTGGGTCTCCGTTCTCCTCCACTGCATACACGGTAGTGGCAGCTCCAACCACTGCAGGATCCGGAACAGACGAATCATTTGACAGCACTTAAGCTTAGATAGATGATGTCCAAAAGATGTTCAAATTCAATATTGTATTTTCCGCACTATAAGGCGCACTTAAAAGCCTAAACTTTTTTCAAAAATCAGTCGTGCGCCCAATAATCTGGTGCACCTTTTATGTGCACTGAGGGCGAGTGTCGGCAGAGTGTTTCAAAGTGCAAGCTTTACCTGCCTGCACAATTACACGTGCAGAACCGAAAATATGCGGATGATTTGTCTGACAGCGTTCCTTTTTCTGTTTGTTCAGGAGATGATTTTGTTTCTAAGTCATGTGTGGAAATTGACAGTTTTCCCCTGCGTAGGTGGCAACTACAATGGAGCACGCGTCTGATTTTGAGCGCTCTGGTAAGTACGCACTCCCCACACGCACGGCTGCGTGCCGCACAGAGATCCAGCCAAACTCTTGGCACAGGAGTCACTCAGATTCAGCCCTGCTAACTTTGTGTTTGGTCATACTCTGCAGGGTCCCCTTCAGACCTTAAAAGAAAGAGTCCTGGTGCTTCTGGAGGAAAAGTGAAATAGAACTTTGTTGTGGGAGAGATGGGAGACAGTCTTCCCAGTCTTTTATTAAGACGGGCGAGTCACGCCTCCATATGTGAATGGACTGTGGACGCCTGGGCTAAGGTCTCTGATTTAACTGTTGTCTGAGCTTTTACTAAATCTGGCACCATTGCTGAACAGCCACCTGGCAACAAGACCGACTCTGACAACAATGAGAGGGAACCTTGCATGCTTGATTACAAAATTGTGCAGCTATTATTTCAGATACCAAAGATGAGGACTTTGATGGATTTGTGGGAGAAAACTGATAAAAAAAATATGAGTAGATTGTTAAATAGTGGAATAAAGTTCAACTAAGCTCACTGTTCTTTCTTCTATTATCTTCTTTTTGTGCCTTATAATATGGTTCGCCTTGAGTATGGGTTAAGTACTCAAATAGACCCCTTAAGTGAAACTGCACCATATAGTACAGTGCAGCTTATAGTGTGGACAATATGGTATGTCTGTATACACACACATATACATATATATAAAAACTAACCTCCTTTTTTGCCAATTCTGGTGTCAAGAATCTTCTCGATGGTCTCACTGTCGTCATCCTGCTGCTCCTCGCCGGCCTCCCCTGTCATTTCGATCAGGTCGTCAGAGTCTGTTTCAAAGTCATGCTGGTCCTCTTTATAGCTGAAATACAGCAGAAAGGCAAAAAAAATTGAAGTTGTGTTTAAAATTTGTACACTAAGAGAGTCCTTTAAAGTGAAATGACAACAATTGTAGATTTAGCGGTCGTTCGCTATAATAGTAACCACTTTCACAGTCTCATGGTTTTGTGGATCATTATTTTGCATGTGTTTTTTTCCAGCGGATTGTGTTCTGGGTCCTGATTGGCTGTAGAGCATTGTCAATCCATCTCTTCTGTACACAATGTGTTCAGTTTTCCAAATTGACAAAAATCTTAAATCACCAGCAGAATTTGTTTAATTCTATTAAAATTTAATTATTTTTCTACAATAGTTTAAAACTTAAGTGTTTTAATAAAAGAAAACAAGTGAAAAAATTATCATGTTTGTCTGAGAAAAGTGTGCAGTGAAGGGATTAAAGCCTTAAAACATCAATAATTTTAGAAAAAATAAATAAAATTGTCTACTTTTGAAGATTTCACCTACAACAGGTTATTTTTAGCTCAGACAAAATGAGGGAACACTGTATTCTGTTTGATAAAAGGTTAACTATATAGTTGACTCATTTTGGACTAAAGTCTTTCTTTGAAGAAAAAAAAACATTCTGTGCTTGAATGTCACCTTTTGACTTTTGTAGCTCCCCTTTTTCTCGTTTGTCTTTTTGGGGTGTCTTCTTCATCATCATCCTCTTCATCGTCATCCTCATCCTCGTCTTCATCACCTGACGACTCCTGCTTTCGGGATTTTCTTCCTTTTTGCAACTGTTGCTTTTTGGCGGACGAAGACTTGGTCTGAGGTCTGAAAAGGTGAGACGCAGAAACACAAAAGGCGCTCAGAGGTCCTGCTCAAATTGCCCCCACCCCCCCCTAAACAATAGATCTTAGAAACTCACAAACACACACAAAGTATGGACAGGTGGTGGTTAAACACCAGAACAGAAGGTGGAACGTGATCAAACAAGTGCTCACACAGCATGGCATGATTTGGAGAGGACCAGCTGTCTGATAGCCAGGCTCAGCTACACTCTTACCTTCTAGCAGGAAGTCGTCTGGATCTAACTTTTTTCTCTTCCTGCTCACTGTCTGTACTGTCGGAAGCCTCCACATCTTCCTCCTCTTCATCATCATTTGAGTCATCATCTTTCCAGATATTTCTTACAACAAAGAAATGCCACAAGTGTCACCCTCAAGACCCATAAAGGATTTCTCTCCAACAGCAAAGGTTGTCTTTTTTAGGTAGCAACACCCCCCCCCCAGCTCTGTCAGAAACCTCTTGAATTTTGGTGCTGTGTGTCACCTGGCAGGCTGAAACTGCTGCAAACCAGCTGTTCAGCCATTTAGAGCTAAACATCACATGACAGAATTCACAGCACAGACTGAATGGCACACATGAAGGACTGTATGGGTCAAGTTTGTAAAAAAAATCCTCTAAATGATATGGTGTAGGAACAGTTTACAAATATGTGGATAAATAAATAGTGAGTTCTAACATTTGATCAGAGTTTCTGTACTCACTCCTTCTTCTTAGACCGCGACGATTTCCTTTTAGGGCTTTCGCTCTCAGAGTCACTGCTGCCCTGTGAACAGAGAAGACCCTTCAAACCAAACACAGAAATCAGTACTGCACTTCATCCACCAGATGGTGGTAGCGGTTTATTTAGTCAGTCAGTTGGTAACTGAATTCCCTTTTGTCCTTTTGCTTACCTCGGCTCCAATGTTGAGGCGAGCTGGCTCCTGTCTGCTGCGATTTGACCTCCTGACACCGTACATGTCCGGATGCTCCTCCCACATCTGTTAACGAAGAGCAAACGCCCGATAAAAGCTGCTAGAGTTGCCAATTAAAACAAATGTATCTTGTGTTAAAACATTAGTTAGGAATATCCTCAATTTCCCAAAACCTTTGAGGATTTTTCATCATTTTGTTAGATGTGAATTATTAACTTTTGCAAGCAGTGTACCAAAAAAATCTAGTAAAGTTTAACTAGAATATATTGGGGAGATCTATTGTCTAACAAATGTATATTTTTAACATTAAAAAATAAAAGGTTAACAAAATCCTTTGTCCCACCAAACATGGACGTAAAAAAAATAAAAAACAGTATCTAGATTAAAATGTTTGGACAAAATGATCCCTTTAGAAATTTAATACTTGTAACATCTGTTCTCAAAAGATGCCTGGAAACGGGAAGCTACGTGGCTCAAAGACTGTGTGAGTTAAGAGAGTCTGTAGTGGAAAAGGTACAGCTTGCTTCATGTAAAGGACCCATTTAAATGAACTCAACCTCCACTGAGAGTTCATGACCTGCAAATTCATTTCCAGCAACTTTTACCTTCTTCACGTCAGCCAGACGCTCTTTCTTCCTAACTGGCTTGTCTTTGACTTCTGTGGTTTGCTGCGATTTGGACTCTGCAGACTCACTCTCCGACTCTGAATGACTTTCCGACTCTGAGGTGCTGTTTGACTCTGAGTTATGTGACCTCCTCCTCTCACTGCCATGTTCGCTTTCTGACTGACTTCCTGACTCCGATGCAGAGTGGTTGGATTCCTCCGAGGCAGAGTTACTACAAGAAAAAAAATAAATAAATAGACCTTGTGATGCCCTTTTACAAAAACAATTAACCTGTGTAAATCAGCAGAAAACCTAGCGTTGGTGCTCTCAGTAGAATTCACAGATAGTCAGCCAAAAAGAATTACATAACATGCCACACTCCTCATGCAGGAAATAATCTCACAATAGCCTTATTCTCTGTAAGTAACACAAATCCTCTTACACTCGTTAAAAAACCCAAATGCAGTGCCAAAGTCACGGGCTGCTACTATTTGACTTCCAAAGACACAACACATTTCACTAAGCAGACACAGAATAGAGTTGTGTCCTGTTTTGTCTGCACACTTGAATACACACTTGTAACTCATAGAACTTGTATTTAAAAGGATGAACTAGGGAAGGCAACATGCTTCTTGTAAAATTGGTCAAGCCAAAAGGACTGCACAGTCTCAAAGCAGACTGTGAGATAAGGAATCCCAATTGATTAAGAAGTAATTAGCTAGTAAAAATAAGTAATAGTGACCAATTTTCTGTCTTTATTGTCTGTCTTTATTATACTACAACTACTTGTAGCTCAGTATTTATTGTGTTTCAGTTTCTCATGAGTTTTCGCTCAAATCTCATTTCTTGATTAAGTCCTGGTTTTTCATAGCTGATTCATTTGAAATTTATTAAGAGTTTTGATTTTTTATTGTTATTAATTCATTAAAACTCCTGCATTTGAAGGACCTGCTTTGACTTGATTTGGGTTTTGAGTAAATACGTTTTGTACTTTGAGCTCAGTAGTAAAGTGGCAATTATTAGAAAGCAAAAGCCACAAACAGTTTTTCATAGTTCTGAAAAATTCTAGAAAACTCAAAGAGCAAACTTATTTGAGACGAAACATTTTAAATGAAATAAAAACAATTTCGGAACGTTTTCATGAGCGAATCGTAATTAAGATTGATTCAAACGATTTAACGATATTTAACCATTTAAAAATGGCAAATGGTTCGTTTAAATTCGGAAACAATGTACCTAGATGGTACTAGTTGGCTTTTTATCTCCCTGTATAAAAATATTTGAACAGGTGGTGTCGCTGTAGGCCACACCAAAGCGAAATCTGTACCACCAAAATCACAGCCTGAACACAAGCCGCTGAAATACCAGCGGTTTATCTGGATACAAAGGGGTATAAGTGCCGATTCTTAGTTTCGCGTAAATATTTGCTATTAAGCGTCAATCTGAACTAAGCTCTTGACCACTGGCAAAATGTACATATTTAATAGTTTATATATATTAAGACAGAAAACCAAACTGAAAACGTAAGGGATGCACGGAAGTAAATGGAAGCTTCCGCTCAAAGGTCATGAGTGGGTGGGAACTTGGCTGCAAATTCTCACGTCATTGGCTGCTGGGAAGTCTATCAGCCAATCAGGGCACGAGTTCATTTTTTTCCCTTAAAGGTCTAAGTACTTCCGGTTCTTCCTCTGTGTAGTCCTCAGTCGAGTTTTAATACAGATAAGTGAGCTAGCTGGGCAAACAAAGCAAGGGCCATTTTGTGACTCTAGAGAGAATGAAAAAAGGTGACTGACTGACACGTTTGGTCTCAATTATCCCCTCTTCTCCTGTGGTTTTACATCCACAGTGTTATTTGCATGGCTAAATAAAGAGTTTTGTGGTCATCTGTGTTACATACACATCTTCCTTTAAACTTAAAAAAAAAAAAAACTAAAATGGCTGCCACAAATATCACAAACTACAAATGTGATGTAACCTCCTGCAGTGTAATGGTAGTGCAGAGGTTGATTTCTAACATTTCTAAGCCGTTATACGTCTGAAAAAAAATCAATGGTCTCCTAAGCAGGTAATTGTCAGTCTTGAGAACTAAATTTGTAATGCATCCTACCTTTACTAGTTCCTTCAGATCATTACATACAAACAACTTTATGTGATAATGTCTTTATTGGTTTTCATTGATTTAGATGACACTTTATCACCTGTGAATTAAAAATTTAGGGCCCTCAAACAATTTCAGCATGTAGAGCAAATATGTAAAGTCAGGCTGTTTATACATTTTTTTGATTGAAGGAAAAAAAATTTCATAAATCAACATAGACCATTTTCTAAATTCTTAAAATACATTCATAATTGTTTCAATATGAACTGATACAAAATATCACAAACTTGTAAGATAAAGTACATTTTATTAGAGAAATTCAAGGATTTTTACAAGTGAGAAATCATCACGTCCAACTAAAAGTGAAAAAAAGGAAAAGTTGAATAAAAAAAGTTAAAGAAGATAAATCTAGAGCTGCACATAAATGCAAATTAAAATGAAAAAGGCTGAAAATAAATAAACACTTGAACAAATTTCACTTTATTTTAGTAGAGAACTGCAAGCTTTACTATGACCCTAAAAATGAATAAATATATCTAATAATGTAAGATTTAATAGTTATTAAGCTTAACTAAATATAAACAATAACACCTCTGAAAATATAATACTATGCAAGTTTGTCAACACTTTAAAAATAAACGTCCAAAACAAGACTAACGTACAAACTTAAATGTCATGTCAGGAAAAAATTATGCGATTCCAAATAAATCTCAAAAACCGCCATAACCCAAATGGATTGGTGTCCACAATTATCAGAGCTAAGTCATTTCTTTGACATTTCAAAATGAAAACGGTACAACCTTCTTAAAATGGTGCAATGCAGTCCTAATTTGTAAGGCAAGGTCACACATTAATAAGGAATTTAACATGTTTTTGTTAAAACATTTACAATACAGTTAAATACAAAAAGTGTCACTGTGCCCAAAACACACACATTAAAAGGCAATCCTAACACAGGCCTTAAAACCTGAAACCAAGAGTTACAAACGGTACAAAAACCGGGGTGTGGCTATTAAAAAAATAGCAAGGTCATCAGTGACATCGGTTAACTTCTTCGAAATGATTTTACAAGAGTAACACAGGTGATCAACCAAGCTTGACAAGGTAAACAATCAAAACAGATAGCAAAAACGGCGAAAAAGTAAAAAAGGATCATACCTGGAAGCATTGCTTTGAGTCGATCCTTCATCCTCCTGCTTTTTGTTTTTACTCTTCATCATCGTTGCTGTCTCAAAAACCTGATACAGTGGTGGTATTTTGTGTCCAGGTATTGACTGTCAAAAAGTTAAGAGGAAGCTTCAACTATCATTCAAGTCCCATTGGTTTGCTTTAGCTCGGGTAACATAAAAAAATAGGCGTTTGCGACCGGACTTAAGAAAACGGCCTCAAATCGATTGATTTACCCATAACTACTGTTATCGCTAATTTAAATAAAAACTAGAACAATAACAGGTGCTGTGACAAACGGTTAAATGTTCAGTCACTTTCAAAATAGTCCTCGGATCAAGCCGCATGTCGTAAATTTTAACTGCGTCATCACATGAAGCTATCGAAAAAATATATTTCCGGACAAAAAAAACTATTAAATGCTGAATACCATGATGTAAATATGACTATTCAATGTGAAGAAATGCGCTCGCATGTAAAACGAACGACTGCATTCATATTTTCTCGACAAAATTTAAACATACGTGACAAAAATACAAATAAGCCGTAAAAATAAAAGATAAGTATTTTTTAAATTTAAAAAAAGATAAATTCGTTTCAAAAAAGCGTCTAGGCCTTTACAGTCTGCATCGACTGACACTGTCTGCACCGACAGAGGCGAGCAGAGATCACTACAAATGGAGGCGCGCCATGGCTGCCAGAGCCCAGTATGGAAAACAACGACAAGCACTCCGCCAGCAGACGGCTCTTTCAGCTCACGAAAAACCACACAAAAAACACCCAAAACGCATAGAAATCCGTGAAAAACGTAATCGAACAACATCCGCTTGCTCAATCAATCGAGGATCAAATGCTATCGAGCAAAAAACGGTCCGAAAAACTGGCACCTTTCCCAAGGCTCAACCGCCATCTACAGCTCCTTCCCTGCTCTGAAAGCTTTGCTTTTGATTGACGTTATTTCCATTTACCCCACACTCAGGTGATGTCTAAGTCCCTCCCCTTTTATATTTTTTAGAAGTACTTTTATATAAACTTACATTTATTTTCAGGCTTAGGGTAAATGACCCAAAACGGAAGCTTTCTCTCAGTTAACAAAAAAAAAAAAATAGTGAGAGAGAGAGTTAGTTAAAGAATAAATTTTGCACCAATTACATCACTTCCTTTGCAGACAGGAAGACGGACAAAATAGTAGCCATTTTAGAGATCCTTCCAGGCTAAACACTGGAAACCATTTCAGATGAAGACCATAACCTCAAAGATTATGTTCCTCGTTTCTTGTACACAGAGATTTTGTTAAAGCTTATGAAATCCGAAGTTAGCCTTTTCAACTGCAATTTTCAAATTATTTACCATTCTTGTTTTTCTTATGAAAGCAGTAAAAACATTAATAAAAACAAACTAAATAATTGACCACCAATATACCTCGATCATCATTTGACACAAAATCAATGCAGACGTGCCAATTTGTTCCATGTAAGGAGGAAAAAAAAAAACATTTTAACCAACCAACATCATACGAGAACAATTAGCTTGATTTGCTTAACAATCTGTTATTGAAACAAAGCCAGTGGGGGGAAAATAGTCAAGGACATACACTTTATTTAAAATAACATACTGGTTTTAAATGTACAAACACTGATTTTGAGTTTCCCAAAAACAGAAATTAAAATGTCAGCACATCCAACAGTTATCATTGGTGATCCAAAAGTCCATGTGGTAGTTTAAGATAAATGAAAAAAAAGCATCAAATAGAAACAATTTTAAATGTTTATGTCCAAGCCCAAAAAGAAAAAAAAAAAAAAGTTCCATCTTGTTAAAATTTGGCCAATCGCCAAATTGTTGACCATCTTCCATTTAAACAACGTTGTGTCCACTTCCGTAATATCCAGTTGAATGGGTTCTTGATAGGATTAAAAAAAAAAAAGAAGGAAAAGTAGTAAGCCCACAGTGTAATCGAAATTGGGACAAACACACGATTTTTATTCAATTAAGAAAAGCGAATTTAAAATACTGAAGAAAAAAAAAATCTATTTTAGAAAACCTTTAGTTCAATTAGCAAGCATATAAGAAGACCGGGTTTTTAAAATTTTACTTTTAGAAAACGAAACTGAAAGTAAACAAACAAATCTTTTTTAAAACATAAAAGTGCTTTGCTAAAACAATTGTGCTAACATCGAATCAACCTTGGGAATCGGGATCAGTAATAGGATCAGGAACAAAAGTTTTGTAAAATTTTAGTTAGAAACTAAAGACTGTATCTAATCAAGATAATATCTAAAAAAACAAACAAAAAAAATAATAAACACTCTACCCGGTTGTTAGCAAGATGTTTAAAAAAAGAGAAGTGATAAACTAAACTTACCAGTCATTTCTACCAATCTGTTAACAAAACTTTCATTTCTAAAAAGATGCACTGTGAATCCCTAAAAGGGTTACACAAGAAAAAAAAATCTGTTCTGGAAAAGTAATCCAAAGGTTTACGAAAAATTCATAAACTGACCACTAGGAGTACAATAAATTTAGAAATCAAATCAAGGAAGATTCAGGTAGGATTAATTACACTGCACTGACATTGAATACCACAACATTTAGGTAAGCAAAAAGCTTTTTCTAAATAAAAAAATAAATAAATTTAATGGCTATTTAATGTTTTATTTTTGTTATTTATTCAAAGACTTTGATAACAGTGGAAAAGAGCTTGTGGAAACTGACCCCCCACCCCACCCCAAGTTACACCAGGAGGGAACACTGTAAAAATCCATCTAAACTACTTAACTTTTACAATTGTTATTAGCTACTTTGTAATAATTTAGTTTTTTTGCACTTTACTTAAAAATGTTTTCAATTATTTTTTATCTTACTCAAGACTTTTGAGTCCATATTTTTTGTAAAAAGAAAAAAAACTTCTGCATCAAAAAGGCCTGTCAACTAGTCTATTTAGGGTCTGGAAACAGTTAAATTCTAATTTCATGGAGTCAAGTCTTTCAATAAACAACATCTTTAACTCATGGTATGCTAGAAAGAAGTAGCTTAAATGTAGAACTAAATATAGACAGTAAAATAGTCGTTAAGGGAGTGATTTTAAATGGCATTTTCTAATTGACTAAGCTTAGATTAAGCAAAATAAAATTTAAAGATGAGAAATGCATTAAAAAAGTTGATAGACTCTGGCACTTATCATTCACGATTTATTTGTCAGAGATTATTCCAGGTTAGTGATGCCTAAACTGCATGCAGGTGTTCATCCAGTTTTGAAAAAGATTTTTTTAAAGATAATTATTTTATATCATCATAATATTTTGTTTTTGATGTAAAATACTATGGTATTTTTTAATAGGGTTGTTAATAATGGCTGCAAATGGAAAAATTCAATGGAAAAATGTGTTTATGAGACTACTGTAGGCCCTTTTCATCATTGACTTGGAGATGCATCTAGGTCCTGGTTTTTGTGTTGGTCACTTTATGCTATTTGTCTGCTACATTGGGTCAAAATGTATTTGACAGTCACAGATTCTTCAAACTTGTTCATTTTATAAAAGAGGGGTCTGTAATGTTAAATACATTGTATGATTTGTATAATGATGCCGAAAATGATTAGACCTATGTAGCTCCTACAAACAAGCAATAATTCTGTTCTTATGACTTGATATTTCTTTGAGACGCTCTTCTATCCCCCACTTGTTAACCATATTGCATGGCACCAGTATGATAAACTACATTGTAATGGATTTAAATCCTGCAGTGCTCCAAAGGTCCTCCTGCTTAAGGCAGAACACATCCAGGCCTGTCTAGAGTTTGCCAAGGACCATCTTGATAATCCAGAGGACAACTGGGAGAATCTCAGGGGGTCAGATGAAAGTAATGTGGAACTCTTTGGAATAAACGCCACTTGCAGTGTTTGGAGAAGGTAGAATGCCGAGTTGCAGGGTATGGAAGAACACCATACCCTGTCTGAAGCATGGGGATTGAAACATCAAACTTTGGGGCTGCTTTTCTGCAAAAGGGACAGGACCACTGATCCATATGAAGGAAAAAAATGAATGGGGCCATGTATGGTGAGATTTTGGGCAAAAACCCCTTTCCATCAGTGACAGCATTGAGGATGATTTTCCAGCATGACAATGATGCAAAACACGTCGCCTGGGCAATAAAGGAATGGCTTCATAAAAAGCACTTCAAAGTTCTGGAGTGACCCAGGCAGTTTTTGGACCTCAACCCAATTGAGAATCTGTGGAGGTTATTCAATGTCTGTTTCCCAGAAACAGCCTAAAAACTTCACAGCTCTTGAGAAGGTCTGCTTGGAAGAATGGGCCAGAGGGAAGACCTACAGAAAACTTTTGACCTCTGTAGTGTAACCAAAGTTAGCCATAACAAAGTGTTGGGGCGAACTTTTGTTATTGACCAAATAATTATTTTCTGCATCATTATATATATACATTCTTGGAAAAATTAAGTTGTTTCCCCCCTATTTTGTCTCACAATTAAAATATGTAAGATATACATTAGAGTTCTCTTGTCTTTTTAAGTGGGGGAACTTGAAATATCAGTGACTGCCAAATACACCCACCGCCGAACGGGATAAAAGAGCATCTAACTCTCTTTGTTTCGCTATTAAAAGCAAAACATGGGTCAGAAGACATAGATAAAATTTTATGGTTGCAGCTAGAAAGTGTCTTTAATTTTTCCTCAATTTCTGCCAGAACTGATGTATTTTAAATATTGTATCCATGAAATGTACTGTTAGCTGGGGAAATGTATAACATTACAGTAAAAGCTGGCCAAAGATATGTTTTTAACTAAACAAGGTGTCTGGTCATCATTCATCATTCGTTTTATTTGTATCATTTAACAAGACAATAAAAACATTTAGATCAAAAAGAATAAACTTACAGAGTTGTCTTCTTTTTCTTCCCAAGTTGAAAGTCCAATTAATGGTCTCGTGTTTTCACTGTGGAAGAAATTTAAGAAAAATGATAAGAACGCAGAATGCAAGTTGTGTGCATCAACACTGTTGCCGGTCTCCTCATTTTGAAGGCAAGTAATTTCACATTCCTTAATATTGCTACTTCATGACATGGATTTTAATGCAACATGTTTCTTAAACTATAGAGAAAACTGATAAAAATGGTGGAATATCACAGTGAAATCAAAGTTTCTGCCGCCCCCCAAAATAAAATTCTAAATTGCCAACTCCTCTTTGGTTCAATAAGATGCATGATGCCTAATGCTACTTTCACACTATAGTTCCAAAGACTTGATTCGAATGGGCAAAGAATGCTAATATTTTTTTTACACTTTTTTTCAGTTTTCCTTTATACATTGTAAGCAAATCAAAGACCGATGCATACAACACTACCACTAATAATCACAGTTCCATACAATGCTTACTTGGGCAATTTCGCCCAACCAAGAAAGGGAAAAAAAACAGTAAGAAGAGTTCCACTAATTCCAATAGTCCTTTAGTACTACGTGCTTCTACCTCCTCCCAACACCATTTTTACTGTTAGGCTTTCTGTCAGACGTTTTACTAATTTTTGTGAGACTTGCCTCTTCACTTTTGCACTGTAGGAGATTTGTTTTGCTCTTTGTGTTGTGCAACCTTACATTGTTTATTTATTTTGCTTTACTTCCGCACTTACCCTAAAGTTAATTGCAACCCTTACTTTCTGATGCTGTGTTCACAAAGTATGTGATACGCGTGGCAGGGGTATCCAGCTTCAATGTTAAGTCAATGTAAAGATGCAGTGGTCAGAGGTCCGACAACGTGACTTAAGCATAGAGGGCAGCATTCTCTAGAGGGTTTTAAGGGGTGTGGCCAAATATTACCCATAAAAACTTTGGACAGTGGTTGTAAATTGGTAGTAGTAAATGAGTGGACTATCCAAAACAATGAACCCTGGTGTAAATCATGTAAAAGTTCTTTAACAGAAACTATTATCTGCACTGTAGGTTACCTATCATTTGATACTTTCCAATGGAACTCTTGACGGATATAACCAAATCCGCTCCAAAAATACTTTTGATGCCAAACTTTAATAACCGGGATGTCTCTTTTTAATAGCATTTCATGCCAAGAACTTGAAATTATAAGAACTAGTTACTATTAAGTAACCGTGTCATCATGCCACTTAAAAGCCTTAAGAATGTGATACTTAGAAGGATATTAGCCCATCCCAAGTACATAAGTCAATTTTGTGTGTAAAGCTGGACTTTTTAAATGTAGGAGTAAATTGTTCCCTTCAGAAATCAGCCTTCAGCGGTCATTTAAGGAACTGCATCACTTAGAACTACTGGGCTTGCTTTAACTTTCAGAACAGAATGTGGGGGATTTGTCCACTCGCAACAACTCAAAGGGAGAGCAGTGTGATACATGTCTATGTTATGACTTACTACGACAACTAAATATAGCTTTGGCACTACATCTGTAAATGTTTTTTATTGCTCACTTTCCCTTCAACAAATACTTGTAATAATCCTTCATTAACAACAGGGGGTGCTAAAGAGGATTTCATTTAATTACATTTTTTAAGGAATCAGATGTTTCCAATTGACCACGGAAATGGAATTATCCCAAAATAAAAACCTCTGTGTTTTTGTTGAATGTTTGCAATAGTTAATTTCCAAACTTTCTGTTACTTTATAAAGTTTGTTCTTCATAAACATGTTACTAATGGTACCATGGGTCTCACGGCTTGATAACGTGATCTTTCATTTACTTGTGTCTAAATGTAAACCTACAAAACAAATTCGAAACATGCTGAGAATCTGAATGTTTGGGACTTTTTTTGGGGGAAAAAAATTCATTAGTTAATCTACAAAGTCGTTAACGGATAATTGCTATTATTTGATAAAAAGCCATTGGATTATCCATCTTACATAATGACTTTAAAAATCAGATAACTCGAGAAATTAGATAATGATAGGGTATTTGGTATGCAATTAAACAGGCACACTGTCCAAATAACCTTCAGCGGTGGTTCACGTCATAAAGTGAAACTTTATTGGTTAAATTTTAACAATACGATTTTGAGGTTCCCTAGCTAGTTAAAAATAAAATTACAGTTAATACATTTTAAGTCGCAAAATTGTTCAAATCTGAACCTACAGCAAATATAAGCATCAACGTCAATTTTAAGCGCTTTCTTACAATTTTTTGTTGCATTTTTACATTACATAGTACACTAATTGTTTAAACTATTACTTTAAACATTTCAGGCTTAAGTATTCAAATAAACACTAGTAGTGTACACTACTTTCAGGCAAGGAAGGTTTGTTCAAAGCGAGCCAAGCGATCTGTAAATTGTTGCTAGCAACAGGACAGCTACAATTGTTTATCACGTCCAACTTCATTCCATTGTGTTACACTAGAGGGCAGTGCTGGTTATCCTTTGTAAGATAGACGTTACAGTTAGTCAGTTTGATTTAACACAAAGAAAACATAGGCAAGGAGTCTTCAATATAATCCTTCGAAGTCTTAAAAGTCATACTTACAAATCTTCGTGGTAGCGCAAACACCAAAGTTCTTCCATTTTTTGTGGCTTGACATCAGCCCTTTAACATAAAATAATAATCAATCAGAAAAATAGAGAGAATAGCACACCCTAGGGGCTACAACAATATAACAGTAAAGATTACGCAAGTCTCAAGTCAAAAAATAAAATAAAAGTTGGGCCAGTTACAGTCAAACTTACCATTTGGTTCAGTGAAATACTCAGTTCTTCTTTGACCCGATTTATTCTGGTGGGACGTCTGAAAATAAAAACATAATTATGAACATGAATGAACATTTATTCAGTTTTAAAATTAAAAACGAAAAACCTTTCCTTACAACTTATATAACACTTGCAAACACTTAATGGTTTAACTACCCCACAAAGAAACAATATGCAATGAAAAATATCTTATTTACACACAGTGAAAATACTAAATACTAATTGTCATATTTAAAAAAATTATTTGTTGGAATCAACTGTAACAAAGATACATTTGTTTTAAGCACAAACATCTGTGCAAGAATAGCTTACGGTGGACCTTTTGTTAGATGCAGGCTTGTACTAATCCTTTTGACTTAAAAATATAGTCTGAGACCTAAATATCTAACATAACATACAACATAAAGTGTGTTTCAATTACCTGAAACATTCAATTTCAGTTTTAAATATACCACAACTTTTATCCAGAAGATCATTAAAATTAATTAAATTTTATTCCCTATTTTTTTTTTTAATAGTGCTTGTGTATTTTCTTTAGAAAACCACATAATGTTTGGTGAAGATGTTAACCCTGAAAATTGTTTTGAGTTTCCTGAAAGAGTAATGCAACTTGAAAAAGAGAAAATGTATATTTATTAATAATGCTTTAGAATTCAAAACCTTGAAGGGTTAAAAGCCAACACCCTATTTTGTATTTCGAAGTATATCTAAGCTTTTATAACATACAGAATATCTAATTGCCAATCAAGTTAAATGTAGTTTAACTCTGGAAGTCCACAGTTAAATAATTATTCATTTAATTCAAGTTTTGATCATTTTCACAACTTTTTACAATTTTCTCTAATAATTTATAAATAGTGAGTATTAGACATATATTACGTACATAAATCTTGTTAGAAACTGGATTTATCCACTATATGAAAACGCTGTGCCAAAAATCTTCCTATTTAAATGCTTTTATTCCATTGTAGAGACCGGTTAAAAACCTTAAAAACGAATAAACTGAAAATTAACAAAATTGTTCATAAGAATGTCGTGTTTATGTCAACCAGAATCCTTATTGGAGGTAAAATATGAGCCATTACATTATTTTTGTGTTTTTTGTCGAATAAATTTAGAGTTGAGCATTTGCCCTTTCAAGGACAAAGGAAATTTTAAATGCGTAGGTTGAAATAACAACGAATACTTCGAGAATAAATTGGTATGTCCATAAATTAACAAAGTTAACTCAAAACAGAGACACCAACTATGCTAAGTTCGTCAAGTAAAACACATTTTCAAGTAATTTTAAAGCAGGAGATGGGTTTTTTCTGTCAATTCTTCGCTGACAACACCATGGCCATTTTTACAACGCTGCGCCTAACTGTCGTCCTTTCCACCATATTGCCAAGCGCCCCTGATACATATTTTTCAGCTAAAAAATGTCTGATTACTTGTTAAATCTTACCCATTTCTTTGGCTGTGTCTATCCCCCGTCGTCGGCAATGGACCACATAATGTTTTCGGCCAATTTCGGTCGTTTTGGCGGGGTTTTCAGGCTCATCGCAGCGGCCGTCACTCTCTTCGACCTCCCTGGGTTGCTCCTCTTGTGCTTGTGTTCACTCCCCGCCTCTGTCTGGGGTGATGCTTTGCGGCTCTGCCCGCCTCCCTATCAACGTAAGAGAGGCTCCATTTCCTCTACAGCACGATTTTCAAGGCGAAAACAGGCCAAACCCGAGATGTTGGTCTATGTTTGCACGGTGCACATTCACGAATAGACTGACCCTTTCCTAACGATTTATAGGAAAGGCAGTTACGTGGGAAAGTTGGAACAAAAATAGATTGATTTGTAACGTAAATGTTGTCATTTTGCTGAGACGTTTTAATCAGATCTAAATGGTGAGCAATAAACATGTAAAAATGTCATCAATACCGTGATAAAAGAGCACAATGTCACTCACTAATGCTAATTAAACTTGTCCTATGCTGCTTTATTTTCAAACTACTAGTTTATAGTTACATATAAGGACTTAATAATGTTGGTTGCTTGACTGAACCTCTTAAACATTTTCAATTACATATTTACTGTGTAAAAATATTATGTTAACGCAATTCCTAACATTTTAGACCTGTTATACTGAATAAACTTGGGCTTTATAAAAAAACAAACAAGGCCTCTTTCTGACCGTCTATGGAGCCTGTGGAACCCACACCATCCCCTCTTCACTGGCCAATCAGCTTCTTCCACATCAGTGCACGTGCGCACTGCAGTGGAAGATTTCTTTAAAAAGAACCTGACCCCAGCAACAGCAGACCCACTTAGCTATGTGGCGAACCTTGTCACCAGTGTTGAGGTTGAGCACAACATGAAGACATTTTGAGGGTTGAAGTGTCATCAGTTTGTATGGATGAGTGTTTTATTAGCAAGCAATGCAACAAGGTAGCAGATGATAAAACTGAACCCTTTAGCAATAGCATTTGATTGAATTTTTGGCTCTTAGTGACTTTTAGATTAAAAGAAGAGATCAACACATACACATAGGGATCTTGGTAAAATATTGTTTTAAATGTTCACCCTTTAACTGTCATAGACAGCAATAAACACAATAACATTTGTCATTTAGCGCAGTAACATGAAGATAAATTGCGTGTTGCTTATGCATAGAAGCGTAATGATGCGATTAATTGACGAATCGACCAGATCAGTCTGTGAGGCAAATTGTTAAACGAATCAAATCAACCTATACCAATAAAAAATGTTTTAAAATTAGATAAATCGATTTTAACTGGCTTTGGAAAACACCATTTAGATTGAGATGTGGTAGGTTTATTTTGCTATAACATAAAACAACCAAGTGACATCACAACGGACAACAAACGTGATGGCAGCAAAAAAAAAAAAAAAACATCAAGTCATCATTACAGTGCAATGGGTGTAAACACTTTGAATTTTGCAAAAGACATGGGACCACACAGAAAAACAACACTGGGCTGAACTTTAAGGAACAAATGTGAATGGATTTGCCATTAACTCTTGTTTACTTGTTTTTTACTTACTTGTTTAATTTACACTTAGTTATTTTGAAAGACATACAAGGAATCTGTAAAACATCAGCTGCACTGTTAAGTATTCAGGTATTTATCTCTGAGTCACACTTGTTGAATCTTTGGCTAAAGAATCCTGAATCAATTTTAAGTCAGTGAATCGGATCAAAATGAACCAGTATAAACTATGAATCGTATTGTCAACCACACATGAATCAAATGGTTGTTCAAATGAATCATTACACCCCTGGTAGACATCAAAATATTTGCTGTTGTGGATCTTCACTTTCACAAGTAAAATTTTCCATTGACAGCTTATCATACCAAATGGGTTTTTGCAGTTGCATTATTTTATATATCTTCAATGTATGTAGATCAAAGAGAATGATTTAAACATTAGAAAAATTAGAACTGTTAAAAATAAGTTTTTGGCGTCGTGTCATTGCTAGGTTTCTTGCCAAACTGAGTGTTTGGCCTTGTATAGTTTCAAATGCGTAGCCTATGTGTTTTTTGTTCTTGAAAAAATGAATATCTTCACTAAACAAAGTACATAACACAAAGGTATATTAAACAATGTAACACTTTGGTGCATGCTTTTAAATGATCTTTTTTTTTTGTCTAAGTCAGTATGTAATATAACTCTTCGAAAAGAAATACAAGCTAGTCTATTAATAAACTGCTCTATGTATGTAACTAGCTATAGATATCTATCTGTCTAATGCTGTTCCAGAAAACATCCTGTGGTAAGTTGTCTTGTGCTTTGTTGTTTTTTACCTACTATTTTTATCTTGCAGTGGTGAGGTATATGTATAGGCTAGTACAATTGTATTCCTTTATTCATTTCCAAATTTAGCAAACATGAAAATTAGAAAAAGTTATGGACAAATAACGGCACAAAATTTAAAAATGTTTTACTATATTTAAATCATTTTATTATTATAGTTGAGGGAGCAAAATGGCCTTGAAACTAAAAGCTGAAGTAAAAGAAGGAATTTTGTAGTTTTTTTTTACAGTTTGGCAATTTTATTGTCTCCTCACACCATTGAAAAAATGCTTACATTTACAATAGTTCATTTTAAGAATAAAGTTGAGTTTTGTGCAAGTAGTGGCCCACCTTATTTAAAGTACAGTCGGAAATACAATTTCATAGTACATAAATACTTAAACTCTACAGTCATTTTAAAAAATATGTTTTTTTTCTCCTTCAGTTGCAATGGAAACTATCATTTTTGCACATAATAAAATGCTAAATAATTATTTGAACATTTAAACATCACACAAATGCCTCTTTTTATACTTGCTTAACTTAACTAAAATGACAGTAAATTTGTTTTAAACATTAACATCTACACATTATTAGCATATGGTGGAGATTTTGTTAGGGTGGTACTAATCCTTTTGACCAAAAGGTCTGAGACCTAAATATCTAATATAACATAAAACATATCGTGTATTTTAGCTAACTAAAACATAAAATTTCAGTTACAAATATACCACATCTTTATCCAAATGACCAATACATTAATTACATTTTATCTCTTAATTCATTTTTCTGAAGTTAAGCGTTTAAAAAAAAAAAAAAAAACTTTAATGTTTTGTTTGAAAAATTGCCTCAAAAGTAAAAGCAAAATAAAAGACGGATTCAACTTACTATGTATTTGTGTTTATTTATGTGGTATATATAATATAAAAGTATTGTTTTCTTAAGAAATTAATTTAAAAAAAAGACCATTAAAATAGTTCTAAAACACCTCAAATAAACTCTGCATAAGTAGTGGCCTTCCCCCTTTTTTATTCTGAGATACATGGAGTTTAGAATACAAATATTTTCAAACTCTAAAATAATTTAACAAAAATAGAGTTGTGTCCTTATTCATTTTTATGCTCAATACAAATAACACAATAAGTGAATGCATGTCGCCATCATCCTGTTGTTAGTGGTAGGACCGGTAGGACCTTTGTGGCTTTGGGATGTCCGTGCCGGACTTGAATGCAGCACGAGTCCTGCTGAAGTCTCCTCTTCAGCACCAGGAACGGGGGGCCAGCCTACAGAGCTCTTCCGGAGGCGGATAATCCCCGAGCATATGCGCAGTCAGGAAGGGATTGGTACAGCTCACCTTCAGGAAAACACATTTATGTAAAGAAACGAGTTAAAGAGAAGCTTGGACGAGCAGGGAAATGGATATTTGCGTGCTGTTTTTGCCTCGTAAATAGCAGAATCTGATACTTTTATTGTGACAGCTGTTGTTGCGTTTCATCTACCTGGAACACAAGAAGCCTCTTCTTGTTTTTTTTTTTTCCACCTGTCTTCTTCCTTTCACGTTTGCATCATTTCTCCACCGTGATGGTGTCTCTCAACCTGGCATTGACTCTTATTGCCGCGGCTCTCTGGAGGGTCAGTGGCGAACCACTTACCCCTTCATCTGCGACGCAGCCAAACTCGACATCCTCATCCTCACCGTCATCCACCGACATCCTGGAGGATCTGAGGGGTAACTCCACGGATGCTGATGTGGGATTCCGACTTTCTCCTCTAATGGCTCATCTTCCAACTCTAAAAAACATAGTCATTTTTATTTGCGTGCTAACAGCTGCTCTCATCACATGTCTGGTCATCAAAGTCGTCAGGTAGGCTTATAATTAAGCAGCTTCTCAGCTGATGACACAGCTAACTCTCTTTTTTATCACTTAGCAAAATGTGCATATATTTTCAAATCTCAAAATTGTACTTTTTGGAGTTAAATTGATTAATTAATTGAGCCTAAACCATTCTATAAAGCCATTGAATGAAACTTGCCAAATGTAATCCTAAAATTTTTACGGTATTTGAAAGCTGAATAGAACATTTGTCCAACCATCTGTTGCTGCAATAGTCACCCTGTTGTTCAGACAAAAAAAAAAACAACTCTCTCCCTTGTTTGTTCTTCTTCCCACAGATCTGGCAGACGAATCAGGAAAACACGAAAATATGACATTATAACGACACCCGCTGAGCGTGTGGAGATGGCTCCCCTCAATGAGGAGAATGATGATGAAGATGATTCAACCTTATTTGATGTTAAATACAGGTTTGTCCTTTCCTAAGACTTTTTCAGTGGCCTTAAAATCCGGTCCCTAATCTAGATGAACTTGGAATATTCTGGATTTTTGAGAGAGAACGAGGAAGCTGAGGTAGAATGAGGGTTTCAGAAAGCGCTGATAAGAAGTCTGGTTTTCCACTAAACTGGAGTTTATCTCCATAAATGTGTCTGCTGTTGTAAGTGTTATCTCAGCACACTTAATACACATTTGCTTGTATGCAAAGCCATTTTTGCAATGAAACTTTCCAGAAAGTAGTCCCAGCTCTTATTCTTTTAGTTTGAAACGATCTCCATTTCCTGTCTAAGACAGAAAATCTAACATGCCGAAATGTTCAATGAGCTTTTAACAGTAGTTTTCCAGTGGGTCAGGAAACCTGTTGTTTTAAGGAAACGGTTTTACTCCAAACCTTTAGTTGACATTGGGTGTCGCCCTTCCGTGCTTTGAATTGTTCTTTGACACACAAGCACTTCCTCAAAGGAAAACATGCCATCCTGTTTACCTGGCATTGCTGACTTCAAGTCAGACAGGAGTGTCTGCAGAGGAACGCACTTCCTCCTCGTCATGTGGACGCTTGCAAACAAGCCTCTATAGACTAACTGACGTTTCTCCTTTGATTTGCAGGTGAATTCAACGACGGACATCAACATATTGACAACTCCTGCTCGGTTCGCCAACTCAGAAGGTTTCCTGTGTTTTTGTGTCCAAGTCTTATCAATGAGCCACGCTGTTTGTGCGCGGCTTAAGAAAAATGGATGGCGCCAGTCAGATGTGTGTCGTTGTAGGAAACCCCTATCATGTGATCAAACCTGCTTTTTGTGCGTTTGAACTGGTGACTTCAGTCAACAAACTGTAGTTATAGGTGTTTAGACCTAAAGGATTCAAACCAAAATGATACGTTTTTTTATCGGTCAAAGCATTACATTAGGAGCACAAGCCTGTCAATATGCTTTTATTATAAGAAAGAACTTATAAGTGCATGAGTAAGAGCTGACAAAATTACTAAGACAAATGTGCTGCAGAAATTAACGAATTTGTTTTTACCAAAAGAAAAACCTCTTTCTTTTTAATCATGTTGCGGTGCATATTAAATGCAGTTATAAAGATGGTATGTATATTTTTGTAATCATATGTTCAGATTCCGTCTTATTTTGCTGCTATCTTGGCTGACCTTTCTTCTGGAGTTGAACTCAGATCTCAGACCCATCAGGACGTATTTATGACACGGATTTAGTGTGTGCCCTGAATGTGAATACTGTCTTCCGTAATCAGGCGTGGCAAATTTGAGAGAATTAAATTGCAATCCTATCTTACTACTGAACTATATCATCATCAGCAGCAGCAGCAACAGCTGCAGCCCAAACATCTGCACTGGTTTAACAAGCACAGCACGAACCTGTGTTTTGGTTTTAGGAGCAAAACAGAGTCACATTTCTCAGTTAAAAATGTTCCACAAATTTGGTATATCTTGTGTAATGTAATACTGAGAATGTAAAGTCCCCTTGTTTATGGCTAACTGTGTTAGGAGTACTATCATGCAGTTGGAGCCTAAAAACTCGGATGAGCAGCAGGGGTTACCCAAGGATGAATTTTACAAAATGATTAAACTACTATTAAATAGTATTTTATTTTGATCCATTTTTGTGTAGAAAAAGTAACAGAACAGATGTATTTTAAGGTCAATTTTTAATCCAGGCTGTTACGGGACGTGCTCCATGGGTGCGGCGAATGACCTTCATCCTTAGCTAAGCGTGAAAAAAGACTGCTGTGCCCAAACACACGTCTTTCTGCTCAGGATGAAAACATTTTTCCTTATGATATCAATCAGAGACGGAATCGTTTTCAGATGGCTAAATGTGTTTATTGTCTTTTAACATACAGAATATGTAGAAGTGTATAAATGGCTGAAAAAAAAGCCACTTTGTTAGTCGAAAGTATTTTTTATGCAGTTTGTAGTACAAGTTTAACAGATTTGCTTTTATTTAACAGTTGGCATGATAATTATTAACAGTAATCAGTAGATGATTAATTTGCACCTTTAAGCATATAAATGAATTAGAAAAAACAAATAAAATTCATACTAAAATGTTGTCTTAAAGGATCTAGCCCAGGAGTCTGCAACCCTTGACACTTAAAGAGCCATTCAAGTCAGTTTTTTAATGACTACAACCCAGTAGGAACCACAAAGTCTTACTTTACCTCTTAGAAAAAGTATTTGTATTCATGTTATTGTACTATTATGATAAATATTTTTTTACATGAATAAAAGCATATAGAAAAAATAGTCTTTCTTCTAAATGTAACATAGACTTCCTTTCAAAATAAAAGTTTGACTTGTCTGACTGTTTTGTTTCACTTGATAGGCCTCCTTGAAGTCCAAAAACATGATGTTAATTTTTAAAATTAAAAGTATTTTTTGTATTTCTTTAACCTAAGAGCCACAATGGAGGGGTAAAAGAGACATATTTGGCTCTGGTTGCAGACCCCTGATCTAGAAGATCTTTTTCTTGTTTGTGCTCAGTTTGTCCCTGACAACACATATTTTTGTTATCCTGTTTAAACTGTGGAAAAATTCACCTCATGTAAAGATGCTAAATGTAGCTTTTTTATTGACTTTAAGTCATTTGCTACAGAAAGGTAGTAAACTATTTCAAAACTGTGGCTGTTGAAACGTATAAACCAACAGATGTGGACCCACTTGTGGCGTCTTAGTTTCCATTTCTTTACAACATCACTGCTTTTGAAGTTTTAAGTCTTTTAAAGGGAGAAGCTTGGAAAAAAAAAAACTAAAAAACATCCCCATTTGGATGAAACTGTCGTAACTGCCCACTTAATATATACTAAATATTTTACAAAGGTATAAAGTTGTTCAAGTTGAACCCATGACAAAACAACCATGCACACAGTAGGATTTTCTTTAAAAAATACAATCTTCATTTCACAGCAGGAACTCTATGTGCTTAAAAAAGCCTCTGCACTGTAACAAACTTCAGATTCTGGGTTAACCGACCTAATAGTGCCGACCACAGAGTGTTTCTATTTCTGCCGAGCTCAGACAGACAAATAAAACCTTTCATTGCCTCAGACTGCTCACGTCATTTGCGCAACTTTCATGTCTTTTCCTAATTGGCAGTTTAATAAGACCAACATGCAAGTCAACAGATGCATCCTGACAAAACAACACTTCCATGGATCAGAATCACATGGCCGGGAGCACATGAGATGCTGCTTGTTTTTGCTGCACCAGTGCTGAAATATTTCAAATGCTTCTGCTGATTTTCATAAACAGAGGGCATTAGGATTGAAAAAATACATCAGAGGAACTTTTATTGAGGTGGAGTGAGGAAATAAAAACAACTTTATCTTGGTGCATTTCATATTTTTGGGGTGACTGAAAAATAAAGCTGGCAATTCCACCTTTTTGCCTGCCATTTTCTGCTTCTGAGAACCAATGTGAAGACAGTAGAGTATCTGTTTGTTTTCTCTCCATCTGTTCCATTTGTGATAAATTTGATCATCCCTTTTTTTCTGAGCACGTGAGGAGGCCACTTTTAAACGCTGGAATTTTTCGATTACAAGCTCAAAGGAGCCGTTTCTAGGCAATCTACCATTATCTCCTATATTAATACTGATCCCGAGACACAACACAAGTATCATTTGTCAAAATTTTTCAGCTAATCTTCATCAGTGTGCTAAACAACTATTTTAGAGCCAATTTTCAGGCTCATCTACTGCAAAAAATATGGAAATAAAAACTCCAAATACATTCATTGTTAATAAAAAAGCTATTTTTATGACATTGGGTAACTATCTAACTTCACTGCTGTCTTTTCTAGTGCATAAACTAGGCCTGTGCGCTTTAAGGAGTTCTTCAGGTTAAGTGTTGTCAACATTCATATGAGAACAGCGGATCCCTGCCCTCTCATTTTTAAGGCATCCCTATTTTATCCTCAGGTTTTTTTTTTCAAATAAATACTTTAAACAATTACTAATACTTTTAAAAAGATGGTACAAAAGCACAAAACATTCAAATGAAATATTATCAGGAAAAATAACACCAATCTGTTATAAGATTTGATGTTCTTTTTTTTTTTTTTGTACATCATTCCCTCTGATTATTCAGTGCTCCATCTGGCGGTTTACCCCGGCAACTCACTTGAAACCAAAAACTCTTTACAATAGAGAAGCTGCAGAGTTTACATTACAGGCTACATCAAACTCTGCACACTGCCCTCCAGTTAATCAACAGGAAGTGCTCTTATTTTGTTAAATCATCCAGTGTCCACAATTAAAGAAAGCTTCAGATCTTGTTGCAACCTGAATACACTCGGCATGTAGTTTTGTCATTAGCAGAGCCTATTTTAATGCCTCATAAAACATTTGAAAAATTGTAAAGCAATCTGTGGCATGTATTTATCTTTTAATCTTGGCACATTCAAAAAAGGGTGCCATGAATTTATTGAAAGTTAAAATATTCCGGAGTCAATCCAGGAAGTAGTAATACAAAGTCTAACAAGACAAGCAGTGAGAGGAAAACATCGCACTGCCTTAAACCTTGTTCCCATGGAGATTGCTCATCCAGCTATTCCGACAGCTGTCTGCAGCTCCCAGTGTGGAGCCGGAGCGCCCCCTGTCTGTGCAGCATGCTCAAGGTCCTGAACTCCAGGGGCATGGTGTGAGGACTGGAGCTGGAGGTGTACTCGTACTTCAAGGAGTCGTAGTAGTGGTATTTAACGGCTTTGCCATGCGGGTCCACTGGAAACGGCCAGAAGCCGTACAGATGGATCTCCTCACAGAAACGGGTCGCCATGGTGTACATGAGGAGGCCTGTGGTCGGACGCTTGATGTGGACGTTATTGGTCAGCCAGTATCTGTTGACAAGAATAAAAATGGTGGTAAATTAGCTGCTTTATATGAGAGAAAATCACCCACCAAAGGAAGGGAGACTGAGCAACACATCTGCTTCTGTGTGGCCGCTTCCTCCCACAGGAGTATGATTTTAACCCAGACACGTGTGCACATGCAGACAGCTTCACCGCGCAGACGAGCTCAACTTACACAGCTGTTGATACCGGCAAGCCGAACAACTTCAGTTTGATTCACAATCAGAGGATTCTGGTGAAGCAGCTTCTCGATGAATTCATGGTCATTTAAAAACACAAAAACAGCCTTTTCTGCTTCATAAACCGAACATCTTTGGATTCCTCGCTTTTGCTTGATCTTTATTCAAAACGTCAAACTACAATGCAATAAAAACTGAATATTAATTTTCAGGGTTTTCTTTCTTTAAAGCTGACTCACCGATTCAAATACAGACACAAAAACGATCAGACAAGCACAACGAACAATGCTCATCATGTAATCATACACTGTGAAAGAAAACTCTCAAACCTAGAATCATTCTTTTGTTTTCAGACTCCTGCTGCGATGAAAAAAAGAACTAGAGTGGGAGCAAAACAATGCAGCGCTCATCCCAGCTGAATTTTGCATTGCTGATTCAAGTAACCCTTGTGTGCAAAAAGGAAAATGCAGCACATTCCTGAGAACCCTTAGCTTTTTTGGATAAAACTGCATCTTTGAAAGAGTTCCTTTGAACCACGTTTTAGGGCTAAGTTTCATATAAAAGACAAATAAATCCCATTTCGACAGAAATGTTCAGAGTGTTTGGACTAAACTGGATTTTTAAAATTATAATCAACACAACCCATTTTGATAGTGTTGGGCTTTGAGACAAGCTTATGCCTTAGTCACATGACCTCAGTTTGGTATCCGAGATGCCAAAAATCTTGCTCATTGATAGTGGATCAAAATCGTCTTCAAAATTGTAATTAATTTATTACTTTCTTTTGAAAAATATATTTTTTTTGTTATTTAGATTTTTGCTGCTCAAATAAAACACTGAAATTAGGAACCGGTTGTTTGTTGTCTCTAGACAAATGTATAAAATTATTGTAAAGCATAGAAAATGTAACTTTTGGTTTTATCGTCTGTACTCTCGTGCCAGCAAACATAAAACCCTCTGCAAAAACAGGCCCCTTAGAAATTAGTCAAAAAAATCTTACCCCATTGGCAGATTTTCTTTAAATAAGCTACAAAATCTGCCAAAGGGTTAAGAAAAATGGTCTTACCAAGATTTCTTATTGTAAGAAAAGAATTCTAGTCACGAAGACATGTCAAACTAAGGTTATTTTGCCATTGAAAAACTTTCTTGGCAAGATTATTTTTCTTACAAGAGAGAAAATAAGACATTTTCTCTTGGAAAAGGGTCTTTGTACTTTCTTAAGACTCAGTTTTTGTAGAATTGAAGTCATAATCAGACTATTAAACAGACTGCTTCATGTGTCCTTGCAGAAAGTAATGCAGATACATTGAGGTCTGTCAGTGCAGCTCTGTAACCCAGCATCTCTTCTGGTTGCCTGGCAATGTCACGGTGACTGCATCCCACTGCTTCTCACCAGGATAAACAGAGCGATCCCACTCTCCACAGTTGATTTACCGTCTGACTTTTCTGCAGCAACGCCTGATATCTGTGAGTTGATTTGAGCTGACATTGTGAAATTCACGTGATTGAATTTGCCTGGTGTTTTGTGCTGTGACACAAAAGGCTTAAAAAAAGAAGAAAAAAACATTCCCACCTGAGTCACTTTAATTCAGTTCTAATTTAAGTAAATGACTTTTCTGATAAAAAATAATCTGCATATATTTTTTATTGTTATACCTGCTTTAATTAAATGATTTTTATAAAAATAATCTACATGTACTGATTTTTTTCTATACCTGATTTAAGTAAATGACTTTTCTGATGAAAATAATCTGCATATAATTCAGATTTTGTTTTACTGATTTATCTAAATTATTTTTTCAGATGTTGGAAACATGCTCTATATTGCAGAGTTTTTCTCATGAGAAATAACAATATACATTACATTATAAATACAATATACATTAGTGGATGTTTGAAACTTACATCACTGATTCTTTTTTTCTGCATAAGCTACTGACAAGATTAAACTAGTGTTTTATCTCCATAAAATGTAAATCATTGTTACTTAAGGATGCTTAATGACCTAAATCAATGTTGGTATGGTAATAACATCTGGTCATAAGTTATGAAACAGATGTTGATAACAAATGTAAAGTAAATGGTGTGGTCGAGTCGGGATGGGATTATATAAATTCACTTCCTCCCACTCCCTTTTAAGCAATCTATCATTTGATGCCTACTTACCCTATGCTTGACATGTTTTTATGGATGTTAACCTCTGTTGATTGTGTTACATATGTGTTACTCTTGCCTGATTGCTTTAAATAAACCAAATCAAATCAAAATTCGTGTTAATTTATGGTAATATGGTGGAGGCATGTGGTCTGTTGATGTGGTGCAAAAACAAAGCCAAAAAGATTCATTTTGGCTAAAAGCAGTGACTTTGGTACTTTTAAAAATAGGCATCTGAGAAAAAGGCATAAAACAGTTGCCTAAACCTAACAATGATTATAGCTAAATTATAATTATATAAAAGCAGAGATGGGTTTAATAACGATAGCTTTGATCATTTGGACATCAGGCTGTCACATTAAGATAATTAACAATTTCCTCAGCAGAATTTCAAGAAAACAGATTTATCCTGAATGTCAGGTTTTTTTGGAAATTACCTGAACAAATCAGAGAGAAAAACGGATTACTGTCGTTATGAAAACATGTTTTAGACCTAAATTTGGTATTTGGAAGCCAGAGTGACGTTCTCCCCGTCCCTTGCCTGTGGCGATCCGCTGTGTTTAAAAATAGCCAGCTGGGGAGCGGTTGAGAGTTTGCCTTTTGATGATGCTGCTCACAGGTGTTTTCACGAGCAGCTGCATCTTACCCCCTGACAGCGTGGAGAAGTCGCAGCGACGGGAAGGCGGTGCGCACGTCCACGGTGTGACGCAGGATGAGGCGAAGAGCCCACTCGACGCGCTCTTCGCCCCCCTTGGCCATGAAGGCCGGGATCCACAGCACGCTGCCCCTGAGGCTCTGAAGGCGCTGCAGGAAGCGCAGCTTCCACTCCTCGCTGACCAGGTCCTGGAAGGCCCGCTGAACCACCGATGGATTCATAGTCACCAAGTTCGTCTGCCGTCCCACATCCTGGGAGTATTCTTCTACCGGTGCCAGGTTACACCTAAAAACAGGGTTGATTCAGGTTATCTGTCGGAAAGCCTCAATTTATGGTAGCCGAGCACACCTGAAGAGCCAGACAAGAATCAGGCTTTTCGCAAGGACATGGAAAAGTCATGTTGCTGAATAAAGTACACCCTGCAGCGTCTCTTTGTGCACTGGGCTGTTGGTAATTACCTAACTCATGCTCGACAGATGGAAGCGAGCTCTGTATAACAGAGGTAGATCTCTCTAAAAAGGACGAGTCACAGGATTTATTCAGGCTTCAAGGAATAAATCTAACATTTATAAACCCCCATGAGTGCTATATCTTGAATTGTTATTCAAAACCTTAAAGTCCCACTCAGCTGAAAATGTTGTTTTTGGTGTTTTTAACAGCTTCTTGTGGCATTTTTCTGATGATGGAGTTTGAATATTTCCTTATTCAAATTGTTCTGCATCTACTCCACTTCATTCTGATGCATCCACTTGCAGATAAATAGATCCATGTACGTCTTTGTTTTCCTCGTCTGAGCTGCTCAAAACTATACGGCTGGATAGCTCCAACATTGCTCATCGTTTTTGTTGCACTGGTAATGGTAGGTTGGGGATGTGAGGGGCTGTAAGGTAGCAGGAGAAAGTGTAAACAAAGAGTTGATGGGAAAGGGGCGGGCTTTCTCAGCACCAATGGTCCCGCCCACAACTCAAAGCGAATTTCTGATGAATTACTGTCACTCTGTAGAAACTGTGTCCTAGAAAACGACACAGGTTTTTTGATTTGGCTTAAAAACAGCATAATCATCACTTTTACAATGGATTGAAAGATGATTGGAGTGGGACTTTCAGAAGGAAACAAAATATGAAAAGACAGGTACTCTGGGCCATTGCTGATTGGATGATGACATTTGAGTTTTGAAATAGAAGACTGTTTTGCTCAAATTGAAGCAAATATTTCATTAGGAGAGTACAGAACTTTGCAGAGCCTGTGGCAATAATAATTTTTTCAAAAGATTTTGCCAGAAAGAAATGTCATCATCAAATCAGTGACGTCCCTTTGGCACCTGGTTTCTTTTTTTTATTTTATTTTTTTAACTTTTCATTGTGATTTATGGAAATGTACTTTTGTTTTCTTAAACATTTCCTTTTTATTTTGTTTCATTTTAATAAATTGTGTTTTTTTGTTTTTTTTTTTAGGAACGTTGGTATTTAACTTTTATTTTTTTGTGTGAATTTCTATTGAACTACTGCCGCTCTGCAGAAACTATGTCCTAGTTTTGGCTAAAAATTTCATAATCATCATTAAAAGAGCACTGGGAAAGTTTATTCAATAGGTCAAAAGATGACTAGAGTGGGAATTGAACCACTCAGCTCAAGCTATACTTTAATACTGAAACACGGCAGTGGCATCAAGAGTTTGTCCAGTATATTCGGGTACTGCTGCACTCTTTCCTACATATGCACCAGGGTTAAAATACCTGATTGCATGTGCTGCTCACTGGGATTGCAGATAATGCACCACTTGTTAGATTTAAACCGAGCTCACCACTTCACATCAATCAGATTCAACAACACAGCCCTGGAAAAAACTCATTTTTTTTCTCCCTTAAAAGACTGGTTTAAATATGGTGCATAAATCACAATCAGACTGGCTCATCAGTTTGCATGCTCGCACAAACTGAGCCGCCTCATGTTTGTAAATGAAATCAGGACAGCGCCGCTGTTTCTCCTCTTGTGCATGCCCAAAAAGCTTATAAATGTCAATTTCGTGTATCATCAAGCATTTAATTTCCCTCAGTCTAGTCTAGCTGCTGGATTCAAGCGTTACCTCACTGTAAACCTTCTTTTGAATGTACAGCTTCTATATCTTCAGTTGGAGCACATCAAAAATGTCAGAGATGTTATTGTTCAAATGGGATTTATGCAAATTCTTCCAAAAACAGACTGATATGCAAATGAGTTTCAGCAGCAGCACCCTAGGATTTATGTCACTTCTATCGATGTAATTTGGAGGAACATGAAAAAAACCCACCTGATCACAAAATCATGAGCGTCAATCTCGGATCCACAGCTGCTGTTCAGCAGGATCCCAGAGTTTCCCACGATGGCGCAGCGTCTGTGATGTTGGTTTTTCAATGGCGACACAGTTGGCAGAAGGCGGTAGAGATTTTCTGAGATGTTAGTGGTGCTGTGGCGATCAAACACATAGTGGATGATGTCTCCCGGCTTCAGCGTGCCCTTTAAAATAGATATGTCTCTTTCTGGGTCAAGAAATTGCAAGATATTTTTCCTGTAAATGAGAGACAAATTGTGTGCTTTTCAGAAAAAAACAACAACTTCTCAGTGGATTGGATGATTATTGGAGTGAGGAAAATACCTGATGAGGTTGGAGAGGGTCTTATTGAAGGTCCAGGTATTTAATGAGTGGTTGGCGGTGTTATTGTAGCTCCGACCATTAGGATCCTTCAGCGGTTTTATCACAGCGGTCGGATCCGGGTGAGCTGCGGCTTTCCTGAACAACAACAAGAGCTGGTATTCACAATAAAGCGCTGACCTTTAAAGACCAGATCAATATAAGACAAAGGCCTTGTTATTCTTTTCATTCACACTGTGGATTTCTTCCTTTCATTTCTAAATCTATGCGGTTTCGTGTGGAGCTTTCCCTTCTGATAAAAGGTCTCAGGAAAGAAATGAATTCCTTCTTTAGATCTTAAATCAGAAATGAGTTTTAGCCCCAGTAGAATCATTTCAACTTTTACAAAAACTCAATCACTACAACGTTATATTACTTACTCCAATGAAAATTGTGTTTTTAACATGTTCTTGTGGCATTTTTTTTCTGATAATGGAGGACATACATTGCATTTGTGAGTCTGATTGTTTTTTTAAATTATCGTAAATCAGGAGCAGACGAAAAGAGACAGTTGGAAAAACTTGCAGGAGTGAAGTACAAGTTGGGCCAAAAGCTTCCTGCTCTGCTCCATTCCGATGTATCCACTGGACTAGATAGATCCATGTACGTCTTTTTTTTCCTAATCCAAGGTGGCGTCTGGCTCTGAACTGTACGTCTGGATAGCTCCAATATTGCTCACTTTTTTTGTTGCACTGATAATATAATGTTGGAGTGGTACTGGGAGAGCTTGTGAACAAAGGGATGATGGGAATTCAGGGAAGGCTTACTCTGTGCCAGCAGTCCCACCCTTTTCAGAGGCAAATTCCTGCCGCTCTGCAGAAACTATGTCCTAAAAAATGACAGGTTTTTTTTTTCATTTTGCCTAAAAACAGCATACTCATAAATAAAAGACCACTGGGAACGATTTAAGGATTGATCAAATGATAATTGGAGTGGGACCCACATTTTGCTGTTATACTGTTCGAAGAACACGGACACTGGTCCGGGACCAGGAACCGCACTCAGATCCATCTTTTAGGGTGGTCTCAGTTCGCTTCCAATTAAACTGAGCTTCGGTTCCCTCTGAGATTCCTCAGTCTGAATACAATCTGCTCCTGGAGCGTAATAACTGGACCAAAACGGCCACCGTAGCCGGAAGTCACATGATGTAAACAAAGTAGGAATGAAGCAACAGGATAAATGTAAAGCAACTATTAATGGTATCTTGTTCCAAAGCTCAGGACTTGCAAAATTTCCATCTTTTGTTGATTTGCCCCGCCCTTGTAATTCCTAGCCAATGAGTGAAGAGATCTTCAGTCACGCAGTTTTTTTTTACAAGCTTTGCTCCGGAACACAAAAGTTTGCTTGTTGGCAGTCTGAATTCAGACCAAAGAAGGTTCGGGACTCGATCCGGACCAAATTAAGCGAACTCGGTATAGAACCAAACGATTTTTCCAGAATGAATACACTTTTAGGAAAAGAGTTGTTGTCACTAAGACATGTTTTTTGAAACTAAGGTTATATTTCTTTTGAAAAACCTACTTGCAGGTTATTTTTGTTGCAGGAAAACATTTTTTTCTTGAAACAAGTGTCTTTTTATGTTCTTAAGATTCTGTTTTTGCAGTCTGCAGACTTTCTTCGAAAAGATATGAAACCTTCACTGAGTGACTCATTGTGCTTTCAATGAAAAAATGAGCGCTTAGCAATACTAGACTGATAGGATGCCTTTCTGTGAGGGGGTAAGAGAAGAGGAGATCAAACCTGTGGGGCTCCGGGATGAGCTGGTGTAAGTTTATCTTCCTCTGCCCAAGATCTCAGCAGGAAAGAGATTGAATTAGAAATCACTCAGCGGCCCCGGCTTGTTGCATTTGATGCATTTAAAGTGCAGAGATGATGGAGTGAAGGTAGGAAGCACACATCAGGAAGGGCTTTTCGGGAAAACCACCATTTGGTGATGTAATGACCAGAAATGTATCCCTAATGAAACTGTCCAAGTCTGATTTGAGGGCAAAAGAGTGCGATCCTTTTCAAAGTGTGCCGAGCACATCCGCCACGCCTGCATTCACAGTCGAGATGCTGCAGATCGGATGATTTTGCAAACTCGACCTTGGCAACATCTGACAAATTTGACGCCAATTTGAAAACCGGAGCCATAAAGTCACGTTTGCAGCTCCGGGTCGCCTTCCAAACACACTTTTATTAGGCGGCATTAGTGCAGAAGCGGAATTGGATCGAGTTGCTGTCCCATGGTAAATCACACACCTGTGTGACCTCATTACGACTGTCAGCCACAGCCGTTTTTGCATTCAAAACAAAAGGCTCTTGCTGAAAGGGAAATGTGAGAACCCAGCAGCTATGGAGGGGATAAATATAGTTTATTTTCTTTCAGTCTCTTAACAGCAATGACATAGATCCTTATGCTAAATTTAGGGGAGCATTTGGAGCAGGATGTGGGTGACTTTCACTCCTGCTGCACTGCTCAGCATTTCAAAGTCTCAAAGTGAGGAAGACTTGCGCCCTCCTTCATCTGTCCTTCTGTTTCACGCACACTCACAGGGAGGAAATGTATCCTGTCCCGCATGCAAGCTGCTGCAAGACAAAAACCAAAAAAAGGACTGGTCCTTGGAGAGCCAGGCTGCTGTGGGAACAGCTGCTGCGCGCAAGTGCTGGGAGATGAGAACAGTTCAAAGCAACTATTCCTCCATCTATGCTCCAGAAACTCATCTATTCTTCCATCAGATCAGATTAGATTAAATGAGATCAGACAGGATCACCTGCTGGACTGCGAACAAAAAGGAGGCGCATGCAGACGGGATGAAAAATGACGGCTGTACTCACGCGGCTTCTTTTTCCACTTCTGCAATATCGTCAAAGATCAGCAGCAGCACCAGCAGCGTTACGAACCCGAACAGGACTGTTCGGAACACGAGCGGCATGGTGTGGAGGTGTGGGGGGGTGGGGGGGGGGGGGGGCGGCGGGGGGGGGGGGGCAGTCCCTCCTTTCTCCTACATTCTACTGCCCCCCCGATTCCATTTACACCCCGAGAAGCGGATCGGTCATCTTCTTTGTTCTCACGCAGGTCCAGTCGCCCCCTCTTCCTCCTCTGCCCCCTCCTCCGTTCGAAAGGGTTACTGTCTCGCGGCGGCCAAACTTTGAGCGCGCGCGCGCACCCACGGAGCTGAGCTGGACGTGGAGCTGCGGGATGTGGAGCACTCGGCGGGTCTTAAAGGCGCAGACAGGAGAAGAACCCCCCCCCACCACCACCACCACCACCACCACCTCCTCCCCCCCCCACCCCCCGGTCTTTGGGAGGATGCACCAGCAGCTCAGGTGTGAGAAAAAGGGAGGGAGGGGCATTAACACATTACCTGGGGGGCGTTTGGTTTTACAAAAGGAATTAAAATGACAATCATTGCTTTTTGCATGATCTGTTTTGAATTCTGTCTAGAGTTGTAAAGTACTTACATTTACTCAAGTAAATTACTCAAGTAAACGTAATGAGTAAATGTGATACTCCATTCAAACGTAGTGGAGTAAAGAGCACAAACATTCAATCAAAACATGTAGTCGAGGAGAAATTAAAAGTTGCTTATATTTTTTATACTACAGTACAAGTACAAAGTAGCCAAAAAACATACTTAAGTAAAGTAACGAAGTCCATTTACTCAAGTACTTTGCAACTCTGATTCTGTCATGATGAAACAAACGTGTGTAACAATGAACAAACTGACACATCAAAACACTATATGCACACTTTTTATCTTTACATTTCTAAAAATGTAAAATTCTTATCATTTGAGTTGCAGATGCAGCTTAAAATGGAAAAAAGTTGTGGACAAGTCCTGAAAAACATCAAACTTAAATGAACAGCAGATGAACATAAAAGCAGAAACTGAGGGAGAAATCTTTATTGTGTTAATCAACATTTTCAAATTCTCATGAATAAAATAAATCAGGTTGTTTGGTAACAGAGACGGCCTCTTTATTCATGTAATGCATAAATCACATAATAATACTTTAATGAATATGTAATTTCTGCTTAATCATGCGTATTGATAAAAGGACTCTCATTATGAAGGGTTATTGTTCTTTTACATGATCCCTTAAATATGCCAATAATGTAAGTAAATCAGACAGCAGTTCAGTTATCATTAGGCATTTGATTTAAAGACCCACACCAATGAAAAGGGTGTTTTTTTTACATGTTCTGGTAACATTTTTCTGATGACGGAGGACATATATAAAGAAAATTAATCTCAAAATTGAATTTTTGAGTGTTTATTTACTCAGATTGTTTTGAATCAGGAGCAGAAGAACAAAAAAAGCATTTGGAAAAGGCTTGTAGCTGTGACATGAGGGTGCTACAATGGAGGCGGGCTTCAGTGCCAACAGCTCCACCCACAACTCAGGGGTGAATTTCTAATGAACTCCTGGTGTTTGGCTAAAAACAGCGTAATTATAATTAAAACCCTTAAAAGTCAAGCAGGGAAGCATTGGTTCCCATTTCTAATCTTTGGGATGAGTTAACCGTGGACTTAAACCCTTGTCCTTCCAGTCTCAGGGCAGACACTCTTCCACTAGGCCACTAAACCACAAAAACGCACACATTTACCAAAAATAAATAAAACAATTCATAATAAAATCACACCTTCACAAGATAAAATAAAACTACTGCAGACAAAAACAATACCAAGACATTTTTTTTGTTAGTTAAATCTTATCTATTCAGACATAATCTGATGAAATGTAATCCCTCATCTAAAACTTGCTCATTGCCAGTTCACACTCCATTTCAGCCCATCTCAAGTGTTTTTTGGGAAAAAGAGACATATTTTGCGAGCAAAATAAAAAACCTACACTCACATCTATGGCTTTTAAAAGAAACCCTCCATGATAGTTTCACTTTAAAGACACAGATTAAAGTCTAATCTCTGTAAACTGTGAAGGAGCTCTTGGTGCTTGGACTGTAAAAACAATCCACAGGGATAATTGTTCATTCAGGTGAATTTTATTTGTAGTCATTATAGTAGTTTAAGGTCATAGTTGGTTAATTGGTCAGTTTGGGATCTTTCTAATGATGATAAGTGTATTATTAAATACACATATAAACAGAAGTCAAAGCTCTGCAGTGGAGACGTTTTGCTTTTGCACCTGAGCTCGGGTTCATCTGGCTAAATCCTTCTTAATTGACAGCTCCGTATGAAAGCAGCAGTCTGCAGCTGCTTCTGTGTGGATCGATGGACGGATGTTTGACTTTCAACAAGGACACCTTCCTGTTCTGCTACTTTCTGCGTGTCTTTATGGAGACAAGTCTCAGGAGTGAGAATCCGACTGTTCCAGTGATCCTGCCGTCATGCACAGACTTGTGTCTTCTTGATTAGCATCCTTCTGCTATTATTAGGCTTTACTGCCACCCGAGGATGACACAAGCACACTAAAAGACGAATGTTTGTGATCTGTAATGCAATGAAATGCGTGGATTTATGACAAACTTCTGTGGCTGATTTTGTGCAAAGATTGAAGCGAGACAAAAATGTTCCCTTTCATCTGTGTTTGTGCAATAAAATATAGAAAACAAACCGCCAGCTAAACTCACGATCAGACATTTCGCCCTGCAAGAAGCAGCTTCAACTCAGCGTGGTAACCACCTGAAAAATTCAAGCTCCAGGTTTTCTGAACAGTCTTCAGATTCCCTGCACGTAAACCAGTGTGAAGCCAGCAGTCCCAACTAAACCTCACCTCGTTCGCTCCACACGGATCCGCTTGGGGAGTGACAGGGAGGAACACGCAAACAGCATCCTCACAGATCAAACGTCTGCAAGAGCATCCACACTGAGGTTCATCAGTGCCTCTCAAACATCCTGTTAATAAGATAAAACCCTTTTATTTTGGAGAAATTAAACATTTGGGAATGGGCTGGAAATCCTGGCAGAACATGTAAAACAGTTTCTTTGAGCTGTAGTTGAAGTGTTGCAGGATGTGCAGTACAACTCCCTGACTGAGCATCAAATTGCATTAGATTTTATTTTTGAAAATTGTATAGATTTATTATATTTTTATTAAGATATTTAATGTTTTAATTAATAGATTTTAATCTTTAAATGTTTATGGTTTTATTGCTTATTTTCTTGTTTTTTCTTTGGATGTGCTTGTGTGGTTGTGAGCGTGAGTAGCTGGCTACTTTTGTGTTTCCTTCGGTATTTATAAATATTCTCTTCTATGCAAGCAGAAAGCTTTCCCCAACATTCTTCAAAATCCATGCTGGCTTTGTTTTCAAAGATTCAAAAATTGTCCCATAATTTCCAGAAACAAAATATCTGTGATTTATATTTTTTGCTGCACAAACATTTGAAAAACAGTGCTGGATAATCTTGATGAAAGAAATAAAAATTCTAACAGTTTACGGTTTAAAATGCATTTAACAATCTTTTCTTTTCTAAACTGCAAAAGTCCAATATTTTGTACGTCATGCCACCTGCTGTAAAGATAAGGACATTTTTGTGCATTTTTAAAGAAATTGTTTTTATAATACCTTCTCTCTTCCAGGTCTTCTAGAATTAGGCTCTGATTTTTCAAAATAAAATACTTTGGATTTTTATTGGGACTTTGCATTTCTTAATTTTCAAGACTATATTTTTGGAGAATTCCCATCCCTCTTTTACTTACATTAAATTGATAAAAAGGTAAACATGAAGGTTTGCTTGGTTTCATTCATTTTACCAGTTTTGAAATGCATAATTCTCACTTTTTAAATGTTTTTTTTATTTTGTCCAGCTTTCCTCTGCAGGCTTTGCTGCAAAAAACAAACTGCATTGAACCTCAGTATTATAAAGACACTTCACTAAAACATATGTTTTTTTTTATGGTCTCAAACTATTTGTCAATTTAAAAATGTCAGAAAAATCATTAAAAAAAGTTTCCTTAAACTTTTACTTGAATATAAATAAAAACAAAAGTCAAAACCAGAGTCAGTTTTCTGAAAAATAATTTATTTCCAGAATAAAATAAATGATATGCTGACATACAAAAAGTGTAAGAAAAGAGACAAAGTCATAGCTGTAGCAGAGATCAGTAGGGTATAATGTGCGGCCTGTCCAAATGATCTTCTTCTGTACTTTTACTGTGAGCTTCAGTTAAATATTACAGACCTCCACAGAGGACTGTTTTCTTTCTGCGCAAAAATAATTGCATCAAATTAGTCTCAACAGAACAAATACACAAACATTTTTCCACAACCAACACATGCACACAAACCCAGCAGTAATACATTTCTAAATAATTTAAACTCTTCTTTTCAAGAACAATCTAATAAAACCCCCTGGGTTCAAGGAACCAGACATATCACCCCTAATTTTATTAACATAAAAAGGATGATGTTTTGATTTTCTTCTTTGCTTCCCCACTTAGAGCAGAAGCCACAATAAAATATAATTATCTATTATATTGAATTAATCCCTTATTAAGACAGGTTAGGCTGAAAAAATTCTGCAGACGTAAAAATAAAAAACTGCTACAGTGAAAAACAAAGCTGCAAAAAAGGAATAAACAGAGAAAGATCCAGATTGTGGATTGCACATTTGCGCCTTAGCGAGAATCAAAACTAAACTTTAGGTCCAGCAAGAGAACAGGAAAGTGAAATGTCTAATAGGCCACTAGAAGAATCCAGATTGGCTGCTTCCTGCCTTGATGTAAAATGCAGTGACGGACAACTAGTTTTTAAAACTTTTAAACAACTGAAGAACTGACCGTCTTTACGTCACACGATGGAAGCGACTCATGACACGTAAAACAACATGGCAGCTACAGCTGGAGCTCCGGTTGTTTTCACTGCGCCAACTTTGACTTCTGACTGGCATGTAGACTTTGGAAAAAGACGTGGAGAATGTCTTCTGCGGTCTAAAGAAGTCTTTATTCTTTCAAGGAACAAGAATGAAAGCAATCCTTATAAAACAGACTCCATGTTTTCACAAAACTCATGGTTCTCCAGGTTATATATGAACTTTGTTCTGTCCGCTACATTGGGGCCATCGCTCAGAGAAGGGTAGAACTCAGTCGCTGATAAGTGGCCTTCGTGGCCTTTGATATATTTCTTGTAGTTCCTGCGTAGGCAGTACCAAGTAGTGAAGTAAAGGAGGAAGGCCACGCTCTTGAGAACAATGGCGAGGCTTACGTAGAGGTGCCTGTAGGTCACGTTGTTGTACAGCAGGCAGGCGCCCCGCTCCCCGCAGTTCGAGCTCCAGAAAAGGCAAGTAGAGTCGATCCCAGCACCAAAGATCAGAGGAGGGGGGATAAAACCTACAACATGGATGCGTCGGCTGAGCAAAAGTAACCACAAAAATGGCTTTGAATGCTATCAGAGCCAAAAAAAAAGCTTTCCAACAGTTTTACCAAAACACAGCAGGAGAGAGGCAGACAGACATTTATTTACCACATCCTTCTTACCGAGGAGTCGCAGCAAAAGGAAGAGCACTCCCAGAGCGTACGATTTTAGTTCAGGATTCACCGTCCTTCAAGAGAAGCAGAACAAGTTCGCTTTTCTTGAGTAAAGTTTGTGACTAAGCAAACTAAAATAAAGGAACAAAGAGCTACCTGATGAGAACGATGACAGAGGGAGTCTGTGCCATGGCTCCCACCAGGCTGCAAACGCAGATAACACACAGGAAGATGAGGAAAGCCTCCTGGCAGCCCGGCATGGGACATTTCCCCGGGACCACAGAGGCGGGCTCACTTCCACCAAGTATGCAAGCACATTCTGTATGGTTCTGCCAAAGACATGTGAAGCTATGATAAAACTGCTTTTTAAAAAATGTTATTTCGTCTTCCACACAAAAACAGATCACAGGGAGAACAGAAACCGCAGCTCCTGACACAGGGCTGTTGGTGACATGCCAACGGAATACTTTGAAATACGGAGCGTTTCTGTTCAAAGCAGCATCTCGTCAGGTTGGTGCCTGTCCACATATGGCAGAATCAGGTGGACCGTCAGCTCATTTCCATTTTCACACATGCGAGTACAGCTGCTGATTACCTGAGAGACATTGGACTCGCCCTGAGAGAACCCTTTGCGGGTGCAGCCGGCAAAGCAGGCGGACAGGTAGGTGACTCTGTTGGAGCCGCACACGGGGCTGATGTAGGAGGTGAAGCAGTTGCAGTGACTGATGCACTCAGGCTCCGGTTTCTCTCCCACCCGCAGGATCCTGGACCGAAACACGATAAGAAATCTCAACAAAAACTTAGACACAAACCAAAATAATTTTTGAGAGAACCAAACCTCAGAGCAAACCCTCTTTAGGAAAGGCTGAGCTCAGAACAAGAAGTCGTAAAAAGTGAAAACCAAAAGTTGCATCACAGTGGAAAAAAAGGCTTGCAGACCAAATTATCAATGTCCACACACTCCATTAATCAATAACCTATTTGAACTTTGGGGATCTGATTATTTCTGAACCCAGTTTTATCCAAAACAACAGGAGCACCCTGAAGGTTCTTTTTAACTTGAGGAAACCCAACCTTGAAAAAACCCTCAAACTCAACACTTCTACTGACATTTATAACGGGATCTCTGACGCCACCCGTTGGATTCTGCCTGAAGTGGGACGGGCACATTGACTGACGTTTGCTCGACCCGATGCAACAATGCAAAAAGTTTGAAGCTCTATTAATGCCACCAACCTGTCAACCAAATTCCCCACAAAATGTGTGCAGATTTGTGCTTTAATAAAAATGAAACCACTCCTGTCCCACAGAATGATTATAAATAGGAAACAAAGCAATATTGATTGAAAAGACCCTTAAAACCAACCTGTATGTTTTGTCTTTATTTGGTGTAAAATCAGAGGGCCGATATGTCAAATTTAGCCCCCAGGCTAACAAACACACCAACTTTCTCCATGGAGCTAACAGCCAAAGCCTTTCATTTTATATGCACAATATGCACGTTTATCTTGAAAAAAGTTCTGATGTTTTTGTGGGTGATGCACAGACACGTTGCTGAGGTCGGCTCAAGGCTGACGCCATGAAACGGGCAGCACCCACAAGGAGAGAAAGGCGGAGCCTCAAATTGACTCGCCTTACTTCCGGGTAGGAAAGAACCAACTCGCAAAAATAACTCGTATTTCATAAATAATTTGTTCTTTAGTGTGTCAAAGGTAAAATACAGTATTATATTTATGAATACAGTTTACTCTAAAAATAGCATAGTATAGCCCCTATACATGAAGAAATATTTTTAATGAAAAAATATTCCCTTTTGCAACCTGCCTCCTGTGGTTTTTAAAGGAAGTGCAACAATTGATTTTTCTGACTTTATCTAAAATAAAGTGCATTAGACAATTCAGGGAAAGACATAATATTTTCTGTTACATTTGTTTTATGGTCTAGAAAAGGACCCATTGTGTTCTTTAAGTTAGTTTTCCACTGTAAACTAAAAGAATCCCACATTTCAGGATGTTTCTGTAATAAACTTCTTTTCTTCACATAAAACCGATGTAATTAGCGATTTAGTGAAATGTGTGAGATTAAGGGTTCAGGTACTGAATCACCCCGTGAATGAACAGACATTGTTTCCGCTTTTTTTGTGACTACAATTAATAAAAATGAGCAGCAAAACTATGAAATCTAACTTTAAGGTTAACCTTTTTACGTGGTGAAACTGACTGGGTAGATCTTTGCAGTTAAAAAAAACAATTCAGCAGTTTTGAATAATTGGGATATGCTGTCCTAAATAGCAGGTTAAACTGTTTTTCATTTAGCTGAATAACTGTTGTCCTTTGTTAATGCATATAGCATTAGTGAAGCCAAAAAACAACTGATGTGGAAAAGGTGAGCAGGTTTTGTTTTTCCACAATCTAAATGTCCTTCTCCATCACAGATTAACTCTGTTTTTGAAATTAGTATCTGGTTCTGAGACACCTTTCATAACGACATTTTTCAGGTCATTTAAAAACTTGATTAGTGTTTTTTTCTTTATAAAGTTATCTATACTTCAAATCAGTTTTATTTATTTTTGTAATATATTTTCTTTCTTTAATCTCTTTAATTACTTTTGCACTTTAAGGCTGTCATCTGTTTAACCCTTAATATAAATACATTTAGATTGGATTCAGAAAGTCTTTATTGACCCTCAAACATGACAAAGAAAAAAAGCCATTTTTGTGTGAACAAATGAATATATATGCGATTAAAATGTGTGCGTCTTCCATTTAGATTGAGTAGTTCACCTAAAACAAATAAACAGAGCTATTCTGTCTCAGTGGTGTTAGTTTGAGATTACAGAAAAGTTTGTCATATTTTCAAACTGGAAAATAAAGCACTGACAGGCCAGTGATGGAAGAAGTTAAACAGGAAAAAAAAACATTACAAGAAAAGCACAACAACACAAAATATAAAAGTCTTACTCGCTGCCGTAAGTAACCGTGACTCCTGCCACGGGACTTGTGTCACAGCCGAGGAACAGGAAGGAGACGTAGCAGGTGGTGGAGATCAGGTTGACCGTCATGGCCATGCGGATGGCCCCAAGAGCGGAGAGGTTCAGCTTTTTCACCAGCAGGCCCCCCATGAAGATCCCCAAACACGCACAGGGAATGGCTGTCATACCTTAACCATAGAAGCAAATTAAATGAAGAATTTTGCACAAATGCACGCTGAGACCTGGAAGAATGCATGAAGGAAGTTTAACCTAACAGCTGGTTGGCAGAAGAGGTGGTGAGGTTGAACTGCTGCTCCAGGTACTTCCCCAGGAAAGCTGCAAACCCTGCCACGACTGCGATCTCCATGCAGGCCGCCAGGACGATGCACGTGAACACCGGGTTGGAGAGCAAGTGCTTGGTCACCTTTGGAATCACTGACAATGAAAAAGTAAAGAGGATGAGAAACACCATCCCACAAACACACAGAGCAAATCCACAAACAAAATACACAATCGTGATTTATTTGGGGTTTTGGAATCCAAAGAACAGAATAGAGAATGAATGTATGAAGTGTCATGTCACCTCTCAGCTGCTGACAGCAGGTGGGGCTGTTGTCAGACTCATTGCTGAGCATCAATCCATTACTGGCTTTTGGAGTCTCGGAGTTGGAGCTGGGAGAGTTAGGGAGCATAACCTGCTCGCTCTCTGCTCCTTCATCTTTCTCCATTTTGGGCAGGGACTGCGGGAAGCCGAACATCAGGATGGCAGAACAAAACAGTAAGGCACCACAAAGAAGAAAGCCCGCCCACCAGGCCCCAATCCACCGTGGGTCTTCAGGAGTGATGTCCCGGTTTTCTGAAGGGAGGCGAGAGAGGAGTCCGTAAATATCAATATAGACAAATCACACGGGGGTGGGGGTGGGAGTACTCACTGCTGTCACTGAAGATGGCATCCACATAGAACTTTGTGCAAACGGAGCCGAGGATGAAGCCGCAGGCGGGCCCGAACACCAGGGTGGAGAAGAGGATTCCTGTACAGATTAAAGTGTTAAAGTGGTGAAAATGGCAAACTCTGATGTTAGACGCTTCAGTGCTGTCAGGATGAGCACATTTAAAAATTTGAAGAGGAGGATTGATCATCTGCTTAGAAAACATGGCTCCTAAATGCTCGGATAGATACAACTGTTTATTAAGGACAAGCGCGCACGGGAACAATACACCCAAAAGCTGTTTAAGGTCACAACTTTCATCAGAATGGTCACCTAAATGATTTGAGGAACATGTGGACAGGCCAGAATGAGCTCAATCCAGCACACCTTGCAGGGGCTACAAACAGCCTGAACTGTCCATGACAGAAACCTACAAAAAAATTATGCTGTTTGTTAACTTTGACTTAAATAAACGAGCATCAGACAGATGCAACATGTTAAAAAATTCCCTCAAAATACATTTTGTTTAGGTCTTGAAATTGACAAAAAAAAGTTTTAAAAAGGCAGAAAATGTCTCGTTTGTTCCACTTTTTTTTTTCAGGCTTTCAGAAGGTGCAGAAAGCATCATGGTTGTCATGAGAGATTAGATCAGCCGCACAGCCAGTGTCATTGCTGGTTTGGTCTGTATGGAATATTCCACTCAAACTTGTGCCAAACAAAAAGATAAAATGTGGAGTTTGATCAAAAGCCTAATTAGAGCTCAGACAGCAAGGAGCAACTTGTGACCCAAACTACAGCTGATAAAGACCACGCCGTAGTTTGGGAGGCAAAGTTCTCAAACTGTAATTAGCTGCAATAATATCAAACTGGATAGGGAATAACATTGCAGAATTCTGCTGTAATCTCCTCTGCTGTATTAGTGGTGCCTCCTAACTTCCCACCAACATCACCGCTAAGATTTTTCAGATGCCAGGAGCCGCTACCTAATGAAGCATAGAATCTGTTACCAAGATCTGAGCGCCTGCTTCCTGCTTCCACCACTTACATAGGAAGGGAGGCGGCACAGTCACATAAATCTAAGCTGGCTCACATCGAAGCTTATTGTTCACATAACGGAAACGAGTCAAAGACGTGTGGGGAGGGGGCTCCGCACCTTTAAACGGGTCGAACAGGCCGCAGAGGAGGTCAAACTAAGAATGTGCCTTCAGTGTGCGGACAGGACTTTTTTCAACTCAAAGGCTGATTCTCAATTAGATAAAAGTAAACCACATTAGTGGTTGAACCACGACAAAATTGTGCAACACTTCTGAGAAAAGATAAGAAGGTTGATACCAAACCAAGGACTTTTTTCCCCTCTTTTAAACCTTGTTTAAATAAAAAATGCATTTATCCTTCTATCCAAGAAACAATTGATGCACAGGATGGAGTTGCTGCGGTAACTAAAGAGGCTATGCAGTTTAACAGGTCCTTTCGCTAAAAGACAAAAGAAAGAAAAAAAAGAGCTGCAGTCACTTTTGCCTGCGGTGTAGCAAATGCGGCTCGTGCATGGCATTTCCTTTTGACACCGAGTGCCGTCTTCTCATGGCAACAACAAATACAATTGCATTCACCACAGGAAACCTTGCAGAGGAAATTCAGTTAGTGAAACCAACTTCCACGAGATGTTGGCCCAGCCAGCCTACAAGTCTGCAACCGCTGAGAGGATGAATGTTTCCACATAGATCCATTTTTGCCCCTGGCTGCTTTTAGATGCGCTGCCTCCTTGATGATAACAACACGAGCCTCACGTGTAGAGAGGATCAATCTGCCACTTTTGACAAAGAAAAAAGAGAAAGGCCCTCTTTTCCAGTTTCTTCTCTTTCCATTAAAATAGGTTTTGAGCTTTATTTTTAATTCTCATTATTAGCAGAAGAAAATCATGACGCAAGTTGATTGTTTTATGCTAAGATTGTGTTTTTAATTAACCGAATACCAACAAAAAGAAAGTCAGCAAACTCCTTAGATTTTTAGCTTAGACTTCATTAAAAAAAAAAAACTGGAGCTACACGCAGTTCACAAAATAGCCACTAGGGGGTAGATTTTGTATACACGAGAGGTGCACTTCATTACTCTTACATTATTGGGTTTTGTGCAGAAATGTTTCATGTCAGACAAGCCCGAGGTGACCAACAAGGCAAAAAAGTCTCTATACAAGTAAAGAAATAAGGGTTTTAGTCATACAGCCTTAGACTAACATGTGGCTACTGAGCAGCTCTCATGGAGTCATTGGGATTTTTGCTCAGGGGACAAAACACTGCTGGGTTTCTGCTCCAACCTGCAATTGCAGGGATTCAACTATTCTATTGCCCCTCCTCTATCCTCCTTTGACCTTTAAGTCAAACATAGGAGAACTGTGCTGCTAAAGGTTGCCAAGAGGTACAAGTTCACCATTTTCAGGACATGGCTACGCAGGTCAGGAAAAGAAACCAAACGTAAGCACATTCAATCTTATTTAGGAAAAAGTACACAACAAGAGTTGGGTGTAATCTTTGTAACCACTTCTTCAGCCGACCTCAAAATCCCTCTGCCTTTTAAGCGGTGGCTCAGCCAGATAAGTACAACACAAGCAAATGACTTTCTGCAAAGCTTTTAGTATACTGTCAATGATGCTCTCCTGCAGAGGAAGTCAGATAATTGAGTGATAAATATTGGATCTTGTGTGGAACCAATACAAACACATAAAGAGGCTCAGTGAGGCTTCTCCTTTTCAACATAAGCATTAAAACGCCAGCTACAAAGCAGAGCTCAATCAAATTAAATATGAAATCAATACGAGGCCATGTAAACAACATTGTAATTCATTATGGCTAAGTTCTTCACACAGATATCCCTGTCATAAATCCAGCCATGTTGGAGGATCTTTTTTAGTTTTTGTCATTTTAGGGCAAAATACACTGGAAGATGGAAGTTTCAGGAAGGGTGGGCCTCATCAAATGAGCCATTTAAATACACAGTCACAAAGTTTGGTTTCTTTATCCAATCTAAAGGACTAAAGTGATAAGCCCACACAGGAACACTGCATAATCCTCCGTTGGTTTCCTGCTCTCACTGCACAGACACAGAGAATTCCTCCTCTTTCTTGGTTAATCCTGCTCAAGTTGGCTTGGTAATCCTCTGATCTAAAGATGAGCAGAGTCCACTGTGATGTGGAAAGGCCAGACAACAAACCCCGGCCACTTTCACAGGTGGTCAAAGTAAAAGTGCTAGTGACAAGTGCCTCCGAAATCAGCTTTGGGGCCAGATTGTAGGTTTATGTCCAGCACACCAATGAAGAACAAAAATAATCAATCACTTATTATATTCATAGAGACAATTAAGTTTAAAAGGGTCAGATTTAAGTTGCTTTTGGAATAAAAGCTCCATTTCAGAAGATGGGTAGCAGCTATTAGAGATATTCACACAACCAACACAACAAAAGGCCTCAGCTTCTCCTACTACACAAACTTATTGATTTTTTTTACAACTGCATTATTCCGTTTTGCAATTAAGGAACTTGATTGATTGATTGGTTTCCTTTTGTTTTCAATCACAAATTAAAATACTTAAATAAACACAATAAACGTGAAAGTGATAAAGTGCTCAACAAAGGAGTGGGTAGAAGAAAAGTCTTATAAATCCTCACCCCCAATAGTACTGTATTTTATGTAAACATTTTTACACATTAAACATATAATCATTATTCACATACTCACAAAAGAATAAAAGGAAAAAAAAGACATTGGTACCAAAACAACGTCACAAAGTTATTCCTGTAACAAGTCCCACTAGGCTTCTCATTTTCTAATTTATGCGTCTCCAGAGTTTTCAGTTTGAAATTTTTGTTTAGATAGTGGTGAAGATTTTCAGTGAGAATCACAATGTACAGCCTGGTTCAAATTAGAAGCTACTGCAAATGAAGTTATCATCTAAATCAGGGGTGCTCATAACGTCAATCGCGAAGGGATGTTGTTGCGGGCCATCAAAAATAAATAAATGTAAAAAAATATTTTAAAAATTCTGTTGGCGAATAATTATCCTCACCGTGAAGTATGTCACTTGACTGGGATGCAGAACAGCCAGTCGAACATCCTCTGATACATACATCACTGCACATGAATGTTTAACCACACTGATCGCACATTCTACCTGCCATTGAGGACCCTCTGCCGGCTCGGCAAAGGACCACCCCGACACGCATGCCTCCTTGATTGTAAGAGAGGCCGAGACACCGTCCTGCTACGATGCCAGCTGCCGGGTCCGCCGTAACCACCCAGAGGATCCGAGCCCACTCAGGCAGTGTTGTCGAGGAGCCCTGCCCACAAACCAGGGGCCGCCGTTCGCTCAGCTTTGGTTACACCACAAATGCCATGCGCTTGTATTACATGGTTTACAGCGGAGCATTAAATTGGCAGTGTTTGTTGCTGCTTTCTGTTTTCATAATAAAACGTCTCATCTGTTCTAATCATGTATTACTACAAAATAATATTAATACACACGAAAGGCTATCGTCTCACAAAGATTTGTGTACTCTTACTGTGTAGCTTTTGAGTTGTAAGTACATAGATACAGCATTTACACTGAAAATACTGTATAGGTAATCAACTTAGAAGTTAAATTAAGTGACTTTGATACATGTGTGGATGCATGCATACATGACTACCATTTAGGGCTGGGCAATAAAACTATAGCCATCAATATTGCAACAGTACTTTTTCTCGATAGTAATATGAGCTGATCGCGAAAGACTTATTTTGAAGGGTCCGAAATTAACATTCGCCAGTTGTGAGCATTTACTCCTCTTGGCGTGTAAAAGTTAGAGGGGTTAATCACCACATGATGCATAAATGTTGGTGTAAACTTAGTGATGTTTATTAGCTCTTCCTCTGGTGAATGTCTTTTTAAAAAAAAATATATATTTTTTTTACTGTCTGCACGTGAGGGAAACAAAACACATGCGACACAAGACAAGACCCCATCCCCGCGGTCACTTCCCTTTTGGTCACTTTTGGCTGATGAAACAGTGGAATATGTAGCGATTTATAACAGGATCCAGTCAGAACTGGAGAATAGAGCTGCTTCACTTAAAGCAGCAACAGACAGATTCATAAAATGTGTTGATTTGGAGACAGCGATGCTGTTAGACACTGATGCTATGATGCTTGCATGTTAGCCGCTAATGTGATGGTGCTAACTAACTGTTCTTTGTGATCATGGACCGGTTTCACGAACATTCATAAAAACGGGACCGGGTTGCGGGGCAGCAGTCCACGCAAAGATGCCCAGACTTCCCTCTCTCTAGCCACTTCCTCCAGCTCCTCTGGGGGGACCCGAGACGTTTCCAGGCCAGCCGAAAGACGTAGTCTCTCTCCAGCGTGTTCTGGGTCTTCCCCGGGACTTCCGCCCAGAGGGACATGCCCGGAACACCTCCCCAGGGAGGTGTCCAGGAAGCATCCGAACAAGATGCCCGAGCCACCTCAACTGGCTCCTCTCAATGTAAAAGACAAGCGGCTCTACTCCGAGCTCCTGCCTTGTGACTGAGCGTCTTACCCTAGCTCCAAGGGAGCGCCCAGCCACCCTACAGAGGAAGCTCATTTCGGCCACTTGTATTCGGAACCTCATTCTTTTGGTCAAGACCCAGAGCTCATGACCAAAGGTGAGTCAACTGAGAGCTTTGCTTTCTGGCTTAGCTCTCTCTTCACCACAACAGACCCATACAGCGACCGCATAACAGTGGATGCCGCACCAATCAGTCTGTCGATCTCACTCTCTGATATTCCCTTACTCGTGAACAAGACCCCAAGATCCTTAAACTCCTCTACTTTGGGAAGGAGCACTCCACCCTCCCAGAGAGGGCAAACTACCTTTTACCAAAAAAAAAAAAAACAGTATTTTTATGGAGATAAATTAGTATCAGTCCGATTTGTGCGTGCGTAATTTTATTCATGCATAACTTTAGATTCGTGCGTGCGTAATCCTTGATTTGTGCGTAACTCTAGGTTTGTGCATG
>BSAI01000030.1:28857488-28913231 GCA_036245035.1 Adrianichthys oophorus | reverse complement strand
AGAATTATGCATGCACAAACCTAAAGTTACGCACAAATCAAGGATTACGCATGCACAAATCTAAAGTTATGCACGAATCAAAATTACGCACGCACAAATCGGACTGATATTAATTTATCTCCATATATTTTCTAAATAATAACAGAATTGAATCCACTGCTTCAGCAGAGCCTGTGTAGCATAACAAAGTCTGTGTTACACAATAAACCGTAACCAGTCAGATGTTGTGCTCAATCCTCCCGCCTCCTTAACGCTGCAGCTTTAATTTCAACAATGATATAATAACAATAACCCAAAACATTATACTGTTTTCAGGCCTTTTTTGCTATGATTTGCTATAAAATTTGATCACCTGGAGGCAGAATTAGAAAATCTCTAATAAATCTGTCCTTGATTTCACAGAATGTTTGAATTTGAGTTTACAGTTAGACGACAGTAAAGACGTGTTCATACCATTTATAAATTATTTTTAAGCAATTTCATTTTCCTAAAAAAAAACCCTCAAAACTACACAGTAAGAGTTCATTCATGCAGAGTCAAAGCTTTTTTTATATGAATGCATGTAAAAAAACAAAACAGAGCAATCAAATTCGCATGTGAAACACAAAAAAGCAGACCATTTAAATCAAATGTTTTTTTTTATGTTTACCCTTTGTGGAAAAAAGAAAAAATCTTTATCTTTTACCACAAGCCATATTTACCACGCACCATGGCAACGAAGGAGAGGAGAAAAAGAAACACAAAAACCAGAAATCACTGCATTTGCATCAAATGTTGCATTGCATCAAGCATTAGACCCCTGCTCTAAATGATTTTATTTGCTGGCTTGAATCTTCAAACCATGTATAATTCTTTAAATCTAAAACAGTTGTGGTATTTCCTTTAATTTCAATGATATCATACTAACACTTTGTGTTCGAGCAAAAGGAGAGAACCACAGGTGTAACCTCTAGTGATCACTACATTCGTTCAATCTAAACAAAGAACGCTTAAAAAGATGAGCTCAAAAAGAAGCACCGTCTGGCTGCTTTGCAGAAACACCACGTGTTGGAACAGAAAAGTGATGTTCTACATTTTTGCAGCCAGGAAGCTTTTTCTAATAAATACCAACAGTTCTTCTTGTTTAAATGCTCTATAAAGATAGTATTTATAAAGAAGTGTGTTCTTAACTGGTTTCATCATGACTACTGACAGCAAGGAACAAGTCAAACAATCTTAAAACCGTCTGACTCAGAAATCTTAACACATAAACCAACGCAAGTGTGGAGTGTATGGTTAGAGGCCTAAAGGGGAATCTTTCTGACTACATCGGACAATCTGCAGATGTCACTTCCTTAGTTGGTTTGGAAATATTTGATCTTTAAAGCCATTTACTACGGATGAAATACATGTTCACAAAATGGAACAACGGTTTAAAAAGAAAAAAAAAGTTTACAAACAGAGAAGTTTAGAAACTTTTGTGCTGCACCTCCACAAACATTCAACAGCAGTTGCGGTATTCACACCTATTAATAAAAGAATGATTGTTTCATGCAAAATGTAAACAAATTCCTCATTGATTCAGTTCTAGTTTTTAAGAATAAATTATATAAAACCCTTACATTTGAGGTTTTACAAACAAAGTCAAAGCTTGAGAATTTTTCATTGCAGTCTTATATGAAGTTTAATAAACGTTTATAAATGTTTGGCAAGATATAAAGAAAAATGTTTAAAAAATAAACGATTCATTTGCTTAAACTTTATACACTTCCCATTTTAAAAGCAACAATTTTATGTTATGTTTGCTACAATTTCAAACACAGTTATAGGAGCTAAAAGGTTTTAATGCGAATGCTAAATTGTTGCAATCTCAAACTATTTCTCTGTAGAATGACACATTAATAAATAAATAAGAAAGACAAGGAAAAGGTGAACTTCGATCGATCCCACTGTAACTAGTAACAGTCCTGACCCAAATAAGGCAAAGCTTAAAAGCAGACTCTTGACTCTGGTTCAAATGCCATTACAGCAGGATGATCCTGCTTTAACTCCCATTTACCCCAAACCACATAAATAAAAGCGGACGTCGACGGTGCAACATCAACTATCTATTCTTACAGTGATAATGTTTTTTATTTCATTTGAGCGGGAGCAGATGTGAGTTTGAATGTTTTCACCGATACCATATGGCCGAGTGGAGAAACTACAGCCTAAGGACGCGTTTAATACTATTAGCCTTTTGACCCTCGGGATAAGAAGCAGGGTTACTCTACAGAGCTGCTTCCAATCTGCTTCTGGCTGACACAGCGCCTTCTCACCAGCTCCTTGTCCTTCAACACCCTGTCATGTCGAGCTGAACTCTGGCTGCACTTCAACCCAGAGAGAATGCATTAAAAAAAAGAAAATGTGCAGATTGACAATATCTTGGGTTGACGGTTCCACTACCTCTAATCTGTTACCAATATGAGCCTACTAGACAGCTGATAAGAGATTGTTGTTTAAAATTAGTCCTCATGGACAATCATCTTCGGCAGACCATTGTGAAACGCATTAAGTGTGTATGCAAACACTGCCAAGATAGTTCCTCCATACAAACGCACTGTAGGTTGATTCCAGCAATCATGAGGTAAAGCGATGTCCTCTATGTTCAGCAGGTATCTGTTTTATGCTATATGCATAGCATATATGCATAACTACAATAACTTTAGAGGAAAAAAAAAAGAAAGATTAAGAAAAATGACCTATAAGGGCAGTAGAAACAAAAGAGTCATGGTAATTGAAGTTCCCCAATCGAAAAAGTCCACATTGTGCGATACGTGAAACAAAGTAAAGTTATCACATTAATTTTGGAAATGCTGAGCATTCTTGTAACATGAGAGCTTCTCTGCTTGAAGAAGTTTCATTTTAAATCAGAAATGGCTTTCATAGTCAAACTCATTGGCTGCATATGGGAACTGGCCCGACTGAGTATGACGTCACTCATAGAAAATGACTTCTAGAACATGTTAAAATCATTGTATCAGAGCAAAAATGATTGTTTTGACAAATAGAATGACTGAGTACAAGCTGTTTATTTCTCAATAGAAGTCTATGGGGTTTTGGCTTCTTGGAACCAGCGGGTGCTTCCTGTTTGGAACAGCAGGGGGAGGAGTTACTTATTCCATGGTCAAGCCACATCACTTATGATTACAGCCTAGGTTATCATAAAAATTTTAAAGGAAAATGTCTAATTCTAATTTCTAAGGAAAATTTCAAAATGAGCCAAAATGAAAATAATCTTGTTCAGTCTGGATCATTTACTGATTTTACATAACAGTGATCTGCCAATTACATAAAAAAGATAAAAACTTCAAAAGGAAACTAAATAAAACCCATTCAATTTAAATGAATGAATTCCAATCAAACCACAAAGAGGGGCATCTATTTGGTTTGCCGCATGGTTCAACAGCCAATAAATGTCGTTCTGCCCAGCTTGAGTGTTTTCACACGCGCTACGACACTCAACTGTTATTTTTACACAGGAAGTGACAAGAATCAAACCTGTCATAGGTGTGAAATTAACCATAGCAACAAAAAAAAGATGACTGAATGCTTCTATTTTAATTCGATTAAAAACATTAGTGGGGTGAAATATCTTTACATTTGAATTACTTGGGTGACTTATTTAGAGCCATTTTCAAAACAGGGTTTCTGCTACATCAGATATGACCTGTATTTTGAAAGTTCTGAAGAACTCTGGGTGATTAAATGTACACAGTTGCTTCTAAGCACTTTTCTTAACAGCCAGTGACTTTTTGCTGCTTTAACCTGTTCCGCTGTTATATAATCTCTGAGTCCAATTAGCCTCATGTCATTAAAGTCTTCCAGGAAGAAGCAGTAAGAGCTCTCATTAACCTAAATGGAACCAGTACAAGATGGCACAGACTGAGCTGCATATGTGCTTGGATTTAAATTCACCCTGCATGCATCTTCCCTGGTTAGCAGACACTGGGTTGCACATGTCATCGTAATGGCCTCTGATTTCATTTCACGACTTCTGCCAGGTTTTTTTTCCCCTCTGTATGGGTGGTGATTTCCAAAATGATACTGTAAGTCAAGTTTCTGCTGGTGATGTAAGAATGACGGTGGCTGTAAGATTACACAAACATGTCAGGCATGTTTCCAAACGAGGGGCTGCTGTTAAGTTGGAAGTTTTGGCCAGATTGCAAACTTTGAAGGGCAGATCGTGAGAGACACAAAGGACAGAGACAACACTGGATAAGACGGCGTGTGTGGGAGTTCATGCAGCAGAGCCTGGCCACACAGAGAGCAGCCTGTAACCAGCCTGCGATGCCGGAGCTGAGGGAAAGCTGCACACAGCCACCACTGTTTGGCTGGGGTTTTGGTAGGGTGAAGGCAAAGGGCAAAACACAAGTGTAGAGGCACTTTCCGCTGAAGAGCTGCAGCTGTCCCATTAAAGACAAGGAGCCATGGGAGAGGGTTTGGGAGCGTTTCAGAGGGCTGGTAATGGCTCCGTCTGCAGGTGGTTTTGCCTAATTATCGGGACATGGATGCCAGCGGCCTGTTTTCCATTTTCTTCACAAGTACAAGGAAAAAACTGGAACACTTTAGACAAATAATTGCACAGCATTACGTCTGGCACTGATTAAAAGACTCTACGTCCGGATGGAAGCAGGCGTGATGGAGTGAATATGGAAAGAGGGAGGACAAAAACGGAGGATGAAATCAAATTAAATCAGATTATCATCATTTTTACATATCAGTTTTTTAAAACTAATACAACTCAAGCTCCATACACAACAATAAAAAATACCACATTTTTTACTCCCAGGTGTGAGTTATGTAAATATGTGCAATTTATTTAACTTAGTGAGACGTTTATTAAGATGTACAAACATTTTAAAGACTCACTTTGATGAAAACTGATTTTTTTGGTGATTTTAACATGTCCTTGTGACATTTTTCTCAACCCACAAATTGCATTTCTGAGTATTTCTTTATTCAAGTTGTTGTGAGTCTGGAGCAGATGGAAAACTGCGGTTTGAAAAAAAATAAGCGACAACCAGCAGGGCACAGACTTGCTGCTCCGCTCCATTCCAATGCACCCGCTTGCAGACTAATAGATCTATGTATGTCTTTGTTTTCCTCGTCCAAGATGACATCTGGCTCAAAACTGTATAGATGGATAGTTGCCAATATTGCTTGCCGTTTTTGTTGCACCGGTAATGTTAGGTTGAGGTTGCGAGGGGCTGTAAACTAACAGGAGTGCATGTAAACAGATGGGTGACGGGAATTGGTGCCGGGCTTACTCTGCCTCAACAGTTCTGCCCACAACTCAGAGGTACATTTCTGATGAACTCCTGCTGCTCTGTAAAAACGATGTCCAAGAAAACAAAAGTTTTTTTTTAAATTTTGGCTAAAAGAAACAGCACTGGGAACAAAGATGATTGGAGTCGGACTTAGTCTCAGAAACCTTTCATTCCTTTTCTCCTCCTTTTTTAGTTTTGCAACAATAGAGTTTTACACAGTTATCATTCAAAGTGTGCAAAAATAAATTTAGGTAGGACGCATTTCGTGCAAGTTCCTCAACGTACAATTTATATAAATATTAAAGCATCATTACTTTAAAACCGAGAGGGTTGAAATTAATCATTTTTTCTAAAAAAGATTTTTCCATATTTTCTTGCAAAATTTGCTTTTTCAAAATGCACAATATAATGAATTTTACGTGATTGTTTTCATAATATGTCTGCTGAGGCTATTTTTTTTATTTGAATCTGTCTGTTTATTTGTAGTTTCACTGTACTTTATCCTTTTCAATGACAGTGCTGCAAATGCAGTTTGGAAAATAATACAAAGCTGGACTGATTTATTAGTTTTTCTTTTCTTCAAAGTACAGTGAAATATTTGAAAAATAGAACATTGTTAAAGTTGTTTATATGAAAAGATCACACCTACAGTGGTTTAAAGTATTTTCTGTCTTATTAAACCAAAATAAAATAAAATGATCAAATATATTGTTGAAGTTTAGTATAAAACAGCTAATGAATAGTTTTGTGCCATCACTTAAATGACAGAAAAAGAACAAATTTACATTTATGATGAGTCAAATCACAGGGTAGATTAGATTTTGTGCCCATTATGAAAGATGGCTTGGCTATTTCTCATTTACTCACCACCTATTGATCAGAATCTATTTAATTAGGTTCATCCACACTCTGCCATCATTGATATGGGGATTAAGAGCTGAACATGCTTAAATAAGCCTCTGGCCCCACAGAACAACCTCTTGCTCACCACTCAATGAATCTTGGGATTTGTTGTAAATAGTCCTGTCTAAATCTGCTCTCCCTAAGTCCCAGTTCAAGGTCAGGATTTGACACACACTTTTTTAAATGAGCAGTTCAGAGGAACAGACACTCGGATGTGGCATTGTTTGTGTTATTTTTAAACTCAGTAAAGATCTGGAGAAAAAAAATAAATCAGAGGGCCAGATGCATCCTTGACAGTTATGCGAGAGGAAGGAACAGCCTAACAACAGTTCGTTTCTGTGGCAACAGCTTGCTTGTGCTGTTTAGTTATGATACGTTTCCTCCCACCTCTTATCCTCATGCTCCTCCCTCGATGGATGACAAAAAAAAAATCCCCTTTTTAATCAGCACTGACAGAGCCTGACCCAGATTGCCTCAAGAAGACAGCCAGGCATCATGGAAAGGTTTGCTGATGGTTCATAAATTCATTTAAACAGGAGAAGGTGTTTGTTTTCTTTTCTTTTTTTGTAAAAAAAAAAATCAGCTAGGAGTTATGGGGTTCATTACAATGAACCCGTTTCAGGCCATTGAGCCACACATTCATTATTACAGATGTCAATCTGCTCGTGGCAACAGCAGAAGCTTAGCAGGCTGTGATGACAGAGTCAGAGAACCACACGTGTCACACAAATACGAATCATATCATACTGAGGTTTGACCTAGTTACTGCCCCTAACACTTTGTCAGCCACCTTATGGTACACCTGAGGGTTCAAAGACTCATCATGCCAAAAAAACAAAAACCAAACAAAAACCTGGCATTCTTCATTAGTGGACAACAAGGAGCCATTTGTGCTCCTCCTTCACAACAATTATTGGAATCATACGACCAAGCAGCTGACTCACTGCACTGTAAATGCCCTACATTAGAATATCCCATAGTGGGGATGTGAAAACATTTTTATTCTGTTTAGGGATTTTTTTTAGCATAATGGAAGAACTATTTTATTTATGAATACTTATCAGAATGTTGTGACTTATCTTTAGGCAAAAAAAAAAAAAAACAGCTTTAACACTGCTTTGTTCCAAATTAAATTAATGGTGAACTGCAACCTTGTTGTTGTGTGAAGCTACCTGGGGCAAATGGCTCTGGTAAGGTCTCTCATGGAACAGGTAGCAGGTGACTTGGTATGATTCTTACACCCCTTTTGTCTGCCTGGACTGACGGATCCAGTACCCCACCCCGGTGTTGGTCTGAGACTGGGGCTTCCAAACGAGCCCTTGGTTGATTGATCTGGTCCTACATTCAGCCGGGCTCAGAACGAAGACACTACATGGGATCACTGTCCCGTAAGCCCATCCTCTGCAGGAAGGCGCACAAGAGGCCAGTTTTGTTCGACTTGGGCAGATGCGCCAACACCACAAGCATTGACTGTAGGGCTGGGTGATAAAACGATAGCTATTGATATCGCGACAGTACTTTTTCTCTATAGTAAAATGAGCCTATCGCGATATACTTTTATTTTGAAGGATCTGAAATTAACACTCGCCAGTCGTGAGCATTTACTCCTCTTTGGGTGTAAAAGTTAGAGGGTTAGTCGCCACATGGAGACCAAACATTTGTGTAAGCTTAGTCATGTTTATTAGCTCTTCTGGTGAATTTCTTTTGTCCTCTTCTCCTCTACTGTCTGCATGCGAGGTAAACAAAACACGCGACGCGGGACACAGCACTCCACCTCGATGGTCACTTCACCTGTGCAGCGTTTAGTTTGGCTAATGAAACAGCGGAATATGTGGTGATTTATAACAGAATCCAGTCAGAACTGGAGGATAAAGCTGCTTCATTTAAAGCAGCAACAGACAGATTCATAAAATGTGTTGATGTGGAGACAGCGATGCTGTTAGACACTAATGCTATGATGCCAGCTTGTTAGCTGCTAATGCTATGATGCTAACTAGCTGTTCTGTGTGATCACGGACCAGTTTAAAGTCAGAGTATTTTCACTGAACGGCCTTTAAGACGCGTCAGATAAATACAACAAGATTAATTCATAGGACATTCATAAAAACTGTATTTTCTAAACAATTCTCCCCTGAGATTGGTTAGACTCTTCCACTCTGGAGATTCATACAGCATGCTAGGGTGGGTTTGCCTATAGCTTCCCAGCTCAACAACCACGTGCGGTGAACTAAATGATTTTGTCCCTACACCATCGGGTCGGGGGACAGGCCTCTTACTGTGGTTTTGGTGAACAGACTGAACATCAGTACAGAGTAAAAAGCCTTCTTAAGAGTCTCTAAATAAGGATACTAGAAAGTGATTCGACTGGAGAGTCTTTTGTTCTACTGTGAGAATTAAAAGCTGGAAAAATAGTAACCACGTAAGAAGAAAGAATGTTCAATATTTTAAACACTCAAGATAGACGTGAAACTGTAGATGCCTTTTCTGCCTGCCTTCTAATAGACATGGTTTGTTAAAGTGACGTAACCTCTTGAAGTGTTTCAAAACAACAGCTCAGGAACTCATTGCAGCACTAATTTTTACTGAGAGTCAAAAAGTGTGATGTCTTATGACACAATCTGTCAAGCTAAACATAAACGGAGGACATGAGTAGACCCACAGGGGGATAACATACCTTCATATACCTAAAAAAGGAAAAAAAAAAAAAAGATTAAAAGAGGTTACAGCTCTTCTGTGGAAGCTCTTCTTTAAGGGGCCTCATATTTCTGGAAGCTGCATATCAATCATGATCACTTGCCTTTTAGCAAATGAGAAGGCTCAAATGTGTGGTTTGCCCAATGCTCAGCACTGTCGGCCATTTTCCTGTCTTGACTCTCACATGATGTGACACAGAGTGCTCTGGGATAATTACTGATTAGTTCTTAGACAGCATGTTGCTGCCCAGTTGGATACAAGATAATCTCCTGTTCACTGTCCTGTGAGTGAACAGGAGGAACGGGCTGATAGTAACCGAGCAGGGTTAGCCGTCCTTCCACTATCGTGCAAGCTTGCAGACAACCAGACTGTGGTTTTCTGAATGTCATAAAGACCATATGCACCCTGCAGACTTTATTGCAGTGGTGCATAGGAGCAGCTGATGCTTGATGAAGGTTTAGTGCTGTGTCATTTATCATTTTTAGTTAAACCAAACTGGCGTTGCTAGGCAAAACTCAGCACAGAGCTTATGTGCAAGAACGGAAAACCCATTTAGAATCTAATCCTTCAAGATGACATTAACAGGGTCTGAGTTTAAGTAGCTTATATAAACACCCTGCTGCATCAAGTGTTTGGAGCACCAACACTTCTTTTTTCTTAAAGAATGTTGACAAGACTCTGGAAGACGCCTCTGAGACTTTTACCGCTGCATCTACTCCAATTACTTTTCACAGCAGACCTGAGGCTGAGTCTATCTCGAAAAGTCAACAAAAATTAAAGAAGTGCTGGATGTGCAGGAATAAAACAATTAATTTAAATAAATAAATAAACATCTGTAGTCAATTTTTCCAAAAAATGTTCCCATCACAAAGCAGCAAACATGAAGTCATTTAAAACAAAAATATGCATCTGTTATCAGACACATTACATCCCTGCTTATCATACTGCATTATACTGTGGAGCTGCTGGACACCGACTGCTCTCTGAGGCTAGAGCTATGAACTAAACAGAATTTATCAATGTACTATGTCTGCCTCATCCTATTCAAGGTTACTGATGTCAGCTACAGTTTTCCAAGCAGCCACGGAACAAGGATGGCTGTGAAAAGGCAGTAATCTGACACACATTTTCCTCCAAAAGTCAAAAACCAAATTAAAAACAAGGCAGTACAAGCTACAAAACAGAAACGCACTGCTCAATTTAGTGGAAAATTGAAGTTTAACTTAAAAATCAACTGAAGGGATCTCTTTCTTTCTTCAAAAGCGGTACCTGTGTGCTCCTGCTGACACGCTCCAGCCGAGCAGAGCCTGTTTTTTAAAAGGTCTGGTTTTGGGCAAATTAAGTTACACCTGACGTTTGACATCAACATGGATCAAACGAGAGAAAACATGGCTTTGTATTTATCTCTGGTTTTGTTTATTCGTTTAGTTGACTTAACAGTTACTCATAGTTAACATTAAGCATTGATTGCAGGCATTTCACAAAAAAAAAAGAAAAAATATGAATTTATATATAAGAACAGAGGTGAATGAGGGAGATGATACAACTGGGTTAAGAGAAAAAAACCCAACATCAAATCAAATAAAATCATAGCAAAATCTATGAAAAATATCAATTAAAAAATGTTGACTTCACTAAGATATGACAGGTGTTTCCATGAAAGAGTCAGTTGAGTTCTGCGTTTGTCATTTTAAAACCAGAGATAAAGGTTTTCACTTTTTCCTTTTTCTTTCGTTCTTAAAGGTGGGCATGTTGGAGAGTGGACTGACAAGATGCTTTCTGTGAATGTTGGTGTATGTATACTTTAGAGTTTTCAGGGTCGAGTACATTTCCACTTTTAAAGCAATTCCACGTTAATGTCGGATTAAAAAAAACAAACATTACAAACAACTATAAAAATCCTAAAATTGATAAGTTGTAAAAAAAAAAATGAAAGCAGACAGCTGGCTGAGGTCTTCATGACACACACATAAGCTATCAACTCCTGCTTTGTATGTTTATGCAGTCAGGCCTCCTGTGGGAAGAGCCATAATTAGCCGTGGATCGTCAAAGGTCATAAAGCAGCCAGAATGGAGATCCTGTTGATGTAATCCAGTCAATCATTTTTATTTCCTTCGCTCAGTGATCAGGCCCAACAGAGACTGGGGAGTCAACCTCACAAAATTATCCAATCTCATAAATTGAGTAGAACACGAACAGCTCAAAAAACTATGAAACTGTAAATGTCTTAACCTGTGACAGTTCACCCATGAGCATGTTTCCATTTATCAGAACAGCACTGAAACATGTCTGCTTGAGTATACAAAGTCAAAGCAGGCAGCCGGGGACTCTGTAGGAGTTGTTTTTCACAGGCCTGTGTGGTATGCGTGTGCATCCTGGCCCACTCAGACCCACCTCATGGCTGGCTGGTTGGCATTCCTGCCTCATTCTGTAATTATGGCCCTTGCCCAGGCCTCTCTGCTTTGCCTTCTCCCAGGACCACCACCATGTTGTTACAGGCGTGGTGGTAGTGGTCCATGCGGTCATCCAACTGCTGAAGAAAGCTCCCAGAGGCAGACGATGGATTATTGCTTTGGCACAAACAAACCTTTGGAGGTATTTTGTATTGAGATTATTATCTGACAGTGCTGATAATATTATATGACTGATTCCCAAAGAAATCTATATCAAATCTGTAGAAGAAGAAAAAAAAAAAAAAATCGATTTTGCAGTTCAGCATACATCTATTTGTTCACGTACTAGAACAGCCATTTATGAATTATTTTAAATGCATCAAGAATGTATCAAAGGAAATGTCTCAGAATTGCAGACAATTCGTGCCTTTCACGCAGGCGAGGGCACATGACATGCTTGCAGCAGAAGGATTAGGACAATCAGCTGAGCACGTCTCAATACCACATTGTTTCCCGCTTTGTTTTTCCTCCAGTTCTCCTTGCAGCAGCTTATCAGAGGAGAACAGAACCAAAGCTCTCCCCAATTGCTCCTGCCAAACTTGTAGAACGCACGGTCCACTTCCCAACCGCAAGCCGCAAACAAGCCCTAATACAGTGGCATCAAAACTTCTGTCGTTTGTTCATTTCTCAGGACACTCAGCACAAATTAAATGGAATCTGGAGGAGCAAAGAAAACAGAATGTGCCGTTTTAACTAAAATGGCATAGCACACCTTTGTTCATGGGTCACCTCTGCAAGTGCGTGACAAGCAAACAAACAAACTGCAGCGTGGCTGGAAAAGGGAGGCAGTGTTCAAGCCTGACCTGCTCTGGCTATCGCCGTTCCACAACTCTGTAAACACATCTCTTCCACTCCATCAGAGGCTGATGTGACAGTCTAGACTAACAAGTTACAAGCAGTCAAAACAAGGAGTCAGAGAAGATGGCAGTAAAACATCCTGAACACCAAAAAAATAAACATTACAGCAAATAAAGAATCCTTAAAAGGCCGTTGGAAGATTGCGGTTTCAGTCCTAAAATATAGTCTTCAACAGCCACATCAGCAGCACACATATATTAGACCTCCTTTGTTTTTACATTTTAAAAGCTCTAAGATGTGCTCACCTAGCACTTACATCAACAAGCCTGTGCTGGCAGCAGTGTGTGATGTTGAATCAAAATGAGCAAACAGTGATGCTGAAGCGCAAACAGACTCATGTTTGAGCAGTTTCAGCTGGCTTGGGAGGCCAGTGATGTGGCATTGACTTGCAATATCCATGGTGAGAGTCATCCGCTTTCTGCAGCCCCCTTTTAAGCCTTCCATCTTTGAGTAGAGTTGATGAAACATCTTATAATACAGCTTACCTATATAGAGGGAGGAGTCTTTCTTCTTGACGTGGTCATCAATATAGGAAACTCCTAGGGGCTGCACCGGCGTGGCTCCGATCCCCAGCAGCACCTGAGCTCCAATCAACAGCAAGTACATCATGTTGGTGTTGGCCTTGTTGGAGCACAAGTCCTCCTGAGCCTCCCTGCTGCTGCTGCTGTTCAAGCAGAGGTCCCGGACCACATCAGTCCTCCCAGTATCCACCATTTCATACCGATTAGTCAGGAACTCAGGCAAAGCGGAGAGAAACGCGCCGAAGGCCATGACAATGCCCCCACAGCCAATCAGACGCGGCCGATGCGCCCTGGCCCCAAAGTAGCTGACGAACAAGATCAGAGCCAAGTTGCCTATTTCAAAGCTGCTGGCTATCACTCCGACGTCAGCACTTTGCAGGTTGAACCGCCGCTCCAGAGTGGTCAGCACACTCACCTGAAAACAACAAGACAAAGCAGTCAGTACGGGATCAATGGGATGATCCAACCTAGGAGGAACAATATACACAGAATCTTCACAGAAGGTTTTTGTGTTTTAAAGACTCACTCCAATAATCTTCTGGCCTATTGTAAACGCGTTCCCAGTGGTCTTTTATTTACGATTATGCCGTTTTTAGGCTAAATTTTGAGGACTTAAACTCCTGCCGCTCTGCAGAAACTATTAGAAATTTTTGTCTGAGTTGGGGGTGGAGCGTTGTTACAGAGCAACCCTGTCACCTCCCTGTTGCTGAGGGCTCTCCATTTACGTGCTCTCCTGCTAGCTTACAGCCACTCACACCCCCAAGCTCACATTATTGGTGCAGCAGAAATGGCGTTGCAATATCTGAGCAATCCAACTGAACAGTTTTGAGCTAGATGCCAGCTCAGACGAGGAAAACAAAGACATGCATGGATCTAGTCTACAAGTGGATGTATCAGAATGGAGCAGAACACGGAGCACATGACCGACCAAACGTATTTTTTTTTAACATCAGAAATAAGCTCCTTTTCAAACAGCATTTTGAACAAGTTGAATAAAGAAATACTCAGAAAGTTATTTTTAATCTGAATTTTCCTGATTTGTGTCCTCAATCATCAGCAAACTGCCACAAGAACATGTTAAAAACAGCAAAAACAGTTTTCATCTGAGTGGGTCTTAGCAGGGACTTCTTGTTGGTTACATGAGTTTTTTTCATGCTCAGTCATGATGTTTCCAAGAATGCCTCTGAATCTGCACTGAAAGTTTCTGAATAAGAAGCTGCTCAGATGATATAAGACGTTCCACACGAAGGCTCCTCCCTAACAACTGGCCTTTTGATTTTTCTTCCATCACCAGCCCAAAATACACATTAGAGCGCAGAGCCACCAGAAAACATCAACCGTAACAAAAGCTGCAGAGGTTGTTTAGATGTTTGGTTTCCATGAGACGGAGCCCAAATGTCTTCAGCATTACAAACCTAAGAGGTATAGTTCGACGCTAGAGTGACCTCCAGAGCAAAGACTTTATGAAAAACTAATGAATCTGTTGTGAGAGGAAGCAATGACATGACTCTCTGGAGATTCTGAGCAATGTGACTCACAGTTTCAGATTAAAAAACAGTCAAAGCACTATTTATACATTTGTCCCAACCCAACCTTGAGAGGGCACCATAGTTTCTCACGCCTCAGTGAAAAAAAACATTGAACTTTGAAAACAAACATCCTTTTTTTTTCCTATAAAAACAATCCAACTTTTCTGGTGGGACCAGATAATTATGTAATTCTCAAGTAAACCAATGTAATTTAGAACAGATGACTTTGATTTGAACTCAGAAATGAGATTTTGGGTTGGAGGGGTTGCTGGTAGTTGGAATTCACTCCAAACATTATGAAATTAGTTCAGATTGTAGGATCATTTAAGCTGGGCCCTTTCAGACGGGAATTTGAAAGCAGCTTTTTCTCAGAACAAACTGATGCTTTTTTGTTGTTGAATTTATTCTGTAAAAAAAAAAAAAAAAAAAACGTTTTCAGTGGAATTTATTTGGAGCCAGAACGGACAGAGAATCATTCATGCAGCCGCTTTAAGCTCGACTGAACTGACTCCCACACTTCAGATGAAAAGGCAGACAGGGTGATTGTTTGGGGCAGAAATCTTCAGTAAAATTCAGAGAAACGAACATTTTGAAATGAGTCAGAATGTTTCCAGCTTTCAGTGGCTCTTTCTCATGAATGCAGACAAACCAGATATGTGAAAGGAATTCATCTCCACCCAGATGGTGATTGAGAAGGCCAGTGTCTCCTCCCTTCTTTGAGGTAGTCTAATCAAACGCTGTCATTTTTCTATGGAACTCGGGGAGAATGTGCAGCTTCTGACGCAGAGAATAAAAGTGCGCTCCAAGTCTGCAGGACAAAGTTTTTCCATCTTGACTTCAAGTAGGAGTTTTCCAGGAGGAGTCAAAGCGGCATAAATGACATGAGAAGAGCTGCAGTAAAAGGAATGCAAGGCTGGTCTGTGGTCAGGGCTGCATTTTACGCAGATTACAACTCAAGACTGTGGAAATGTTTAATCTGTTGCAAGGCAACGGCACAAACTTTGCTGTGCTGCGTGGCATCTTGTCGCCAAACAAAGAGGCGAGTCGCGTGTGAGCGTTAGGAATCCCGATCTCTGGAGCAGTTTTTCAGGCCAACCTGACAGGGCTGTATTTTCATGCCTGTACTGCCATCCATTGTAGTGAATTCAATTCACCAATAACAAAAAGTGCTGACATTGAGCTATTGTCAGTGGCTGAGCACCTTTTCAAAACAAAAACTGGGGCTATTTTGAATCATTTTCATTCAAATTTTAGTGCAAATAATAAAAAGTAGGCTGAAAGGCTGGCTAACCATTTGTAGCAGCAAATTTGAGCCGTTTCTACAGCTTATTTTAGTCGTTTAGGTTTAATTCTCACAATCTGCAGGAACAACGTGACTTTTCAGTGTTTTTTAAACCATTTCCTGCCTTCTTAAAGCCTCCTCAGCAGAAATGCTTTACACTTTTGCTCAGAAAGGAGGATGACATCAATGTAAAAAAAAAAAAAAGAGAGTAGCATGTTTGAGTCATATCTCCATTAACCTGAAAATAAACAAATGACCCTTTCATGAACTTTGAAGTTGTTACAATTTAAGCGGACTTCAAACCTGAGGAGTAGCAAAGGATTAACAGTTTGGGAGCAGAGCAGCTAAGGCTGCAGTCATATTGAGTGGTTGTTAGTGGTTGCGACTATGACCAACAACTATTAGCAATTTAGATAATGCATCATAAATCTTGTTAAACTTCCTGTGTGGCCCACAGCTTGCTTTAGGTTCTTTGATGGCTCATCTCAGGCACTTTCTGCTGGAATTCTTTGTATGAAAAAGTGCCACTTTGGTCAAATAAGCCTTGGCATGTAAGAGCGGCACTCATATTTGTCAAAATTTGGAAAACTTTTAAGACCAAAAGATGTCCAAACATGAATGAATGAATGATTTCCACATAATTTCCTCATGAAAAGCATTTTTAGAAAAGGCTACCTTCGATTGGTGCTTTGGTTTCTTCAATTTCACTTGACAGCTTTACCTATTAGACTTACAGTCATCGTACATACCTTTTCTAGCAGTTTTGTTGAACAAACGACACCTAAGTTAGGGTGAAGGAGCTAAATTGTTATGCAAAAAGGCAAGTACTCTTGGTTTTTTTTAAGCAAATATTTATAAGGTGTAACTTGATGATACCCCGATAATATAGTCGAACAATTAGCTGAGAGCGGTGCAGAGGTACACTGCATCGTGGTTTGAGAACTCTTGGAAAGACGTCTTATCATTTCTGCATTACAAAGTGGCTGTGTTGGTGATTAAATATCTCAGTGTCCTAAACTGGCCAGTACATCCACTGATTAGCTTTTGTCTTAAATCACTTGATTGCCTTCTGCTGAGCTCCGCTGCTCTGTAGCAGCCAAGCCTCTAAATCAGAACATGTAGTGTGATGCTACTCGTCAAGTATGATGAGCACAGACAGGGGCGCTGCGATAGTCCAGACAGTTTAAAGTCAGTATGATCAAACACGACAAGGTTCAGGCTCGTTGTTGTTTACGGGGCCAACCAACATCCAGGTAACCCCCATGTCCGGTCTGTGGGGAGAAGGCTTCATGGAAAAGCTAAACAAATAAGATGATGCCCAAACCTTGTGTGTTTATCAGATTAAAATGAATGCAAATCTCCCCTATGCTCTGGGTGTACAGACAATTCAGAGTTTGAACAGGTGTCCGAACGAAGGGGTCATAAAAAGAACTGCCATTGGAGCTTTATCTGAAGTAAAAGATTCGTTTTTGAATGTGACTTGAACCGTCTGCGACCACTCTGACCGATGGGATGTTCAGCAATCCTCTTTGAGGGAAGATGAGATATTCCACTCCATATATGGATGAAACACTTTGGGCTATAGCCTAATAATTGTGAACAAGCTGAGGACCCATAAACACTAAAACATAGGCGCTCGCCGCAAAATTACTTCCTGTAGATTTGGTCAACTTATATTGAGTTGCTGCAACTTTTGGACACTTGCATACATAAAAAGCATAAAAAGTACATAGTTCAACAGTTAAGGCAGGAAAAAAAAATCTGGTTTAACTATTGTCATTGAGGGGACGTGTGCGGGAAAGGATTGACTGGGAAGCTAAATAAAAGTGGGACATGACAAATGTTGACTTTGCTGGAACGGTTCTGGGAATTAAAATTGAATTTAAATGATAAAGACTGAGTTCTTGGAAAACAGAGATTACAGTGAGACTTTGGAGGTTAAATTTGGAATTCTAAGAATAAAAGTTGACTTACAGTGAGAATGATTTCATTTAAGAATAAAGTAAGATCATTTTGTTGATGTAAAATCGTGTGTATTGGAAAGAAGTGGATTTGAGTGCTGCAGCATCGTCCCCCCGCGTGCCTGTGTCGGACTCACCAGGTATGCTCCCACAGTGCCCTGGGCCAGCATGAGGGCGCATTCTGAAATCAAGAATATCTTGATATTTGAGAAGCACGAGGAGTTTTTGGAGAGGCTTTCTCCTTCCAGGATGTCCCCGGCGCTCCGGCTCGAGTCTCGCTGCTTCTTCACCTGCATCCTCGCCTCTGTCCCCACAGCACTGCGTGAAATCGAAACTCACGGGAGAGTGGCCGCAGGGGCGCTTTCGAGTTTACATTCGCGGTGCTCCTCCGCGCCGATTCACAGGAACCAACCAACGGCCTGTCTATCATTTGGAGGCTACCGAACGCACATCCGAACTCCGCGGGGATTGGCGGCTCGTCTCCTGCTACACATCCCACTGCCTCGTCGACGGCGAGAAACACGCCAACTCCACGAAGGGCTCCGGCGAAGGCACACGAACACAACCTCCGCTCCAACGGACGTCGAAGCACATGCTTCCCGAACGGCGGGGGTCCTGGAAAGCGTGTGAGCAGACGGAGGTCCCGCTCCGTACCTTCCTGTAACTCCCCCAGCGCCGGACTGTCACGGTCTTTAAGCACAACGGCTGCTGTGTTTCCGCGCGCCCGCCTCCACGCGCTGCTCTGGAGCACGTGCACGGCTCTACACCAGTGAGCGGCAACACTTAAAAAAACACAACTAGCTAGATGTGCGTCCATCAAAAAGTAGTTTTGAAACCCTAAAAAAAAAAAGGAAATGCAGATTTATTATCAAGCTAAAACTCGCGTCTCTGTTACTAAAGAAATGTGTCTTTACTTTTATCAATTGCCTTTACTGTAGTGAGTAGGCCAATGTACAAAAAACAAAACATATTCAAGTTCCACTCCAACTATATGTTTTATTTATTTATTTATTACTGTAAAATAGTTCCCAGTGGTCATTTAATCACGAAAATGAAGTTTTTTATCAAAATCTAAAAGGCCGTGTTGCTTAAAAAAAAAAAATTATAATAGAGCAGCAGGAGATCATTAGAAAGTTGCTTCTGAGTTGTGGTTGGAAAGAGTAAGCCTCCGCTGATATCCCATCTTCCCTTTGTTTACACTTTTCGACTACAGCCCACTCAACCCCAAGCTAACACCAGCGGTGGAACAAAAATGGTGAGCAATATCGAAAGTAACCAGCCGTTCAGGCCATCTCAGACAACTGTATTTTGTTACTCTTTTAGATGTCTACCAATAGTGTTCTGCATAATACATTTTTAAAACATTTACTAGATGTAAAATAGGAAAGCCAAGTCAAACATGTTTCTTTTATCGTGATTTTGGTGTGGCATCATCTTTCTTCTCCTTTTACTATCAAATATCAACACGGCAACATTGGTGTAGAATGTTAAGTCCACTTTTTTCCTCTAATATACACATGTAAATGCAAGTCTGTGCTTTTAGTACTTTGCCTCTGAACAGCAACTAGACACTGTTGTACAGCTGAAGATAAGAAAATAGGCTTTAAACTTATTCTAATGATAATCCTCTCTGACCAATAGATTAAACCTTTTACCATCATTTTGTTCAGATATATGACATGTTAAAAATCTAAACAGAAATATGTTGGACTGTTGTTTTGCAAATTCTGAGACCTTTAACCCCAGGTAAATTTCAGTAGAGATGTTTCTTTTTGGAATGTAGAACTTTGTGATTACTGGTTATCTGTGAATGAAAAGACTGCATGGTGGTTAAATGGTTTGCTCTTTCACCTTACAGTGTGAAGAACCTGGATACAGGATCAAATCCCAGTTGGGACTTTTCTTTGTGAAGTTTGTATGCTTTCTCTACAGGAGTGGATTTTCTCCTGCTTCCTCCTACAGTTCAATACCATAACATGTTTTGTAAGTTAACTGCTGCCTGCAAATTGCTCGTGTGTTTGTGTGGCCCTGTGACCAAACTGGTTACCTGGTTAGAGTGTATTCCACCTTCAACAGTACCTGGATTGCAAACAGAAAGCCTGAGACCTCTAAAGAAATTCAGTAGGTTCTGACGGTGGATGTAAAATTGCAGTATTTATTTTTTTTAACAAGTAAATGTTTTAAAAAGTACTCTAATAGACATCTAAAAATATCCCAAGATTAGACTACAGGTAGATATGTAGTAGATCTCTATTTACAGATATCTTTCAGAACACTATTGGTAGACATCTAATAGAGTTGTATATTTAATGAACATCCTGTGCCCAGGTGGTTACAGTTGTTTTTCTCACATTGCTCTTTCATCATCTATCTTTTCATTTCTTCATTTTTATTGGGCAGAACTTTGGACTATCTGTGGTTTTTTTAAAAGTGCTCTATAAAATAAATTGACCTTAAGTCGGACAAACTTATTGAGGCTGATCAAACTCCAGTCTGAGACAAAGTGGCATTCTATTTCCTCGCTGATTTCCCCACTTCAACTCGATTCAAGTGGAGATCCTTAGATTTTAGAATTTAGAAATGCTTAGATATTTTTTTCTGCTGCCTTCAAAAAGTTACAAATACATTTTGTTTAATAGGCATCTCAGTGTATGCTGGGTCTTCCTTGGTTTGGTTGGCAAAGTTGCCTTCTTCCACTGTACGTCTGACACAGCTCCACCATCTCCTGGCATTTTTTCCCTCTTCCTCTCACAAGCTCTTTCCATCCACTCGCAGAGCTCTGTCAGCTCCAGCATGACTAGCTGTCTTGTGGCCTTTGAGACCAGGATGATGCCACTGTAAATTGAATATTAAGTGGAACCAGATGTTTCTCTAAGTTGGCAAGCAAACCAGCAGAACAGCTGTTTGGTGTTCTCTCTGACTTTTGCCCTTTCTTGACAAAGTGAACGTTCTATATGCATTAAGGATAATTTCACATTTTATCTGTTCAAAATGATTTTGCTGAACTTTTGTCAGTTGAACAACCAAGTTTAACATATTTGTGAAGACTAAAGAGAGAAAAATCTGACCCTGTTCAAAAATTGCAAAGAAAAATTATTACAGTGCTACAACATAAAAAAATAAGTTCATCTTGGCAAGTTTGAAAAAGTTACCAGGCTTTTATTTATCGAAATTAGATTTCACATTTACTTAGGATTCAGGAGTAACATTAAAGTACATTTTGCTTAAAAAGGCATCAATAACACATTGTCTAGTAATCTATGGAAATCTTTTATACCTTAGTTAAATAGGCCCATCACAGATTAATTTAAAAGCAAACTTTTTAGGTTTAGCAATGTCATTTGAATGAATCAATATTTCACAGTTGAAAAAAACATCTTTAAAAAAAAGTCAACATATAGTCTTCAGGTGTACTTCACTAGAAACATTACATAAAGTACACATTTGCAAAACATTTTTCCAACAGTTATTATTGGATTATGGTGTCAGCATGTCTGGGATGAAGTAATGCAGTGGCTATAATGTCATGTAACCACAAAATATGATAATTATTGGAGTAAGAGCTGGTAGAGCTGTAAACAAATATTAAATACATGTTGTAAAGGATTTATATCCAGTTATTCCTAAATCATCATTGTTCTCTCTTGTCAGTGTTCTTTAATTTTAGTTTTTTTAATTTGCAAAATAGCTTTTCTGTGAAACCAAGTTAACAGAGTAAAATTGTGATATTTCCTTTTAGTTTTTCCTGTTTTTCACCTTGCAGATCATAAACCCCTTCATTTCCTTATATAAGTCGAAGATTTCTCGCTGAACAAAAACAAAACAGTCACTAAAAGACTACAGTCTGCCTTTTATCAGAATAAAGAAATCACAAAATTCTTGCTTTCTCTCAGGACCAGCACACAAACCAAGCATTTCTGTTAAAACCCTACCTTGCCACGACAAGGTAAAGTAATAGACAGACAGCCTTTGATCACGTTAATCAGCAAAGTGTGAGGAACTGCTCACTTCCTCCTGAGTATTCATGTAAAAACTCAAGACAAGGAAATGTTGAATGCTTGAGTGAACAGTGTGAAAAATGCAGATGTACGGGAAACCCTGACACACTGCAGCAGACACCTGTATCTATGTGTGTGTTTGTGAGTCCCATTGGTCTCATAATAAGTGCCAAAACAAGTCTTGAATGAGCAACCTAAGCTTATTTTATACGTTAAATAAATAGACAGTCCTTTCAACTTTTAAGTCATTAATAGAATATTAATTGTCGTGACTCCTTCAGAAATCTGTGTTCTGTCTGTAATAATAACGTGGTGGCCTCATGCTTTGTGCCTTTTAGGCTTTTAAATTACTGTTGTGCTTCATTTGCCTTCACCTTTAAAGCCCCTGATTCATGGCCAATGGATGACTGTTTTACAAAAAATTACTCGTTTATGACTGTTAAAGGAATTACTCATTTTTGAGTTTTACTTTAACTTTCATAATAACAAGCAGGAAACAATGAAGCCAGACGACTGCAAGAAGTTTTTCCTAAAGCTAAATTGGTGACATTTCTAGATATATTTTTTTTTATTTTAATTTACTCCAGATACTGTCAGTAGGCATAGATATTTAGTTACACACTTGGTCTGAGAGGTTTTATAAATTAAAAAAAAAAGAAAAACTTTCCGAGGAAAAGGGGATAAAGTCTGAGTAAGAAACCATCAGTGTTTAATCTACTAGTTGCATGGAGATAAATCCCAAAATCTGCATTATTTGATTTCTTACAAATGCCATCATTGTCCCCACTCTGAAAAATGGTTTCTGCCTTTTTGCCACATGTTTACATCCAGGAGATTGTGCACTGACAGAAGTCAGGTAGAGGGAGGAGACCGTGGCCTCCTGCCAAGAATGTTTCATAGTGAGGCTTGTGCTGTGTTATTGTGCCTCCTTAAACAGCTGCTATTTATAGGATTTGGGAAAGGGTGGATAGTGGAACTGAAGCCAAATCCATTTACTGGCAGACAGGGAAATCTGCAGAAGTCAGACAAACCATTGGGACTACAAACAATACTGTACTGTTGTGGTCCCTGTTCAAATTCTTGAAGAATGTTGGCACTAACTGATTACTGTACAATGTTTTTTTTTTAAAGAAACACACTGGTTTTCTAAAAACATTTTTTTTCCTTTTGTGTGAGAAACCGCTTTTCAGAAAATATGTTTTTCTTGAAATGTTATTTGAAGTTATTTGCATGGAAAGCTGCATACACATTTATGAACTGGGTGGTATGATCCATTTGATGTTGTGTGTGGGTCATAGTCTCTCCTTTTCTGTCCGATAAAGCCGTTGTTAAGAGTAAACACGCCTTTTGCGACACAGGGGTTGGGTCCTGTTCATGTGGTTTACTTGTGCCCATCAGTGCCCCCATCATGACCTGGATAATGTTGTTCTCCAGTAAATTCACTGTGTTGTTCAGTGGTTCCCACCTTTTTCTTGCAATGTGTCACTTAAAAATGTTTTGACAGACAAATACAGAATGTTACAAGGGCTCCGACTATTACTGGCACTCAGCAACTTACAGTAAGTTCATTGTGTATTCCTTACTACAAGTAGTTGTATTTTGTGTGGTGTCCTGTGTTTCCAGATTGATTGTTTTAAGTGTGTTTGAAGAATGCATGAGTGTGGGCTGGCTATAAGGGAATGGCAGCATAGTGCTGTTTTCTAACCATAAGGTTGAACATCCTTCTTGGACTGAAGTTGAGTGGGTATATCTCAAGTATCAGCATACAAGTCTTGTGTTTGGGATGGCAGAAGCTAAAAGTGTGCTGATGAGTGTGCATGCAGACATTATTTGCATAGTGCTAATGAACAGTAGGAGCCACCTTCTCTGACACGTCTCCAACAGTACTTAGAGCCTATTCATGGATCATTAATTCGGTCATGCAAACACAACCACAGAGGCTTGACTTCTTGGTTTCCTTGGCTCCACTCTGTTTTTACTGTCAGTGCTCAGGCATGAACAACACCTACTCCGAAACAGTAGAGGGTGGCATTTGCTCTTTCTACTGGCTGAGAGATCTGTCACAAATTGCGCTTGCAGCACCACTAACTAAATCTCAAGTCCAGGGCCCGCTAGCATGGAACACTCCTGCAAGATAAGACGGTGACCAATGCCCAGAGACAACACCAGAGTGATCACTGCTACCAAAAAGACCTGTACTTTGGGGGAAGATGGACTTACAACTTCTAAACACAATACAGATCCTACTAAAGATTAGAAAACAACTCACCTCTATAAACATAGCATAAAAACAAGTTACGCATGTGTGTTTATATTATCTAATTAAAAAAAAAATGTTTTCTGGCTTTAGGACAGCTTTTTATGTTCAAACTTTTAAATGGTAAATAAAATGGAAATGTGGGATGAGCAGCACAGTGCTTTTTAAGTAAGTTAAGTAAGTATTTACTGTATGTTCTAAGTTTGTTTATATAATCCATCCATCTCAGAATCCGCTGAATGCCTGTCGAAGTCTCAAGGCTGCTGGAACCAACCCAGTTATTGTTGGGCAAAGACAGGGTACACGCTGAACAGGTCACCAGTCTGTTGCATGGCCACATACACATGCACACCTCGGAACAATTTAGAATCAACTTCATTTCTGTTAGCGTTACTAAGAGGCCAATGTTTTTTGTTTGTCTGTTTTGTGAAATACATATAGATATATGTTCCTCTAAATGAACATTTTTCCCTTCTTACAAAAATGTGACTATATGTCAGGATTGCCTTTTCAGCAGGTAATAGCAGACTTCTCCAGTGTGGATCCAAACCTGTCTTGTTCAGACACATGATCTGTTAGAGTAGCTTCAGGGACTGCATAAACCAACCAATCAGCAGAACTGAGCTGGAAATGGAATTTCACAAACAGAAGGACTGCTGTCTGCAAAGCTTAGAATTGAATGTCCCTGTGAACAATTTTAGTCCAAAATGCCTCACTCTTTATGCAGCGTACTTTTATTTGGAAACCTTGAATGTGTCTGCAAAGCAAGCCTGTTGGTAGAGCGGCGATTACTTTAATTATCCTTTAAAATCAGCTAAGACAATCAACATTTTTGCTGATTTGGTTCATTTGGAGTCCAATTCCGACCCATAATTGCATCTGCTTTCATCTGGAGTTTCTTGCAACGACAAACAATGAGAATGAGGGGCACACTGCAGAGGTTTACTCATCAATATTTAACGCTTTAGTACATTTTACTGTGAAGTAAACAGATGATCCAATTTCCTTCCTAAAAGTCAGTAAAGACTTTCGGGGCGCCTATATTATGCGAGGTGTCAGTTGGGATTTCAGAAAATGTCACAAGTCTCTTCGTGTGATTGTGCTGCTTCTAAATTTAGAGTGCTGCAGCCTGTTCTAGATTTTTGAACCATTTCATACTGCTGCACTGCTCTCTATTTTTAAACCAGTATCAATAGAAGGGCCAGCATGTGGTTTTTAAAATAGAGTAATTTTATCTGCTTCACTGGGTAGAGAGTTTCAAACGTGGCACTTTGAAGCAGGGTAGTTTTCGTTAAAGATAAATAAAGCTGGCGCGTATATTTTCAGGCTTTCTTGCGTGGTCTCTGCTTGACTCCAAGCACTTTTTAAGCAGGAACACGGCATGTGAGAAATGCAAAAGAAAAAAAAAGTGCTTTTCGCTATTTAAAGTGCACGTTACCACCTCTCTGAGAGGATTCAAAAGCTCACCTAGATTTTGTGACAGAAATGTATTCATAAAACACAACAAAAATTGCAAAGGTTGCAAAAACTGGACAATCTAGTTTGGTGACAAAGAAATGGTACAGGGGGAAAATGCAAACAAAACATGTTGGGTTACGAGCAGGGTTAACCAAAAGCAACTTTAGGGCTTTAATATTTTAAAAAATAGCAGCAAAAAGAGATTTTTGACTAAATTTAGTCTTCCTAGTTTACCTTAACATGACTCAAAACAGTGTTAGTAACCATAACTCTCTGGAAGGAAGAAGCAGCCACAGGCTGTTCTGTCACCAGCAAGTATAACCTACAGCAACTGCACTTCTTTGACTCATTGTTGGATGTTTGACCTTTAGAGTAGAATTTCTTTTTGCTTATAGTGACATGCAACAAAAACGAACAAATGTATGCTAAAAGACCAAATTAAACTGTTGCAGAGAAATTGCGTGGAACCTGCAGTTCTAGAGCCACATGTTGCTCTTTTACCCCTCAATTGTGATAGATTTTCTACTTTTGAACAAATTTAAAGATTTTAAGTGCACCTTATGGTTGGAAAAATTTAGTGAGGGTCACTTAATTAGCTCGGATTTAATTTTGGCAACTTACGTTTACAAATTTCTGGATGAGAGGCACCACAAATGGTAAAATATACTGTGCATGTGTTTTTTAAATCACTGCTGACATTACACTACTAAATGTAATACATTGAGATTATCAAATGTGACACTAGGTATCTTTTATTTTGAAAGGAAGTCATGGAAATCTCTGCCAAACATTATAAACTATTTTGTATTTAAAAAAGCAATTTTCTCTTTACGCTTATGCTTTATTTCTGAAAAATGAAAAACACATGTTCATTTACATATATCATAATTGTAACAATAACTAAAGCACAAATCTGTGTCTTATTTTCCTAAAGGTTGAAGTAAACTTTGTGCCTCCTGCTGGGTTTCTGTCAGTGAGAAATCAACCCGAATGGCTCTTAAAGTGTCAATGGTTGCAGACCCCTGGGATATACCATCAACATTTTGAGCCCACATTTTGAACAGATAAAATAAGCACTTTTAGTATCTTCAACATTAAATGTTCCTTTCAGCTTGAACGTGCACAGTGTGGTGGGAATTGTGGGAGGGGACTGGACTCCTCACTCTGGGTGGGAGTCTGACGGGAAGGGAGTGCTCTGCTGAAAAGAGTTTTGCAGCACCTGGTTCTTCTGGACTGGCCTCCAAGTGCAATGTGGCCGGGGCAGTTCCAGAAACAAAACCATCCAGTTTTCTGAAAGCAGTTAAAGTCCAAAGTGTTTTGCATTTTCTGTGGATTGCTGCTAAATTTATCCTGGGGTATAATGAGTTAACAGAAAGATAAATGTACAACAAACATTTGTTTGTTTGTTTGTGTTGACACACCTTCACATAACTCACATGAAATGTTGCTCCTTGGATCTGTGCAAAGTAAAGCTACTGGTGCAAAGGTCACGACCTAACTAACTTTTTTGGAAATGGGTGTGGGTTTAAAAAATATGGATATTGAATTTTTAACTTGAGAAAACATTAGTTTTTTTGTGAAAGGTGTTCTCTTTAAAATTAAGGTAAGATTAAGGAATATGGTTATGGTTGGTGTATCCTTTGCCAGTTGGTCATGGATTTCTCCCCTTACAGTCACTTCAGGTTCATGTTCATAATCATCCACAAATGTTTTCATTTCTGTTAATCGTCCTCAGCATATATCAGGTTGTATCCAGCTCACCACTCAGTGCACAAGGTGTTCGTCCTAAAAAATTCCCACAAGTCTCTGAGTTAAACCAGAGTGCATCAATACTCACTAAACTGGCAAATACAGACCACAGTGCATTGCATTTGAACTTGTCATTTAAAAAATATGGGCTGCACGGTGGCGCAGTGGTTAGCGCTCCTGCCTCACAGCAAGAAGGTTCCCAGTTCAAGTCCTGGCTGGGGGACCTTTCTGTGTGGAGTTTGCATGTTCTCCCCGTGCATGCGTGGGTTTTCTCCGGGTGCTCCGGCTTCCTCCCACCGTCCAAAAACATGCTTCACAGGTTAATTGGTTACTCTAAATTGTCCCTAGGTGTGAATGTGAGTGTGCATGGGTGTGTGTTTGTGGCCCCTGCAACAGACTGGCGACCAGTCCAGGGGTGTACCCTGCCTTCGCCCATGAGTAACCGGGTTAGGCTCCGGCAGCTCCGTGACCCCGAAAGGGATAAAGCGGATTGGAAAATGAATGAATGAATAAATGAATTAAAAAAATATGTATTTAAATGTAGTTCTTTCATAAATCATCTAAATTTTCATCATCAGAATTCAGTGGATTCAATAATAGTTTTTTGTAAAATGTTCATATCTTTTAGGTTTTTCTTTTGGCAAATGGGTGATGTCATTATTGCTGTTAAAAAAAAAGTAAGCATGAGTCTGAATTGTGTTAAAATCCAGGGCACCGGATAGTCCTTTGCTTTACTGTATAGTCTTTCAGGGGTTAGGGAGTCATGAGGGAATTCAGACATAAACTCAGTGTCTGGTTGTCATCTGTTTTGTCACCTTTGTTTAGTTTATCTATTAGATGTTTAAGTTTCCGCCCCAAACCTGGCGTCCTGCATTTTGGGTCCTTCACCGCCGGTTCCTGGCACAGTTTTAGTCATGCTAGAGTCTTGTGGATATCTTAAAATGGATCTTTGCAGATGTCTGGAATTCTGTCATGTTTATATGATTTGCGGCCACAATAATTACAAGAACCTTTTCTGTGTCCTGCAGATACAATGTAGATCCATGGATTTCACTCAAATCTCACAATTGGGGAACACTTTTCTCCTTATATGTGTGTGTGCTTATTAAGTTATGTTGTAAATAGGCTATCTTGGGAAAAAAAAAAAAAAAAATCACAAAAACAGGACTGAACACCTGAAATGACCACAAAAGTGTTTCGGTCTATGTAGCCAAACAGGAAATAATGCGTAGGAGTTTACATTAAAATTAATATAAAAAAAGCTCAAAGTAACTTTTAAAAATCCAGAAATATTCAGTTTGTGTCTTTTTTCATCTGTCAAGACACATACACACCAGGCATTTGATGCGAGTTGATGTTTTACTGTTTAGCGCATGACCGCCATTGGAAGAGTCTTGGTGCGAAATGTCAAAACGATGCAAACCTTGCTCCAGGCTTTTCTCTCACAGCTATATTCTAATATATCAGAGACTTGGTGACATAATTCTGGCCTGTCACAAACCCCAACTATTAATTTCTCCTCCATGATCAATTTTCAAACGGCTGGCAATTCCGTGAATGAAAGGGGACGCCATCCAAACGTCACTACCAAATACAAGTCCCTGATTGGTCAAAGTTTAACCCAATTCAGTCCCGTGTCTTACTGCTTTGCATGATTACATTTTGGTGTGATGTATCATCAGAGTGACAGAACACAAACTAAGAATATCATTAGCATTTCCTTGACTACTTCGTTGCAGCAAAAGGTGATATATAGTATTACAATGATAGTTATTTTTGGAATAAGTTACTCCCATTAACTACTCGCAGTGCTGAACAAGTTACTTAACTCAGGTCAGATAAATGAGTGGAAGAATTCTCATAATGAAACGTTGGTCTTTTTAAGTTCTAAAGGGAAATCAAAAATGACTATTATAAGAAACAGGAGCCAGCACATTACAGTACTGCCTTTGAAAGTGCCATTTAAAAGCATCCATTAAACAGGAAATCTGTTTGGTCGGCTTCATCTCTCTGCTGAAGCCATTTCATTGTTCAAAGGATATATTTCAGTTGCTGACATTTTGTCAGCACTTGGCACGTGGGAAGCTGATAATTCACACTGAAAAGCTGACTAATTGGGCACTGCATCCAAAAGATTCCGGAGGCTGCTCAGAGTTAAGAGGATTTTATTAAATGAACAGATTATTTACTTGTAAATTTGCTGCGCTCAGCTCAAAAAAAGGTACGTGACTGTTGTGGGTCATACAGTATTTGCTCTTCGTCTTTCTCTTTCTTCTCACTTCTTTTATTTTGACATTTGATGTCAGCTGTAGTTATAAAAACTTTTCCATGCATTTAAAAAAAAAGCTTCTCTCTGAATATTTTTTATTTTAAAGGGCTTATACCATGCTATTCTACGCTTTTCAGAGTAGACTATCCAAATATATGATACTATATTTCATGACACCAACCTAGAGCCGGCCTTGGCAGCATGTCTGCCTTTCGGATGCAAAAGCAAACAACATCCAAACTTTTGCAAAGGTGGATGTGCATGTAAAATGAAAGCCTTTTGCCGATCACCACTAGCTCCACGGAGAAAGTGGGTGTGCGTGTAAGCCTGGGGGCGGTGCTAGCAGCGCAGACTCTTCCTGGAAGGGAAACGTAGAGACCAAGTCATTCTTGAGGACTGCGAGGAGATGCTGTGTGGGGTTTGTGAGGAATTAACATTATAATACACTTAAAAGCTCAAAAAAGTTGATTTTGCACGATACAGACCCTTTACAGTTCTTATCCTAATTACGTACATGAACCAGTTTGATTAAAAGCATGCAGTACTTGATCCTGGCTTGGTGAGTAACAGTCTAGGGAATTCCATGCTATGAAAACTCAAGTTTGTCAGGAAGACCCAGTGATAAAAAAAGACATTTGAAACTGCAGATAGCACTTAATCCAGGTCTCACCCAATGAAGAAAAACAAGCAAAAACAGCAAATCTGATAAACTTGATAGCTGTTAAACAAGATGTTCTGACTTTATAAACACCGTGATCTCAATGACCCACATTCTGTATGAACAGATGAAACAACTTTTTTCTTTCCTTTTTTTTGAAAACCAAGAAACCTCTTTGCCATTAAACTCACAAAAAATGCATCAACAGCTCAGTTCTAATTCTTTATCCTAAAAGATAATCATTTTTTCTGTAAGAAGCCAAAAACAGTGGCCTAAGTGTCATTGTTTGTGAAAAAAGGAGCAAAAATTAAAAGATTGCAAAGTGGTAACCAGAGAGGAACCTTTGGTCCTTCAAAAAAAAGTATGAATCATGGTGATTGGACAGGTTTGCCCATTTTTTAATAGAGGTGAACCATACACTTACCTACTGTGCATTGGACCACTTGCAAGTCACCATAAGGATCATTATTCTTATTTATTTTTTTACTCTGCCTATATGATTTAGCTTTCCAGTAGCTGCCAGTATATAATACTCACTGGTTTGGATTTAGCAATAGCAAACAGCTTGGAGTCTGACATTATGTAACTTCTTAGGGGCCATTACAAACCACTTACAATATTTACACCATAAAATATTCAGTTAGCCATTTTCCACACAAAGTGCATTTTGAAGCCAAATGCTCCAAACCCATATAAACAACATATTATTTATCAAATCCAGGCACAGTGTGACATAAAAAGCATCTTTTCACTCAAAGCTGTTCACTGATGAATGCGTAGATGTCTTTGAAAAATGAATTTTTATTCCTTTTGATTTTTTGGGATTCAAGCCTGAACAGGACGCTTGTTTACAGAAACTCTTTGGCTTTTCTTTCCACAAAGACAGAAGATGAGTTGAGTCCTTGTGGAAAAGGCTTGTCGTGATCTTTTACCATCTTCCAGTAATCCTAAATGTGTGAGTAGAAAGCTCCTCCTGTCTGTGAACTGACACTCTAATAGCCTCCACACCCCTCCTTTCCAATCCTGTTCCGCAGCTGTCTAATGGCAGCATCAGTGTAGAAGTGGGTGCTAATGATGGATCTTCTTAGTTTTAGAATCCACAAGCAACTAAAAATGCTATTGCTGCTTTCATTAGTCTTTGGACTCCACTTATAAGTTTGCTTTATTGTGCATTTAGTGACAACACAAATGTTCTTTGGGAAACTGGTGTTGTGTAAAAGGACACAGCTGCAGTTTTGAGTGGGCTGTGGTGACCGATGTGGAAGCAACTCACAATTGCAATGGAAAAAAGCCACGAGTATAACGGCTGTTTTTGAGAGATTTTGGTCAAGATGCATCTCCTACCAATCCTTACACTTTTGATTTGCATTTAGTACAAATGAAAATGTTACTTGACAAGTTTAGATTTGTGTGTTTATTAAAAACATGATAAAGGATTCCTGAAACCTACTAAATGCTTTGATCAGTACAAAGTAATCTGTATGTCTGAATGTTGAAGAAAAATGTGTCAGATTCTACATTCAGACTGGATATGTGACACGTGTGCGAGAACACGCTTTAAACCCATGGTGTTCACACTGGACAAGCAGGGAGGGGCTTCTTTTTCTATGGTTTACTAGCGCACCTCCAACACCTAGAGGCTTGGTGCAAAAGTAAAGCAAATTTCGCAAATCTTACTCCAAGATTTTTCTTTCACAGCTCTATTCTGATATATGAAAGAATTGGTGTCATAATTCCAGCCGGACACAAATCGTAATTATTAATGTCTCCTCCATGACTAATTTTCAAACAGTTAGCACTCCTGTGAATCGAAAGAGACGCCATCTATTTATTATTACAAAAATGGTCAAAGTTCAACCTGGTTTATATTTCAAAGCACATTCAGTGGAATGTACGAATTTATTTACATCAATAATAACTTCAAAAAGTGAAGCAAAAGGCTTCAGCATGAACCAAGGCCAAAACAACAAACAAAACCCCCACCTATCTGAACACAAAAACACCTTACCTGTTTATGAAAGAAAAGGGAAAACAATGACAAAACACTAACCTCCCTAGTCTAACATAAACAGGAGAAAATAAAGAAAATGGCAGTTCACCCCTACAGCTTCACTTTACAACAATACTAACAAAACAAAAGACAGAGTGGACCTGAACACTAAACTACAAAGTGCAACACAAACATAATCAAGTGGAGACGCGCGCCAAGCTGCAGTGGAGACTGATTGCAGCCAAGTTCCCTTCTCGCCAGCCAAAGGTCCACACAGTGCTTTTATGGCTGCCTCATCAGCTTGGGTCCAATGGAGGCCACACCCTCCAGCACCACACCTGAAACAAATTAAAGAGACACACACAGAAACCCACAAAGATCCACAAAAAACAAAGAGGTCCCACTCTGACAGCAATAAAATACACAAAATAAAGAAAAACAAATCCAAATACGGCTGGGGCCGTAACAAGTTGCCATACATTTTGTACATAAAGCCCAAAAACGGTTGTAGAAACCTCCGTAGTGGTGCGTAAACACAAGAGTTTTGAACACAGAGCGTGTCCACTACAGCTCCATAGGTCCTGCGACAGACTCTCTAGACTCGAGTGTACCCGCCTTCACCTGACAGTATCCGGCACGGGCTCTGGAAACCCCGCTGCTCAAAAAGGGATCCAGCGGGTTAAGAAAATAAATGGAAGTTCAGGAGAACTATGGATCGATCCACCAAATTGGATGATTTCTCCCCGCTGTCACTGAAAACGTCACGTGCCTGAAGTTGAGTTCCTGATTGGTTGAGGAGACGCAGCCACCTCCCCAGAGTTCAGATTTTTTAAAACTCTGGCCAGCCTCGGCGGTTGCTCAATTTATGTTTTTTCCAGACTTTCGCTCCACGCTGGTCGCTCAATTCACGCAGCAGAACCTCAATTTGCATCTAAACCATTGACTTTACATTGAAGTTGGCAGTCTCTGCTCGGTGTGAATGCATCTTACGTTAAGTCAGTAGGGAGGTTTATTAGCAAAAGCACATTCAGAGAGAAGTTTATTCCTGTGAAAAAGTCTTTGATAAAGGACCTTTGTGAAGGAAATGTTTTGTAACAACGGAGCAAAGAAATCATTCAGAGAACCTAGAAATATGGGTCATTTCATAGCTTAAACATTGTATTTTTTTATGTGTCTGACTATTAGGGAGCAAAGAGACCAAAATTGGTTAGACTCTAGATTTTCAGATCCACAACTACACTAGTCTTGTTATTTTCAAACATATTTTGTTCTCTTGTCAGACATAACACGTGGTCAGGGAAACATCTGTTAGGTGTGACTGCGAATGTCACACATCCAAAGAGGTTAACTAGCTTTAACTCAATCAGGTTTACTGAAATATTGGATTTCATCTTTACAGAGAATAAAAAGTGGAGTACTCCATAAATACATCTTTACAAATCACATCAGCCTGGAGGAGCTGTAATCTATATTTTATTTATGTAAATTTAATGTTATTCAATGTTTTCTTTTAAAATGACTAATGACTATTTAAAACTGTTTGTCCTTTTGATATCTGTTCAGCTTTACACAGACAGACATTCTGTGATGATAGACGTCACTGATACTGCAAGCAGGGACATGCAAGACCTATTATTACATTCAGATAAATAAAGTGGGACTTGATAATAGACATTAAATCATTCTTTTGGGATTAGTTTTGCACAAATGACTGAATGTGATTTATATCATGAAGCTTCTGAACATTCTGTTTTAGTTTCTAAACATAGTGTGTTTTAGATCATCATTTGTATGAAAGCATCTCTGGTGAGGGTTATTACTCATAATAAGGCATGTCCATGTGCTCACACCTCTGGTGGTGATGAATTATAGATAAGGAAGCCTCACCGGCTCCACAGGAAGACGTTTGATTCATTGCATGAAATGTTATCCAGGAGAAACCAGGAAAATATTATCTTAGACTGGTATAAGTACTAAACTGAATCAATTTAAGCCCACAGGTCTATAAAAGTATAACTTCTGGGATCCACTTTGTGAAAATGTTTACAGAACACACAAGGGGTTTCTCACAACAGGAAATAACTATACTTAGAGAAAGCAAGTATCTGTATAAGATGGAAGTGGTAGAGGACATAAATAATTACCTGCTAAACAATCAATTTTTGTAATGTATGTTTTCTTTTTTCGGTTGAAACATTTTTTGCAATAACAGGGCTTTTAACTAACCCTCCTCTGCTCTTAGCAAACTGTTAACTAATTTTGAACCGTAAATTTAAACTGTAAACTAATATCGAGGATCAACTAAAATCTCTTCTTGTGCTGTTTAAAATCCTAACCTGACATAAAATGAGGAAGGCAAGATGGCGGCGAAAGCGGTCGGGCTGTGAAAAGCTCAGAGTAGAAGACCCTAAAAAGACTGACTTATAAGCCTATAACTCACCAAAAACGTCTGATTACTTGTGCTAAACAAGTCGAATACTTTAAAACAACACAAGGAAGAGCACAACTGCTATAAGAAGAAAGTATGGTGAGCAAGTAAACCTCGAAGAAATGGCTAAAGCTAACAGAAAGACTAATAAAGCACTGTTTACACATAATTACACCTGCCAAAACATCATAGGGACTGATGCAAAAGGGTCCAAAAATGCCCTCACTTCTCCTCCCAGTGCCTCAGAAAAAACAAAGAGGGGAAGAAGTTCTAACCATGATTCCTGAAAAAAGTGACTTCATTTTGGCAGCGGTTAAAAGTCTAATAGAGATGATAGAAGACCTAAGAGGCGAAATGAAGCAAAAAACACTCCCAATATCTAACACTGCCAAAGCTGTTGATTGAAGCTTTGTCTGTGCTGCTGCGGAGCTGTGTCGAAATTAGAGAATGTAAGGAGAAGTAAAATGAGGTGGAAGTGGAGCCTAAACAACTCGCAACTATGAAGGATGAGCTGCAAAGGAAAGTTATTGAAGTCAATAGAAAAACAAAGTGGAACGATACAAAAGAAGATGAAATCTGGGTCTCAATGGCTTGAAAGAAGAAAAGAAAGAAAACACACGGCAAAAAGTAGCATACATTGTGGAAATTTTCCCACCCTGGAAGGAGAAAATTGACCCAGTATTGGACACAGTGCATCGCATTGGACAGAGCAACACCAGCCGCCTTAGACAGATCATCATTCACTTCACGGGAAGAAAGTTCAGGGATGAGTTTTGGTGCTCTACAAAAAAACACCTCATCTGCAGCAAACTCAACATCCGCTTTGCAGAGGACCTTACCAAAACAAGCTCGGAAAACTGGCATGAAGACCGTGTCCAGAGGGCCTCACGCCTTTATCAATGTGGACAGAAAGTTTCTCCTGAATTGCCCCATAAATTAAAACTCAAACTTCCCATATGAGAGTTGATCGAATCTTGTTGAACTTGGGGGTTTGCTACTTAAAGGCAATTTTTTTTACAGTTTTTTCGATCTTTGTCCTTATTTTTGTTTTTGTCTGTCTTTCATGGTTCAGTTAAAAAGTGAACTCTCTTTAATTTCTTTAAACGAATGGGGGTTAAGAGACATAACCAAAAGGAAAAGTATTTCCTTGTTCTGTAAAAGGAAGAATGCCAATGTGATCTTTTTACAGGAAACACACTCAGAAGTTGAAGACCGCAACTTCTGGTCGAAACAGAGGAGACAAAACTTATTTCTGCTATAGCTCTTCAAGGTCAGCAGGAGTCGCTGTCTTACTTAAGAACTTTCAGGGTCAAATAATTTCTCATTACAAAGACCAACATGGTCACTGGTTAATTCTTTTTTTTAAAATTTTGACAAGTTTAATGTAATTTTGTTAAACGTGAATGGATATAACAACTTGAGTCAACAAGTCAATGTTAGAAGATATAGCCCAAAATCTAGACCAAATCAAACAGACGTTTTCAACTAACATTGTAATAATTGCAGGTGATCTTAACCTCGTGCAAGAGGATGATTATAATAAATGGCCTTCAAAATATTCTCTGAGTCACTCTAATATTACTTTCAATTAAATTTATAATGAATAAAATCTGGTAGATATATGGCATCATCTAAACCCAGGAACAATCAAATTCTCATGGTTCAGCTCCACCAATAAACCAAGAACTGACCATTGGCTTATTGCAAATGAATTACTAACTAATGATATACACTCTGACATGTCTATTGCACCTCTGACCTCCTAATGGATAGTTTATCTTGGTTGGCTTATCCATCTTGTTGTACAGCAATCCCCAAAAATCTGATTAAAGCTATAAATACTTTAAACTTTAATTTTATTTGGAAAAACAAGCCACATTATCTCAAAAAGGTCATATTGTTAAAAAAAAAAATCACAGATGGAGGCCTGAAAGCTATACATTTTGACTGTCTTAATGGAAGCTTAAAGATTAATTGGTTGAAATCATGGATTAAAAATGTCCAACTATTTTGGTATTGTGTTCACAAATATGAGTTTAACAAATTGGGTGGATTAAAACTACTTCTTCTCTCAAATTATAATATTTATAAATTACCCAAACTGTCAGAGTTCCATAAACAGGTACAACTTTATTGGCAATTATTATATGTCCACAACTATTCACCTCATCTAAACATATTATGGAACTATAGATTCATTTTACATTGAAATGGGTCTTTGTTTTATGAGGAATGGTTTGAAAAGGATATCTGGTCAATTGTCCACTTAATGGACTCACCAGGAGACATGTTTACATATGAACAATTCTGTCCTAGACACAATTTCAAACCTCCTTAATCTGAATTGATTAAACTATAGAAAGCAATACCAAAATAATTAATTAACCAAACACAAAATGTAATAACTTGATCTCAATTATTGAGAAAAAATGTACGAACCTCTTTATTAGACAAGCTCTCACTGAACATTTTTTTCCCGAGTAAAGTTAATAAGAATTATATAATCAACAAAATGAATAAAACTTCTATAGTTAAATTAAGAATATTATACCTAAAAATTCCAGTCCAACCCAAAGTTAAAGAAATACATTTTAAAATCATGAATTCCATTTACCCATCCAAAAATCTACTGAAAAAATGGTTTAACATTGAGAACGATTTCCTTCTGGGATAATTCTGTTGAGACAATAGACCAAATATTTTTTGGATGTTCCAAAACACAGTTTTTCTGGAATAACATGCACAGTCGGATACATAAAAAAAATTTAATTACCAGGCCTTATTACTTTAGAGAATATTAGATTTGGACTTCTACTATCATCCAAAACGGAAGAACTCAGCTATAATTTATTCCTGTGCTTAGCCAAGTTTTGAATACATAAACAAAGAGTGCTGAAAAGAATCCCTATCTCTAAGGTTTTTTTGACTGAGCTAAAAATGTATTTGAAATCTTTAAAATACATTGGTTCTCAGAAAGAAAAATTATAGATTAATAGCATTCACATAGATAAAAATTAAATTAAAACTTTACTGCATATTCTTAAAAGTATAAGAAAACGTTTATTTAAAATGACCCTTGTACATAGCACCTTGCTGACTTTGTTTTGTTGTCTGCTGACTTTGTTACTTCACTCTTTAACCCATGTTCTGTAATGCTCAGTTGTTCAATAAAGAAAAAAAAAGAGTCGACTTCGGCGCTAGAAGAGATGACAACGTAAAAAAAACAAGAATAAAGAAAGAAAGAAAAGAAAATGAGGACAAAACAACCTAATCTTCATCCAGGTGGGTACAACAGGAAGCACCAATTACAAACAGCCTTTCTTTTCTATGAACCAATCAGATTAAACCTTCTTCGCGCCTTTTCGGGTAAACAGGAAGCAGAGCAGAAAAAGGTTGATGTGGACGATTTCTGTTGAACATTACTGCCCCCTTGTGGCTAATTTTGGTTCAGCAATAAAAAAATCGCACTGCCTACACGTTTGTCACTTTGAAACTCCTAATGTAAAAATATGCTTTTGCTCCTAATAAATACAGAAAAATTCTTAAAAGAACATAGAGAAAAACTAATCTAAACAAGTGCCAGGTTTTACTGAGGCAGTAACAACAGCCTGTATTCTGTATATTTAGTGTATGAGAGGAGGCCACAGATTTTAAAAGGGATCCTGCTGAAGTGAGAGGTAAAGTTGGACAGTCTCTGATTTCTTTTACACACCAATAAAGACTTGCTTTTGGCAAAAAAAAAACTCTCTGAAGCCTAAAAAATATTGCATCTTAGAATTCCAGAGTTTGCACATAGATTTTTATTTGTTTAAATGGCTTCTCTGTACTTTTTAGCAGTTATTTGTGTACCTGAACTAAAAATGACCACTTTTTGACCACTTTTCTGCTTCCAGAATACTGTATCTTTTAGATAAAGTTACTCTGAGGTATTTCTCTGATTCTGGAGAGGAACGATTGCTTTCTTTTTTTTAATTAATTAACCAATCAGAACATTACAAAACATGGTTTGACATCATAAACTGGACAAAATCTTTGAGTGATTCCAAATAGAGGGAACAAATGCAGGGAGACACAACAAACACAAAAATAATAAAATAAATACAAAACTAAGCAGAGAGAGGGGCAACCAAAATAATTAAATAATATGATGCCTAATATGATGTTTAATGAAAATCTTGGTTATATTTTTAGCTATTTACACAGTTCTTTCCAAAATATTTCTATTTGGAGACAAAAGAAAAAAAAAAGTGTTGTTTTAATTTACTTTTTCACACGATGTGCACGTATTACTATACATATTAAATCAGAATCTTAAAAGTTTTTTAGACGTCATTTAGCATTTCTGAATGATTTTCTTTAATTTAAGGAAAAACTGAGAAATTTGAATATAACGTTTCTAATTTATTTCTGGAGATGAATGACTGCAGAGGAAGCTGCAGAGGGCAGCACCTCATGTCAGAAAAAACAAGCAAAATAAGTTAATCACTGATGGTGAGAACAGTTGGACCTTCACCTTCTGCTGCAGCAGCAACATTTGTGAAGGAGACCTGATTAAAATGTGATCATTTGTTGGCCCCGCCCCCTTCAGTTTTTAAGGGCTGCCTTCAGCAGGAGCAGCAGCAGACTCACAGCAGCAGCCTCCTCTTCCTCACGCAGGGATGACAGGCGCTACGGAAGCCTCCAACCAAAAAATGGAAGCCAACGTTGTTGTTTTGGGCACAGAAAGCGTAGGAAAATCAGGTGAGGACTTTTATTGTTTTGAAAATTTAAAGTTGTAATGTTTTTTTTTTTAGTTTTGAAAAATAAAGTTATTTCTTTTTTTCCCTCAGCGCTAACAGTGCGCCTCTTAACCCGGAGATTCATAGGAGAATATGGAGACATAGGTAAAACAAAAAAAAAAACCAAACAAACTTCAATTTATTCATTTTCTTTTATTTGTAAAACTTGAAACAAATAATAATGTTGTTCTTCCAGAGTCAATCTACAGCCACAGTTTTATGTCAGAAGGGAAGGAAATCACTCTAAATATTTGGGATTCACCATATTCTGAGGTATAAAGACTTTATTAAATCTGTTCCACTCACATGTTACTGAATTCTTAGTATATTATTAATAAAATATAATCTAGAATATTTGAAGTTAAAATACAAAAAGAAAACACTAAAGTAACGTTTTTTTCTGTTGCACAATTTGTCAGGATTTGTCCAGAGAAACGTCCCTCTTCCATAAGAAGGTCCAGTGGGCGGATGGCTTTGTTCTGGTCTACAGCATCTGCAACAGGGCCAGCTTCAACACCGCCAGCCGGCTCATCCAGAACATAAGATCCACCAAACCCCACCACGGCACAGAGAAACCCCCCATTGTGATCGTAGGCAACAAAAAGGACCTGCTCCACAGACGGACCGTGCTGACCGAGGAGGGCCAGCTGCTGGCTCTCAGCACAGACTGCCTCTTCTACGAGGTGTCAGCAGCAGAGAGCTACCACGGCGTGCTCTCGGTGTTTCACGGCCTGATGGACAGGATCAAGGACGCGAAGCTGACATCCAAGAGGCCTCTGAGGTTCAAGGGCATAGTGAAAAGTATGTCTGCGGTATTTGCCAGGAGACGCACAGACTCGCTCTGAGGAGGAGCATGACTGAGGAGAAAAAAAAAGACATTTTTGAGATGGAGCACATGATGGACAAGAAGAAAAAAGCCATTAGGAAACAGAATTGAACACGAATGAAGGCTTTTGAGGTTGCAGATGTTTCAGTTTTTACAAAGGAAAGCAGTATTTACAGATGTGCACTACTTTTCACTGTGCTGAAAAAAAGCAAAGGATGTTTTGTGTTGTTTTATGTCAGACTAAAACGTTTTTCAACTGTTGTTCTTAAAGGACTAAAAGTGGATTCTTTATTTTGATCGTTTTGCAGATAAAGAGAAATCCAGTCATCCTGAAATCAGAATGCTGGGATGACAAAAGTTTAGTGACTGAAAGAAATTTGCAGAATCCTTGAGAAAGAAGCTTTTTATTTATTTGTATTCATGAAAGTAATAAAAAAAATGTACATTTTATTTCTGGTTTCTTAATTTATTTTGTTGACTTCAAGTGACAGCTTTCATTATTTGTTTTAAAGAAAATTCAAACCCATTATGACTTAAAATAATTGATTTTATTGGGCCAATTTTTCTTGTGGAGAATTTAAAGCAGCAATAACTATGCTGTGTCGGTTAAATCAGTTTACACCAACCATTCATCTTCAAATCTCACAAAGCACGTTTTTGGACTGTGGGAGGAAGCTGGAGTGCCTACAGAAAACCCATAGAGGGACGGGGACAACATCCAGACTCAATACTGAAAGGTCCGAGCCAGGATTCAAACCAGGGCCTTTTCGCTGTGGGGCGAGAGTGCTAACCACTGCGTCACCGTCCATTACTTTACAGAACACCTATTTTTGTTTTCTTTTAATATAAACTTTTATGCATCGAAGTTGGTTTAGTTTTTAAAAATGTAAAATGTCCAGATGTTTATGTAGTTTATTGGGGGGGGGACTCTTTTTGCTCTGACATGTTTGACCTGTGTAGCACAATGGAAAAGTTAGCCTACTTTTGAGAGTTTTGCACCTGAATTTACATCACATGATTGCCAACATTGTTCATTTGTCCACATTGTTTTACTTTATTTTGAAAAGAGCAAAGAAAATGTACACATTTGCACAAAAAAACCCCCAAAAACAAAAGACATGTATGTGGAAAGTAAACAAATCCCTGTTCATTTGTTGAAAGTGTGTCAGTGTTTCTGAAATAAAAGGCAAATAAATGTGTGCAGAAACTGCTGCAAAGCAAGCATGATGTTTGACATCCTCCCTTTCTTTGACGTGAGACATGCAGTCCTCTCCTTCCACACTCATTTTAAAGTTTGTAGTTAAAAAAAGAATGTAATTCCTTCCAAACATCCACAATGTTTCTGTAGTTTACTCCACCAAACTTGTTCCAACCCTTGAGATTAAACGGAGCAGTGTGTTCCTCCTCTCCTCCTTTAGGCGTTGGAATAGTGTCAAGCCTTTTGGCTCCTGAAGTGGCGGCGCAGGAGGGCAAATGGCAGATAAGCTGGTGCCGCTCGGCTTTTTGTCTGCACTTGTATATGAAGAATTTGACAGGAACAAGAAAGGGGTCAACCAAGGAAGGCTTCGGCTGTCATGCTCAAACAGATTATTGTCAGACTCTGTGATCCTTGAGGATTTTTTGCAGCCGGCAAAACAGCAGCCTAAGTAGGTGTTTCTTTAAAAAAAACTATTAAAATATTACAGTACGAGTAAGTCTTTTATAAAGATAATTTAATGCACGCAGAAAAAAATGAATGATGAAGATGAACTTTGCTTTTATTTGAAGAAAATAATTCTTTCAATCTTAAATTTCAGAAAAGACACTTCAATCTTCAACTCATTTTTAGTGGAAAATCACTGGCAAAGATGAACTGCTGTCATACTGAGGGAAAAGTGCTGTCCTCTTCCCTGTTCTATTGTAAAATCATAGAAACTGATGGTCAAACCCAGAACTTGTTGAAAGCCTCATGGAAGTTCTGGACTTTGTCATTCAGTAACTTAACCATCAGAGCTTGACTGGAAGTTTCAGTCATGGCAGGGACTCTGGGGGGTGGTGGAAATGTCATAGTTATGGTTTACCCGCTAGTTTTGTTTTAATTAAATATTTTACAAACCTTCTGGGTCTTTGTCGAAAAGATAATTAGAAATCATTTCTTTTTCCCAAACCGCCCACGTGCCGCATCCCATGTGACTGACTGCACGTTTTATAGAGAGATTGGATCAATGCAAAATGCAATTTTCTGTTCCTGACAAATCACAAACAGGACTGATCTGATTACTGGGGACCAAAGCAACATGTATTGCTTCAGGAAGGTCAGAAAGTTCAAACACCAGGTAAACAAAAACAGGAAAAAGAGCGCCATGACTGCAGTTGATATAGTACTTTTTAGTCTTTTAAAATATTTCCCCAAAATGTTTAAACCACTCCAGAAATTCAGAACAGAACACAGAAAAAACAAAACAAAACAGAAGGAGGTTATTTAGTAGATTTAATTAAGCTAAAACCAATCAGCACTCATCGCCTCTGTGTTGAGTGCTGATTGGTTTTAGGCATCACCCTTGAGGCCAACCAGCACAGTTTTTGGGGGGCAGTAAACCCCGCAGACCCAAATTTGGCATGTTTCATTCTTTTTGCTTTGCTCTCTTATTTTTGTAAATAAATAGTCTGCATGTGTCCACTGTCATTCAGGCCTGGCCCACACCTGGATTCTTACAGGCTTTGTCTTAATAAAGTACATGCATGGGGGGTCAGGAATGTGTGGACTGTAAAGCAAACGGAGGCCTCCAACAAGCTTTTCATTGCATGGGCTATAACTAAAAATGTGTTAACTGCTCAAAAATGTCAAGTATCCCTTCAGCCGCGCCCTTTTGCCTTTGCTCAGCTCTCCCACAAAGACTTATCGGACCTCCTGCAGAGCTCTGCTGCTCAGCAGCTTCCCTGAACTGTACACACTGTAACTACTGCCGATACCCCCCTGTCAGCGGGGAGAGTGTGTTCAAAGTTCAGCAACAAGTCTGCCCTTCAGTGTTAACGTTAACAGACAAGTCTGGAAGCAGTGTCAAGACACTGCATTTCAGTGTATCAGCCAAAAATCTGCTGTGATCCCACTCCCCTCCTTTGTTTTGTCCTAACCTGTGCTGCTTGATCTGATTTCTTTTGGTTACAATAATCCACATTTCATCTTTTCAATTCTCAAAATCCACGCCAGGCGTGGAGCTAAAGATGCCCTGATGAAATAAGAGATGCAGAAAATGTGCAGAGGCGCTTCACATGAAAGGAAATTAAAACTAAATTTAGTCAATGAGCCAGGAAACAACATCAGGCACAGAGTACGGGTGACTCATCCCAGTGTTATAAGTTTTGATTAGCAGAATAGAGGCTCCTTAGTGACACACTTCTCCATTAGGACATTGCCCCCATAGCTGCAGCCTAATTGCAATCTTCTGTTTTCTTACTTTTAATTTGCTTCAAGACATACTCCTAAAAATACAGACCATAACACTTCCAAAGCTGGACAAATGCATGTCTGCTAATTATATCAAAGTCATCAGTGTTTCTTTTCCACTAGACCACATCACCCTTTTGTGGTTTCATTGAGTGTCTCCGCTCCCTTTTCAAATCTCTCCTCAAAATATCTCCCAGCACCAGGTTGTCCTCCTTCTGTCTTGTGCCTTCCTTGTATTTTGACCTTGCCTTTTAAAAGGTTGCCTGTGTTTGGCTGAAGCCTTATCTCTGGTGGAAGCTGATAATGTGGCTTCCTTCTACCAGTCCGTTTGATTGACCTTTAGATTTGGGAGCTTTGTTTGGATTGATAACCTGCGAGGCGATCACCTCCTGTCTGATGTGTCGTTTTAATCAGCGGAGAACGTTTCTCACCTGTAACCTGTTTCTGTTCAGTCATTGTTACAGATCAGATGCTGGGCCTAGAATTACTGTTTTGCTGCACGTTCTAGTTTTCACCAAACTTCATCTCTCAAAAGACTTTGAATGATATAAAGAAGAGATGACGGTCTAAAATGTTCCTGTAAATCTGAACCACCTCTACTATTCTGCTTGAAGACCACCTCCAATGAAAATAGCTGTTTTTTAAACAAGTTTTTATGGCATTATTATAATAATTGAACATTTTGTGGTACAAGCACCAAATTTGGCACGCATGTACCAAAGGATCTCTTCTTTCAGAAAAGCACACTAAACACGAGAAAATAAAAGATTTTAAATTATGTATCATGTAAAGTACAATATCCGTTTAATAGTATCCTGTAGGTGTCCCTCGAGTTGAAAGACTGCATTTTTGTGCATGAACAGCCAATATTGCTGGGACTGGGTCAAAAAGAAATTGAATGTTTTTGCAACAATTGCGTGATGTGGTTGTTCCTTTCAACACATCCCTTATGGGATCGCCACAAACAGAAGTTTTTGCACTGGATGCCCATTGTGACACAACGCCCGGGCTGGGGACCAGCACAGAGAAACACAGGCTTAGATCCACTGGTGGCTATATAGTTAGGCCGTAGCCTAAGTGGAGGGTCTTGGCTAAAGACCCACACTGTATTAAGCTTTTTATTCCACCCCCTGGAAAGCAAACCCAGGTTTCCTGCTTGCCAGTCCTACACCCAGCTAACCGAGCCATCTTTACAAATGGCAGCCATTTTGGATTTTTTTTCATGGCTAACGTGTTTTTTCTTAGAGAGGAGATCCTGAGGTACACCCAACCGGCTCAGCCAATGACTCATATCAGGAAAATTAAACAAAAAATTGTGCTTCTTAGTAATCCTTTATTCAAATCATTGTGAATCAGGAACAGACAAAAAATACTGTTTAAAAAAGTTTGCGTTTGTGATGTAGAAAAACCACAGTTGGCGGGCCACAAGCTTCCTGCGCCATTCCTTTCTGATACATCCACTTGCAGACAACTATCCATGTACGCCTTTGTTTTCCTCGTCTGAGCTGCATCTGGTTTAAAACTATACAACTGCATAGCTTCAATATTGCTCACCATTTTTGTTGCACCGATAACGTTAGGTTGTGAGGGACTGTTAGTTAGCAGTAGGGTGCAAAAGCAGATTGGTGATGGAAAGTGGGGGCGGGCTTACCCTACGCTAACAGTCCTGTCCATAACTCAGAATGAAGTACTGCCACTCTGCACAAACTATGTCCTAGAAAACATTCAGGTTTTTTTTGTAATTTTGGCTAAAACGGCATAATCATGATTAAAAGACCACTTGGAACGCTTTTAACAATAGATCAAAAGATCAATAGAATGAGACTTTAAGTCAGTGTTGTGTGTTATAGTATGTTTCCTGCCTTAAATTGATTTAATATTTTCCCTTTAGCGTCATTTCTCTAGAGGACACCAATCCCATAATTCTTGTGCTTTGTTCAAAAATAGCTTTGAAAAAGGCCTCATGTGATTTCTCCGTGTTTTATTTGGGAAACTCTTTCAAAAGCACAATGCAATGTTTTTCTAATTTGTCCTTCAAAGAATTTGAGGATTAACTGAAGCCTGTGTCTCTGACTTTTGTTGATTTTTTGCATCCCTTTTTAAATAACTTGTCCTTAAACTTTCTTTGGAACTTCAACGTTCTTCCGAGAATGACAGATTTTTGTTTCTCTGGCATTGTGTTTTCTCATAGCGTGTAGGCTAACTTTCAGACATCAAAGATGAACATAAACTCTTCTTCAAACTGAAGGACAAAAAAAAAAGTCTTTACCCCTGAGTTCAACACCCATAAGCAGACATAACAAAGTTAAAGGACGTGTCTCACTGCCAGCTGTACTTCTCTGCAGGGGTCTGCCTTATGTAATACTCCTCATAAATCAGACAAGGGGGTCACTGTAGAGTCAATGCACTTACCGTATTATGAAATGATTAGCTTAAAAGCTGCATTGGGGTCACACAGCAAAATATTGTGGAATTTTCTATTTAAGTTTAGAGAGCCTTTCCAAAACAACAACAACAAACAGAATGTCACTGAAAAGTGTTTTAATTACATACAAATATCAAACTATCATAGAATTTAGATTCAAGGCACACTACTTTATTGATTTCTAGTATTTGTTTATTTGTACATAGATTGGGGTTCCAGCTCCTAAAACCTGCAAAAACAGGTGCTGCAAAAATTAGAAAACTGGGGAGAACTCTGCTCACATTTTGCAGGACATGAACTACTTTCACCAACCGTTATTGATCCTCTTTGTAGTTAAACCACAAAAGTTCATAGCTAAGGAGGCTGGCTGTTCACAGACCGCCGTGTCCAAGCACATGAACGGGAAGTCTAATGGAAGGAAAAATAATCATGAATGGAATGGGATCTAAGTGTGTGCATCATTGCAAAAATATCTATTTATGATTATGAATATTAGCACTGTTATTTTCTTCTTTTGTTCACTTTTCTTTGTTTTCTTTAAATCAATGTAATTCTTTATTTAAAGAGTTTGATGTATATGTTTTAGTTTTTTGTTGTTGTATTCTCTACAATTGTTGCTTGAAATAAAGCAATCAAACTAAATCAAATTAATTTCAGGTTTGGAATTGAGGGCCAGAAAGATTCAAAAACATTTTTTTCAAAATGCAAACATGAAGAGTGGAGGGTAAAAAAATGTTTTGTTTCTTTCAAGCAATACAACTTCTAAATGTTTGATAAAGATGATCATTTTCCATTGAAATTACCACAGCATTTGAATTTTAAAGCAAACATTTCAAAAGCAAAACAGAAAAAATAGCTGGTTTTAATTACAAGGCTGTTCAATGAACTTCTGTCTTCACACAGTTGGGGATTATCTGGTTCTTCAGCTCTGTGTGGTTTCCCAATTTGGCTTGTGGGGAAAAATAGAAATCACCTGGAGGAAGCCCACTTAATTACAGAAAGGAGAAACTTTCCTGCATAACAGCATGGATCATGCACAATAACCCATGAGGAAATCAGAGGTTTACCAGCAGGTATGAGGAAGTCATAAATCTGTGTTAGTTGTTTTCTGTCACATTTAAAAAACACAAATTTCATGAACGTAAGTGAAGAAAATAATCTATACATTTAGTACACTAAAAAACTGTTGATGACAGGAGTTAATGGAGTCCATAAGTGGTGAAGTCCAACCATATAAATGTATGTGATGGATGAAATATGACTAAAAGCAAAAAAAAAAAAAAAAAAAAGGTTACCTTTGAATGTATCCATGGCAACAGTGTCTCATCCATTTATAGCTATTTTCTGTTGATGTTCACATGAAAAAATCAGATTGTGTTTTAGCCTCTTTGTAAGAATGCCTTATTAAAGTCCTACAATAAACACAATTTACCCTAAAACCCCAAAACACACATCTAAACAGTCTATTTGCAGTTCTAATAGTGGCCACTAGAGGGGATCTTTATGCAAAGAACTACCTCTGTCTTCTTTTCATTTTGCTGTATTTGTAATCCAAGCTTTTATTTTTCTTCATTTCCTTTGCCTTTCCTAGAACCCAATGTTCTTATATCAAATATCAACATCATTTTAGACCAGCACTTGCTTCAGCAGCTCATTTAGCTCTAGTCATTATTTGAACATTGTGAAAATACGTCAAACTTAACAATGTCAGATGGCCACTAACAACTAAGGTCATGTGTGGGCTGCACACAGTTAAATTGCGTGGTTTTGTTGGAGAAAAACAAATTAATGCATTTCCCTAGTGCTCATATGTGGGTCTGGAGAGAAGAAAGCTGATCTGCTGATTATGGCATTGGAAAGCTGACAGCAGTGGCAAAGAAGGGTTGGGATTGGTTGTGCGTTCAAACAAATGCTCCACTGCAGCGTGTACATTCTGAGAGCTAATGACTCTCAGCGAGAGGTCAAGTCTGAGGCACACCGTGTGACATTCACAGAGGAGGTCAGGGAGGGAAGACGGAAGGCTCACTCTGCCAGCTTGGTCATACTTTCAATGACATTTACAGACTGAGGAGGAGAGCCTTTAGATAAAGAAATGACAGAGAAAAGTCAAAGGCTTTCAGGTTGACAGCCTGTGTTTGGTGATGACCTGTTAACTTGGTCAGAAGCCATTTGGCATCTGTTTTTTCAATTAAAAACAGTTTTAAATCCCCATAAAATATCTATTAACCTTTAAAACATGCAAATGCTTTAAGACTTTAAGTTCAAACATCTCTATTTATTAACATTTATCTACTGTGTTGTTTCATATTTTATTGTTTTCTGGCAAACCTGCTTGTTTAAATACAAATAACAACTCCAATCTTTTAATGTATAAGAAAGCAGATATTTGTCATTTTTGCAAAAGCTTTAAATTTGTTGAACGGTTTCATAAGATGCTGCACAAACAGTGAGACACGATTTTAGATGCACATCATAAGATAACCAACTACAAAAACTCACAACCTGCTAAGATAATCCAAATTGCGTGCTTTCTTTAAATGCAGTGTAGGACTTTATACATATATTCATGTCTGACCTTCATTTATTTGAGGAGTAATGCAGTGATTTGCCCTCTGCATGGCTTGTTTCATTTGATTGCATTAAGTGTAAACAAAGGAGTTCCACTGACTAGCCTGCAATTTATGAAAAATAAATACATAAATAAATAAAAAGTCCTTAATTAATGTTTTTTATGGCAACACATGCTGCTCTGAAGTCTTTAAGTGGTCATCTCCCATATGGAAAAGAACTACAAAAAACATGAGAAATTCACATCAATGAGTTGACATGGAGGGCTCCTTACCCATACCTTAATATGTGACAACTTGGGAGTGAGAACGGGTTGGTATTTATTTTAGACTTTTGAGGTCAAATTGTATATTGGAAAACGGAATGTACTGAATGGAAATTGTAATTGTGTTGAAATAATTTAATAGAAGTATTTTGAAGAACGAAGTGAGTGCTCATTTCATCCCTGCGCTGAGACTCCTTTTTGCTTCTTGCAGACAATATTTTTTTTGTTATTATGGTCGCCACACTCGGGACCAGCAACATACCTAATAAAATGACTGGTTATGGTATGTTGGTACCACAATGGTTTGTTATTTAAGTGCCATATTTCAGTCCGATGATGGTTTATTTATTTATTTTGTTTATTATCTAATTAATAAACAGTTTAATCTGCTTTTCTCCTAACTCAGATCTCCTGCACATGGGTCCTCCAGTCCTAACAACAAATGCTAGTGATAATGAGATGAAACCAATCAACACCTTCCCCTAAAACTTCATTTCAGGCAGTCACTTGTGAGTTCATCTCAGACTGACACCTTGTGGCCACATTTTTCATTGCGGGCAGAATAATAAATATTGCTGTCCTAATGTATTACTCCCTTATGTTTTGTCACAAATCAGTAATACATGCATTGACACGTTCGTGTTCGTGAAAAAAGTCTTTGTTGTCCTGACGTGAACATTTGTTTTCCTTTCATTCAATTTAATGTGTATGAGCGGATTTTAAAATTACTTTTTTTATGGAAATGAGCAACACAGGTGAGAAACCTTACACGGCAGAAAAATGGACACGGGCAGTTGTGTTTGCTGTAGCATCTGTTTCTATTTCTGCTTTCTCCTTTATGCCTCATCAGCCTCAATTTGAAATCTGGCTCTCGCTAGGTTTTCACCAGTGTGGCTTTGAGGAAAATGTTCCATACCTAGGAAAACAGTATTTACTCTGTCATCCTTTATTTAGTGGGATATCACAGCAAGCCATGGCTCCTATTTGATAGAAATCCACATCTGCTGTAACTCCAACGGCCTCAGCCTGCTGTATGTCTCCTTTTGCCTTTTACTTTTTTTTCTTTTCTCATTTTTGTCTTGGGGAGTTTAAAAAACAAAACAACATGATAGAAAAAGGCACTCCTCCCACACACTGTTGATTCAAGTCAATCAAAGAGATCATTTGTGGGGTCACATGACTCCCACAAGGTGGTGTCCTCTGTGGTCCTCGTCTATGTCCTCCTCTTTTCCAAGGAAACTTTCCCTTTTTGGAATTGTTTTTGTTTTGCAAATCTGTTGGCAATGTAAAACTCCAAATCCAACCAAACATGCAAAAAAAAAAAAGACTGGATAAGCTTCAGCAGAACAGAGAAAAATGGAAATCAAGAAAAATAGGCTGAAAGAAGAGAAAACATCAAGACAAAGGTTTTACGTCTGTTTGGAAATGCATCTTTGCACACACACAGGAACTGACATAAGGAGCAAAAACAACAGAAAGACAAACCAGATGAGAATGATAAAATAAATAAAACAGGCGATAAACTAAATGGAGATAAAGACTTTAGGGATGAACAGAACAGATCAGGACCAAAAACCAAAACAAAGCAGCACAATACAGATCAACAAAGAAAACCATAATGAATATATTCAGAAAACGATGCACTACCCAAACAATTCAAACAAAACACTGTGCTTGTGGCGTCATTCCGGAAACCAGCCCCAGTGTTTGTGGATATTTGTACAGCCTGAATGTCTTGGCTCATGATTAAAGTGGGAGACTGTCATGCAATTTGAACAGGTCCCACATAGCAGTGGTTGTTGCAAATAGTGAGGCAATAACAATTCTTATTTTACTTAAAAATACCATGTGTCTCATCAGAGTTCTGATTGTTTGAGTAAATCCAAACCGTGTGATCCTGCCAGCATTGACCTTCCATTGTGCTGCACAGAAAGAGGTTCTGAGCCACTGTGAGTCTTTAGCTGGCAGCAAGTCGAACACAAAAAATGGTCCAAAAACGGCCTGATTTGGAAGAAATACCACAAGGGGAGCATGCTCTGCAGGTTGCAGCATCAACCTTACTTTAAGGCGGTCAAACAGGTCAAGGGGTTCTGTGTATCTTTCATTGTTTTGTGTTGTTATTTCTGTTCTCAGTAAGTTGGGATTTTAGTGTCTTGGAACCTTTGGGTACATTAAATCTGTCTTAATGTCTGCTCCGGAACGCTCTTAGTGACACTGAGCAGAAAGTCCACAACAGTGATGTCATTTTGTTCCACAGGAATGGAGAGAGAGACGTCTCCTGAGCAGGTGGGCTGGATCAGTGCAAAGATCCCACGTCGCTGAGAAAAATCCGAGCTGACATGCTGTTCACAGAGTGTGTGGTTTGAAATTGCATGTCAGAGTTTATAAAGAAAATCTGTCTCCTCTATCTGGGTTCACATCAAAAAAAGGATTGCAGTTTTTTGAGGATTTCTCCCTTTTTTAATGATTTTTTCCTCACATCTATTCATCTTCAAAAGTAGAATCACAGAAACTTTTTTTTAATAATAATTTTTTTTTCTATTTAATTCCTTTCTTCCATGCAGGTTGATGAATCTATTGAAAAGTATCACACTTAGGATTTAAAAGAACCGCACTGCCCCAATTCTTGATTGGAGTTAATGGACTTAACACACATTCATACAGCATCTTTAAACAAGAAAAACAAAAGAAGGGTAGTGTGAAGTTTCACTTCTTCAATAATATAATTAAAGATGTCTGATCATAACGTGTGTCGGTGGTTTTATTTTCAGTTTTGGCACAAGTCTCGTCTAATTGAAGTTGTCTCTGCAGTACTTTCACAAGAAGTAAAAAGAAAAAAAAGTACTGCAGCCTTTTAACACTTCAGCGCTAAAATAAAGGAACTCATTTCACTTTTTGCATGCTTAGCAAAGAGTTTTGGGGTGTACTGAGACTGGAAAAAGTCTGTTGGTCCAGGCCGAGTCTGCTTAATTTGGTCCGCATGAAGTCCTGAACCTTGCATTTGGTCTGTATTCAGACTGCCGTCAAATAGACTATGTTTCGAACCAAAGCTTTTAAACAAATGCACGTGACTAAATATCTCTTCGGTCATTGGCCAGTAAAGCATGTGCTCATTACTCAGTGAGTCTATGGTCTGCAGCTTCCTGTTCACACCTCTGTAGTCTGATGTATCCAGGGTTCATTAAGCTTTTTTAAAACATTTTTTTTACATAGAAATAGTTAAACTGTCATAGATTTACGTGAGCTTTTCCTGAACGTGTGCAGTTGCATTCTTTGGAAACTGTCATTCTGTCAGAGCAGGACTGAACTGTCATTTCAGGTCTGTCTCTCTGGTCCTTCTCTACACATTCTTTACCGCAGGCTAAGCAGATTTTTCTGCTTGTAAACTGTGAGAAGATGAGTCAGACAGTGACAAGGAGCTGAAAACTACATGTGTCCATTAAACCACAAACCTTTGCACATTTCAACTGCTGTTCCAAAAAAGCTGTAAAATATTTCAAACTAGAAGCAGCAGTATTATAGAGTTTTATCATTAATGGGATTAACGTTTCCCAGTTCTGAGTAAAACAAGACACTTTTTTGTCCAGTCTGTATTTTTCTCTGGTCTAACTATATGTAATTTACTGTGTAGAAGTCTGAAGAAACAAAAAAAGAGGGAAGCAGTCAGATGAGTCGACAATGGTTTTAAAATGATGTGCTCCAAAACCCTGAAATGTGATCAGATTATAAAGTCCTATGAAAATGTTTAATGTGGGGGAAAGACAAAACGAACAAAACACGTTTTGTCCAAAGACTCAATGTTTTATGCATCTTTATGTGAATTGAGCTTCTGCTGGACTAAATGACTAAAAATGACTGAAATGGTGAGCTTGTATAAAAGGCAAATGGTGCAAAACTGGTAATATTGAGGAATGTATCAACATTTTTCAGTTAATTTGCCAATATTTGTAACTCCCATTTAAAGTCTGAGCTATCAGAAGACTTCATTGTCTTGCAAGATTGCATGCGGGATGTGGTTATTAAACATTGCAGTTTGCTGAACAAAGTTTTTTAAAAATTGTGTGTTATTGTACAAATTTTTTTTTTGTGTGTGTGTTATTGTAGGGCTGTATGGTGGCGCAGTGGTTAGCGCTCTTGCCTCACAGCAAGAAGGTTCCCAGTTCAAGTCCTGGCTGGGGGACTTGTAACAGTGTCACCAATGGGGGACCTTTCTGTGTGGAGTTTGCATGTTCTCCCCGTGTCCAAAAACATGCTTCATAGGTTAATTGGTTACTCTAAATTGTTCCTAGGTGTGCATGAGTGTGTGATTGTGGCCCCTGTGACAGACTGGCAACCAGTCCAGGGGTGTCCCCTGCCTTTACCCATGAGTAGCCGGGTTAGGCTCCAGAAACCCCGTGACCCCGAAAGGGATAAAGCGGTTTGGAAAATGAATGAATGAATGAATGAGTGTGTTATTGTACATAATACAAACCCACAATTTCTGGTTCGAACATGGCGACAGCCAAATCACAAAAAAATGGTGACTGAATTGACTTCATTTCGTCACGCTCACTTGGTCCAGTTCTTTTATACAGTCAACAGCAGCAACTTGAACTGAGACCAAACTGTTTATGGAGGCCGGGTGTTCCATCGTCCTAGGAATTTGATGGTGAGCTATCCTCTCAACCTCCAGCAGAAGATCAAGATCCATTGAAAGCCTCTACCTGAACGGTAGGAGATGCAACAATTATTTCCCTTCTTCACACAAAAATATCAACTTGGCCACCATTAATTTGAGCCCTCAACATCACTGTGGATCTGTGAACATTATGGACCAATATTTCTCAACTTTGAACAATATGAAGAGCAACAAGCACATGAATTCTCTTGAGAATGCTTTAAAAATAATTGTACATATTGGACGTGTCCTCCTTTCTCTGTTCTATTTTACATTTTTTGTGAAACCCTATGTCTGAATCTGCTTCAACACATCACTATTTCCTCCATGAGTCAAGCCTCAGAACTTTTGATTTTAGCCCAAATACTTTTCCCTTTATTATTATTGTAAACATTGCATCATTCATTCTGAACTAGCCGGGAGGAATTGTTCGTTGTGTTTAATCATATTTCACTCTCAGCTTGTTTTTTCAACCATGGAAGTGTGTTTGAAGTGCAGAATCTAAATCCCAAATTCAGTACTGAAGGAAGGCATTACAGTAACAGGCAGCAATGATAAAGTATTTGATTTTTTACCAAGTTATGATAAAATAAGTAGCGCAAAATATTCACCAACCCTCACTCATAATTTGATTAGCTGAATTATGAGTAATTTAATAGTTGCTAAATTATTGAACTCTGACCTTTGACTTGACTAATCTCTCATTGCTCAGGTAAATCTTTAGAAGCCTCACATCTAGAGAGACACTTGACTCTGCTTATGCCACAGTGCAAGACAGTGATGATGAACTGTTTGCCAAATTTATGGACACTTTCTAGAATGCTGGAGAAAAACCATCATTTGTTCTTCTCTGTTAAGTTCATGCACTTTCACGTTGCATGGCAACTACAAAGGTTTTATAATTTTGAGCTTTCTGCTGCAGAGGCATGATTAAGTGCCTCGGTGCAGGCATTAGAAACACCTTGAAACTATGTTTGAACAACAGAAATGAGTGCGTAACCTAGCACCGAATATTTGAGTCTGCTCAATCGCTTGTGTTGCCAAGTAGAGCATCTGAGTGCTGCTTCAGCCTGCACTGAATCAAAGGGCATATTAGGGCAAGAGTTGACAACCTCTATGGATGATTTTGATTCATTGACCTCATGCTCTAGAGACAACCCAACACCTGAAAAGTCTTCAGACACATTGGCAAGCATTTCCTCTTCTGCATATTGTTCTGACTCGCCAATTGATGGGGATGCATCTTCACCTATAGACAAGTTCCTCAACCTCGGGTGAGCAACTCTTGGGTAATTCCACAGATGAAGGAGTTGTGGTTAGAACAGATGACATCTGAAGTTCAGAGTCAATGTCAATGATGACTTAAACTCCCCACTGTTACAGGACTCTTGCAGTGGTCAAAGTTGGCAGGTTCTTTATTCCATAATATTGCTGTAGACTGGAGACAAGTTTCTGAAAGTACTAATAAAGTATCTCCTGCTCTGATTTTTGCAAAGAGTCTTTAACAGGAACGTCTACAATGAGATATTTGATTGGACTGGCTGGGAGGAAGTTACAAGGCAACAGCAATCTCAAGTTTGACAAAGTGGACAAGATGGTTGCCTGCATATTTGGTGACCATGTAGACCTCTTGCTCCCATTTGGTCCCATTTATCCCTCAGCTAATGGTTGGCTGGATAACTGTCAGGAAGAACTTTGACAGTGGTCAACAGAGTCTCAACTAGAATGACAGAGTGAGAAGGGTGTAATCGGAAGCTTTTGCAGATTGTGTCTACAACATCAGGTGAGATCACTTCACCATCGCCAAGCTTAAGTAGCTGCCTGGTAATATGATAAACGAGGGATAGTCCTCTTCAAACACTTTTTTTAATGCAAGCGTCTTGACAGGTCATCAGTGTCGACATTCTGTTGACCAGCACGGTACTGGAATCTGAAAGAGTAGGTAAAAAGAACAGCTAACCATTGGTGACTTGTGACATCAAGCCTTACTGTGGTCAGGACATATAGGAGGGGATAATTGTCGTCAATGACACTGAAGCTGACACCCCCTGGAGCGTGCAATTCTATTCCCAGGATTTTAACGGAGTAACAAATGCAGTTTTGCCTTGAATCTTTTCTATCTAGTAATACTCAGGATTAAACTCTAACACTCCTTTTGAATCCACTTGAGGATGCAAATCATTCTTCTAGGTTCGGTAGGGTGAATGCATTTTCAATTGTCTGGAGATTGAATTTTCTTCAATGGATACATAGTCTTATGTTGCCATTTTTCTTCTGAGTCACAATTATTGAGGAGAGGAGATGACTAACTCCCAGATGACTCAAGTTTCAACCAGATCATGCAGATATATGGAGATAAATTAGTATCAGTCCGATTTGTGCGTGCGTAATTTTGATTCATGCATAACTTTAGATTTGTGCGTGCGTAATCCTTGATTCGTCCATAACTTTAGATTTGTGTGTGCGTAATCCTTGATTTGTGCGTAACTTTAGATTTGTGC
>BSAI01000030.1:28770627-28857478 GCA_036245035.1 Adrianichthys oophorus | reverse complement strand
TGCGTAATCCTTGATTTGTGCGTAACTTTAGGTTTGTGCATGCATAATTCTTGATTTGTGCGTAACTTTGGATTTGTGCGTGCGTAATTCTTGATTTGTAACTCATAAAAAACATTTTGTGCATAAGTTCAAAAATTACAAAATATAAAATAATACAAAGTACAGTTTACACATGCACAACTTCAAATTACGACAGCTTGAAACTAACTACACGCACAAATCTTTAAAAAATATGCATGAATCACTTGTTACGCACACACAAAACCACATTTACACACGAATCTGATTTGAGACTCTTTTCACGTCTCCCAGATTCGTGCGTAAGTGATGCGTTTAAATGCTACTAGAATGCTGGGTCATCAGAGTTTTCTGATCAGCCGCTCTGAACTTAGACGGTGAATAATATCTGGTGAAACTTGACATTTTCCAGCTTTCTAAAACAGATGCGCCGGCTAATTAATATAAAAAAAGTCTGAATATGGGTTTTTATTACACTTGTCCTTTAAAAATAAAAACATTTTCAAGAATTAAACAGTTCATCTCTGCAGCCCCGCCCCCGACAGCGTCTCAGACACGGGGCTCTCTCCCGAGCAGGTAACCTTCCCCGCTCTGGTCTGGTCTCACGGCGGAGGTTCTCCGCGGCGGAGATGGTTGAATTGAATTGATGGTTGAATTAAACGGTTCATCTCTGCAGCCCCGCCCCCGACAGCGCCTCAGACACGGGGCTCTCTCCCGACCGCTGGTCACCAGTCACGGGGATAGCAGATGCCGCTGCCCGCTGGATCATTCTATAAAGTCGCAGATCGAACGGGCCGGTGGGCTGATCAACCATCTCCGCTCTGTGGGTTCACGTTCGCTAGAGCACGTGGACCTGGGAGGGAGAGGTGAAAGGAAGCCCAAGGCTCAAAGCGTGCCTTGATGATCAATACTCAGCTAACCACCCGTACTCCTGAAGCACTCTTTACCTTCATGTTTTGATTTTTTTTTCACATAAACATTAGATGACATTGTTAGATGTTTTCAGAGTTGCCCAAGCAAAATCAGGCGTGTCAAATAAAAAATTCAAACATGCAGGCTAGAGCAGGGGCCTCAGACTTAATTTTCCTTGGAGCCACTGAAGGTAAAGTCAGGCTGAGGCTTGGCTGCAGCCTAGAGCCTGCCTTAGCAGCATGTCTGCGGGTGTCCGCTCAGGAAAGCAAACAACGCCAAACTTTTTTAAAGATTGATGTTGATGTTGTGGAGCCTTATACTCCTAACCAACAGTCTGAGTATGGGAGGATTACTCAAAAATGGATCAAAATACTGCTAAGGGTGTCTTGACAGTGAGGAATGTACAGTATAATACACCTAAAAGCTCAAAAAATAGATTTTTCATAGGATAGGCCCTTTAAATACCCAAGATCAGACACACGAGACGGTCACAGTCGGCCTTTGCTCCTCAAAAAGGAGGGTTCAGCTCCTGAACCTCATTGGGAAGAAGCACATAATGTCCTGTCAGTTGGATGAAATAAAAACAAAAGTACTATGGAATACGAGATCACAGGTTTGCCTCATTAATGAAAAGTAGAGACAGCAAAACCTTCCAAACACCAGTGTAAGGGGTTTAAGTGAGATTATTGGACCTGCTGTACTAGATGGGAGAGCAGTGAATCAGACTTTAATTCCTATCTCAGGGTGGTTTGAAGTCAAATTTCCTTTGCCCACAGCAAAACCTGCACCATTTGATTTATTAGTCCACGTCTTAGTATCCTCAGAATATGGTGTTGGAGATGAGCCAATTATAGGCTTCAATGCGATTGAACATCTGTTGAAAAAGGGAATAGAACCACCTTGTGTGGCTACAGAGGCGTTCTTCACAGACTGTAAGAAAGCAGAAGTCTTTCTGAAAGTGATGAAATCTGGAGATGATGGACTTGACGAGGGTACAGTGAAAACAGGGAGAAAACTTATAAACATCCCAGCTGGCAAGACAAGAGCTGTCAAGTGTAGTTTGAGTGCAGGCCCATTATCCACAAACTCTAAAGTGGCAAGACAGATTGAGACAAATCTCTCAACAACTGAACAATCAAACCTACTGCAAAGTCATTTGAGATTTGATTCAAAAGATAAGGCAACTTACAGCAGTGAAGACCCATGGGAGCCAACTGTCCCTCTTGACCATCTTCTCCCAGCACAGCAGCAACAGGTAGACATTACTAAGGGAAGAATGTAGAGTTTTTGCTCGTGATGAATATGATGTTGACACCATCTCTTCTCTGCAACTCAAAATCCGTCTCAACAACCCCATACTGGTGAGGAGAACCTACATGCCAGTCCCAAAATCGCTTCAAAAAGAAGTTAAAGAGTACCTGGAAGATCTGTTAAATTGAGGGTGGATAGAACATCTTAATCTCCCTACTCCAGCCCTATTGTATGTGTGTGGATAAATGATGGTAGTCTTTGGTTGTGCTGTGATTACAGAGAACTAAACATGAAGTGCACACCTGACCGCCACTCAATTCCTTGCCTACAGGATTCGCTTAACATCCAGAAAGGAAGTCTCTGGTTTTCTGTCCTTGACCAAGGGAAGGCGTAACATCAGGGCTTTCTGGAGGAGTCCAGTTGCTCTCTCACTGCGTTTATCACACCATGGAGCCTCCATGAGTGGGTAAGAATCCCTTTTGATTTAACATCAGCACCGCCAGAGATCCAGAGGTCTGACTGAAGCGTTTAGCATTCCAGCCAGACTCGATTCAGACGATGCACTCAATGATCACAACTGATGGACTATGGTGGGGCATTCCAACCCATTTATTTAGTCCAGTCTTGTCACACCGTATGAGCGGAAGAAAATTAAAACAACAGACTTACCATAATTCCCTTTTTGATTAAAAACCATTCTTTACGTTAGCTAGTAGCGTTAGCTTGTTAGATGACTTCAAACATACTTGTTTCTTTTACACAAAACATAAAATTGCAAATAATACCAAAATTTCAATAATAAACATAACCAATAGTCATACTTGTTCACCTTCTAGCTAAATGCTAATACAAATGATGAATGTTAAACATTTTTCAGTCTGTTTCACAAGCCTCAGCCATTATCCATTTTTCTATATCTGCTGAGATTTGGTTTTACCATTCGCCTCCATCACGACCAGGGCAGGGAGTTTGAAAATAAGCTGTTTGCGAAGCTACGAGAATAAAGTGGGGTAAAAGGGTTGAGGACGACACTGTTCCATCCTCAATGGAACGGTCAGGTAGAGCAATTTACGGTTTAGATTTAGAGAGACAACTGCTGTCCATGCTTCAAGACCTCCCCCAAACAGCTAAAGCTGACTGGAAAACATCTCTTTCAAAAATAGTCCACACTTATAATTGTACACTCAGTGAAGTGACCAGAAATGCATCACAAAAGATGATTGGAGTGGGTCTTTAGGAAAGGTTTTAAAAATGTTTTGCATTTCAACTGTATACTTTAATGTTTGATCTGAGTTTAAATATGTTTTAGAGCACATGCTGTGCGTTCCACAAGTCTTTATATTTCTCTGACTTCTTTCCACTTTGTTCGATTGAAATGAAAGTCAGGAAATCCTTGCATATTGCCAAGCTCACACAGTGGCTGTAGCTCGTAAATCTATGGAAGTGCGTCTGAATACAGGATGTCATATCTCTGATGATTGCTTTCTCTGCTTTCAGATATAGACAGACAATAAAGAACATAATCAGGAGATCAATGCCGAGTCACTTCAGGAACACACTCAAGGTTGATTATTGTGCATCTGATTACAAGCATCATGATGAATGACAGCTCTGACTTGTGGAGCGCATTCATGATGCACATCACACAGGCTGAACAAGAAAAAAACTGCATGTTCCTATATAAAATAACAGTAACTTAAAGAATAATGTCGGACTTTGATGAACTTTTAAATAAAAGAAAACTTAAACTTTTGGTTTATCTTTGAAAAACAAACAAAAAAAAAAAAAACGCCCCTCTCACCCTCCACGGGTGAAACCTCACCCCAAGCTTGGGTCCTCTACCTACCAGAGGACTGGGAGCGTGAGGGTCCTGCAGTATCTTAGCTGTTCTTAGCACTGCGCTTTTCTTGACTGAGATGTCTGAGCTCTTTCCAGGGATCTGCTGTAGCCACTCCTCCAGTTTGGGGGTTACAGCCCCGAGTGCTCCAATTATCACAGGCACCACTGTCACCTTCACCTTCCAAGCTTTCTCCAGTTCTTCTCTTAGTTCATGGTATTTCTCCAGTTTCTCATGTTCCTTCTTCTTGATGTTACCATCGCGTGGTACTACCACATCCACCACAACAGCTTTCCCCTGTTCTTCATCCACCACTACAATGTCTGGTTGGTTTGCCATTACCATCCTGTCCATCTGTATCTTTGCTAGGATCTTTGCTTTTGGAGGCGTTTCCCATTTGACTTTGGGGTTTCCAGCCCATATTCTGCACACATGTTCCTGTAAACTATCCCAGTCACTTGGTTGTGGTGCTCCATGAATACTTTCCCTGCCAGCATCTTACACCCAGCAGTTATGTGCTGGATTGTTTCAGGGACAGGCTACACTTTGGGTCTTGTCTGGTGTGGTAGATCTGAGCCTCAGTCATTTTGGTGCTCAGAGCTTGTTCCTGTGCTGCCAGGATGAGCGCTTCTGTGCTCCCTTTCTAGCCATTGGTAGGACTTCTCGATATCAGCCACTTCAGTTATGGTTCGGTGGTGTATCCCATGTAGGGGCTTGCACCCATCACTTGCTCATTGCGCCCTCTGGGTATAGACTGGGAACTTTGGTTTCCTTCGTGCCAGTCCTGCGCTTAACCAACTGAGCTATCCAGCCGCTATATAAATAGCTATAGAGCTATATATAAATAAATATATATATTTATTTATATATAGCTCTATAGCTAGATAGCTCAGTTGGTGAGATGAGGGTGAGAGGGGCATTTTTTTTAATTTAGAGCTTTCAGTGTCAACGCATTAACGCAAGCAATTAATACAATAAAATTAATACCTTAATATTCATTAATGCAGATTATTTACGGGTCAGACGTGACCGCTTGTGTCTGGTGGTTCAGGCTTCCACGGCGTGCGTCGATTTCTGAAAATGCAGACTTCTTTGGGCAATATCCGACTTATTCTGTCACAAGCGGGCAGACAGCTGGTTCCACTTGCAGCTGGTTTATTGGTACAGACAGGCAGACAAGAGCAAAGCTCAGCTAAGAGTCCACAAAGCTAATCAGAGTCAGAGTCCAGGCAAAGGTCAGGGCGTGTGGCAAAGAGGCAGAGTCAGATGCAAAGCAGGTTCAGGTAAACAGGTGATTAGTTCAGGATGAGATGCTTGCTATGCAGGCTGGATGGCACAAACAATACTTCGCACTGAGTATGGCTCTGAGCATGGCTCTGAGCAGTGCTTCAGTGTTCTGTGGCTGATTAGCTGATGGAGTCAGATGGGAGGCATCCAGACACTGTGTGTTGGGGTTGATGGATGACTGAGTGCAGTCAGTACTCTGGAGACGTCTTCCGCTGGTGACCAGAGAAGAAGACAGGGCTCTGACTACTGACATATGTCATGGTCACTTACAGAAGAAATAAATATTTAATCAATTTTTTATATTTTTTTCTTATGTTTTTTTCGGTTTAGATCGCTTTCTTGGTTTAGATCGTTTAGATCGGTTTAGATCGCTTTCAGCTGCAAAGGAAAGCGATATATGTGCTCATTTGTTCGACTCTAAAAGAGCATTACTTAAAGAAAAGCCCTTCCCATTTCATGCTGTCAGAAATGGCTCCTCATGGAAGAGAAATGTCACAAAATCTGAGAAAAGAGATAATTTCTTTACACAAAAAGGCGAGGGCTACAAGAAGATCAGCAAAGCTTTACATATCAGTCTGTACTGCACTGTAGCAAAAGTGATTCCAAATTTTAAGAAAGATGGAGGTGCAACTATCTCTTACAGAGACATCCAGGCCATCCACGGGAGTTAACATCTCGACAGGAGCGTCTTCTGATGAAAAGGGTTTAAGAAAATCGCTGTGCAAGTTCACTGCAGTTAGCTAAAGCAGTAGAAAGCCAAACTGGAGTGATCATTTCCCGTGACACCATACAGTGCACACTAGAGAGGAATGGCATGCATGGGTATCGTCCTCGAAGGAAGCCTCTCCTAAAGCCCATGCATAAAAAAGCACACCTAGAATTTGCTAGGGCTCATGCTGAAAAAGAGGAAGACTACTGGGACTCTATGCTCTGGAGTGATGAGACACTCTGCTCTATACTGAAGGAGAAGATGGTGCCATCACTCCATGCACTTGGTCGTCAATGATCGACAATGATCCAAAACACACATGGAAAGCAACTGTTGCATGTCTGAAGGGGATTTAATGGCCAAGTATGTCTACTTATATGAATCCAATTGAACACCTGTGGGTATTTAATTGCTCATTCCATTTCTAGAAGACTCAGCGCTGTCCTTAAAAATCACAGTGCTCATACAAAATACTAGATGTAGTAGTTTTTGATGCAGGGTGTATTCATTTTTGCTTCAACCAATTTGAGTAAAACTGAAGATTTTGTGTTCTAAGTGACATTATTCACTTTCATGTGTTGTTCATAAAATGCGTATAGGAACAAACAAACATCTTTTCTTTTTTTTGTGCAAATACCCCCCCCCCCCCCTTCCCCACAAAAAAACTTGTCTTTCAACTGAGTGTGTGAGCTTGTCGTCTGCAGAAAACAGATACTGAGCAATGTCATTTAAGCAAAACCCCCAAAAGCATCTAGGTAGGAAAGTAACACTTTATAATTACTACACACTATGAAGCATTAGTTAAGCATGAGGAAACACTTATCTATTCATTTATAAAGCATCAATCCTACTTTATAAAGCATTAGCAAGTAGCTTATACTTGTTTTTATAAATGCTTTGTTCTTTATTTAAAATGATTACTATAATCATCACTACTATTACGATTACTATAGTCCTCACTTTAGATTAGGTCACAAAAAAGTTAACTTACAAGTACTAAAGGATTTTAAATGACCTGAATTAATCTTAAATTATAGTATAAATACAGGTTTATAGATCATTTATTCACATAGAATAATTTAGATGTATAATTATACATTTAATTTTTTTAAAAATAATTTACTAACACTTTGCTAAATGAGCTAATGACTCAGTGACCACCTCTAAATAACTGGTTTGTGGCCATTTAATACTTATTGTAAAATGTTAAATTGTTGATAAATAAAGTCGTCATATGCCATAAATAAAGACATTATAGTAATCCTCTTAAATCAAGAATAAAACATTTATAGCAACACATATAAGCTACTTGCTAATGTTTAATAAAGTAGGAATGATGCTTTATAAATGATTAAAGTGTTTACTCATGCTGAAATAAAGCTTAACTAATGCTTCATAGTGTGTAGTTATTATAAAGTGTAACCAAAAGACCCCATAACCAGAAAAAGTAACCACTTACATAAATGTCATTTGTAAGTTTGATGTTTCTTATCAAAAAAACAAAACAAAAACAAGAAAAAACGAGGTTGGGCAGCTTCATTGTGGTTCAAAGTGTACCAAATGAGGTGAGGTAACCATGCAGAGCATTTGTAATCCAAAAGAAAAAGAAGTCTGGTACGTAATGCTTTTAGAACAATTGCGACAGAGTCAATGACACTCAAACCTCTTTTATATTTGTCATTTTCCTGCCACCAAATGAAAAGTGAGCCGCCACCACATTTACATCTGAAGAAGGATCTGCTGGTTAGCAACAAATCCTCATAAAGATATTTTCTCTCATGGATGCACCAAAAGTAATAGTTGACAACGAAAAAAAATATGGAAAAGCAGCACTCAAGCACTCATACTTGTGTGTACTCTGAGACGAGACACAAGAGCAATACCGCAGAGAGCATGACATGAACAACTGTTGAAGTCGTCGTCATGCAAAAGGCGAGGCACGCTACATGTCCTTTATGCGTTTAGTCCATTATCACTGAGATTTACGATTCACTTCCGCTGTGCAAAAATAGCTTTTTCTTAAAATCGTGCATGTTTCCGCTGATTACAGTGGACCTGAAGTGAAAATCACACCAACAAATCACTCGATGCCAAAAAATTTTGAAGATCACAACAACAGTTAAAAAGCAAGATACAGAAACACAATTCCAAAAAATGAAGCAAAAGATGAAACCGGAAGTGACCGGAGTGACTTTAAGGTGTGATTTGCACTTCAGGGCCACCATAACTAATAGCTTGTTGCTGTCAATTATGGAAAACTGTCAGCACTGTCAGAAATGGACACTCTACCTAAACTGACAAAACGGCGGTCAAATATCAAATCAATCCAGTTAAGCTCAGTTCAGCTTCTATTAGACTCTAAAAGGCCGGCTGGAGCATAATCCATCAGTCAATCAGGAAAAAAAGGTGTGCACACTAAAGACATATTGACATTGATTGTGAGACAGCATCTAAAGAAACAATCGTGGTCTCTCCTTATGGAATATTTAAAATCACTTTATATGATTTTAGGCAGTGGGAGGAAGGAGGATCGTAGCTGTGAGTCGATGGCAGAAGTGAGCGGCACTGCCTAAATTCAATTTAGTCACGGTAATGGGTATTGATGCAACCAAAAAAGCTGCATGTAAAAAAAAAAAAACAAAGCTCAACTTTTAAAGCAGTTTTTAATTGTTTAATAATCTATCATGATGCTGTCACTGTTATTATGAAATATCTAAATGCCCCAGACAGAACCTCTAAGTTCTAACTCATGAATTGGCTTTGACAAATGATTAAAAAAGTTATATAAAAAACTAGGAGGTGGCTAAAACAAGAAGAGAAAAGAGTTTGATCAGGAGGAACGAGATCTACCGACGTAAAAATGAACAGACAGACCCATCTGTGGTGATTACAAGCACAGCCTTGTGCGAGAGATGGCTCATTACCTGATTGAGATAACCTGAATTCACAACTTAAACAGATAAAATTAAGGCTTTAAGGAAATGCGTCAATTTGTATTGACTCAGATTTAACATTTTAAGCGTTAAACAAACAAATGTCCTTGTGTCTTAATCAGCAAGTTTGTGAATCTCAGGCAGGTGGCAAGGACTATGAAAGCATGTCGCATTACGGATCATGATCGTGTGGGGTAGAGGGATGATTCATATGATATCTAAAATGAGAACGGGAAAAAATACCAGGACAGATAATGTCTCAATGAGCCGTTTGTTACTCCAGTGACCACTGCTATTAGCAAAAAAAAAAACTATTTCATAAAAATACACATCTCAGGAAATTATTTTTAAGTATTTTTTGTTGCATAAAACTCCAAAGAGGAGCATATGAGAAACTGTAAAATACAAAACAGCTGTCCTTTTTTCTAGATGAAATCTCGGCATTAACTCAACCATGAGCTGGGAGTCCACAGATGGATTGTCATCTGAATAATCCCCCAATCATTACTTTCTTTCTATGAGGCCCAGCAGCTAAGGATTTTCACAGCAATAAAAAAATGTTCAAGGTCAGAAAATGTGGTTGCAGTATTTAAAATTACTAATGTAGACTCCATAACTTGCATGCAGTCAGGAGCTCAGACAATGGACTGAAGTTAGTTTAAATCAGTTTACTTATAAGAATGAATAAATGTTAGCCAGAAAGCACCAACTAAAGATGACCTTAAATGTCATCAGTAATCTTTGTTTGTATAACTCTATCTCACTGATGTCATCAGAGGTTTGTATTTTTTTAGCCACCTTATACATTTATTTTGTCCCAGTGTCCAATGTTGAATGATAAAATTTGATCCAGTTGTGTTCATTCTTTTGTCATGCAACATTTATTTTTGTTTTGATTGTTATCTTTGAATAACTTCGCTCTGTTTTTGACACAGTTGTCAAGTCTGAAAAACGTTCCCCCATTATTACCAAAGCCCATTGGGTGAATTGACACACTTGAATCACAAATTCTTAATATAAATAACCAAATAAATATCATACAACAATCAACATATTAAAACAGAGAGCGTCTTTGATGCTTCAGTGGAGAAAACCCTGTTTATCTTCCAAGACTCTGTCTCTGGTGAACCTCTTCAGCCAGGCAGCTGGGGCTGTTCAGTCTTGCTTGGTCATTTCCAATACCAGAGCTGGATGTAGAGCTGCCAAATGTTATCTCATTCTACTGGGGAAACAACCAGGATTCAGGTGTTCCAGGTGAAAGAGCCAGATCCTACTGCTATCCCATATATTTGTGGAGAATCAATTATAAAATAATATTTACAAATCTCTTTAGATCTAGGGAGGAAAAAAACACTGGATGCTGTGTAATATTTTAAAAGTTTCCTTCATTACTGAAGACATTCAAAGAAATAAATACACTTTCTGTGCACTTTTCTGTGCATTTTGCTTTCATTCTTGTGGCACAAAACTCTCTCCCTGCACATTTGGAGTGTAGATATGAGGTGGAAAAATGTTTTTTTGCTGAAATGACATTTCACCTTGCCACGAAGGGACCTCCCCCTCTCCCTTTTTCATGTAACCATCAAGCCTGCAGTCACAGTGCCAGTCGCTACGCTGTGCGTCAGAGCGCATGGATGAACTGAAGCAACCCACTGTGGAGGAAATGCGCCCGGAAGATCCGCGAGACAACACTTTCTCCTGTTTCCAGGTGGGCTCTCTAACTGTGTGATGACATTTGCTTTCTAGTTTTTTTTTAAGCAAAAGCCTTTAGCGGTCGATGTGAAATTGCCAGGAAAATGAAAAGAGGGATGATAAAGTACAATTAGTGTGATGACAGATGGATTTTCTGACATTCCATTCTGCTATTTTCCAGCTGGATTGATCTAATAATGTACTTTTGGAGTAGCACAAGTAGCGGATCAATATTTTCTGCACAGCTGTTGATGAAAAAAGCTTAAAACCAGAGGCGCGAATGAGACATTTATGTGCTGTAGTTAAGTGAAGACACACGGTCCTGGTTCTGAGACGGAGGGAAGTAAAGTTAACAGTGCTCCTCTTTCGATTTTCACAGTTTGAGATGGATGAAAGAGACGGGGCGTAGGTGTCGCCGCGCGTTTTGGTGCGTCTTTCTCTTGCGCGTTCTCTCCGTGGGAACTTCATTATGTTCCACCACCTGACGGATCAAACGGTGAATGGCAGCTGCCTGGGAGCCTCCACAAACTGTAACAAGAGCGCTGACGGAGACGCGCTGCAGCTGCCCACCTTCTCCACCGCCGCCAAAGTCCGCGTAATCATCACCTTCACCCTGTGCGCCGTGTCCGCCGTCTGCAATTTGCTGGTGCTCTGGGCTGCCGGGAAAGGTGGCAAGCGCAAGTCCCACGTCAGGATCTTGATCATGAACCTGACCGTAGCGGACCTGCTGGTCACTTTCATCGTGATGCCCGTGGACGCGGCGTGGAACATCACAGTGCAGTGGCAGGCGGGGGACCTCGCCTGCAGGCTGCTGATGTTCATGAAGCTGGTGGCCATGTACTCGTGCGCCTTTGTAACTGTGGTCATTAGTCTGGACAGACAGTCAGCCATTCTGAACCCGCTGGGGATCAGCGAGGCCAAACGGAAGAGCAAAATCATGCTGACGGTGGCGTGGACCACGAGCGTCATCCTCTCCCTCCCCCAGGTAACAACTTTCTCCTCACCTTTCACTCACTTTGTTTGCACTTTTGCTGCATCTTAGCAGCAACATTTACCAAAAATTATCTAATCTTGCACAAAATTCACTTTTAAACTCTGCTTTGTTCTCTACCTCAACAAGGTTTAAGTATTTTATCATTATTATTTTCAACCATTAGGCCTATTTTATTACGCAGCCCTAGGCATGACATTGAAAAATAAATAAATTGCTTGTTCAAATTTGCATTTTGTGTGCATACATTTGTATTTTGTGCGCACAACATGATACACATTTTTTAAGCAGAAGTTAGCGTTTTGTGGGCACAAAATTTGGCACAAGATACTAAGGCCGAATCCAAATTCTTCCCCTACCCCTACATTTAGCCCTCCAAACAGAGAGGTTTGGAAAAATAGTGTCTTCAAACTCGGACATCACTCCCACTCCATGACATCATCAACAGGCGCCAGTCAGCTACATTAGCACGTAGCTGCCAGCGCTCTGAAAAAACAAAGCAACGGTTTTATAACTTTAAAAAGTTATGCTAAGGGATACTCTTCCCTTAAAAAAAGCAATTTCAGACACCCCAATCCCTTCAAATGCCCCTACAATTGGAGGGGTAGGGTGAAGCCAGAGGGGTACGGTAATTCGGATTTGGTCTCATTTGTGTGCACAAGATGCTAACCTGTGGGCACAACATGCTAACTTCTGCGCACAAGATACTAATTTGTATCTTGTTAGCATGTTTGTGCACGCAATATGCTAATTTGAGGGAACATTCTATTATAATGTTTTAATGACATGTCCAGGGCTCCATACTTTATACATTAGTGAGGGGATATTGGATTGTTCTCTGGTTAAACACAGTATCTTATTGTTTTCAGAAATATTAAAGGTCACCGTTTACAGTCTGGAGTAGATGGGTTCATTTTCTGTCAGGATCTGAAGGTCAGGCTGTGTTGCATTGCTGCTGCTGCTGCAGTGTTCCTGAAAACGGCTGCATCTGCTCTTTTTACAGGGTCAGACATGAGTTTAACACAAACAAGTGTTCAACTCCTGCTTCTTGTTAAAAAATTAGGGCTGTCAACGTTAACGCATTAATGCATGGTGCTAATAAAAAAAAAACAAACAGGTTAATATAGATTAATGCTGATTAATTACACTCACGAACCAACCGTCTTCCGTTCAGGCCTCCACAGCGTGCGTCAGATTCTGAATGCACATTTCATAGAGCACAATTTTGCTTATAGCATGGGGACTTACAAAAGAAATAAAAATTCAATCAATTTTTAGTACTTTAGTTTTGCAATTTTTAGGTTAGATCGCTTTTTCACAAAAGTCGGACTAATTGATACGTAATGCGACCCGTTGTCACAGTAACACAAAACATTGCCAGGCCGGCAGACCTTGACTGCATAACATTAAGGAAAGCGATATATGTATTGATTGACACGATAGGTTCAATAAAGCATCAGAGAGAAAATTCACCTTGTTCCGCTTGCTTTTGTCCACATCATGAAGGAAAAGTTTGTTTTGAAGAAGTCAGCACATATAGAACATTGTGACCGGAACTTCTTCCAGAACATCCAGCAGCCAATCGGAATAGAGTTTTCACCCGGACCATTTAAAGTGCAGAAACACACTGTTTCTTATGGCTGTATATCAGCATCTTTGTTTTCTCAGAGTAATACTGCAGACATAAAAGTCTTTACAGTTCTGCTTATCTTACTGTTCATGTGTTTTGTGCACACAAATAAACTTCTGAGTTCACATTTGATTCACATTGGATCACATTGGATATTTCTGAGGTTCAGATGCTAATTGAGGCAAATATCATTCGAACCATGCTGCCTTCTCCTGAGGAGAAGATCTTTATAACATTTTACAAGATTTATGTTGATTCAACAAAACTCAATGCTGAAAAGGCTTTAGAAGTTTGAAACCTACTGTCACTGACTTATTTTTAGAACTCACAAATAATCTAGAGACATAAAAATCTAGATGCAGAATCTGTTAGGGTTTATCAATTAATCAACTTAATTTATAAATTGATTTATATTTCTACCATCCAACTAGATCGATCTGTCTGAGTCAAGTTGTTAATCGTATCGACCTATACCATTATAAAACACTTTCAATATGAAATAAATCCAATATATTGATATTGGAAAATACCATTTGGATTGAGGCATGGTTTATTTTACACACATGTGATGCAGACAAATTGATCAATCCATCATTACAGTCCAACGTGTGGAAACACTTTGAATTTTACGAAGACATGTGACCATATAGTGTGGTAGAATGTTCTAATGTATCCCGTAAATACCCAGGTATTTATCTGAGTCACACTAGTTGGATATTTGGCTAAATATGTCCTGGATTGACCTTAGATCATTGAATTGGATAGTTCAAAAATGAACCAGTATCTACTATCATTTCAATTGTCAACCACAATTTATGATATGAATCAAACGGTTGTTAAAATGAATCATTAAATCCTGACAATCTGTCTTATATTGATGCAGAAATGTAAGGATCTGATTATCTAAAGAAAAACACAGTTCAATTTTACTTCAGTTACATGTTTTGTTAGATTGTGAATTGATAAACGTTTTCATCTCACATCATTAGATGTGCACCACTGCACTAAGAGTAATTTGTTTTACGCTTCTTTGCCAGTATGTGAAGTAGTAACACAGGCTGACAGAACACTGCAGGAGTATGAGTGAAGCTCGTCAATTTAAAAGACAGTCGTCACACTGATAAGATACTTAGGGGAAACGTATTTGTTTGTGATGTCCTCTTGTTTGTTAGGACACAATCAGGGAGTGCTGATGCATTTCTGAAAGAGGCATAAAAGCAGGGGGTCATATTCTTATTTTGAGTTAGGGATGAATGGAAAAACATCTTTTGAAAACAACAGTCAGTGAATGAATAAATAAATGCATGACCTTTGCATAGAATATTAAGTAAACTCTTTAGTTTTTGGTTTTGTTTGTTTAAACTGCAATAAATAACATAAAATCACGCTTTTTCAGCTTTTTCCAAGTCTTATCTACAACATTTATTTTAAAACACAGGGTTTCTCAGGGTTTTGAAGAGTCAGATTTCTTTTTGATCCCATGGTAAGTCACCAACCTGCAAGATTTTAACTATCTTAAAAATGGATGAATAAAGCCACTTCACACAGCTTTTGTGTGAGAAAAGACTCAACAGAGCCTCTCTGAATCCTGCTTTCACTCCTCTGATGTCAGTTTATATGGAAGACCAAGACTGTCTTCAAAGAATTACAAAAAAAATGTTACGATAAATACAAAAAATTGATTAATTGTACAACAACTAATGAATGCAATATCTAAATCATTCATTAATTTACTAAGCAATAAATGTTATTTCAGTTATTTGTCATTGCTCGTTTAAAGTAGTAAAAGTAGCTGTTAGTTATCTATTTTTACCCACACATATTTGAAAATATGAGGACATTATAGATATCCGAATAATTCCACTATTCTGCATCCATGTCTTTTTTAACAAATCAATGTAAGCTTTGTTGTTCCCTATAAAGACTAAAAACAAGTGGATGTTTTTATTTGTCTTTCTCTGTTAACATTTTTACATTGAGACTGATGTGTTATTGACCTAAATCTGGAAGTTTTGGACCATTAGTTTGTTACCTTTTTAAAAACACATACTCTTTTTCAGTTACTTTTTAAATCCTGCATTTTATTGAAGTAATATTCTTTACAAGTAACGCTTCTTTTTTGGATACTCCATTTACCTCTGTAATATCCACATCAGTAATTGTTGGCATGTGGATGCATTTGTATGGCGCGGAGCAGAGAGCTTGTTGTCCATCCATTGGATTTTCTGCGTCACACCTTCAAGCTTTTTACAGCTGGATTTTTTGTCTGCTCCTGATTCACAACAATTTAAATAAAGAAATACTCAGAAATGCAATTTTGAGCCTGATTTTCTTTATATTCCTTTATTGGAAAATGCCACAAAAGCATGTTAAAAAACTAAATTTTCATAGGAGTGGGTCTTTGAGTCAGTTGTAGTTGTAAAAGCCGTGACCAGATTCAGTGAGTGAATTCGCCACAGTTAGCAAACACCTCTACTTTGACATTTCAGACTGATGAGCTTTCTTTGAAACAAGCTCGACTGGCTGCACTGTAAAAAGCTTGTTTGAACGCTTAATTTTATTAAACCTTTTCCGTTGTTTATTTCTTAACCCAAGATCAAAGAAAGCAAACCCCTGCGGCTGTTTAATGCGTTTGGATATTACTCCAGCAACCAAGTCTTCAGACTCTCATCTCACCACAGTCAGAAGAAAATGAACACCAGCAGGAAGAGCATTTATAAAATTAAGATTTCCTGATGTGACTTTGTAGTTTAACTTTTACACATATAATTATTTTAAGGCTTTTATAACAAAATATAAGAAAGAAAAAAAAGATAATTGACATTTGAGAACCTTTATTAACAACAGGTTTAATAGGTTTTCTGAACTTTTGCTCTTATCGCCTGACAGTGTTCCTCCTGTGGAAGGTCACAGTTTAACTCTTATTTTACAAATGTAATGACACAACACGCAACGAAAGGTCAAGAAATAACAATGAAACAAAACCAATGGTTGTGTTAGATGTGATATTTTGAGTCATGTGTGAGTGGATGTAAATCCCGCAAGGTTAATATGAGCTTAATATAAAAAAATACCAAAAGAAGTGGTAAAGTTTTCTGCAAACAGCTGTTGTTTTGTAACCTCCGTGTTAAGCTTCTCCTCAGGTGATGGATCTGTGGACATGAGCTGTGTTACTGTTGTCAGCTGTGCTCCAAGACTGTGAATGCCACATCTGACTGATCTATAAAGGGCTTGTGCAGTAGGCAAAACTTCAGGCTGCTGTTCTGCACAAAACCAAGACGCGGCATTGTTTGGAGAGAGCCCCAATACCCATAAAGCACCCACAAAAGCACCACACTCTGACACTCTGACAAAAGTAGTAGGAGTGAATTTGGTGTTTTAACATGTTTTTGTGGCATTTTTTCATGATGGAGGACAAACTTAAATAGAATTAAGCTTAAAATTGCATTTTTTAGCATTTCTTTATTTACACGGTTGTGAATCAAACACAGTTTGAAAAAGCTTGAAGCTGTCACGTAGAAGCTGCAACCTCAGCAAAAAGCCTCAGCTTTGCGAAGCTGTGCTGGTTTCTTCTGTCAGTAATTATCTGCCCTGTTCAGGAGAAAATTCTCTCAGTTCTCAGGTGCAGGTTGGTTGTGCAGTCGGTGCTAGTTGGAATTGTTTTTTTGGAGACTCTAAATGCTCTATTCATAGTATCAATCAAAGTGAAGTAGTTTGTTTTATTATTTTCTGCAGAAAGTACGAGGAACATACCCACACGTGAGTGGTACGATGATAAAAAATATATTGAGGCGCTGCAAAAACATAAACAACAAGGCAATTTATCACATAAAACTTAAAAAATAAAAAGTACATTTCCATTGAATTTTTACAGAAACAAAATGTCCATGTCTATCTGTAGCTTAGCTTAGCGTTTATCCAAATTAATGTCGTTTGTGCAAATGTAAAATTCATGATGATTTATGAGCAATACATCATTTAACATTATACAGCATATATAATCTTTGTATCTTCCATCTTTTTGTGTGTAATCATTTTCTATAGTGTAATTCATTGATATTGTCTCATTATAACCCAAATGTCGTTTAGAACAAAATGGAAAACAAAATGTTTACTGAGCAAAGCCAAATAGGTATTGATACATATCGTTCTATTATGTAGTGTAATATATAAACTTGATTCATTGCTGTTGCTCAACGATATTACTTCTCATAATAATAATAATAAAAATGAAACATTTAAACTGTATTGTTCATAACTGAATTCCTCTTTATACTGTGGGTCTACAATTGTACATTTGACTTGTGCATCTTTTTTCAGATAGATAGAACAATTCAAAAGGGAAGGTCTCTTCCAGAGATTAAACAGTGTATTGAATGCGGCACAAATCACCATTTTGTTCCTCAAAGTATTTCCAACCAACTAAATTATTAAAGGTTCACATTTAACTTAACTCCGCCCACAAGTGGGCCGGAGCTAAATGTTTAACCCCGCCCACGTTGAGGCCCGCGCTGCTCTCCACACTGCAGCCAGGGGTAGTTGCTAGCATCATGTTGGGGTTTTGAGAGTGTAAACATGGGAGGATGGGAAGGCTTTAAGGCTTCCTCAACACCAATTGTCCCACCCATAACTCAGAAGTGAACTTCTGATGAACTCCTGCTGCTCTGCAGAAACTTTGTCCTACAAAACAACAAAAGATTTTTGGAATATGCCCAAAAGTGACATACCAGTAATAATAATTAAAAGACCACTGGAAACACCTTAGATCAAATAGATCAAAAGATGATTGTGGTGGGACTTTGTGTGTAATAGCATTGTTACAGTTTTTAAAACAAACCTCAAATAAAAGGAAAAGTTCAAATGTAAAAAATGGAAGTAAAAAAAAAATAAAGTCCACTCACTTTCTTTAAATGATAAGGTTTTTCTCCTCTTTGCAATACATTTTTTTCCAGAGACTTAATTTTTAATACTTGTTAAATTAATAAAGAAAGGTTTTTAATTTATTTAATCAGTTATACCTCATTAAACTTAAAATCTCCAACACAAAAATGACCTGCGGTGAAACAGTAAACCCATAAAAAATGAATTTACTTAACATTTGCAAAACACAAGTGAATATCACTATGTCTTGCTAAAAGCAAATGTTTGAAATTTGAAACAATCAGAAGAACCAAGGCTGCTCATTTTTTTTTTCTAATTGCATAGATTTGGCCATGTGGTGGTGTAGTGGTCAGCACTCTCACCTCACAACAAAAAGGCCCTGATTCAAATCCCAACTGGGACCTTTCTGTGTGGGGGTTGGCATGTTCTCCTCGTTCATATATTGGTTTTCTCTGAGCACTCCGGCGTCCAAAAACAGTCCAAAAACATGCATCTTAGATGAACTGATGCCTCTAAATTGTCCCTAAAGTGAGTGTGTGTGGTTGACTGTTTCTATGTGTCCCTTTGATGGACGAGTGGACTGTCCAGGATGTACTTCATCTTCATCTAACAGTGGCTCCAGTGACCCTGAAAGACTTGAAGTGGGTTTGGAAATAGATGGATTTGGCCATTGTGATTGTCATTTTAGAGTCCAAATGATAGACATTTAGATTTATTTGTTAATATAATTTCTACACATTTGTCCACATTTGATAAAGAATAAGTAATATTGGTCACATCGAAACAAATTTTCGTGTTACTCTATGAGGCCAAGCGCCTATCAGTATAATTCTTGTAAAAGCTTTAACTAAATTCTGATTTTTTATTTTGTGCACATTTGCTGGAGAAAGTGTAACTGTGGAAAAATTGCAAGGTTTTGCAAAATTGCGTGTAAAATGCTGGCTTTAAATACTGTTAACTTTTTTTTTTTACTGCAATGCAGTCAGATTTTTATATGCAAATGTCCAACGAGTTTAAAAATACATCACTTCAGCATGACGTAAATGACATGCAAGGAGTCAAAGACATTAGATTTCAATTATTCAACCAGGAAAAACCTCTCAAACGTGTGAAAAGTTCACAGCGAAAAAAAAAAAAGAAAAGGATTTGACATTTTAAACTGCCGTAGGTCAGTTTCTTCTCCAAAATCAACCAAATTCACCCTCATTTGTTCAAACACACTTTATCCAGACACAAACATTCTGACTACAATGACTCAGACTCATTTAAAGAAGTCTGAAATCAAACAGTGCTGCTTGAATCACAAAAGACAGCAGTATAGTGATGAACAGAAGAGAATTCTTCAAACCATTGATTCAAACTCTAAACTGACATAGGTCTGCAGATGAGTTCACACCTCTGGGCTCTTCAGAAAATCTCAGCAGACTCACACAACTTAACATGCTTGGATCAAAATAAAAAATCTCTCCAGAGGAGTTCAATCCTCTCGGATAAACAAAATCAATATCGAGGTCTTTGTTCCTGTTTTGCGCCACAGACTTTTTTGATGTCAGAGAATGTTATTATGAACCCAATTATTGAAGGCTAAATTTGCGGTTCACTTTTTAAACTTCGACTTTAACGGTTAAGGGAAATGTTAAGACTAAGAGGGAAATCTATTTATTATATTATGAAAATTCTAAATGAAATCTAGAGTAAAAAGCCATTTTAAGCCTGCCTGCTGTATGTTGTGAAAAGTGAAGATTCGATATGAACAAATTTGCTGACATTGAAGGATATTTCTGATTTGTGAAAACTCATAAAATGCAAAACAACAGGGTTTCATTTTCGTAGAATGCCAACCTCTTTGTGTCCTGTGACAAAACTCCAGTATAGTGACAACTCAACTCAGGCCCAGCTTGTCCTGCAGAGCAGGGAGATGAGTACAAACTCAGGTTTTGATTTGTGAAAAACCCTTAACCGTTTCTGTTTTCTATCTTAAAAGTCTGAACTGTCATCTTGGAGTCCTACGGAAAAAAAAAATATTGAGACACTTGAACTCAGTCTTAGATTGTCCTGCATGGAAAATAATAAAAAAAACACAATTTCTGATCTGTTAAAGTTCCTTCTGATTTATGAAAACTCTTATTATGTAAAGAATGTTCTTAAATCAAAGCTAGATTAAGAAACTTTAGCTCTGAAAATTCTCCTTTGTGTTAAAGATGAAATAATACAGTATTGGGTCAAGGTTTGTTAAAAAAAAAAAAAAAAAAACATCAAAATCAAAAACTGTTATTTGTTTGGTTATTTTCATGAAATAAAACCAAATCTGTAAAGCTCTCATGAAATTGTTTCACCTGCAAGACCCAAACTTTATTTCATTCCCTCTGCTTTCCTTTGTTTGAATCCATTAAAGTAATGTAATAAGCTAAAGTATAATTTCCACCTGCATGTACAGTGATACAGGGTAAATAAATATATTAAAATAAAAGGAAACAACTGGCATACAAACTTGTTCTTTCTCAAAATACAGTAATTAACCTGAATTCATTGTGCTTGCAACTTTATTAACAGTGTCCTCCTAACATTAGACAGTCAGATGCTGCATATTATGCAGAGTGGGCTTTGTGTGGAAACATGTGTTGCAAAAAATCAATATTTTGTTTTTGTTGCTAGCTTAGAGGTTTCAATTTAGCGGTATGTTATGATGGGCTCTGGTCTGCGGCCCCGGTGTTCAGGACCCCTGCTCACAGTGAGTGATGATTTAAAGAGGAAATAAAGTAAGTCTTTATATCAATTGTGTGTAGTAAAAGTGCAGCCACATAGCAACACTGAAAAATTACAAATACTGAAAAAAAGCAACTTAATTGTAGTTCACTACTCTCCATCGCTGCTTATACCATCTACTGTACAAACTCAAGGCCAAGTTCCTACAAGGGCTTGTCAGAGACAGGCCACAACGCCCCCTGAAGACAATTTCCTCAGCCTGTCAGCACTTAGGCACAGGAAGTTGTCTTCTACACATTTACAGTTAAAGTTTACTGCTCTGCCTAGAAAAGGCAGAACAGTCTCCACACAGCCAGTCCGTGGTTTCACAGACCCATCATGACTGTCCTTTATATTCAGATTAATTATGCTGCTGTTTGAAACATGGAACTGGAACCTGAATGTAGTAACTGTAGAATGGCCAAGATCTTTTATTTCCTAGTAATGAAGTCATGTGGTGCTGGGTTGAGCTCTTAAATAGTTCTTAAGTTCTGGTGTAACCAGTCTTCACATGCTATCAGAGCAGCACTTCACTTTAAGTACTTGCTTCACTTCCAGAGCTGTTTGAGAATGATCATGCAAGTGGGGAGTTACATTTTCTGTGGAAAAAACCCCCAAATCTCTGGTTTATACTAGTAAGAGGAGTGTAAAAAAATACTCTTAAGCTTTTTAGCATTTTTTCTTTTTTTTGGAATTGTAATTGATGTGAAGTTTGAAATGGAAGGGCTGTATTAATAAATGAAAGGACAGATGTAAGACAATAATTAATATAATGATTTGTTTAAGAGATTTAGAGTGGGAAGCCAGTGCCCAGGTATTAAAGTAAATCCACACTCACCGGCCACTTTAGTAGGTACACCTTGCTACTGTTGGGTCGGACCCCCTTTTACCTTTCTGGTGACAGTGGAGAGGATTCCAGCTTTTGGACATGGCGCCTTATCCTGCTGGAAGTAGCCATCAAGATGGGTAGACTGTGAGCATATAGGGATGGACATGGTCAGCAACAATACTCAGGTAGGCTGTGACGTTTTAACCATGCTCAATTGGTACCAAGCAGCCCAAAGTGTGCCAAGAAAATGTCCCCCACACCATCACACCACCGCCACCAGACTGCAGACCAGTTGATTCAAGGCAGGATGGATCCATGCTTTTATGTTGTTGACACCAAATTCCGACCCAATCAACCAAATGTTGCAGCAGAAATTAAGACTCATCAGACCAGCCAAAGGTTTTCCAGTCTTCTACTATCCAATTTTGGTGAGCCTGTGCAAATGATAGCCGTTGTTTCTTGTTCTTAGCTGACAGGAGTGGCATTCGGTGTGTTCTTCTGCTGCTGTAGCCCATCTGCCTGTGCGTTCAGAGATGCTCCTCTGCAGACCTCAGTTGTAACCAGTGTTTGTTTGAGTGTGTGTTGCCTTTCTATCAGCTTGAATCATTCTCCTCTGACTTCTGGCATCAACAAGGCATTTCCTCTAACAAAACAGTTGTTCACTAGATATTTTCTCTTTTTTGGGCCCTTCTTTGTAAACCCTGGAGATGGTTGTGCGTGAAAATCCTAGTCGTTTCTGAAATACTCAGAAAACCTGTTAGACATCCTAATAGAAATTTGTGTTGACGATATTTTCAATTAAAGAATATTTTTTACAGCTCAACATTAAAAAACTTTGTAGAAAAATGGGGATTCTACAAAATCCGGCTTTAAAGGTTTTGGTGCAACTACTCCAACAGTATCCACCAAGTACAAAATGAGAGAAATGTCAGACATAAATGGTTAGTTTTAAACTGTTGGTGAAATATGCAAAGATGAAGATAATCTTATCATTAAAGCTTTCAATCTCTGCTTGGAGAATGACAAGAAAACAAAGGTGGGTGGCATATGGAAAGTCGAAGGCTTTTGTTCAAATGTACCTGTGCTCACCCACTCCGTTCTGGTTGTTCCCAACAGTATGCATTGATTTCTATACTCGTGACAGAATGGAAAACAGAAGAGGAGAAGGAAACTAGGATAAGACCCTGTAGATTAGGAACAGTTAAATGTTCTTTTCTCCAATTTCCACAGATGGACCAAAGGGTTTTCCTTAATCATGCCGTAAGGACCAGACCAGTTATTACAGTTGAAATGTTGGCAATATCAATGAATTTACAATGGTTAGAAGTTTCATGACTTCACATATTCTCTCAGCTTTGCTACTAGTGCAGTCAATGTCGACAAGCGGCAGATCAGATATGAAATTTATGAAACTGTCCTTTGATTGCATCAATCTAAAATTAAAAGCATATTTCTCTGGGTTCCATTTCACAGGGGGATAAAGGGAAACGAGATGGCAAATTATCATGCAAAACAATCCTCAGAACAGAGCATAACAGAAATTTCATACAGTTATACTGAAATTAAGATGCTAATAAAAAAAGGGAGATTAGGGTGAGTGGGAGAAGGAAAGAAACGGACATCCTCTGTGCTCAAGAAAAAGTAGGGAAGAATAATGTGATTAAAATGAATAACAGAGGCTAAAAAATTATAGCGAGGATGAGAGTAGGGCTCACTGAACAATTCAATATATTCAATAGAACCAATTGGATTTGTGTGATTGTGGCAAATAGAAGAGATGTGTAAAAAGTCATTGTCGAAAACCATTTATGATGCCTGAAAAAACTAAAGGAAAGACTAAGGAAGAGTGGCAGAGATGCTGTAAGTTTGAAAAATATGTTAAGTGGGGAGAAGATTAAAAACACAAGACTATGTTAACATTTTAAAAACAAAGAGACTTACTAAAGATAATTTAGATTAAAATTATTGTATCATATAAATATATATATATATATATATTTTTTTTTGACATTTTGTGTGTGTGTGAGAGATCCTACACTCATTCCAATCTATGATTGTACCGATTGATCCCTAAAATCAAAAGAAGGAATCAGAATTTCCTTTGTTGTCATTGCATGCAAAACAAAAAATGTACAACTGGAAGCTTTCATTCCAACTGCAAGAATGTTAAAAAAGGAACATCTGTACAAATACTTATCCATGTTGTTTCAGTGTTTGCTTTGATCTATCACCTGCAGCATGCCCATAGATAAAAATGTGCATGCGCATTTGTTCTTCGGGCTCACTGAGCCGTCTACAACTTTGATTTCCCGTGGTCACCTGTGTGTCCCAAATAAGTTTTCTCCTTTTTCGCTCACAGAAAGTCCATATCCATCCAAAAGGACAGTTCTGATTAAGGCTCTAGGTTTGGATCAACAGTAGACTGGATTGCCAGTTTTTTTCTTGTATCACTGGTATTCTGACAGATACCCAGTGATTGCATATGTTGGAATCCTAAATTAAGGGGGAGCCGTTACTTTTTTATCCTATTTTAGTGTCGATTTGCTGAGACAGTGTGATGTTGTGGTGCAGTATCTCTTAAGAAAAAAAAAATCATCAATGGAGCAATGTTTAAATTAAAATAGTTTTTGCCACTTTCAAAAATCGTTTTAATAACCATCTTATGTAATTAAAAGACATATGATTTGACTTTTGATGATAAGAACCAAGGGGACTGTTGTTCATGAGTTTATGTATTACATAGCTTTATTTATATTTTTTACAGCACCCTATGATTTAAAAGTCACTTTAAGTGGTTTACAAGATAAAACAAACTGCAGAATTACTGTAAAACAGTCAATGAGACTAAAAGATGTCATACATATAAAAACATGACAAGTCACTTTTTATTGAGAATAATTGGAGAGGTAACTCCAGAGCTGGTTTATGCCGATCCATGACAGGCCGACTTTGCACACTGTCATATTAACTATCTGTCATTTACCTGATTTCTGTCAAGGACTCACTGCAGCTCAAAAACAAGGCAGAGGAATGCATGCTGTGCTGCAGTCAGGCTCCTTTTGATCCACTGCAACACAGACCGCTGTATACCACTTCAAAAATGAACTCTCTTTTTGAGAATTTATGTTAAATTATATTTGTGTAGGAACACTTTGAAGCATTTTTCTAAAGTATTTATCTCTTTTGCAGTTTTACATTGTTTGGCTCACTTAAGCTGCATACTACCAGCTATTTCAGCCATTTTGTTATCAAAAAGCTCATTAGGGACGCTTGTTGTTTCGATATTAATGTCAATGATGTTATCAGGCCATTAAAAATGAGTAGGACAGTGTTTTAACTCCTTAAACTTTGAACTCTTTGTAAACTTTATTTTTCATCATACTTTTAGCAATAAAAAGCATTCCTCCTTAAAACAAGAGCTGGACTTTGTAATAACAACTTAAGCACCAGGAAGGAAGACTGTCCTGCAGTCTTCACCAATGTTCAAGCCAAGCAGGATACGTTCAACAGTTTTTTAAATTTTTAATTCATTTTTAAAAAAATGTTTCCTTGTTATTGGATTTTCTTTGATCTTCAAATAATTATTTCAACATATTAAAGAAATCAATATATATTTTACACTGCATTATATATTTATCTTGTTGTTTTTTGTGCAATATTCAATTGGAACTTCATTTTGTTCAATTTTTTTTTGTTTTAAGTAGACTGATATTTTGGTTAGAAAGCTCTTTAAGTGACCAAAGTCACACATTTCGTTTCAACCTGTGGTGAAATGACAAGAAAGACTCCTTGAATCCTTGACAAAGTCGTGTTATTATTATTTCTAAACTTTCTGCTGCTTTTCATTTTTAATAAAGTGTTTTTTTTGTGAATGAATAGATTCTACTGCTCTTAAAAGTTTTAACTTTTAATGATAGTAGCCTACTTATCATTTAACTATCTTGACCCATTTACAATTGAATCTTTTTACAACTAAAAAGAACTTTCTGATAAAAACCAAAACAGAGTATTGTAGTTGTTTTTTAACACTCTAAATTCCCTCAAGTAGAATGAGTATATTGTACTTGTGTAACATTATATGCAGCTGTAAACTATTTCTGGTCACACAGGTTTGAGGAAATATGGTTATGCTTTTATTCCCTTAATAGTTACCTTTAACACTCATACAATTATAAAAGCAATTAAAAAACATATCTGCTCAGAATTTTTGTGATAAACAAATAAACAAACAAACAAACAAACAAAAATATCAATAAACATTTAAAGCAACCTTCCTACAGGGGTGGTGGAACAGCTCAGTGGAATGAGCATCCAAAGGGTTGATTTATTTTTGGGCAAAACAGCACAACTCACTTTGCCTTTATTTGTAGAAAGTCATTTGGAAATAAAAAAAAAAAATCAATAAATGTAGAAAAGAAATTATCGAATGGAATGATTGTAGAGAATTACAGAAAGTTTTGTAATCTTTTTCCAGCAAATGGTCAAACTGTCAACACATAAAAAGAAAGCATCCAAGTTCATGTTTTTCTAAGGCTGAACAGCAAAAACAGCTCCACTGTGGTTTAAAAAAGTGCTCACATGCAGCTAAAATGAATTACACACAAAACGATTTAATAATATTGTTCTATGGAGCAAAATAACCGATATGTCCATTTTCTTTTATTATCTAAATTCATGGAAGTCTCGAGAGCGCTGATTTTTAGATGATAAAAACTTGATCCAATTTAGATTTACCACACGTGAACATCACTGAATGAGAACAGATATTCAGGTATTGTTCATGCAGATCAGAGAAACTGACCAAATTGGGCTCCTTAGCCCTCTTTCTAAAGCTTTGACTCTGTTCATTAAATTTTTAAAAATGGAACCACTGAGTCAGCTGCTAAATGTCAACATGGTGATAAAAATGCTCCTGAGGCAGATTAATGTGATAACATTAAATTAAGGAGCCTTTTGTCACTTCTTCAATAAAAAAAACACTTAACCAGGTGTTAAAAATAGGTATTTGAATGATTAAATTGATTAAGCGTAAAAAGTAACATGGGAAAAAAACGATCATTTGAACAGTTTTAAACTTTCTCTACACGGCAAAAGTGGAATCTTAAAAAGTTGACCCTTGTTTTAAGGGAAGAAGAATTGTTTTATCAAGAAAGTTTTTCTTTAGCATAATAAGCTTAGTTTAAGAAGACATGTCTTAGCGATTTGATTTTTTTTCTCAATAAGAAGAATTCTTGACCATTTTTCTTACTTCGTTGGCAGATTTTTTTTAAGAAAATCCTCTGCACTCCTGTAAATTTTGGCAGAATTTTTCAAAGAAAATCTGCCAAAGGTGTAAGAATCTTTAATGTATTGCTAAGGGGCCTGTTTTTGCAGGGTAGCAATGCAATCTCTTACCACCTACAGACAAGAGAGATACACTTAAAATCCCATTTTTATTATTTACTTTTTTGCAGATTTTTGCCACATCTTGAGCCATTTTAGGGTTAATTAAAAAGTTGTTTTAGATCATCCTTTAATCCGATTTTGGCACACTTCAGCATCTTCAAAGACAAGCTTCCCCATACGGCATTTTCACTTCGCAACAATCCACGTAACCATATGTTTCCAGTTATTAGATTCACTGGAATACTGGAATACTGTGACAACAGTATACATCCTGGTGAGGTTGAAATGCATTCATTTTAATTGTCTGTTTTGATAGTGAGAAGTACTTCCTCTTCCTCTTCACAGGGATTATTTCATCCGGCTTTGAAGGACATGGTCGTCTTTTTTTAGATGAAAAGGATAATTGTGTTTGGCGAAACCTTTGTAGTCCCGATGAGAAATCCCAACCAGCTTTTTCTGTCCTCTCTGCGTTTGAGTCATTTGAAGAAAATGTCGGCAGTTTGTGGCTTTTAATGAAGTCCAACATGCGACATTGAATCTGAATGAGTGTCAGAACAATGTCGCTTTATATAAATAATTGTCCTTCCTTCTTTCTTTCCCTCCTGCTTTTAAATAAAAATTCATACATGTCTTTGTCTTTTGAAAAAACAAGTACAGTTTCGACTGAATTCACTTGGCTCTTAAGCACGAATAACCACCTTGACAGAAACTGCCCACTTACCTCTATTTATAGGAGTGCAGATGATTTCTCCTTTCACTGTGAGCCCCTCAAACAATCTGCAGTGAGTGTCTTAATACATCCGCCTGCAGGTATACAGCTGCTGTCTCTATTTTCTCCCCTCAAAGACTGCCAGGTATTCAAATTCAACTCACATTCTTGCTATAGGGCTCAACTTTTACTCAAGGTCTCCGTGAAGTTTGCCCTCAGTTTTAATAATTTCTTCTCATATGCATATATATGAGGCGCAATATATCCTGGGGACATGCTGGAGAGATTGTATCTCTTGGCTGACCTCAGAACATTTTCGTACCTTTCCAAATGAGCCAATGGAGACAGGAGCCTCTCTGCCAACCTTGCAGTTCTGATTAACCTGATCAATACTTATATATTGCGCATGTCATCTGTTTCTTTTGGTAAATTAAGCCAAACTCTATGCCACTGTTAGTAGAAATATCTTTGGCATAAAAAAATATATCAGAAATACGTTTTTCACAACACCCTTGATATTTTCTGATTTTTAAAAAAATCGTTTCTTTAATTCAAATAGTTTTGAGATCAAAATGCCGGTCAGGAAGATCTCCTTCTTTCCACTATGATCTCTTAAGCAGCGCTGAAGAACAAGCCACTGGTTGTCCACCTCTAAACATCTGTAGGAGGGAAGAGGGCAACACTGAGGAGAATTGCTGAAAAATAATAAAAAAATAAATAAATAAAGCAAAATCCTACCATTGATGGAGAAAAAAAAAAGAGTTGAACTAGATGTCAGCAATTATAGCATAAGTACACCTAGAAAACTAAAGTTAGTAGGAGGAAGTTTTAGGTTTACTCCTAAAGGTTGACAGATTGTCTTCCTCTAAGACCCATGCAGGGAAATAATTACTGAAGCAAGGAGGGTGACAAATGAATGCTGTGCCACTATTTTTTCCCTTTTTTCTGCCTGGACAACAGTCCCAAAAACAAAAGAAAATATTGCGCGTGGAGCTACGTAAACACCAGGCATTTGACTCACACTCTTGAACGCTCATGGTGTTCACACTGAACAAGCAGGGAGGAGCTACTTTTTCTGTTTCTACTGTTTACTAGCACGTTTGCTACCTGCAGTTGGTGCAAAATGTTAAAGGGGTGCAAATCTCACAAATTTCTTGCTCCAGGCTTTTTCTTTCACAGCTCTATTCCGATATAGAAAAGACCTGGTGTCATGTAAATCACCAAGTAAATAATTTCTCCTTCATGATTACTTTTCACATCGTTGGTATTTCCATAAATTTAAGGGTACATCACCCATGCATTCCTACCAAATCTGAGACTCTGATGGGTCAAAGTTGAACAGTTTGAACCTTTAATGGCTACGCATTTTGCAGGCAGAGCCTAAAAACGGTCGTAAATACGTTCGTAGCCATGCACGAACAGGAGAGTTTTGAACATTTAAGCCTGAAATGTGCGTTTGAAGGAGGTTGCCTGAATGCGTGTTGCTGAAGGCAGTGCGAACGTAGCTTAAGCCTTATGTTACGGCAACTCTGGGCTGGTTAGAGCAACTGCTTCCAATGAAAAGTCTGTGTAATTGCGCCCATGTGCGCATTTGGGTCTTTTGCTTTCAAAACTCTCGTGCTCATGCGTCGCTACACATGTTTTTTACGTACAAAATGTGCTGCAATTGAAAGCGTGTTGACAGTTAAACAAGTTGGACTTTGACCAATCAGGCAGGATTTAGTTGTGACGTATGAGCAGTGTCCTTTTCAAAACACAAAAATGTCAAATGTTTGAAAATTGATCATGAATGAGAAATGAATAATTCTGGTTAGTACTCAGTTGGAATTATATGACTTTAAGTCTTTCACATATTGGAATAGGACTGAGAAATAAAAAGCCTGTAGCAAGATTTGGGAGATTCATAAGATTTGCACTGTTTGGACATTTCGCACCAAGCCTCTTTCACCTGTGAGTACATGCGCTGGTATCGGGTAGCAAGACTGTGAGAACACCCTATGAAAAAAGCGTGTTTAAAAACCCGCATTCAGCTCGTTCTTGAAGGCGCCACACAAGCCCGGTGTCTGTTAATGAGTCTTTTCTTTGTCATTTCCTGTATTTTAATTTATATTTGCAGCAACAAACTAATGAAGAGAAAAATTGAGAGTTTTGCATCTCTTCAACTGTTATTGCGGAGAAAAAGAAAGTAAAAATGATCTTTTTTTTCAGGAAGCAGAAATAAGGAAAAGTTGTTTTCTGTCAATCTGTGTGAAGATGTGCTAATTAAAACTTTGTGCGATTCTTTAAACTTGTTTTAAACATATACTGGTTAAAATATCTCCAGGGTCATACACAGTGGTATGAAAACCAAAATCCTGGCATAAGAAGCAACTGCAGGGTTGCATATTATTGTTTATAAGTGTTTCTGAAGTGCTTCCAGAAAACAACTAGGGTTGTCTTTGGATAAACAGATGGCACTAGTGGGTTTCCTAATTCCCTGCCAGTGTATACACTGCTGCCATGTCACAAGGCTGAATTTAGCTCATCACACCACTTGCAGGTGTTTCTGATTGAAAAGGAGGCTTGCCTGGGTTAATCAGAGGAAGCATTGCTAATCTGCAGATGCAAAAGCTTGACTGTGTTGTTGACCAGCAGAAACCAGCTCTTTGGTCAACAGTCAAAACTATTTGCTAGACGAGTTTGAGCCTCTGTCTGAGTAACCTTAGATTGTTCTTGAAACATGAAAATGAAAATAAAAAAGTTGAGGTATGTAAGAACAAGAAGTTGTTTAGTGTACAGCAGTATTTATCAGGGTTTGCTAGGGACAGAGGATCCAGGAGACCAGAAACTAGTTGATCAAAACAATCAGGGACATGAAGTGAAACAAGAAGTATAACACAGAAGTTTTGTGACAAAACTAAAATGAGTCAAAGCATAAAAACAAGGACAACAAAAAACTGTGAATTTAAATAAAGACAGAGAAGCAATGAGCTAAAACAGGAACAGCTGTCAGTGAATAAAAGCCAAAAAGCTGGTGTGAGTGTAATGTGCGGGGCAAAAAAGACTGCAAACAGTGCAAAAACTTAACACAAAGTGAAGCCCTACTTCATTCAAAAACATAAAAAAGCAGGAAAATGCAACCAAAAAAGCACTGATCCTCACAGGGAAAAATACACTTTAAAAAGTGTAAATACAATTGCATAAATAAATAAGAAATATGCAGTTGTATGGTTATAATTAACTCCACAGCATGCCTGCATTTGCTGTCCCTTTAGATCAGGCGTCTTCTTAACCAACGTGGTTGTGTGAAGCTGTTATTAACTAAATATTAATATATTAACAAGTTAATATGCACACACACATTTATATATATATTTTTGTCGTATATAAAGATATACATATATATATATATATATATATATATATATATATATATATATATATATATATATATATAGTCGTATATAAAGTGATACAACAATAAAAATATTGTTTTAAAAATTGGAGTTTAAAATCTCTTTTACAGATGTAAATATTTGTATGCATTTTTTTCTGCTTGTTACTTTGGAGCTGTTGTTGTCTTAACAAACATGAGCTATTTAAATGTACAAACACGTTATTTGTAGGATTTGTGCACTACCGCGATGCATATGGAGACATCTGAAGAACACTTTTGTATGTTTGCAATCAGGTACTTAAGTATCTCAACTTAAAAAATGAACTGAGCAAACATCAGTCTGTTTGAGGAATATTTGACTAGCAGTACTTGTACTTTAGGTCAAGTAGTGCAGCTAGTATACTGTGTTTATCATTGTTGTAAAAAGAAAACTTTTGTCATGTCAGTTACTCCTGCAATGAGTTAATTCTTCATCTTTCCCACTCTCCATCGCTTTGGACTGCTGACCCTAGTGTTCCACCTTCTTCGGCTCTGCTCCCTGTAACTCAACTTTGAAGCTGTCATCTGAGTCCTGCACAACTCAAACTCCTCATCCAAAAACCACAGCTTCTCTCTCTGTACTCTGGGCATTGCCCTGCAGGAGGTGCTATGGCTCAACAGCTCTGGGGCAGAAGCTGTTTTTTTTTTCTGTTTGCGTGTTTCATGCTCCTGAAACTTCTTCCTGATGGTAGTGGGATAAAAAGTGCATTGCCCGGGTGGGAAGACAAGCTGCTGCTGAGCCTTCTGCGCCAGATGTGAGGTGTTCACTGCTTTCCTGGGCAGTCAGAGGAATTGTGAATGCCCAGGAGTTTGATGTTGTTCCTTGAATGAAGACAAGATTGAACTTCCTGTAATCCATTATTACTTTTTAAAGGTTTAAACCATGTTATTCTTAAGCGTTTTGTAGTAAACAATATACATGAATATGATCATATATAACCTTTGGCACACTAAAGAACAAATTATTTATGAAATATGAGTTATTTTTGTGGACTCTTTTCACACCTGAAAGTAAAACGACTCGATCTCTGAGGCACCGCCTTTTGCTACCTAATCATGACGTCAACCTAGAACCAGCCTCAGCAGCATGTCTGCTCATGAAATCCAACAACACTGAACTTTTTTAAAGATGGATTCATGTTGTGGAGCCTTACACTCTTGACCCACAGTCTGATCTGGAATTTCTATACACGAAGTGCAACGTGTGTAAAGATGTAACACTAGCTCGTGCATTATGTGCTTTTACTGCGTAATTTCAGCTCGTATGATTTTACTTACTTACTGGTCTGGCATCTTCATCAGGCTTGATTATAGGAATGGCGCCAGCTCTGAGGATCAGTCTCCCGGACAATCCACTTTGATACAGGCCAAGGTTAACAAAACGGCCATCTGTGAAGGGGCGGTCACAGATAAAAAGTTGCTGGCCGGTCTGTCACACGCCCCCAAAGTTAAACTTCAACCATTTCTAATGAGCAGGCTCTTCTTTGGGAACGCTGAACAAAGCAGACCAAGAGGAGCCATTTCCTCTATGAGTCGATTTGCTGATCACCACCATCCCCACAAGGAAAGTGGGTGTGTGTTTGTGTTAGCCTGGGGGTGGGGTTTGCAGCGCAGACTCTTCGTGATAGGGTTGTTCTCACTGGTCTACATCACACGGCGAGGACGCTCTCGTTTTCGTGGGTATGGGAGGGGCTGCAGCTAAGAGCTGTGTTTTTAGGAATATTACTTAAAAATCACCAAATGGCCAAAAATACAGCTTTGGGGTTCTTTACAGTGAGGAATGAACAATATAATATACGTAAAAGCTCAAAAAGTAGATTTTTCTTGGTACAGGCCATTTAAATGAATAATTCTGAAACAAATTCATGCACAGCTGTTGAACCAAACTAAATGGAAAGCTCATTTTCAATTTAGAGACATAAAACCCTTTATTAACCTATCTTCCTATTTTTCTCTTGACATTTAGATGTTTATATTTCATAATGTGACCATCACAGTCCCGGAGAACTTCACCCAGTGCACCACCCACGGCAGCTTCGTCCAGCACTGGCAGGAGACGGTCTACAACATGTTCACTTTTGTGTGCCTCTTTCTTATGCCTCTAGTCATCATGATTTTCTGCTATACACGAATACTTGTTGAGATATCAAGCCGCATCGCTCGGAACAACAGTAAGGCTTCTCGATCATTAAATGTGGGATTGGGATTTGTTTTTTAGAGAAAATACATAACAAAGACAGTGTTTTCTTCTTTTTCAGTGGTATCCAGAGATATTCATCTTCGTCGCTCTCACAACAACATCCCCAAAGCTCGGATGAGAACTCTAAAGATGAGTATCGTTATTGTGACTTCATTTATCATCTGCTGGACTCCGTACTACCTGCTCGGCCTGTGGTATTGGCTGTTTCCGGAGAAAATGGAGGAGACAGTCTCTCATTCTCTCACCCACATGTTGTTTATCTTTGGTCTCTTCAATGCATGTCTGGACCCCATCACCTATGGCCTGTTTACTATCCACCTGCGGCAGGGCGCGAGGAGACGGCGGCAGATTTCTAACGCACGGGCCGAACTTGAAAACAACTCCTGTCTTATGCAAATGTCTTGTTTGTCGGCTCATAGGCAGAATGTGTCAAGTGGCCTCAGTAAACACACAGAGGAGATAAATGACAACAGCAGCACGAAAAACGCCTCAAGCCCTACCATTTCAGTCAGCAGGATTTAAAAGCTTAAAGAATTTTAATAGGAAAGAAAAAAAACAATCCAGTCCGTTTTTGTTCTCTGGAGTGGCTTTTGTGAAGATGTTGCCTTGGAAAACTTAAACCTTTGATTTGTTTTTTTTTTCTTTTTTAGATGAGCTTTGTTGTTTTTCATGAATGTAACAGAAGATGTGCTTTTTTTCTACATGCTTAGCTCTTATATGTTCTCTAATATATATGTCAAAGGAACACGTGAAGCCATATCTGCAAAAACACACACATGGGAAACCTCAGATTACATCTTTTCCACAAGTTTGACAAAAAAAAAAAAAAAAAAGTTTATTATGCACTTTTTAAACCGGTTATTGCACATATAGATTTGGTAAAGATGATTTAAAATGAATCATTTTTGCTTTCTACGCTATCCTAAAGTCTCAGTCTGATCATCTGTTGATGTATTTTCAAAGCATCCCTAGTGGTCTTTTAATTACAGTGGTCATTTTTAGCCAGTTCTTGAACGCACGTTTAAGCACATTGTGTTTACACTGGACAAGCAGGGAGGGGCTTCTTCTTGTTTTACAACTATTTTCTACATGTCCACCACTTACAGTTGGGAGAGGCTTGGTGCCAATTGTGAAGCGGTGCAAATCTCGAGATTGGGACCATGAAACGGAAAAGGTTCAGTTCATTGCTAGCATCCTGGCAACGGCGGATATGGTTTACAATTACGTCAGCAGAGTGGCCTTGATTTATCTTTAGTTGAAAAAACAAATGCAGACATCGTCAGGCTCGTCGCCATGTTTGGGTTCACCAGATAAACCAAATCCATACATCACTACCAAATCGGAGTCCCTGATTAGTAAAAGTTTGACCTGGTGAAACTAGCAAAGCATGTTCAACAGCCATGTAAAAACTTGCACAGCTACATGGGAGTTTTGAACGCCAAAGCCCGAAACATACATAAAAACCATACATAGATGTGACAGCTTAAAAGCCAGATGCCAATGGCACTGTGGATGTAACCGCTGGCGCAACCCCGCCCCTTTTTCCCTCCCTGTTGTTGTGAAACTCGGGGAACTTGTAGCCCACCCAGCGTATTTTCAACGCCACAAAATGTGACTTCTTTCAAACTGCATATTTTTGTCTGCTCCTGATTCACAATGGTCTTAAAAAGGAATACTCAAAAATGCAATTTTAAACTTGATTTTTGTAATACATGTCCTCCACCATCAGAGAAATACCACAAGAACATGGAAAAAACCCCAAAGAAGACAGTTTTCACCAGAGTGGGTCTCTAACAGGATTTGTTGAGCACACACATATGGCTGCCATTATCTAGTTTTGCAGCAGGCTGTGCCATAAAGAGTAAAATGTTTAACCCCTGCAGAAAGCTCACCTTTAAGGAATAAAAATGAGCCCAGGGGGACAGGCTGTTTCATTGCTAAATATGTGACAACAGCAAACTTCTGCTTATTCTTCAACAATTTGTTTTGGTTACTTCTCGAAATGTATTTATCAGAAACTCAAAGGCTACCCTTTACTGTGAAGGTCACATGCCAACAAAAACCCTTACAACACAATTATTTCAGAACAATCTAGAAGAAAAATAGCCGAAGAAGTTATGTGGGAAACTAAAAAAAGGATTATTCCCAAACAATTTGATTGAATTTGTAAATTGTTCATGTCATTTGCAGGCTTGTCATTTCTTTTGTGCACAAGTTGAAGCTGTGATTAAGCTGTTCCTCCTTTCTTTACAAAAGTGAAATTGGTGTAAAATATAAAAATTGAGACAGGAAAGCAAAGTTCATTGTCTTCAAAGATGAAATTCTGTTTTCCCTAAAGGTTCAAGCATCCTGGGATTTTCACAGATTATCTTTTTCTATTTTTTCTTTGTGCCAACTGAAGGGAATAAAAGACTGAAAGCTGTCATCACTTTTTATGTTACAACTGAATTTAGTTTTTTCCTTTGATGCTCAAAAGAGGCTTACTGCTGCCACTTTGATGTCTGTGCATGACGTTGGCCATGTGACATGTATGCATGCATCTTCTTTTATGCTGTTTATCGAGGACATACATCAGGATCCAGTTGTGGTATTTTTGGACAATCTGACTCGTCAGTCCACAGACTAAAACACTGTTCTTTTTGAGCATATGGCAATGCCCTTCACTGGTGGGGATCTCCCCCGCTGTCTGTCCCAGAGGTGCACGCTTAACTGGGATCATTGACATTCAAAGTTGCTGCTTTCTAAGCTTGAAAGGAGAAAACAAAATGACCAAATGAGCTGAAGCTTAAGGAGCTGGTCTCTGTGGACATTTTCTCAATAATTTTAAACGACCTGAAAGCAGAGACTCGCGCCTGCCCATGCTTTTGAATATTTTTGTTTTGTGCAGAGGCTGACTACTCTTGTGCTTTTTCTGAGTTGTAATGTGTGTTGATTTGTATTTTGCTTGTATACATGTCTGTGTGTGCAGTCTGTCGGACTTGTGTGCACTGTGTTTTACAGCCTGTATCAGCCCCAAACCCCTAAAAGAGATTCTTAATGCATTTTGAGAAAAGAGAAAAAAAATAAGACATCAAGTTTAAAATTATTTTGCTTTACGATTTCCAATAAAACTATAATAAAAATACTGTTTCTGTCTACGACTGAAAACAGGAATGTCAAACATGATATCATAATTTTAAAATGTCTCATCTGTGATAGCAGTTGCAACCATGATCTCACTTTGGTAAACTTTTTCATTCTAACTAAAAGCATTTTTTTCCTGCAAGGTTGACCAAAATATTGTGATATTTGCTAATCTTGTTTCTTTTGTGAGCACAAACATTTTCCTTTATATGAAAGCGAAACAGAAACTAGTTTTCATTTAACTCAACAGAATCTTAAAATGCTGAACATCCTTCAACAAAGGTCTTGTTTTATGTCTTATTTGGTGGATTATGTCAGCAGTGGTGAAAGGTTATAAAAAATGTATTATTTTGCATCGACTACATGAATGAAATATATGATAAATAAAAATACTAAAACAATTGGTCCAATTTGAACTGTTTTAAATTGTTTATTTAATCAGAACTTTTTACGATTAAATACCAGAAGATTTTTGTCAAATTTGTGTCAAATTAATTTTAGAATATCAAAAAATATATCAAAAGGCACATTATTTCAATATCTAATAATTACATTATTTGTGTCAATGGAACTTCAGTATTAAATGGAAATAACCTTTTATGCTAAAAGAAAAAGAAAAAATGCATACATTGAAAGAAATACTTGACAGTAGTTTCTGTGATCAGCTATCCTGATAACTAAAAAAAATCTGCATCATGTTTGTTTTTAAATTGTTATCTGACAAAGCTTTTTCTGAGATGGGAAACTTCAACAATCAATTGCCTTATTTTTACTTGCTTGTTGCATGTAATACATTCCTGTTTATCAAACTATTTAGAACTTGTTTATGTGAAATTAAATGTAGATCTTTTCTATCTCATGCATTTCTTGCTTGATAAGTGATGGATTGCTTTAGGTGGATGCTGTTCAATGTAGGGATGTGATCTGTCACGATTTCTATCATTATTTATCGCATCATATCCTTTTATTTACTGTACTTGTGGCACAGCAACTATATAATGTTAAAAAGTATGCTTTATATCATTATTTTTTTTAAAGGAGTGTATCTAATCCAAAAAAAAACAATAAACAAATCCCTAAATCAGGTTAAAAAATAGAGAAGACAGGATGAAGTGAGGAAAAAATGCTAATAATATTCCCTTAGCTACTGACCACACATGACATGTGAATGGAGAGCATCACACCTTATCATAGGGTCTAATGGGTTAAGTCAAAACCATGAAAGATAAAACAACAAACAAACAAAAAAAACCAGATGGATCGAAAGAAAGTAGGGTAAAGTGAAGAAGCTACCCAGCAATAAAGAGAGGGTTGGACTTAAAGACAAAGATAAAACTAAAAGCTAAATAGAGCTTCTGAAACTGAGGCAGAGGCTGTTCAAAAAGCTTATCAGTTTGTTTCGACACATTTCAGTTTCTGACAAAAGAAAAAGCCCTTGATGCCACAGAATATCACTCATCCTCTTTGAAAACCAAAAATGCATCAAAGCCTTCTGGCACAAATATCCGATTCATCTTTCACCGAATCAGAGATGTTGTGGCAAAAACAAACGCTTTTCATCAGACCAAAGGACTCAAGTCACCAGTTTGTAATTGAATACAAAGAAATGAAACATTTATAGACATGTCCCAAACCAGTACAATGTTCCTATTCAAGTAAACTCCAATACTTAGAAATTGTTTTTACTAAAGATCAACAAAAAAGAACAACTTTAAATTTTAGTCAATTAAAGAAAACAAAAAACATAAAATATAAAAATAAAAAAGCTAAATGTGTCTTCAGAGGTTTGTCTTCAAAGGTAGAGTGTTGCTTGCAAAAACACAAGAAATCTCTGGAATGTACTACATATACATTCTTCTGGATATCAGAGTGTGTGGCGGTCCAACCAGGTCACACAAAGTGTTGGTAATTTTCTTTCTTTCTTAAATCGATTATAAAACTTTTTTTTCACTAAACCCTTCATTTAAGCACACATACATATCTTAAAGTAAATTGTTTGCCCTAATTTGATTTGAAATGTTATTTCTTCTTTGTCGTCTGTGCAGCTTTAAGAATTCAGGTGATTCAAACCATCAATCAATGCGACCAAGTGGAAGTTGGAGCATACCATTGCTGGAGTGGGGGAGCACTGCAGTTTTCAGAAACTTTTAAGGATTTAAGACAATTATTTCATCTAAACAAACTTGTTAGTTTTCAATTTTGTTGTGATAAATTCATTTAGTTACTTGAACGTTTTTAGGAATTAAATCATTTAACAATATTTGATCCCCCCCCTTGTGATTTTGCTGACTAGCTTTTAAAGTCTTAAAGAGCCTCTTGTGAGGGGTCAGGTCTTTATGTGGTTATTAGGACTCTTTTTATGGGGTCAAATCAGGATCTGCTTAAAGGGAATAAAAAACTAAATTGTAAATTTAAAAAAAATGTTTTTTGAAGTGAACATTTAAAAATGTTTAAACAGTTTATATTACATTTCCTTAATATTTTGTCTAAACTAAGTGGCTTAGATTTGCGTGTTTTAATTATGACAAAGTTCCTGTAAAAACTTCATCCTATCATTACTGGGTCGTTCTTGTCAAGGTTGCTCCTTCTGGAGTTTTTGTGTGTTGTCCAAACCTTAACCTTGGCTAAATCCTCAGCAGTTATTTTCATTGACAGTAACAAATATTCAAATAGGCTACATCTATTTTCACAACACCAACAATAGTTAAAATATTGGAGCCTTGTTTCAAAGAGAAATGAGCATTATAGCTAATCAAATTTCAAATTGACATTCAAAGTATAATTACTGTGAATTGGAAGAAAATATGGCTCATTTCTAAAACATATCGAAGATGTAATTAAGTTGAAATACTAACACCAAGCAAAAAAACTTATCAGAAAAAATGTTAAAACAGACATTAATGTTAAAGTTCCCTCCGTTAAAAGACATCTAGATGTATTTGCTCTCCACATTTGACCTGTCCCCTTGGGGAGTGATGAGATGCAAACAGTTTACATTTTAGCCATTTTTAAGGTTCGTCCCCCAGAAAAATTCCTTAATGCTGACCAGTGTCAGGAGTCAGAGCTCTGTCTCCCCCTCTGCTCACTGGCAAGAGCTGTCTCCAGAGTACTAATTCACTACACCTCCCAGTAGCCCCAGTGCATAGTCCCCGGATGCCGCTCAGAGCCTCGCTCAGTGTGAAGTATTGTTTGTGCCACCCTGCCTGCATTACCAATTAGTACGTAAAATGTATGACCCTAAAGTATTTTTAAGTCTTTAGTTTGACCCAAAATTAATTAAGGGTCTTTGACACTGGGTCAAATTTGCCTGTTCACTCTTTGGATTTTCACTTTTATTTTTTATGGATTTTTATTTTTTATTGTTGTGTATTAATTTGTAATTTTTTTGTGTGCTGTTAATAGCTGCTTCCCAAAGTAAAAAAAAAACAAACAAACAACAAAACAAATGTATTAAGCCTTGAAGAAAATTGTTTTTGGGTTCTTCAGGGTTAGGAGTCTTTGATTATGACCCAAAATAAATGTATGAGTCTTTGGCATGACCCAAAATTATTTTTCAGTGAATTAGGTATAACGCAAAATGAGTCTTTGGTATGACCAAATTGTGGATTTGAACCAACTACATAGTGATCTCAGGTTGGAGACTTTCTCACCGGACCGCTGAGTTAGATGATTTTATACATTTGAACCATAAACAATATTTTATTTTATTTTGAAAGGATGTCCTGTTTGGTTTCTGCATCCACTGGGGAAGGACCTAATATTGCAGCAAACTGAGCATGATGGCAGGAACTTACAAACTTGGATAAATAAACTTAAACATGAACAAACTGTAAAAACAAATCGAAACAAAAAAGACTAACATAAACCCATAATTTGACAAGGCTGAACTGAAAGCCAGACATTGAGGATGATTAAATAAATAGAAGACAGCTGTGGATAATTAAAAAAATGAAACCAGGTGAGACTGACAGAGGAAGAACAAGCCTGAAAACAAAAAAACATCACAGAAAAATAAATCAAGGGCATACTTCTTCACAGTTTGATATCATACACAATATAAAAGTGCACACTATTAGTTTTTTTGTAATCTATTCCAAATATTTTATTCACAAATGCAAATATTTTACCTAAAAGCTACAATTTGCAGCTTTTTTGTGTGAAGCAAGTGCTCAGAACATCTCAAGAAGTTTTACAGCAATCAAAAAGTCATATCTTTTACAACGGCTTACAAATTATTCATAATTTCTATATAAAACCCCCAATCTTTCATAATCATTTTACATCAGTTTCCTATTTCTCTACTTTGCTTTGATAAAGAAATATACGGAGTTGTAACATAACTGTGAATGAAATTGTGATAGTAAAAAATGTATTTTTGAATCAAATGGATTATTGAAACATTTATTCCTATTTCAATAATGATAATGGACCTTATAAGTTCTGTTTAATAATGCTCTTCAACACACTCCTTTGCAGAGGAACTCACTTCTCTAAAACCTACACATGTAATCCTGACGCTCCTTCAGCTCCTTTTCTTCCTGTTCATCCAAACATCCCTTGACTGAGATTCTTGTTGAGGGAAATTATAAGCACAAAAAGGAGAGAAATGCCTCAATCTCTGTGCTCAAGAGTCACTGATTAGAAGCAGTCCAATTTGGAGAAGCAACTGTTTTGAGGTGGAACTTGTTTCAGTTGTCTGAATGTTTGTCATGACGGTGAAACTTTTTTGTATTCCAAATTGTTCCTAATCTCAAACAAAAAAAAAATCAATCCAACTGTTCTTTTAATGTCTGTTCATATGGAAAAACTGTCAACTCACGCAAAGTTGAAAATGTTTGACTTTAATTTAGTTTTCTAAAGAACTGTGACTTACTTTTATTTAACAGTCAGATTGAAAAGCTTCCAACAACTTTTACTTTTTCCCTAAAACTTTTAGTTTTTTCCTACAGCTTTTACTGTTAAATGTTTTTTCTGTCACTTTTCTGCAATTGAACACATTTGCAGTATTACACTAGGAAAGCTCTCCTGCGGCTTTACACATATGGCAACCATAACTTCTGAAAAAGTTTTAGCAAAACAGCTTCAGGATTTTATTCAACCTTTTTTCTTAAATAAAATTCAGCTTCTTTTGCAAAAATGTATGCAATTTAAGCAACCACCTTCAGCAATCAAACACATTTCAGCAGGAAATTCATTTGACACAGTTTTCTTTATGAATTGTACTCCTCTGATGATTTGCTTTTGTTTCTGCTTGAAAAGCTCGGAATGTTTTTAAAAAATATCTGATAGAAAACCGTTTTTCTTTGTGTGACAAACATTAAAGTCTTTGTAAGTATAAATTATAATTTTGATTTTTTTTTTTTAACAAAAAAATAGAACAAGTGTACACAATGAAATACATAATCAGTGAGTTGAAAGTTATAGAAACATTGATTATGTTCAATTATTGTTGATGTACTGGAGACAAATTAGCTGTTTGATTTGGATCAGAAGTTTAAGAGTCGACATCCTAGTGATACACACATTTGCTTTTAGTGCTGACACAAGTTTAAAAAATGTTTAAAAAATCTTTCTGTGATGTTGTGACGAAAAGTCTAACGCTGGCCCCTCAGCCGGGCTCACTGAACTGGAAGAAATGGACACGATAAAAGACACTTGCTTGAAAGAAACGCTCATCAGTGACCTGGAGCTCACGAGTCATGCTAAAGCGAATGACAAGGACACAAAGCCGGGCAGATCTTCCTGAAATGAATCTCAGCGCTGACTGACACCTTCAGACAGAATCATTGTAAAACATGAGCTCCTGTCGCTGGAAGATTGGTTTGAAAATTAATTCCTGCTTGACTAGTCATGCTGATAGACCCAACAGCTGACAATGAATTTTAATGGCGTACGCTATGGTGGACTTGCACTGCATGAAAAAGGTTCCACTTTAGCGTAGCTGAGAGGAAGTTATGAGGAAAATGAAGGAATTAAAAATGTATTTAACTTTTGTCTTAAATGAACCAGACCAGAACTTTTTCACTAAATAGGAGCCAATTTGTACATAAACTACTGTGCTGAAAATGAACTTTTTGGAGCAGAAAAATCATTTTTAAAACTAATTTTTTTGTCCAGGCCATCAAGGCAACTCTGAAGGAAACCTTAAGGTGGATTTTTTTTTGTTTGTTTTGTGCTATTATTTTTCTCCAAGAGGGACTGACCAAATATTTTTGATGTTCATCTTTAATTTATTTTTTAACTATATATTCAGTAAATATACTTTAGCTTTCCTTTATGTTAAATTTTACTTTAAGTAACTTAAAGTTTACTTTATGTTAAATTTTTGAGGGAGAAGTAAGGAAAAGGGATGGCCAAACTTTACCATTTGGATTTCACAATAATGATAATAATAAAAAACACAAATATATCACTCACTAATAACAAATGCTGTGGCATCTTAGGGAATGGAAATCACAAGCCTCAATTTCCCCTCAGTAAATAGATTAGGTCCAGAAACTTCACATGATGATAAAGGCTGAGCTCCTTTTCCATCTTAAAACATCTTGAAAATAAATCCATGTGTCGACATAAATCCATTTCAAAACACAACCTTGTGTGTCATTGGTGGTCTGCACATCAATAGATGCGCAATTCAGATTTACATTAACAAAGGCCGCTTCAAGATACTTTAAACTGAAATAAATTAGCTTAACTTGTAGATTAATTTATAGATTAACAAAGCCATTGTTCTTCAGTGAGTCTGGAACTGTACAGTTGTGGGCATTGTGTTCTCAAGGACAGTAAAGTTTTCAGTACTGTGTCCTTTTCTAATACAGAGTTTATTTCTGATCGAGCTGCTTAAAGATGGACAAGTTCAAGTAAGGTAACATCAGGAGAAACCTGTTTTTCTGTGCTATTTGGGACTCAGTTATGATACAAACATAAAAAAATATGCTAAATTAGTTTTTTAGCCCAATTCATTTTCAGCATTTCACTTCAGGTGCAATAACTGACTTATTTTAACAGTTGTAGGCTGATGTTTGCAAAAATACTGCTCAAAACAATCAGGGAAACATTAAAACAACTCAATGTTCCTCCAAGATAATTACACTTCTGTGTAATCAAACTGTCCAATTAGGAAGCAACACTGATTGAGAATCAGTTTCACGTGTCTTTGTTCAAGTGGAAAGGTGGGACACGTGGGAGTTGTGCTTACAGCCAAACATAGTACAAGATGTTTGGCATTTGCTAGAGAACACCAAGATTGGCAAATTCAGCACTGGCGCCCTGTGCTCATCACAGATCAAAGCAGGTTTACACTAAGCAGATGTGAGCGTCTCGAGGCGCCACGGAGAAACATTCTGCTGCTTGCAACGTCAACCAACATGACCGGTTTGGGAGGGGGTCAGTAAGGGGGGGGGGGGGGGGGGGGGGGGGGGGGTGTTCAGGAGGGCCGCACAGCTCTCCATGTGCTCAGCAGAGAGAGCCTGACTCCCAAGACTGTATCCCGGTGTGATTGGCTTTGGGTTTCTCCAAATGCAAGACAATGCTAGACCTCATGTGGCTAGAGTGTGTCAGCAGTTTCTGCTGGACAAAGGTATCAAGGTAATAAACTACTCTCTCTCACTCTCCCATTCCCCATACCTGAATCCAATTGAGCTGGGACATCATGTCTTGGTCCATCCACCAATGCCAGGCTGCACCACAGACTGAGACTTTGTTTGGGACTAAGGAGTTGCCGTATACTTTGGTCCAGGTGTGGGAGGAGCCTCATCAAAAGCATACCCAGGAGCTGCAGGGAAGTCATACGGCCACACGGAGGCCACACACGACTGGGCCTCATTTTGACTTGTTTCAAAGACATTACATCACAGTTGGATCAACCTGTAGTTTGTTTTTATCACTTTAATTTTGAGTGTGATTCCACATTCAAGCCTGCTTAGGCTAATACATTTATTTTCAATTAATCCTTTTTGTGTTGTCAGCACATGCAAATATATAACGAATAAAGCATTTAAGGAGAATATTTCATTCGTTAAGGTATAGGAGGTGCTTGTGTAGTGTTCCCTTTGTTATTTTGAGCAGTGTATTATAACAGCTTAATTGACTCATCAAAAAGCTCACAGATGTACACCATCATTCGGTTTTCTCGACAGAAATTCATTTTCCTAACAAACCCACATCAAAGCCACTTGTGGTCAAACCAAAGCTGCCGCATCGTCCCTAAAATTCAATAAACTGAAATGAAACCAAAAGCAATTAATAATTAAATAGTGGAAATAAAATGTGTGATAGTGCAGAGCAAAATGATTGTAAAGCAGCCCACGGGATGATTTAGTCTCCAGTCTGACCTCAATCATTATGTTTTTCCACTTGTATGTGTTTGTTAATGTCTCTCTGTAGAATGGTGAAGTCTGAAGGATTTTTCCGTTGCATGAGAATGACTAAACCTCAGCATGTGATGGAGTTAAAATAGATGCAGCTTTCCCTTTGTTTTCAAACTCTTTTTTTGTTTCACAGTTCAATTTGGTGAAGGCCAGGTTTCTCGTGGCTTTGCAGCACTGAGGCAAATGTCATTTAATCTTTTTTTTTTTTTGACAAAGAAACCCCTCTATGGGATGTGCAGTAGGCTTGATCAGTTTCTGGTTCTGTTCTCGATGGTCAAATGTAAATACAAACGCATACATAACATCATTTCATTAAGCAGAATTCTTGAAAGTAAATGATTTAATAATGAAACAGGAATTTGTGCATGAAATCGTCCATAGCCTTTTGTGGTTATCCCATGCTTGGGATGACCTCAGACCATGCAATGAGACCCCAGACGCTGATGGTGGTTAAGGCCAGATGGTTCTGAAGCGAAGAGTCAGGCGTAGAACGGAGCAGAGGTGGGCTGGCGAAATGTCTCGAGTGCGGAAAATCAAACTTCTGTGATTTTAATGGCAGGAATTTGATTGTGACTGGCTGTGAAGGAAGTGAGCACTTCAGCTTTTGGCTCAGAGTGAGGACTAATTGATGAGTGAGGTGTGGAGGGAAGAATCAGCAACCCAGCGTAACTAAAGATAAGGTAGATCTTCCTCACTGAAAATGTGCCAAGGCCTTACAAGTAGTTGGTGTTGGCTTTAACTCAAAAATATATTTCTTTCTTTAAAAATAAGTTCTTCCACACATCATTCTTATACTTTTCTACACTTCTATCAAGAAACAGCCTAAAAACTAGTGGACGAAATTGATGCACTAAGTTTTGAAAGAGATTCCAATTCCAAAACAGAAGCAGCAAATAATACATACGAGCGCTGAAAAAAAAAAGAGGCAACAGAAATTCTGAGCAAGTGTTCTTACTTGTGTTTCAATGTATTGATGGAAAGAACAAGTGTAGTTTAGAGGAAGATTTAAAACTAGCAATTCCAGAGTTTGTCCCTACAGGCAAATAATAAAAAAGAACAAAAAAGATCGATAAATATGAAGGCTGTCATCATTCAGAAACAAGACTATGTTTTCTTGCTGCACAGTGATTTGGTCTGGGTGTTTCTTTGAGGTGCCAGCTACAGTTGACACATTACAGAGTTGCAAACTCATCATTCTCAGAGAACCCATTGACAGAACTCAATATCTGAAATGCTAAAATGTTTGAAGCAAGAATATTACAGCGAAAAACTCTCCAGCAATATTTTTCTATAAAAAAAACTGCCTGAAGGAACCATATGTGCTAATAAAATACACATACACATCAAATCTGTCTCTAACCAGAAAAAAAATCCTCAGACCGGTGGAAGAGGAGGACAAATGCTAGTCGAATGCGTCCCAGCAGGCTGAACTTGAAACAAGTCATGTGAGTGAACAATAAATGTCAAATTTTACCGCAAAGTCAGGCAAAAACATCAGAAAATGTGTGGGTTTTTTTTATTTTATTTTCTAGTAAAAAACTAAGGCGGCACAGGGATTTTGATGCCAGCTTTTATGACTTACTTTAAAAAGAGGCGCTGCATGAACACTGACTGAATTTTTTATCATTCCTGCAGCCAGTCGAGAAACTAACAAAAGCATCAGTATGTTTGACAGAAAATGCCAGATTGCAAAAGCTTCACATATCAATGCAGACATAAAGCTGCACCGAAACATCTGAGTAAAGATTTGCTCCATGGGGCAGCCGTCATCTCTGTTGAGAGAGGTATCATAAAGAAAGGGCAGCGAAGTTCTTCAAACTGATCATATGTGCCCATTTGTCTGCCAGAACCACACAGATGAAATCAGTGTGATTTCCCCCTGAACTCTGTTTTTCACCCTAACAAAACAATATGAGGATGCCAGGATGATGCACTCTGTGACACGGAAATTTGCGCGTGAAAGATCTGTGCAGGCAGTCTGTGACACCTCCTGACACAGCCCTATCAGACGAGAGGAGCTTTTCTGCCGTACAGCTGGGAAACTAAACGCAAACACCAGAGATCCACTGTGCGGCAAAGAAGATTTACATGACTGACACTGATGTGAACTCGACGGCCTTGTTTTTGCTGAGACCAATGCGGCTAAGTAGAGCTGTTTAGATTAAAAAGTGTAGTTTCACAGGAGATGCAGTAAATCCGATTTTCTGCCCGGTGTTTGCATTTATAGGCCTAACTATATGAGGCAGACGAATGATGAGGTAGTTATGTTCAGACACAAGCTTATGGGTAAACTGAGTTTGTGTCAGTTTTACTTTCCATCAAAGTCACCAAATGTTGGTATTTTGACTGCTATGTTGTCACCTAAAGCCTTTTCTGAAAACCAGAAAACTAAATTATTACTTTCCATTTTCTGAAGTAAAGATTTAAAGCTTCACAATCACCATGTTCATCTTGAACACATGTTTAGCCCCTGGTGTTCTGGACAAGCAAGGAGGGTCTCTTTCTTTTTCTACTGTTTTTAGAGAAGTGGACCTGGCTGCAGACAAGATGGCACCCAGCAAATTCTACAAGTTTTTAGAATTTTAGTATCTTTTATTAAAACTGTAAACCCTTTTCCATCAAAGCTTTAGCTCCAGCTTATTCTGAAAAGAAAAGTGGCTTTGAGCTGGTATGCAGTACTTTATATTTGTAATGTGATTCATATCAGTGAAATGTCTTTCATAAAACCACAATTAGTAATGTCTCCTCCATGGTCAATTTTTGAACAGTTGCAGGGATGCCATTCAAATGTCACTACCTAATCTGAGTCCCTGATTGGTCAAAGTTTGACCTGGTTAACATTCAATGGGTATGTGTTTTGTACATAAAGCCAGAGAATGTTTGTAGAGAATTGCATTGAAAGGAGTAATGAAATCACACGTTTACTTTTCATTAGACATGATGGTTGTAAACGTAGCTTGAGAGGTAGCTAATAGGAACTAGCTTAACTAATTAAACTAAAATAAACCTTTTCTACTCAGGAAGCACAAAAGCTGAGCAAAAAATCTACAAAGTGAAACAGGAAGTTTTTTTTTAATGCATTTATCTTATTTTGGGCATAAAAACTGATCATAACATTGTCTTTTGACAGTTTCTCCATTGAGACTTTTAAAAAGTGAAAAACCTGTACAGGGACACTGGCTTTGTGAAAGAACCCATATTCAGGAGTCATTTATAATTTTAATTCCATTTACAGACTAATTCCAAAAAGCGGATTTACAACAATATTTATGTATATTTGAGAAAAGATCAAATTAGATAGATTTATTATCCCATTTTCATCAGGGGAAATATTAGTGAGAAGTTTTCTTTCACAGCTGAACACCTTTCCGTTAGTCTCCACGTTGCTGCGATTTGTCTTTCTTTCTGATCTCATGTGTTTTCACAAAATGAGTTCTGTGTTTGAAGGTGTCTGTATTCATCACCATGCCGAAAGGTCAGAAGGCTGGCAATACAAAGCACAGTAAAAACACAAAATGACGGCCTTTCGCGAAGACTCCCCCTAATTCTCTGGACTCGTTTCGCCTCATTCGTCCATTGCAGAGCAGGAAATCGATTCACAATAAATTTTCTCCCCAAAATGTGCAAACGTGGCAAAAATAACCAATAACCAAGTATGAAATTCATTTCTTTTGGTGCTCTTTTGAGCTCATAAAAAAGTGATGTGTGTGGACATTTATAGACACTATTTTTTATTATAGGTACAGTATGTTTTAGACACATGAACTTTTGTTAGGATTAAATTAAAAGTGATTCAATTTTAAGTATCTGGTTTCCAGTTAATCTTTGTCAGGTCATCTGCTCTGCCCTGCTGCCTTTTTGGTTTTCCATGTTTCAGTTTTTTTAATAAATGTCTTAGTTTCTGCCACTAAGCCTGGTCATTTAGGTCTGGCCTTCCACTATTTCCTGACACTAGCAGCACGCTCAGGTCATCTGTTGCAATCATCATGTTACAGTAATATGAATGAATTTTGTTGTGCCAACATAAATGCATTCAGATCACAAATGTTTATTGCTATATTAACACATTTGATTTAGATGAAAATACTTTCCAAAATTGTATTATGTTCACCCAACAAATGATTTTTTTAGTATATATATTCCAATAAACATTTATTGTATGTTTTATACCTCTGTTAGTAGTTTTATTAATTTATTGGTCCAATTTAAAATTCACTTGACATCAAAAAGGGGTAAATATGTTGGTGTCAAACTGATATTAAAGTTTTGTTGTCAATTTGATTTACACATGAATCTTGTTTTTGACCTCAATTTGATGTCGAGCTTTAATGTTGATTGGACGTTATTTGCACATCAATTGCCTCCTGGATATTTCTAGACTTACTGTTGCGACTGCTGGGATATGCAGCAGCGTTGCATTAAAGGGTCCCTTCTAATTCATTTTCAATTGAAAAGAAAACATCAAATCTAATTTCAAGCCATATGCTGAGCTTTAATTTAGCCTAAATTAATTTAATTAAGCCTAAATCCTTCAGAAACAGAAGAATCACTGAAGTCAATTTGATATTAAATTGACGTTAGTTTGATGTTTAACATGTAGCCATCGAAATAATATCAAATGAACATCAATTGTATTACCCAGCATCATTAATTTTTGTTTTTTATGTGAGATTGAGTTTCTACTGTTCATGTATTTCCCACACTAAAACAGTGGGACAAAAAGAAAGTTGGGTCAAAAGCTATTTAATGTGAAGAAAACATAAAATTACATAAGAGGTCAAGGAGATAAGTTCTGGTGTCCCACAAGGATCAATTCTGGGCCTGCTGCTATTCAATATTTACATACATTACATATTTTATATTTCAAAGCTTCTAAAACTCATATTATTTACTGAAAACACAAATACATTCTACTCTAAAGACAATCAAAGGGAACTTATCAATGTGGTGAAGACAGCGTTAAACAAAATAAAATCATGGATGGATTGATTACAACAAACGATTGTTGAACTTTGACAAAACTAAAGTGATGTTTTTGGTAATTACAATGCCTATGCAGAGTTCTCCCTTAAAATAAACAATGTCTTAATCGAAAACATCATAGAATTCAAATTCTTAGGGATTGTTATTGATAACAAACTAAGTTGGAAGCTACACATCAGACACAAACTAATCATAAAAAATCTAAATATATTAGAATACAACTGTAGATATTTAATATATTGCTCCTTTAATTTACCATATTTTACCTATTGTTTAGAAATCTGGGGCAATAATTTAAAAAGTTCACTACATCCTCTATTTTTACTTCAAAAACGAGCCATCAGAACTGTACATAAAACTGGCTTTCTTGATCATACAAACTATTTATTTTCAGTCCAGACTTTTAAAACTGGATGACCTTGTTGATTTTTGGACCTCCTAAAGTCTATACAGCGCTGGTGGGAAAACATTACCATGCAAAATCCAAAAACAGTTCCTAGAAAATGAAGGAAGCCACAAACTGAGGGGATGATGAGGAGAACTTTAAGATCAAATTGATAAGAACCACGAAGAAAAGTTTCTGTGTGTGGCTCTAAACTTTGGAACAGGTTAAGTAATGAGCTCAAACAATGTTCAAACATCCAAAAATTCAAGAAAATGTTTAAAGAAACTCTAATCTCACAATATGAAGACAAAAGGAGTTTGAGATCAACTGGTGTTTGAATTATTTCAAATATTTCAAATGTCAAAGCTTTTTTAATTACAACCAAAGAGCATTACACTGTGTAATGTGCCTGTAATGATTACTGAAATGTTTAATTATAGTCAATAAACTAATGATTTTCTTTACTTGATCAGAAACATGTAGCAATGATTTATGGGTTAATGTGATTATGTGTTCTAATAATAATCAATGATTATTACATATTGGTTACCTAAAGAGTGAATCATAAATTTTTACTAAAAATATGTTAGAATTCTTTTAGAGGATAATCAATAAGCACTCTTTTGTTACTTGAAAACTTGATGTACAAGATGTAGGGATGATTTCTGGATTCATATGAAATTATATTCTGAGGATCATCAATGAGCATTACAAATCGGTTACATGATGTGTGATTCATGTTACTGTTTACATGTAGTTGTTTCAACAACTGTTCATGCAGTCAGTGTTTCCAAAACAAAAATACAAATTTAATTGAGTTAACAGAATAGAAATTAGTTGCTTGTAAATTAATAAAAAAATAAAAATAAAAAAAACAAAAAAGTCTTACGTAAGTTCAAAAAATATAAAATGGTGCTTACCAATTGGACATGTACCCATTGGGAATCACACAGTAAAGCCAGCAAACACATTTATCTATTCAATTAAAATTGCTCTGGTTTCATCAAGTTCCCCCGTAAAAGTCCAAGCTTGATTTAGCTATCATTTCTTCATGCCAAAGATTGGCTTCAAATCAAACAGAAAAATGGCTTTCTTTCAATGACTTGACCTTGAAAAAGTCAGTGTAGCCCATCGTTTCTCTTAATTGATGCATGTTGATGCAGACCAAATTAAAGATCTTTACTAGTATGAACATGTTTGCAAGAGAATTGCAGAGGATTGCTTGTAGCAATACTATTATTGACTCTAAAGCTATTATTTCAAAATTTTGTATGAGTTATTTCATTGTTAAAATTATGTTATGTAGTGTTTCCCAGGAGGTCTGATGTAGATCATAAATAGCATCTGTTTTATGAGCGTTGTGCGACTGATTAATTTCTTCTGTATACATAGTGCATCACTTGTTTGTCCCAGTAGATCCTTCAAACATGGTAACTGTAAGGTTTAGTTGGATGCTGGCCTGTGGAGGCAGGTGCTCATCCTCGTCGGCTGCCTGCTCTGTTCTCCCCATTTACCTCTGCGGTCTCTGCCTCCAATTACTGTCGTCAGTCTTTACTTTGTGCATGATCTGCTCATCAGATCATGTTAGCAGGGGCTCTGTTTATAAAAGCACACAGTGCTAAACACCAATTAATTAGTTAATTGACTGAAAAGCTTCCAATTAAAACATATATGTATTTGTCCATTTAATTAATTATTTATTCATTCACAAAATACAAAAAAACGTGGATAATTCTGTCAAATTTGATTTGCTTTTCCAGAAATTAATGTCAACGTTCGTGCAACCAACAAGACTTCAATTCCTTCAATGTTTCCACTCCAATTAGCAGCCGACATGTAATCAATTTATTTAAAATAAAGTGTGCAGCACTAACAAGGACACTCCTTCCCATGTGGGTGGATTGTCAAATGTGTCAACTGAAATATGAATTTTAACCACCTCTTGCTCTGTAATTTTCAGCCCACATGACTTTTAAGTTAACGGAATAATTATGAGGTGATCTAAATTACAGGCAGATTTATGTGGAGCTAAACTTGGATTTTTCACTGAGAAAACCAAACTTGTGACTTTTATGTTACTTTCTAAATAGAGAAACTGTCAATCCTCACTGGAAAACAGTAATATTCAGCTTTAGCTTTAGCATTATTATGGCTTCATTGAGAGTCGTAAACTCAAGCAAAGAAGTTAAGATGGCTGGGCTTGGGCTTGCACTCTGTGCTACCATGCCTTACTGCTCTCGGGTTTTGGGGAGCACGTGTGGTGGTCCTGGCGGGCCCTGGTCTGGGTGCTTGGCCGGGCTGCCGGGCAGGCAGATCTCCTCCATCGGCCCCGCAGTACAGGTGTGGGGGGGCCCTGGTCATCGCTGTCCTCCTGTCGCTCAGCAGAAACTATGTCCTGGAATTAAAAAAATAACTGAGAACACTTGTGAAAATGATCAAAATATGATCGAAGTGGGTTTTTAAGGACAAGAACCTTTATGGTGTTCTAATCCTAACATCACAGACGTTGGGAGGGTTAGCATGTATGCAAAAAGGCCCTCTGGTTTTGGAAGAATCGTAGCGTAAGCTCTACTGTGGTGTGGTGGATAGCATTGTCGCCCCACAGTGAGAAGGAGATGCTTCAAATCCTGGCAGTGTCCTTTCTGTGTGGAGTTTGCATGTGCAGGTTTTCTCTGGGCATTTCAGTTTTCGCTCACAGTTCAGTATCATTCTTTTGGGATGGTTGGAAACTCACCTGCACAGGACTAAATAGGAGCAATGATTGGATGGAATTATAGCACGATATTATGAGAACTTGAGGGGGGCCTCATTTCATCAATAGGTGAAACGAGTTTTATCTTCCTTTTTAATCTTTTAATGTTTTAAAAAAAAGTTAAAAAAAATCCTGACTTTATGGTAGGATGCAAAACATAATTCCACCTCCTTCATCTGGTTTAAAAAAAAAAAACCAGACCAGAGTTTGTTTCCCACGTTAGTCTGGATCAAATGTTCAGGTGTGAATACACTGAGTTAAACTGGTTCAGATCAAAAAGCAGACCAAAACCTATTGTGTCTGAAGAGGTTATCTCAGTCTGGTACAGTTTACTATGGATCATTTACGGTGTGAATATGAACTGGTTCAAGTCCAACCAGAGTCTTAACTTTAACAGCCTTTTGGGAACCGACAAGCTTTTAGTACAATTAACAGCTGTGGGAGTCACTCACGAAGCCACAAGCTGTGGACAAGCCAGGAGCCACTTGGAGCTGCAGTTCCTTTGGGCAAATTGAAATATAACACAGCTGCCAGAGAAAACACGAAAAGGTGATGAAAGTTTTCTTGTTTAGTGCTCCATCAAACTAAAAAAATGTTCCTCCTGTGAAAATTGCCTAAAAGGCAGACAACAAAAAAGGAAATATTAAGTTTGCATGAATTAACCGGTACGTTAAAAATCTGAGAGTATATTGTAGGTACATTTTTCAGGAATTATCAAAATTTTAGTTTAACAATTTAGATGTTTATTGGAAAACTGGTCCATTTCACCTTTTAAGTAAATTTGTATATATTTTATACAAATACATTTTATATTTGTGTTTCTATAGTCTTGATTTTAATTCTATTCTTACTTTTTTGGCCTTTTTGATTTAGAAAGTTATAGAAATAATTGGAAAGCAAAGTGATGATTTAATAATGACTTCACAAACACTCACACCAGCACAGAAATACAAATAACATGTCATAAAAAATGAGAAAACTGAAGAAAAAAATTTTTTTTTGAACCATTTGTAAAAACTGACTATTTTAAAACATTTTTTTATGGATTTTTGTGTGGAACAATTACTGAGCATTATCTTTAATAGCTTTTCCAATAATACTTGTTGCAGGTCTGCAGACTGGCTCTAAAACAAATATAAATGAAGGGGGCGGAAAAGGAACAAAAAGGCTCTTGAGCAGTTGTTATTCATCTTCTAGCTTCAGGATTATCAAAACACAAAAAACCCAGACTTCTCACCCAAAAAACAAGCCTTTGCTGTCATCTCTGCACACAAATATTGCTGTTATGAAAGCCTTTCAAATACATTTTCACTGTGTTTTCATCAAAATCTTAAAATTTTTTAAGTCTGTGAAGTGAATGATGAGCTTTGAGCTTTGAAGTTTGTTTTCCCAGACAGAGTCCACACAAAACCTTTTAAAGCCTGTCTGCTTCTTAAAAGAATTTACCAAAGCAACATTCAATATTTAGGAAAAAGTTGTTTTTAAAGATACATCCTCTTGCAAAGTTTTTCCCAATTAGTATACAAAACCATACATTTCCTGTGCATTGTTTAGGTAAACAGTTTAAAGTTATAAGGTTTTATTTTAAGGTCTTTGCAATCTATCCTAACACATGAATTTGAATGAGTTCATACTAACAATATGAATTAAAAAAATATATCTTTTAGATATCCTACAAATATTACAACTTTGTTTTCGATGACCCTTCAGTCTGAGCTTGTAACACTTAGGTAGCCAACAAAACTGTGTGTTGAGGGAAGTTTTTCAATAAATATGTTTTTAGATTTTCAATGGTGTATATTGTTGTGTCGTCCTTTATCAATTTAGTTCTTTTTATTTTTTGTGAAACAACTGATTTTCAGAGGCACTGTGGAGCAGTAGTCAGCGCTCTCGCCTCACAACAAAAGTCCCTGGTTCGAATCCCTGCTGGGACTTTTCTGTGTGGAGTTAGAATGTTCTTCCAGTGAATGCATGGATTTTCTCCAGGCACTCAGGCTTCCTGCACTGTCCAAAAACATGCTTTATAGGTTAAGTAGTTACTCTAAGTGTCCTTACGTGTGTGTGTGGTAGTGATTGTGTGCCCTGTGACAGATTGGGGACCTGTCCAGGGTGTACCCTCCTTTGCCTAACAGTACTCAGGACAGGCCCCAGCAACTGGGTGACCTCAAAAAGGGATATATCGTGTTAAGAAATTGGATGGATGGAAATGATTTCCTAACATTTTTCTGGAATGCGTAGGCAATTTTTTATTAAAGAAAACACATTAAGAAAAATAAGAAATATCTTATTTTTTCTACATGTGATACAGAAATATTGTCAAAAAGTTTATTTCCTTTTTCAAACAATTCAAAACGTTAGTTTTCACACATCCTGTGTTTCCATTTGTGAAACTTGTCCATCACCTTGACCTTCATCAACAAGGTTAGAAGGGTAAGGGTTAGTAAAGCATGATAATTGCATATAGTACGATTTTCATGAAGTAAATCTTTATGACTTTTTTTTAACAAATAAACAAAAAATAAATAAATAAAGTTTTTGCACTTGCTCACAGGAAGCTGGCAGAATTGAATTATGGGTAAAAAAGTTTTTCTACATACATACATAGGTATTTCTGTGTAGCAGAGGATTAAAAAATAACAAACACATATTTCATACCTTTACTGTGAATAAGTCATTGTAAGTGGTCGTTTCCTATTAAAGTGTTTAGGAAGGACCCCCCTGTTAGAAATTAACTCCACAAGGGTTGGTTTCCAGAAATCCACCAACATCTTTATTGAGTAGGAAAAATTGTGTTTCATATGTTTTGCTGTTGTTTTTTCATCATCTTGGGATGCACAATCAAATCAAAATGACAGCTTTTAGTCAAATTGAAAGCTTCTAACTAAAACAAACAAAAGTTTAGATAAAAATGTAATGTTAAATCTTCAAGAATAAAGCCCACAATCTATCTATCAAATATATTAAATCACTTCAAATGCGGGATATATACTGTAGATCCTCACTGAGCAAAACAAGATGTTTTTCCATTCACTCCTATGCAGGTCTTGATGTCTTGCGTAGTAAAAGATGATGTTTCTGTTTTTTGATCCATGGTGTGCGTTCAGTGAAGAGATTTGCATTTGTTTTATTCCTTTGGAAGCCAGTAACTCTTCTTTAATGAACAACTTCTGAGGATTTGTTGTAATGTTGACACAAACTGTTGTGTTTTCTCAATAAAGCCAAAGAAAAACATTAATATTTCTTTGCATCGGCCTCATTTCTGTCTTGTATTTATAAGAAGGAAATAACTGAAGATGTGTTTCCTTTAGTTTTTCTTTTTTGCTTGTTTGTTTATCTCTTATCTTTTTGGCAGTTATCTATAGAGAACTTCTTCTTTTTAATGTCTCTTAATTGTTGATTGTTTAAGCAGCCTTCAGGGGCCATTCCTTTCTGCAGTGTTTTAGAAAAGGCTGTTAGATTGCATTGCCATAGGCCTTCAAAGCTTGTCCATATTAATTTAATATAGCTAAAGGCTTTCAAACTGGGCACAAACATTTGATCTTATCTCATCGAACAGAAAAAAAAATCCAATCCACTAAGGATTTCAATAATAGATCAAAATCTTAACTTAATAAAGAAACTAACCTGCTGGCACTCTGCATACATCACTGAAAACAAACAAAATTAAAACCCTCACTGTGTAATTACAACAAAAGCACAAGATATCAAGTAATCTCTCTTTATCTGCTGCCACGCATTACTTCCTGTGTCTGCAAAAAAAGAAGAAAACAAAAAAAAAAAACAGGCTTTTAATTATGAAACATTTCCACTTCAGTCCGTGGGGTGAACCAGCAACAAATGGCAGTCTAGAATAATTAGTTAAAAACTCAAGGGGCTGATTTCATTCAGGATTAGACCAGTGGGACTTGCTGCTAAATAATTTTGTTCAGAGCCAACTTTGTGCAGAGTCCAGCAGAGGTGCAGGGACTCAAAGTGGGAGCTCTAAGTGCTCCATCTGTGTTTCTTTTCTTCCAGCAACAATTTGAGGAGGTACTGAATACGCAGCCCACACTGCTTACATGTTTTCACTTACTTGCACAAAATGGGATAAGGAGAATGTGACCCAACAGCCCACCTAAAAGACCACATGTATGGAGAACGGCAGGTTAATAATTACTGCAGAAGGAAGCACAGTTATTTGCCAGACATTCTTCATGTATATAAGCAGCAATTATTATGGCTTTTTTTTACAACATTATAATAAGACAAATGTGATTATTTTATTCTTTATTTAAAGATTTTATAGATATTTTTATAGTATAAGAAATAATCTAATTGTTAATTTGATGAAAAACACATAATAATAACATGTATGTAACAAAATGAAAGATGCATGTGCACAAAAAAATTCCCAGAAGTACATAGGCATCACTTCATTTTATTCCTTCTGGATCTTTTCATGTATTATGTCATAAATAAATAGCAAGCGATTTATTAAAGGAGGAATTATAACATGTCAAAGATCCCTCACCATTACCCAAAGCTGCAGAATCATCTGACATTGTCTTCCTGCCCCTTTGCTGAGAATTAACCCCTTAAAGCCTGTTTGCTGTTTCTGTCAAACACTTGACCGTGTTCATCGAGAACATGTGACCAAGAGAAGTGCAGGTCAGTCTCTGTGATAAAGTAAACCAATTCAAGAGCTTACTGGAAAAGTTTAGGTGTAAGGTGTACACTCTTTGGCGCATCAGTACTGGTGCGAGGGGACACCAGCACCAGCTCATGCCAGGAAATAATGTTTGGAACATCCAAATGGCTTGCAATGTCAATGTTTTGGCTTTTAGACATTTTTCTGCTGTGTTTTCCTGTTTACTCCATCAGACATCCACTTTCTAAGCCTGCTTTGTCATGTTTGGGGGTCATGGAGTTACTGGAGCCTAACCAGTTTCCAAGTCCATCATTAGGAACACTTTAGAAATCTTCAGTTAATCCATGAAGCATATTTTTGGACTGTAGGAAGACTCTGGAGTGCCTGAAACCCACACATACATAGCGATAACATGCACCCTCCACACAGAAAGGACCCAGCTGGGATTTGAACCAGGTTGCTCTCAAGATGAGAGCCACTACGCCACCATGTAGCCCCTTTTTACTCCTTCTGCATTTCATCTAAAAATATTTGAGGATTTCTAAAAAACTGTATGTTGTTTAAATGAGAGATGTACAATTGTAAGCAACTTTTTAATACAAATCTTTATGCATTAAAAAATATAAAGTACACCCCTGACTACCAAATATAAAAAAATGTTGTCCAGTCATAATTTATTTTAAATCCACCAAAAAGTGGAAATCTAGGAGCACTACCCCTTCATATTGGGTATTATTGTAACAAGTGACATGCAGTCAGGGGAGGCAGGTGAGGTTGTGCCTCACCAGCAAAATATAGCTTAAAAAATACATTAATAAAATAAAATGAATATCCTTTTTTTTTTTAATTAAAATCCAAAATTATTTTTTAGACATGTATATTCTATGATTACCTTTTTTCTGGGTGGGTTTTCAATGTTTATTCTGTAAAAAAAAAAAATTAAATAAAAAAAGCTGCAAATTTATTAGTTTCCAGTTCAAATAAGACAGCAGCGGGTAAGGCAGGAGCCGCCCGTGCCGCCCCAGACACACTGACTGGTAGAGCTGTGCATCCAAAATATCGATATTAGCGATTGCAAGCTGGTATCGGTATTGGATCGATACCGACGCACAAATATTTATATTTTCGCTTTTATTTGAAACTTTTCTGTATCTGCAAAAAGAGCCTAGCTGAGTCGCTGCTTCGCCACTCTCGCCTGTCCTGTGAGATCTCAGCAGCAGAGAAAGAGCATGCAGGCGGCGTGCATTGTTCACCCCTCCTCCCTCTGCCGCAAAGTCAGGTCAATTTTTAATGTTGCTTTTTACTGTTTTTTGAATGCTTGTGATTGAAAATAAAGGCCTTATGGTTCATTTTATTTGCACTTAACTGAAAATAGGTAGGTAAAAAGTTTAAACACGGTTGTGTCAAATAAAATGCCTTAGTAAATTGTTAATGTTAATATTTGAGATGTCCCTATGTTGTGGAAAAATGGTCCTTAAAGTCAAGAGGTAAAGACCCCTTATATGTGTAAATAAAACCTGTAAAATAGAAATTTGGCACCATCTCTTGGTGGGGCAACGTACCTGAACTTCAGTTTGAAAGCAAAGGATTGCGAGAATTTTCACTCATATGTTAATTTACTGGACAAAACAAGGTGTCGATGTGACCCTTAGGAAATGCTTTTCCTCTGACCCTCAGCAAAATCAGACCAGAGCCTTCCTTGTCACTTCCTGAAACGTCTACCACCATATTACAACCCATCGACAGTGATTGATCCGAATCGGTCTGAGTCACGTTTTTAGAGGAACTACTGTTGCCAATCATGAGTGAGCTTGTTCAAAGTCCACACCCCTCCCACTGAAAGCGAGCTCGGGAGAATCTGTCAATCAAACGTTCGAGGTGGGGTCAGCATGCTTTTACTGAGGCATCTGATTGGTAAATTTAAATAACTTGCGATAAAGAAAAATATCTTTTAAAAAATTAGGATTATAAAGAACGTGTTAAGAAGAAGGTATCAGAGCAGGAATGATTATTCTGACAAATGAAATGACTGAGTACTAACCGTCAATTTCTCTACAGAAGTCTATGGGATTTTGGCCTTCTTGCAACCAGTGGGTATTTCGTATTTGGATAATGAGAGGGGAAGGGTTTCAGTTGTTCTGTTTAAATGCTGAGTTGTTTTTTACAAGTTACTTTTCACCTGTTTTTAATGTTCTATTTAAAGGCTGAGAAGTTACAAATTATTTATATTTCTACCAGTTGTTTTTTTTTTTTTTTTTTTTATCGCTGAACATTTTGATTTATTTTTGCATCATAGTTACTTTTTTGGGGGGTTTGTTGACTGTTTTCCGTTCACTTCTTTATTATTATTATTTTTTATTTCAATTAGTTTTTACTTTAATATACTATTTTCCGTTCAAATGAAAATATTGTCCTAATTCCGTTTTTATGTACAAAAAAAAAAACATTCACAGCAATTAAAAACAACTGAGATTTTGAGGTTCATGTCAAATCTGCAGCATTTAAGAAAAATATTGGTATTGGATTGATATTTGCGATATAGACCACCGGTATCGGATAGGTATCGGATTGATACCCAAATGCTCAGTATCCTAGACCTACTAACTGGAGCTGCAGCTGATGCATGCACTTTACTAATTTAATCTTTTATCATCATAAAAGATGCTTTATTCTAAAATTACCTAATTTACTTATTTTTCACCATCTAATTATATTGGTGCCAGTTTGTGACTCATTTAGCCTTTGTATCCACTAAAAATGCGTTTTAGAAACACACTAGGTGAGGCCCGCAGTACTCCTGCCTCACTGCAGTACGCATGCCACAAGGCAGAGGGCGCTGGTGAGCCTGGAGAATGTGACACCGCGGCTAAAGAATAATAGAATGAGTGGTAGCAAGTCAAGTGCTCAAGTGCAACCGTCCAGTTATTTTTTCATATTGTTTAGCATAATTTTCTAAATGGAGGATTACGTTTTTAAACCCTAAACTCAAGAATTTGTTTAGACACGTCACTAGTAGTGAGCTCCACTGAGAGAGAAAGACTTTTAAAACTGAAGGAAGACTTCAGGTTATCAATGTGTTTCTTTAGAAGTAGCAACCATAGACATAAAACAAGGGAGCGACACACGAACTTCGTTTATAAGTAAAAGTCAGTCAATAATAACAATTTTGGTGATTCTTTTTATGCTACAGTTTTTAAACGACAGAAAATGTTGAAATTAAATTTTAAACAACAAACTTTAACTGCTGGAAATCAAATGGTGAATAAGCTACTCTGTAGGGTTAATGTTTGTAAATCTGACTGATGACGTCAGTGCCTCACCATGTACCATGTGTCACTGACTGAAACCCCCCAGATGTCCTCTGTAGATACCAAAAGGAGTTCATTCAGGATTATGCAGTGGTAGGGAAGTTTAAAAATGGCTAGAAGACAAACTTGGATTGATGGAAATCTGGACACTATGAAATAAACAGAAATATAAAATATATCAAGGAAATGACGTTTATTATTTTGCTTAAATTTTTAAGTATGCAATGAAATGTAAATGTCTTTTTAAAAAGATGATCAATGTGCCCTTTTTACTGTTACTTTTCTTTCAAGTTGTTTTAATCAACATTTCATTTTATAGTTTATAGTATTGTTATGCCTTTAACTGGCTGATAAATTCCTTTAAATTGTCCATGTTTAACAACCCCCCCGCCTCCTCCATTCACTGTCTTCTTTCATGTATTCAATGATTACTAAAATTACTATTATTAATTTGTTATAATTTTTTTAACTAGGCAATATTACTATTTTTTAAACTTCTGATAACACGTTCTAAATGAAAAGCAAAACAATAACAGTTTGTTCCGCCTCCTAAATCTGTCCGTAGTGGAACAAGGAAATTTGACTTAGCATTTGCTCATGAGTTAGAGGCGAGTTCAGGAGGCTCGTGCCGATCAAAAATTTACTTAATCTTCTTTTGCTTCTTGTTTACAAAAGCATTTAAAAAAACAATAATGCTATGTGTTATATTTTAAACAGAAATTGAAGAACTCCATGCTGGGGTTTTTTTTTTCTAGCCGGGAGAAATTTCTCAGTTAATTAGCTAAGTGGAACAGTTTCCTTTGGATTCGTTTTAGCCATGGACGCCGTGATAAAACTAGCAGGCCAAAGCCAAGGACGAGACCGCATATTCAGGTGGGTTATACAGACTTCATTCTAAATTATTATATTTATTTTATTAAATATTGCGCTGGTCTGCAATTGTTTGAGGCTAATTTTCTTGGAATTTCAGGGCAACCCAGTACGCATGCGCACTGGCTGTCTATCTTCTTCGGAACAACTCAAAGAAAAGGGAATTAGTGGACAAACTTAAAAGTTTGGAGAAGAATATGAGTGCTGGACGAAAATGTGAGTAAATAAAGTGACTTCATACATATCTTAAGTCAGGTGTTTGTTATAAACACGCACCTGGATATTCTCTGCTTCCTTCACTAGCTCAACATTGTGTAAAACTAGTGACACAAATAATCAGGACTCTGAACTCCACGCTTTGCTGCTGTGTTGATGGAGATTTCTTGTGTGCAATCTCTTTTTGTATTCCATGTCCCTAAAACCAGCCTTGACAAATTATAGATTACCTCCAGGCTAAATATTTCACCTGGGTGAACTTTGGCCCTCTGCAGTCTTGGAATGAATGAATATTTTTTAGAGACTGGCTTGCAATAAGCCTGACTTATTGAAGGGCAGAGAGATGCCTTGAAGCAGCGAGTCCATAAAAGTCTAGTCCCTGTTAATGCTGTTGCAGTTTAGAGGCAAAGCCTGCACCACAGAGGAACTTGCATCACTGGACGGCCTTTTACCGTTCCAAGCTGCAATCATGGACTGTTTTTCCTTCATGCTCGGACAGATGGACTTATTTATCTTAAGGCAGTCATATTTATTCTTATTTAATATAGAAACACAGATTTTAGTAGTCACTGCTTAACTACTGATTTGATTTGGTTTCCACAGCTTCCATCCATCCATCCATTTTCCAATCCGCTTTATCCCTTTCGGGGTCACGGGGTCACCGGAGCTTTCCAACTTAATTCAATTTGAAACTAAACACAATTCCATGAAATATCAATGTATTTTTGGAGTTTATGCCCCAAAGCATTTTATTTTGGTTGGAAAATTTTTTGTTTTTTTTTTCCTGCCCAACTAGTGTTTTAAATTAAAGTTTCACTTTAAATAATGAAATTATGCAAAAAAGTAGTTTTTATCCTGAAAAATACAAGAAATTACTTTGAAAAATGTATTCTTAGAAACTGGTAGTGTTAAAATGAACCCATGACTTATTAAATGACTCAGACTTTGACTTCTGTCAGAGGGCCAGGCCAGATAAACTTACCTGGAGGTTTTGTGTTGCTTAATGGAGTTTTGTTAATGAGTGTGGGCTGTTGCTAGGAAATGTGGACATGAAGTTTTGGATTGAATGGGTTCTGACATGTTTTTTTTTCCCTTTGTCAGTGTTCAGGCTGGGAAATGCAGTGAATTCCATTGAGGCTGCGAAGCGAAGCATGCAGCTCTCCGACAGAGTGCTGTGCCTGTGCCTCACTGCGGCCAACATCAACCGCGCACTCTACTTTATCTGTGACAACTTAGTCTGGGCCAGAAGTGTGGGTCTCCTCCGCAACATTGACAAAGAATACTGGAACTCAATCGCCTCTCGCTGCTATTTTTACTCGTTAACAATGAATCTGATCAGGGACGTGTATGTCATCCTCCAGTTGATTGTGCAGAGAAGAAAAGATAGGCACTTTAAACAGAGGATAGAGGACCATCTGAATGAGAGCACAGAGGCAGCTGAGGTTATCATTCCTCAGCTGGATGCTTTTGTTTTTGTGCTTTTGGAAACTTTAAGATCACATCCCACGGTTGCCTTGGACACCGTGAAAAACATCTGTGATCTCTTCATTCCCTTAGACAAGCTAGGTATTTATAAGTCCAACGCAGGAGTGGTTGGATTTTGTGGCTTTATATCCTCTCTGATAGGTATCGCAACACTAGCACAACCCAGTTTAAGGATCAAACCCTGAAAAGGAGGGTGGAGCTGTCAAGCTACACCAGCAACAACTCAGAAACTTAGCTTTAAAAATAAAAGTTTTTAACAGAGTAATATATTTTGGATGTAATTTTGTATAACTTTATTAATTTACTAAATTTGTTGGTAGATTTTTTTTATCCCTTCTTCAGCGTATCAGCTTCATCAATGCTTTTAGCTGCTGCACAAAAAAGGGATGTTTATTGATGCAGGTTTTTGCTTTTGCATCGGAACAGCTTTGGGGTGGTGGTTGTCACACAGGAGTCCTGCTGTCTGTGTTTACATTGTGATAAAATGCTGCTAAAAGTTTGTGCTTTGAGTATTTGCTTTCCAGGTAAATGTGAAGAGGAAAATGTTGAGGTTAGGCGGGATGAAAGACACTTAAAAAATAATGGACCTAAAACTGCATATCCTTTTAGTATATAAGATAAAAGGCGCAAAAAATGTCTTGGAATCTTGTTTTTTTTTCAATGTTTTGTTAGAAATTATGTGGAGTTTTTATCTTGTGAATAAATCACATCAAATATTTGTTTTTTATCATTAATCTTGTGTGATCAGTTCCAGAAAGGGCAACACTTCCCTCTAGTGGACAAAATCCTGAATCAGTTGAGTTTTATTTTTATTTCACGGTGATAATACACTTTTAGAAAGCTTTCTCCAGAGGATGACACCATACAGCATCCAAACAGTTTGGAAAAAATGTATTCCCTTTCATGGTATTCAAGGGTTTTGCTGTGCGAAGTGAATTAAGATGAATTCCAACAAAAGGTATAGATGTACAGAGAAATTAATTTGTTCTTAGCAACTCAAAAAAAAAAAAGCCATATCTGAAGGATAAATGCTTTATTTCACATTTCCACTGGTGTTGGTATTCCAGTACAAACAAAAAAAAATCTAAGATGTTTCCTAAAACCTACAATGTTGATTTTAAATGTGCAGATGAGCAAATATAAATGAACAATTTCCTTAAAGTTTAATCTTAAAGAAAATCTAGATAACTGAACAAAATAAGGTAATTTAAGCACGTCGGTGCCTTACTATGTAAATAGGCAGCTGAGATAGAGTTTAGAGACAAAATAATTTGAAAAATAAAAACAGTGTTCAACTACAAGTTTGGAAATTTTGCTTGTCCATTTTTTTTTTTTGCTGCTTATTTTAGCAAACCAGTGATAGTTTAATGAGAAGAACCTGGGTTTCTGAATGTAAAGGCACCTTCAGTAGTTGGCTTCTGCTCTTCTGGAACTAGCAAAAAAAGCAATAAACTGACAGCATTTCAAAAAGATTGAATAATCTTAATATCAAATTCTCCATTAAACTCTTTCTTGATAGTTGGGAAAAACCTACTGGTTTAAAAATTGTTGTAAACCTTACAAGAATTCCTGCTTTTTCAGAAACACCAGTTTTTTTTTATTTTGTTTGTTTTGAAAAAGAAAAAGTCGACAAAAAAATTAATGTGGATGTCCAACCAACCCGCATTCAACCTTGTCATTTTTTTACTCCCTAATTCTACTAAGCTGAAGATGGAAAATATTTCTTTTGGCATAGCACAGCTTTGAGATCATTTTTGTTGTACTTTGGCAATATCTAAAACATCCTAAAATCTGTCTTTTTTGGGGATCAGTGCCAGTCACCATCAAATGTGTTAAAAACAAACACGTGTTCCTGTCAAAACCTTGAAACATTCCCAAGTACCAACAATACTTCTTTGTGTTAATCTGAAGAGTCGCTGGATATGGGCCGACAAGGATTTTTGGGCTGTCGATCAAAGACCCCAATGAATAAATGTCATTTCGAAGGGATTTCTGACACAATTGAATTTCAGGAGATAATGACAGACAAAAGCACAAAACTACGGATAAAAGAGGATTAAGACACAGAAACAAAAATAAGACAGATACATCTATTGTTGCATAACTACTCAGTAACTTAACTGTCCTTCAAAATAAGAAGACGAAATGATCTGAAAGTGTTTCAAATCGACTAAACATGGAGCATTTAGGAACAGGAACAGCAGATTCATGGAAATGTTTGACATACAGTAATTACTTCATTCTCTCATATTAGGCCATCAGTAAGACAGTAGTCAGCAGTTCTGCTACGATAAATTGAATTTCTGCGTCATGTTACAGCTAATGAAAGAGGAATAAACATGGGAGATCTGGTTAATCAGATGTTCCTCTCCTGCAGCCTGCTGAGGTCACACAGCTCCTTCCACCATGGTGACAAAGAGGTCTGGCATGAATGAGCTCTACTGTGATAACCGGACCTCACTCCCCCTGCTGGACTTTTCATGAAACACTTTGTGAAAGGCATTTGTTTTTGTCACATTCACCAAAAAAATAAAACAGTAATGTGAATTCATGATCTCCAACCAAATCCACAAAACAAAAGTAGCCACTTTAACCAGAATTGAACAAATCTAATAGGAAAAACACATGATTATTAAAAATAAATACCCTGTACACTTTTTTTCCTTTCACTGAGCAACTTTTAAAATCCATCGTTTACTGAAAAAAAGTACGGTAGAACCGCCATGTTCAGTAAACTTGAGGGCAAAAGGCTTTAGAGATGAGTTGAGAGAAGGCAGTTCATGGTTCCGTAGGCTACACTTGGGTAAACATGACGCAAAGTGCGAACAAACAGCATCACTGGACTAGGATAAATGGTTTTCAGATGAATCAACAGCGTGGAAATGAAATGGGACGTAAATAGGAAACTGCAGGGTTTTACCAAAGACAACTGATCTACTTTCAGACTCCGACATCGTCAGAAAGCCACGTGTCCGTATCTTAAGATTCAAAGGGTTGTGGGATACTTAAATGTATGTTCAATCAAGGTGGACATACCAAGAATTTCATCCATTTGGATCAGGTTTGAAAGATGTAACACTGTAAAAATAAATAAGAGCTAATCTTACTGTAGGAAAAGAAGAACTGATGCATCAGAGCGTGCTGTCAGCAAAAGTGAATAAACTCTTTTTTTGTTGTTGTTGCATTTAAATATAAAGACTTTTTCATACGCTTAAGATTGATTGTACCCCCACTTCAATATTTCATCATTAATACTTTAAATGTCTTATAAGATATATTCAAAGGATGCAGGTAGGCAGGAAGGATTTCATCCACTGGCATTTGCCACCTCAGCGTTTTACAGCAGAACAGAATCTAGCTACGATCAGAGCTGAAAGCCAGAATCTCACATAGTAACATTTGATCACAAGTTGGCGGTCTCAGCCCACTTCTGAAAAAGAAGAAAATAAAACACACTCCTCAATTCCATTAACACTCTGAGAAGTGATGTAAATAGTGTCTCAGTGACTTCTGGACCCAGTTAAGCAGTCCTTGGGTCCATTTGGAGTCTTTTGGTCCAGTTGTGTTTCACCCTGCTAGAAAGGTAGAGGCCGGCTACTAGGAGAGTCCCTGTGCTTGGTCATATTCTGCAATCAGACTTTTGATGTGAGACAGCTTCTTATGGAGATACTCGCATCGCTTCTTTTCTTCCTGGTACCCAGGAAACTTCTAAAAAAAAAAAAAAAAGAAAGAGACTCTTTGATTATCAGTGCAGACTTTTTATTTTTTACTCCAGAATATTTGGTATTAAGAGCCTAAATCTTAACCATAGAGTGTGTACATAAACATATATCCATATTTTTTGGAGTAAAGGTCGCAGTTTTTTTTTACACAGTTTGGCCAGGGGTGTGACTTACACGTGATTTTTGAAAAATAAATATTGGCTCATATTATTATTATTATTATCATGATGTAATTTTTCCACTAACAAACCATTTGCCTTTTAGCAGTCGTTTCCTGCTAACAACCGCTAGAGGGCATTGTAGATGTGTGTATCAGTATTTGCTTCTGACAGCAACACAGAAGAAGCGCCGTCCAAAACAAACCTGGAGCAGAATCTGATTGTTATTTTCCTGAACTTTATGATTTTGCTCTTTTTGCATCGAGACAATATTTTTTTCCTTCTTTGGACTAATGCAGGACAGCAAGTTATCAATCTGGGTTACAGAGACACTGAAGTACTGCTGACAGCAGCAGTCATTCAGACGCAGCTCCTACAGTAGGTAACGATCACCATTAAAAAATAAAAAAAAGACTAAATGATTCCATGAACCCAGAGATGGAGACGTGTTTACTGATGCTTTAGTAGAGCTCTTCAAAATAAATAAACCTGATCTCTCAACGTCATCTGTGTCTTCATGCATTGTAAATGCGATATTTAGTCAATGCTTTCATGTAGCGATGAGGCTAAAATCTTGACGTTAGCTTCTCCCGCATGCGATAGGAGTGTCTAGTTTATGAATACATTTTGGACTAGCATTGAGCATTAAAAGCGTTGCAATTTTCTCCCAAAAGTATTCTTTACTTTTCTTCTTTATTGTGCTTTTTTTTTCCTGCAGCTTATACTCCAAAAAATATGGTAACTATCCTTAGAAGTAAATAAATACTTTAACGCAACTTCGACATATTCTTGAATATTTACAGGAGAACTTAAATATTCTTACTTTCTTATATTTCCGATACTTTTGCAAAATTTGCTCCTCCATGAGCTGAAAGAAAATAAGAAGACAAAGGATATTAAGTGTGTTGTGTTTATGGTCATTTTGTGGTGTTGGGGGGCAGCTTTAACAGATCAGATTAGCATAGCCAGTACCTTGTACTCTTGTGTTCCCGGGGAGAGGGTGTTGATCTTTGAGCCCAACTGAACAAACATCTCTGTGATGGCTCCAATCCTGTCATGAAGGGCTCTGTATTCGTCATACTCCGCGCAGAAGTCGCTGCTATACTGTTGACGCAGCTCCAGTGATGTTATGCTGCTATATTTTCTGAAATAGAAAGAGAAAAATGAACATTCTTTCTTTTTCCTTTTAAATTGAGAGAACAAAGTGTTTTAAAAATTATCCACTAGATGGCACTGCTTATTAGAGGTCTGAGAAGCTCGATGTGCATGTTTTTGACAGCGTGATGTGCTGAGCAGATGTATGAGGGGAAGAAATAAGATCATTTGTTTTCAGCAAAATTCTCAGTGAGGCTTTGCAGCAGCTTATTTATCTAGATCATCTACTCGGCTCCGTTTCTCTGAATATTTGAGGTTGAACCTCATAAAGCTCCTCACCAACAGGTGACACCATCAGTTTTTCAGAGTCGGTTTCTTGGAATTTGATCTAAATATAGATGTAAACTTACATTAAATAATCAGGCACTTCTTCTGCTGAAGTTTCATTAACAGGTGTTTTCTCCCTCTGGTGGTCTGTATGAAAAAAACAACAACATTGCAGGTTGATGCAATCTGTGTAATAATGCATCCAACACGTGAGCCATTAACACCGCCAGATGCGATTCTGTATGCAGTGACGTGAGCAGCGCAGTGGTTTTACTGCTGCCTGCTGAACCACTTGACCATAGGTCACCCAGCTGTTCTTCAGTCAATCATCAACAAGCTGCGAGGCAGCAGGGGGAGAACACACTGCTGTCCCACAAGAAATATATATATATAAATATTACAGGAAATGTATACTGGGAGATGGTGTTTTTTTTTTTTTTTTTTACATTAGTTGAAAAATAGAGGATAATTTATACACTTCCAGTTTGATTTTGCTTTTCGACATCACATTTAGCTTAGAAGAAGTGTGAATTTTTATTGAGGTTTACCTTTAAGGTTCTCTTGATTCTGTTTAAGGTCTGGACTAGTCTCTATCCACCCTGGTTTTAGGCGCTCCCGCTCCTTGTCTTTGTGTTTTTTGGACCTTTTCTTTTTATGCTGGCCGTTGGCTAACTGCTGGTCTGTGCAAATAGAGCTGTCATTTTGTTGGGGCTTGGGGCTGGGTGCGGGAGGAGCCGTCGCAGTCGTCTCCAGTTTAGAAACAGTGGGCGACTGAGTGAGTTTTAGCGGCGAATATAGATCATCGGGGATCCCCATGAGATGATTGTTGGTTTTGTCGAGTCCGGCTTTGATCTGCGCATTAGAGTTTGCGTGAGCAGAGGAGCTACGAGCCCTGTTGATGCTGCAGTCTGTGTGGGAGGGCGAGTGCAGGGGCTGACACTGTTCCGAAAGCTTTTGTCTTTTCGGGGATTGGATGTTGGACGTCTCCAAGGCCAGAGGGCGTTTCTATAGGGAAGAAGCAAACAAAGCAAGAGTAAGAAAGATGAAATGTGCCAGACAAGAACATAGATGGACTTTCTGCATCTAATTGTCTCAAGTTACCATACTTCTTAAGATCAAGGATGTTTTAAAAATGTTTTAAAAATGTTCTCTGCCTAAAAGGGGAGTTAAAGTCAATTTGTTTTTGGAGTTTCTTGGCACAAACAAGCTAAACTGCATCATAACCTGCTAAAAAGATATAATCTATGTACACATTTACAGTACATGCCTTTGCAGTATTATCATTCTTCTCATCAGAAGTCTAAATATAGACTTCTTTCCACAGGGAGGAAATATCTCTTCAGTTTCAGTAAAAGCTAAATAAAGTCTTAAGCTACTTTAAAACAAAACTATAAAAACTTAATGATTGCTGGAACAAATAGACTCGTGTCAGAGGGGGAATGAGGGAAGTTCAAATGAAAAATTACCACTGAGAGGTTTTTGGCAGGACTGAGATACAGCGGAGAGTCCCCGGGAGATTTGTGGAATGAATGGTTGGACTGGGGACTCCTCAGCTGGTTACTGTGCAACGGCTGAAGTTTCCTGAGGAAAGATTAAGAACACAGCACCTTCAGTTGCACCCGGTCTGCCGGATTAATGACCCGTGAGGCTAAACAGGAAGAGACAGTATGTCATGTCATAACGCTCGCCCCTGCAGATTCCTGAGGAAGAGGTTGAACGATCACTACAAGAAAAACTCGAGAAGGAAGAGGCAATGATTACTGAAATTACTGCAGCTGTCAGTCTTTGTGAAATGGGGGGAGACGACGACAACACAAAGACAGAACATAATCCAGAAGTAACAACAATGAGAAGGAGACTATAACCTCTGCTAGGCCACGCCCACTTTTCTGGAAATATGTTTCCTACAGCTCCTTCCTCAAACAGATGCCATAACAGAAAGTCACAACCCACAGTGGGAATCCGATTCATTTACTCTAGGGTGCTGTCAGAGCTCATAAATATGACACATCAAAAAGCACTAAAAGAATTTGAATTAAAAAAAAAGTAATATTTTCTAGCTTTCACAGCTCTGTCACTTTTGGCAAATTGTTGAAGGCTTATTATTATTATTGTAAGCTTTCTACACTTGAAAGGGGCGCTGCAATCCTCCAGCAGGATTAACAGCACCGACACAAATCATGCAGACCATGTGCTCCATCATGTTTTTTTTTCCCCAAAAGTGTGGTCGAGCACATGGCCCGCATGCTTGCTGGCAGGCAGATGAAAGGTTTGAGAGGAGAAAAGTCACTCTCAAAGCTCATCCTTGCAGATCATGCCATTTGGGGGACGCAGGGATGTTTTCCTCGACTTTAATGCATCCATTGAGATTTTCATCAGTGCTGGGAAGTAATCAGTGAGGGCAAACTTCCATGTTCCTTTTTCTGGCCTTTTGTTTACAAAAACAGTATCTATCCCTCCTCCTGTCCGTGTGCACCAAACTCCAAGGACGGCGGTCTTTGACACTTTTAGAAATGTAAATAATTGCTTTAGCTCAGTGAATTTTACTGCACCAAGTTGTCCTTTGTGCACTAAATAATAATCAAACTATGATTACCTCCTCCAAGCTCCTCTGAACATGTTTTTTTATGGACTGAATAAATATAGAAAAATCATTTTAATCTTTTTTTTTTTAATTTATATATTTTTTTACAACAGTGCAAACTTGTTTCTTACACTAAACTACCTCACCTCTTTTTGATTATGAAGAACTGAAATACAAAGAGAAAGTCCTAAAATAAAAATCTTTCAAAAACAAAAGGGTCAACATCTGTGCAGGTTTTGGTTCTCACCTGATCAGGAGCCTGTGAATGAGCTGCTTCTCCTCTTCCAGGTACCCAGCCCAATCTTTCTGAACACATCTGTAGAACTCATCCTTTAGAGAATAGCTTTGGTCTTTAGGGTTTAGTTTACCAACCTGAAAAAACCCAAAACAAATAAATCCATAAAGAGGACAGAAAGTGTTGTTCATTTCGGTCAAAAACAGTTTGACCACACCACCAAGTAATCCAGCTAATGCAAATCTACAACTGGTGCCCATATGACACCTGTAAGATGTCCACACAAACTGCACTCTGATTGTCGAATGTCTTAATTTCTAACAGGGTTTGAAAAAATGAAAAATCTATAAAACGTGCCTGAGTCTCATCTACTTCATCCATACATGTTGTACACCCTTTAGTGTTTGCTTTGACCGGTCGCTTGCACTATGTTCATAGAAAAAAAAAATGCATGAACATTTTTGCTATATATTTTAAGGAGTCTATAACCTTGATATTTCATGGGAACCACTGCCCCGTACACATTTATCGATTTGTTTACCTACACACAGGTATCCCGTATCTATCCGTAAGGGCAGTTGTGACGAAGGCTTTAGATGACAGCAGCAGTGACCCCACCCTTTTTGTTATTTAAGATAGTTAAAGAGATGTCCTAACTAAAGCGATCAGTCAAGAGGGGGGGGTCCACTACCAGTAAGGGACCCTAGGGGCTTCCTCGGGCCCGCTGGTACCCGACCAGGTAGCTACAGGGGCGGTGCTTGGGGGGGGGGGGCTTGCCCTGGGGGCTGGCCCCCTCTGGGCTCCTCTCTCTTTGTGTGGGGTGGGTGGGGGCTGGGGGGTTGGCTTTCGGGCGGTGGGGCCTCTGCCCTGGGGAGACTTGGGCCCAATGCTGGGGGGGGTTGTTTCATCATCGGGGGTCAGTTTGGTAGCTGTCCCCGACCGTCCCTCCTTCCTCCTACGACCACTTATTAGGTTGGAAGGGGGGGGCGTGCTTGCGGAATACCTCGAGGGGCCGAGCCACTTGGCAGTGGTCCCCCCCTCCCATGGTCTCCGCACAGTTTCGCCCCCTTCTCTTGGTTTTAAATGCACCTTAGACACGTAGGATCCTTGGTGGGGGGTGCTAGGACATCACTGCCAGCAAGCAGGAGATGTCCTCTCAGTGCTCTACCCTCCAATTTTAATTGCACCGTAGACATTTAGGGCTCCTTGGTGAGAGGGCGATTGGACATCCCTGTAAGCAATCAGGAGATGTCCTCAGTGCCCTGCTCGCCAATTTTAACTGCACCCTTTATTACAGACACCCTTCAACCACAAGAAACACACCTCAACACACACACAAATACATTACACAAGGAAGGTGGGACTACTGTTCTTCTGTCCCCTACCCCATCCCTGGTGGAGGGAACAGGGCCTTCAGCAGCGGCGGCCTTGTCTCCTGGGGGTCGGCCTCCTGGGCCCGGCGGCCCCCTCCCCACGCAGGGAGAGGGATCCCTTTGTCCTCTGGCAAGTCCATGAGCGGGGGATCATATTCCATCTGAGCCTGGAGGGTGTCTGTGTCCTTGTGGTGCGGGTTCTGGCCCTTACCCTCGGGTACGGAGCCCCTTCTGGGTCACAACATTAGGAGAGCCTGGTCAGGCAATGTACACCTTCGGGGACCCCCACTTCTCTTGGTCATCCCTTTTCTAGATGGGGGTAGCTGACCCCCATCATGCTCTCTTCTGGATCTCCGCAGCTGCCTGGAGCTTTGGTGCGGGTCTCCCGTGGGGGGCCCGGGCTCGTACCCGGGGCTGGGGTGGGGGGATGCCCAGAACTCCTGGGTGGTGGTGGGCGGCTTGTCTGGGGTGGTGGGGCTCTCGGGGGTGGGGCCCCGCGCTGGGCCACCTGGCGCGGTGGGAGGGCTGCTCTCCTGACTGGGCTGGGCCTTGCGCTCTGTGCTTCCGTACCTCACTGCGCTCGGGTGTTGGGGGCCCGTGTGGCTGTCCTGCGGGCCCTGGTCTGGGTGCTTGGCCGGGCTGCCTGGCGAGTGGATCTCCTCCATTGACCCCACAGTATGGGTGCGGGGGCGGGCCCTGGTCGGCGCTGCCGCCTCGGCGGGTGTCTTGGTGTGGGGATGGCTGGGGGTTCTCCCTCCTTTTTTGTGCATTCCATCATCCACTTCAGCTTAACATAACATTCACCTGAGCACAGGCGTCGGCTCACCTTTGCACCTTCAAATAGTGTGCATGACAGAATGTAATGCTTTACATGTGTTGGTTGGTATGCACAAGTGTGCGTGTGAACTGGATGTGGACAAGTTTGTGAACACTCTTGGAGCCGGCAGGTATGCAACAGCTGAGTGTGTGGTCAGGCCCTGCCCATTTTAGACCAACACTCACTATTGCAATGGGTATAAGCTCCAGCATTTTGTTGCCTGTAGATTAACAAATCTACCTTCCCTTCACAGTAGTCCTTCTCTAACTTCTATAATCCACCATCCCCCCCCAACTCTCTCCTTTTCCCCCTTTCCTTTTCCGTACGGTCCAACAAAAAAGACACCAAAAAAAATCAATATTAATAAAGTTTGGTTTAAATTACAAAAGGGGCTTATACCAACATACATTTTGTGTTCGCTATGATTTATAACCCCCGATTGTAAGAGTAAAATCTGTCTAATACAAGAGGCTCTCAGCTCATATCTGTTTGCCCAGCTGTTGGACAGGACAAGTTTAAAAAAAAAAAAAAAACTAAAGCGATCAGTGACTGGACTTAATGACTGTAGCAGGACAATCAGCAATTGTGAACAGAAAATGCTCCCAAATAAAGTCTGTACAGCTCTCAGCTGTGTGAAACAAGCAGGACCCAAGCAAACAACCAAATTAGGAACCATTCACTTCTTAAAAATTGTGCTAAACTTGTGCTGTTTCATTCTACTAGTTGCATCAGAGGACACGTGTTGTTTGTCAACAATGTGGCTCACCTCTTCTAGTACTTGCATCAGTTCAGCCTTGTCCTTTAGGCTGGCCCGCTCCCTTTCCAACCAGAGTAGTACTTCAGGTTTTCTGTAGGGCTTCAAGGCTAGGAGATGAATGATGCGCTCCTTCAGGGGTCGGTGTGCCACAGGGCTCGGGAGCAGGCTCCTCTTGTTGTTAGGGGAGTGCTTACTGCTGCTATCTGGACCTGACATCAACCCATGCTTCCTCTGGACTTTGACACACCTGCCTTGAGTCCAAACAATACCACAGGGGTTTCAAATGGTAGAAGAAGCGACTCTGATTAGAGCTGCCGAATCCTGTCATGATTTAGAAAGCTTTACTGCTTCAAATCACATCAAGGTTCCAGCTTATCTGACTGAACATGTCATTTATGATTCAACCCTGAGGCCACGCACACATATCATGCATTTAAGTTTGAGAGGCAGGCCCGCACAAGACAATTCACAGGTAATAAAACTTTATTCTATCTCTTAATTGCAATGCAGTCAGATTCGTGCAAGCACTACCGATAAAGACTGTTTGCTGAAAAAGCTAGTTTTTTGTTTGTTTTTTTTTTATCTGTGATTGCATGGACCGACTCACATAAGTCTATCTAAAGAGGAAGTCTTGTCGCGTGTATTTTAAGGAAGAGACAGCAGGTAAACATTGGAGCCGGGAAACTATAGCCACTCCAAACGAGTCGCGCTCTCGCTGTTGCAAAGCCAATTCAGCTGGACTCACGTGTTTTTTGGGAAATCTATAGACTTTAATCTTGCTACAGCTGTATAGCCAAATCCAAACAAATTACATTTTGCTTTCAGTGGAAGAGGTATACAGGAAGAATGCAGGAGTCCTACATGTGCAGCTACATTTACTTTTTAACAAATGTAAAGACTTCACAACACAACCTTCTTAACGCACAGCAAACCTGCACTGCAACATTTCAGACAAGCAGCAACAAGAACCAACACTCTCCAGTAAGAATAAGTTAAAAAGAGCTTCAGGAGTTATGATACTTTTTAGAATTATTCAGTTACCAGAATCTTCTGAGCTTCTCGAAACACATTTCTGGCTTTAATCTAAAAAGTGGACTCTGTTAGCAGTGGTGTGGATATGCTAAAAAAAATAAAAAAGTTTAATTTATGTGTTGTCACGTGTTCTAGCATGAGGTGCCAACAAATGTTTTACTTATAGGGTTCTCAACCGTACGCAAATGACACATAATTATCTAAATTATGGACATTTCTTCTAAAGCAGGCTATAATTGTGGATTGACATTTATTTATCTTTTTTTTTAGAGGTATAGCATTGCAGTACCACAAAAAAGACAGAAAAGTGCTGCAAAACAACTCTAAGCAGTCAACCATTCATTTCACTCTATATATGAAGAAAGGTGTGTGTAAAACAGGAAATGTGGACGTAAACATCTTTTACAAAGCCATTTTATCTGGTTTCCAACATTATGCAGGTAACTTTGAAAGCAGAATGTATAACAAAAATCTCAGCTAGTTAAGCTATATCTGCTGATATTTCTCTAAAAAGAAGATAAATGAGACTCCAGTCCATGGAGCTGCATTTCAAATCAAAATGTTGTTAGTTTGTGTCGTGTTCAGACAAGAGTCTGGCAAACGTTAATGAATATGTGATGCTGTTGGGAAAAGTGCCTAAACAATCCCGTTCAAATGAGGGAAAGAATCAAATGATTGGGGGGAAAAGTGTAACAAGTTCATTGTGCCACGAATTTACCTTTAGGTAATTACCAGATGGAAAAATCCTGATGGATTAGAAACTTTCTGGGAATAAATCTCGTCTTCTTAAACTTTATTCAAAGGAGACTGACATATGGAAAATAGCAAAAGCTTACTTGGCCCAGGTTTGATCTCAATTGCTGTGCGGCTCCAAATGTCCTTCTCCACCTGAGACATGCGTTCTCGGGTCGTCTGGTAGGAGTCATCTGTAGCACAAACTGTGATTTTATCCTGTATGCTGCCCTGGCCCTCCAGGTGATCCCTGCCCTCCCTGCGTAGAGGAATCGTAGAAGTGGCTCATCCCACTGATCACTGATGCAAACAGTATGCTGTGGTTTTGTTTTTTTTTTTTTTGTTTTTTTACTAACAGCACACACAACAGGCTTTGTAGTACTGTGAATCACAACACTTTCAGAGAAAAGCGCAACAGACTAACATATAACAGCACTACACTGTCTGCCACTATCCATTCTTGTGAGCCTACACAGCCAAACAAAAACAGTTCCTTTGTTCTCAATCATTACTTGACACACCTTTGAAGTCAACTGTGGCATGACAACCTTTAGGCATGATTGTAGTTGGCAATAACTCCGTGTTGGTGGCCTTACGTTTGAGTTGGGAAAGGCGAAATGTGGGATTTCTCACTTACCCTGAAACATACTGGTGAATGCAGTCGAAGCTGGACTGAGGCTTTTCTTTGCTGTCACTGGATAAGTAGAAGGAGAAGACTCTGAATCCATCTGGAGATTCAGGACTTGGAGCTGGGATCTTTATGTACTGTACAACAAAAACACAAACGGGTCTTAAACCTTTTAATTCTACAATCTGAGAATTTTAAAAAGGTTTTTTATAATAAAAAATTACTTTAGCATTTTGGCAGCTTAAAATCATATCTATATCAGAGTCTATTGTAAAATAATCTGTATAAAAAGGTAATCTACATTTAAATATTAAACACACTGGAGCACGAAGAAATGACTGAAACTAATCTATAGTATAAGAAGAACCGTGTTGGTATGGTCCAGTCAAAGTCTAGACCTCAGTAGAAATAAAACACTATCATGTCAACAGAGCTGTGCATGAACAGTTGTCTGCAAACCCCAACAAACTGAAGCACTGCTATGAAAGAGTGTGCAAAAATGCTAACAATCGTGTTTTAAATTAAATTGTACCTTTTTTGTGCTTTCTCCCAAAAAATATGTATTGATAAACATTAAATAAAAAACAATAAGAAAAAGATGTTCTTTAGTTAAATTTAAAAGTGGAAATTTTGTTTAGAAGCTAAATTCCAGTTTAAAGTTTCATAGGCAGTGACATGATAATATGCAACCTTCAGTAGTTATCTTGGGTTCTCTGCCATGAACTGTTTTTATTGCATGGTGAGTTATGCAATAAGGCTATTTTATGTCTGCAAGAAGCAGACCAAGTTATAAGTTATCTAAAAAAATACTGATGGCAGCAAAGTGACAAAGCACTTACTTTTATAAGAATCTATAGACACATTGTTGTATTTCTTTTTTAAGTGTTTGACTTTTATTTGTTCAACAGAAGTAACTTAAATAATTAGTCAATGAAGTTTCTCAACATTCCTTGGGTAAAACTGCAACTGTTAATAAAAGGAAAGTAAAACAAAAGCATAAAGGGTGTTTCATTAACACCAGAAGACTTCCAACGTTCCAACAAATGAACCAGCAGGGTAAACGTCTACCTCTGTAACAGAACTGTTACAGAAAATGACCTAAAAACCCATTTACACAAAAAGGATACTTTAACATAGAAATTCATTAACCAACAGGTAAAATGTCCTTTAAAGTGCATGAGGTGGTAATGCCCAGAAGTCTTACTTGGTATGAAAATCAATAAATATTTCTGTTGACAATTTCAGGTAATCAAATAAATATTTGTTTCTACTTTCAGTCATATATCAAGGTGGAATCTCCAGTTAAACGTTTTAGGTGGACAATAAAACCTTCTCTTTTTACTTCTGATTGACGACAAGCCATATGGCTGAGAGCACGCCGCCCTGGCAGATGTGTCAGGCAGGACTTTAGCTGTCACGAATATCCAGTCATGCAGCAAACCCACAAGCGTTTTTTTTGTTGTTTTTTTTCAACAGCAGGGAGCCAATGATCAGCTCCTGTCCACGACTCCCCTCCTCCTTTTCTAAAACCCTATGAATCCCACACACCCTACCCCCAACCGCCTCCAGCTTTCCCTCAAGTGCACAAGTCCACCCATGTCAATACAAAATGCAAAGCCACCCATAAAGGCAGGGATATTTAAGGCACAGCTGACCCTTAAATTTGACCTATTTACGTCCAAGTGTTAACATGATGAGCAGAAGTACTGCGCATGTGGTCTGCTGTTACTTTTATGCTAATTAGCATATCATTATATTTATAAAATCAACAACAACAAAAAACAAGAACAAGTCCTCAGGAAACCATAATTTAAAAAATTTCAAAAAAGAAGCCACGAAAGCCGGCATGAAAGGTATGGAGAGAAACTGCATTTTAAAGGAAGCCAAGACACATTTAAAGTCACCACTGCAATACAGCCACCAAGCCCTTTCTTTTTAAGTCAAAGGCAGACCCCCTCCACCATGCTTTAGGTTTGCCTGTCACCCCTATCATCCATGCCACCGTGCACACTTCACATTCTAATTCTAATCAGTGTCACTCAGGTCAGACTGTTCAGAGGTTGCCCCGACTTTATTCCCAGCTTCCTTCCCAAGCATATGTTATTTAACCCATTACTTCCCAGCCCCTCAGTTCTCAAGTAGGGCCTCTTGAGATAATCTCATAATCACAAGTTCAGCCCTCATACTACTGTATAGCAGGTGGCTGTACGCCTGTGTGACATCGGAAACAACACAGCTGCTGTGTGTTCTGCCAAAACTAGATTTAGAAAATATACGGTCATCTCAGACCACACTAACTACCTTCTCGCTAGCCTAATAAGATAACAGGGTTGATGCAAATTGTCTACATTCAACTGACCTTTGCATGCATTGTGTGTTCACTTTTAGACATTAGCTACAAATCAAAGTGTCTGTCGTGTGTGTAAGAGTACTGTTAGTTAATCTTAAGAAAGGTGGATTTGGAGGACAACTATAGAGACTTAAGTATTCAACTGAAAAATAAACTGAACTGGAAAAAGTTAAATTGAGGCAGTTTACAAAGAAAAAAGTGTAAATTTTCTTTTTTGGAAATTTCAAGTTCTTTAATGCATCCCAATGTTTTGGTTTGAAGGCCATCATCTGTTGAGAGTAGCAGCATTTGAGGCAGTGACTGGAAAAAAAGCTGAACAAGCTGATAAAAGCAGTCTGGTTCAGTGCTGGTATGAGTCTGGAAATGCTGGAACTGATTGTGGGGAGAGGAATGTTGCATGAGGTGCATAACATAATGAACACCACAGCACATCCTCTGAGTCGTGTTCTGGTAAACAACAAAGTGTCTTCAATCAGGGGGTTCTTCAGATCTGGTGAAAAACAAATTTCAGCAGAAATTTCAAACAAATGTAAAATATTACTGTTTTTTTTCCATTTTTTTAATGAATTTGTTTCCCTATGTACATGGTGATGATGTGAGCAAATTAAGGAGGAAAAAATCTGTTCAAGCTCTTTAAGAGTTATTTACAAACTTGAAAAAAGGGATAAGTTTGAAGAAATAGCCAGATAACTACAATTCAACACTTCAGGTGAAGTCATTTTCATATCACCCCTGCAGCTAGTCAGCAAGTATACTGTGGAGCTTCACCAATGCATGCTAACAGCACAACAGAATACATTCACTATCTCAAACCAACATTTCATTATGTTATCAGTCACCCTCATGCAATCTGCTCTGACTTTTAAAGGTTTTAATCGACATCTTGTGCAAACAGGTTTGTTATCCTCGAGCTTCTGTCAGTCAAGATGTAGGTGTAGATTTACATAGACGTTGAGTCAGAGGCATCTCCATATGGAGCTCTGGCCTGATCCCCTGTGGCTCTGTAAGTATGTGTGCGTTATCTTTTTGTCTTTTTTCTGGCAGAGGAAACCTTACATTCTCAAAGGTCACACGAAGGCCTGAGGACTAATATCAAGCTGTCAGATATCAACATGTCAACAGAGAAATTAGACTTTGTAAAAGTCGTCATGTGACATTGTTGATGAATAAACAAAAAATTGATTAACATACAAACGCACAACCAAGTTATGGAGCAAGTTAAAATATAAACAGCTCTGGTTTCAGATATTAAAGCTTAGAATCTGAAGCTTGGAGAAGAGGAAAAATGCAGCTCCTACAATCTTGGAACAAACACTGCTGAGTCATGTTAGACAGAAACCCCATTATGGGTCAAACCTAACCCTATTTTTTTTAACTGTGCACTAAAAAACTGCTGAAAGTTAACCTCATATATCAGGGGTGCTTACACTGTTTTTGGCATGCGAGCTAATTTTGAGACTACGAGCTCTGAAAAATCTACACACACACATTATGTCTATGGCAACGACTCATGCCAACCAGGAGTAAGTTTGTTGGAAGTCCACACCCCACCACCTGAAAGAAGGGTACACCAAATAGTACACCAAAGGTAATAAAAAGGTTCTGAATGTTTGATGTGGGGGCCAGTAGGCACCATACACTTTAACTAAGGCATCTGATTGGTCATTTCATAACTTGAATAACTTACAATAAAGAAAAAATATCATGGAAAAATATTAGGATTAGCAAAAACATGTTAAAAATATGTAGTAGAGCAATAATGGTTATTCTGACAAATGTAATGACTGAGGAAAAGCTGTTTATTGCTCAACAGAAGTCTATGGGATTTTGGCTTCTTGGAGCCAGCGGGCACTTCCTATTTGGAACATGAGGGGGGAGGGGTTACTCAGTCTAGTTCTCATAGACAGCCAATGCTTGTGACACTTCAATCAAATTTAGAAGAGTGACAGTAAAAAAAAATTAGAAGAGTGTGCATGTAAGTGTAGGTCTTTCTGAGTTTCTTTTGATAGTTACAGTCAACATCACCCGAATGGCAATCACAAACGCCTCGTCAGCACCCCCTCCCCACAAAGAACTGTGCAGACCAATACAATAAGCTGCCTGTGTGGCTGCAGCCCTGCTACATCTGCTAATCCCAGCCCCGTGTGTTTGGAGATGTCAAATACTTTCAAGCTGTTTGAAGGTGTGAACCGGACTGGAACAGAAAAACTTGGCAGGGGGCTCAGCAGTTGATCAAGGACAAAGGGCACAGTTGGTGGTTCTTCTTGTGAAACTTCTCTCTCATCTCTTTTTTTTTTTTTTTTTAACTCTGAGCGTGTTTTAACAGTTTGTTTTTGATGAGGTTAACCAAAGTTGAACAGTTAATGACCCTGGCACTGAGGAAAGGGAGAAGATCTCAGAGACTTGTTGCCCTGCGCTGTCTTAAAGGGGACATAACATGAAAAAAAACAGCTTTTTGAGCCAAGTGTATTATACTGTTGATTCCTCACCATAAACAACCTCGAAGCGGTATTTTGATCCGTTCACGCATTTCTGAGTAATCCTCTAAAAACATGTCCTCTCTGCAGCAGACCCTCCCCTACCCACAAAAATGAGTGGGTTCTCATGAGCTGACGTCATAGATTAAGGACAGCCCCTTTCAGGAAAAGTCTGCGCTGCTAGCACAGCCCCCAGGCTTTTTTTTTTTTACACACCCACACCCACACTCTTTTTTTCTGTAGAGCTAGTGGTAATGTGTAAAACGCTTTCATTTTATATGCCCAATATGCATATCGATCTTTACAAAAAGTTCTGATGTTGTTTGTTTGCATGCGTGGACACACACCGGCTCTAGGATGATGTCATGAAATGGGCGGGATCAGACAGGGAGCGAAAAGCAGTGTCTCAAAGATAGAGTCGTTTTACTTCCGGGTATGAAAAAGGGTCCACAAAAATAACTCATATTTTATAAATAATTTGTTTTTTAGTGTTCCAAAGGTAATATATGATCAAATATATATATATGGATATAGTTTACTCTGAAAGGATTAAGAAAATCATGGCCCCTTTAACTAAATATCTGCAAAAAAGATGAGTAGATGCCTCCTCTTTGTCTTTCTTTTCTCTCCAGAGGAAGGCAACAAGGATAGCTGTGGTATCTGACATGGCAGCACTGAGACGGGAGCAGGAGCTTGGATATGGGATTTTGTCTGAAGCCTCATGCCGCTGTCTGTACTGACACTAGTTACCATTGTCTTCTCATCTGAACCTACTCAACCATAGCAGCTCTGGGAGCTGTCCGTCTTTTGTTCTAGCTTCTTCCCCCACAAAGCTGAGTGCAATGGCCTGTCAGGCTGCCTGGATTATTCATGAACAGCAGGGACGTGTAGCTGTGTGTCGCTGCGTGGTAAAAGGGAGGGATTGGGAGTTTTGGTTTGTGCATGGAGAGGATGGGGGTGGCAATAACTCCCAGTAGAGCTTGCGCATGAACGATGGCCCTAAATGCTCTTCGTCTAGGAATGTGTGGCTCGGTAGAGGGAGGGGGGGTGGATGTTGACAAAGGCAAGTGTCGTATAATCCCCTTTTTCTTGTCTTGATAGATGGGTTTCCCCAATGTTTAAATTGATAGAAGACTGTTTTGACAAACGAAATATTACATTTTCTCCATAAACTAACAAAATCAGAGTATGGTTTCTTATCACCGGTGTTCAGATTTCCATACTTTGATTTATGAATTATCTTTAGTCAGCAGCCAAAAAGCACAATTTAGATTTCTCAGAGTTTGATCTTTGATTGATGTAAAGATGACGCTTGAAAGTCTTCATGAAAGGGGGTTGGTAGTTACAGGAAACGCTAAAGCAAGAGAGGGGGGGTACACAGGAGTTAGGGCTGGGATAAGGGGATGGGCAACTGTCGCACAACCCCCAAGGTACTGCCTGTTATGCCGAGCAAAATCTATCATATTCCAAGAAGCACTGACTAATCTGTCAGCTTTAACAAACGCTTGCAGTTTCTTCCTTCTTGACAGCCCCCAGCCTTCTTGGAGACACCTTCCCTTTCATACAAAACAGATAGAGATTTATTGACATTTGTTTTACGTTGACTTGGGTCACTCTTTAAAGAGAATAAATTGGACATCACTAGACTGTATTCTTTAATCAACAAGTTTGTACTTATTTGCATTTCAGTGTTGAGAAGTGAAGATGTTTCTTAAAACAATCTCTAAATTGGTACACAGTTACCAGTATGGCATTTAACTTAAGCAGTCCTATAAACCACTTAGTTGCCAGAACTACACTTCCTTGTCCTCATTTGTTTTCCTCTGCTATTCAGGTCATACATTAGAAGACAAGTCTGATAAAGAGACTACTGGGGAAAAACAACATGAACATTGGACCTAAATTAACTGATAAATAACATTTGATGGAGCATAATTACTATCAAGAACCCATTGAAGTGTCTGGTTTGAAGAAAACTACAATAATCCACAAAACAGCTGTAGTCATCTCATTGTAATAATGACTCATGATGTGTATCAGGAGCAGCTGAGATTAGCTCTGAGCTGGGAACAAGCTCACTTGTTGATGATCAGCAGTGTGTTACTTGTAGTCACAAGCCCCACCAGCGCGAACCTGTTTAGCTAAACAGACTTGATGGCTGTTTATTGGCAATTGGGTTTGCTAAACAACAAGAGCAAGTAAAAATTGTCTGGTATTTATAACCTTTGCCACTAATAGCAGGATTAAAAAAATATTAATGAAAGACAGCAAATACTGATTCCAAACCTTTAAAGCCTAAATTAGATTAACTTAGACTTTATTTATGATCTGTATCGTATTTTTAATGATACACTAAACCCATTGGTCTTTTTTGTGAACAACAGCTCTTTTTCGTTCTCCTTCATTTTTGATTACTTTTTCGATTTTTGACCTTTTGGTCGATCATTATCCAATGTTGATTTGATGAGTTTAGAGAAAATCCTCTAGCACCAAAGGATCTCATGAGATTTGTTCCTAAAATATCCTGTATGATCCAAAACCACCTCATCACAACCGCCTCTGCATAAACACAGGCGAGCAGGGTACACAGAGACTTTTGCTTTGGTCAACACATCTGGGTGAATAGAGTGGCGTGTGCCCTTTCAGGAACACGTGGGGACAGCTCTCCCTGTCGCTCCTGTGCCACTGGAGAAAACTGCATTCCTTTTATTGTCATTCTAATTAGTTTCCAGAAAAAAAAGCGTGAGCATGCACACATATACACTGACACAGTGCCAGTGCTTGCGCTCATTGCCAGCATGAGGCAAAGTGAGAGCAGAGTCAGAGCAGCCATGTGTGAGATAGAGGCCCTGACGTCTCCTAAGGATGCAGCCAAGGCATGGGGTGAAATGGCACAATAATCAAGACGGCAAGCGGGAGGGAGCCCACGGAGAGCTCTGCCCTTACACACAGTCACCATGAGAATATCCTTAAAAGCACCTCTACATTCCCCTCATCCCCACGCCGCTGCACTCATGTGGCAGCTGTGCACATAAAAACAGACAGGGCTATAAACAAAAACAAGTACTGTGGCAACAGCAATTCAACATTTATGAACCAAGGAGGAAATTAAAGCAATAAAACGACTGAAACAACGTGACAGTTTATATGCAATGTCCCTGTCTGTCATTATCTGGAACCAATAGATGGTATAGAACATTTTTACTAAGTCAACATTAAACTAAGTTCTATTGTGGTGAATCGTAAAGCTATCAAGTAATGAGTGAAATATACAATTGCGTCACTTAATAACATACATTTCACAAAGTCACCAACAGCTGAATAAAAGATATGTAATAGGTGTCACTAAATAGATCATACCACAATGCAGACAGTGCTCCAGATATCCAAAAGAAAACAGGCACTACAATGTGAAATTCCAGGCCATGGGAACCCAGACCAGCCCTGAATGCATTTTTTAATCCTCTGTGATTTCAAAGTAATCCAGAATTTCTTTTTTCCCCCTCAATGCTTCAAACCCGTTCAGTTGAAATTCCTCTGATGCTGCCCAGTTTAAAGTCTGTTTGCCCTACCGCAAGTAAAAGTGATTGTTTTTTCTTTTGTATTTTTACTGCCACGTTCAGAGGCTTCAGAGCTTGTGTCCTTCTTTGAATGATTACAAGCTTGGAAAGGCAGTTTACAATAGTGGGGCAAAAGGATGTAGGGGCAGAAGAAAAAAATTCTGCAGAAAAAACCTCTGTGTGCTATTTCTTGATAGGAGCTCAGGCCTTTCGACACCACTGAGTCCTGGACTGGCGCCAGGACAGTGATTTGAAGAATTCTTTTGGTTTTTGTGGCCTTGCAAGTTCCCTTTACAGGAAATGTGACGTGAGTCAACGAGGGCAAGGATCAAAAGGAATCAGTTGTGTTTTTTTGTGATCAGACTCTATGGTTGGCAACTGTCAGAGGACACGTGACCTCTTGAACCTTGTGCAGTTTGTTGCGACACCCTACAAACTGGTGGAGTTGCTGCATCTCCCAACCAAGGCATCAACACTGGATGTACTCTTGATCTTTAATATGTCAGGGGAAAGATGTTCCACAGCATCCTCCCCCCCCACTAACAGCTTAATCTGGCCTCCTCAATCACCAATGGTTGCGGCTTCCTCATTAATGCCCACTCGTCCAGCTTTGGGACATTGTCACATGGGGAACGAGATAATGTGTCAATTCTGCGAAGCAATTTGAATATATAATGGCTCTACCAAGATATAATCACCAAATCCTATCCAGTGGTTAAAGCCCACTTAAATTACAGTCACTCTGTGTTGTTTCATTGGAACACTTATAAACAGATTAATCTGCTGTTCATTTCACAGATGTCTCTGTGCATGTTTACATCCATTATTTGTGGCAATACATATGCATTACCCAGATGAGAATTCCATCGCTTGTGTGCCACTCTGGCGTTTCAGACCTTTCATGTCTGCACAGAGACAACAGGCACAGAGATGCGGGGGCTCCCCAGGGTTTGCCAACTCCCCTTCCTCCACCCCCCTACCAGAACAAAGCCTTCCCAGTTGAGAGCTTGACCCAGTAACCTGTCTAGCAGCCAGAGGGTATACCATACCCAATCTTTGGGCTCCCGGGGTTTGTGTGAGCACACTGAGCCAGCATTTATGTACAAACCAAAGTCACTTTCTTCAATTCAGTCAGCTCTTGGAGGGATTAGAACGCCGATTATGGATGGGATCATGAATGGGGGACTAAAATGTAGTAGGCAAAGCTGCAGAGGTGGCTATACAGAAGGAGCTAATCTGGCCGGCATAGATAGTTTTATATCTTTATATCCAGGCACTCTGAAAGAATCTCCTTTTACTTTTTGCCGTAATATTTTTTCATTTGTATTTAGAGTATAAGCATCTGTAGGACAATATATTAAAATAATTAAGTAGCTTTTCTAATGCAGCAAAACCCATCCATTATGATAGCAGTGTCTCATTATTATAAACATTTTCAAGTAATCTATGTATCTAGTAATCT
>BSAI01000030.1:28737398-28770617 GCA_036245035.1 Adrianichthys oophorus | reverse complement strand
GGAACACAATAAAAGTTTAATTTCTGAAGCATAAGGAAGAGCATGCAAAGCATCTTACCCCCTGGTTTCCCTTGAAGCAAATCGCCGGCTGATTTGTTAGTGATGCCTAAAGACAGAGAGGAGGAAAAACACAAAACTTCATTTACCAACCACATACATCCCTCATGTTACAAATTAAAATACATCAGCAGTTTATCATGAGGATACAAGGCTTGATAGAGTTTGACCATTAAATGAAATAACGTTACCATAACTGCCATTCTCCACCAACTTTTTGAGTTGAAGGCTGACCATAAATTGAAGATAATTCTGCATAATTAATCACTCAACATGCAATATGACATCCTGTTTGTTTGAGAGTCTGTTATTTCAGGTGATTTCTCCTAAAAATAAAGAAACACATTTAGCCACAGGAGGAAAACACTTTAAATGAATTATGTAAACTAAATTGTTAGCCAAATGACTTAAGCCAACCTTAAATTCCATAGCACACCTTCACCGAACTCTAAAACATAACACTAGCCCATCCAATCCCTGTGATACACAACTCATCCTGTAATTCACAAGGCTCTTGATTTATTATTAATGTTGTTGAAAAATGTCCCTATCCCTATCAAGGATCTTTTTTGTTTTATTATTGAATGGAATGATAAATATGAGAGACCATCATGTAATTATGTCTAAAACCTATCGTTGAAAATTTTGACTTGTGTCAATTTTTATTATGAGCGGAATATTTTCTTTACAAAAAAAATAACATCCATTGTTTTTAATACGGTCATTGAAACAACTAATTGTTTTCCCAGAAGAAACAACCACTTAATCTTTTACATTGCTTATCCCGAAGGATCTCATCACACTGATTGGATTTACATCATTTCACATACTCCCAAAACACAAGTGACCAAAATGTCAAAGTGGGATATTAAACAAATGAAACATTTGTTTATTGGTTTAAATGATGTCATTATATTTCAGGTTACAGTCAGCTTGAGCTGAAAAACAGTTAAACATGTTATGATAGGCCTGTGAGTTGTTTTTTATGCTTTTTATGTATTTTCAATACATACTTTCTTCTGATACCAAGATAAAACATTTCAATCCCAACCTTTGTGTACCTTCACCAAGTTTAGAACCAATTCCTGCATGTGTTATTAGTACAGTTTGTGAGTTTTCCTGTTATTTTAGGAACAATCATAGAGAACCACCTGTGCAAACATGTGGAAGATTTAAGAACCAAAAAGATAAAGTATGGATTAAGATCACTTATTTTAAAGTTTTAAATACAGTTCCGGTTTTGGTGGCTGATGAATTCACCAATAAATAATTTTGGAAATAAAATAGTTCAGAAAGGGCCAAAGGGATATTCACTTCTAAAAAGTATCCACAAAGTTATTTGAAGAGTGGGAAAAGATGCATTATGCTTTTTGAAATGGCAACTCACCTCCTTTTAGAAAATGTCAGAGGTAAAAAAAAAAAAATGAGCCTCAAAAAATAATTGAAGGATCCTGTTTTTTTACTAACATGCTTAAATTGAGTTATATTAACAATTTCAAAATTTGAATAAACCTATGCTACAGTTAAAACTATTTTTTTCCCATCAAAAATACAAATGCACAACATATATTAAAATAAATAGCCCACATATATAAAATCAGTGTATACATAATGCCTATTGTGGAAATTACTTTTATTCATATCAGATATCAAAATGTGTGCATTTAGTTTTTTTTTTTTTTTTTTAAAAACCCATTTGTAGCAAAGTTAGTAAAGTTTTAGTCAAAATATTTTAAAGTCCCTCTCCGATAATTTTTTGATCTATTGTAAAAGCATAAAAGCAAAATGAAAATAAAAAGCCTGTGTTGTTTTCTGGGACAATGTTTCTGTAGAGCGGCAGGAGTTAATCAAAAATTCACCTCAGTTATGTGCGTTATATGGTTGTGAAGTAAGCCTGCCCTTGCTTCCCGACATCGTTTTGTTTACACTCTCTCCCGCTAGCAAACACCCCCCTCACACCCCCATCCTAACATTAATGGTGCAACAAAAATGGCAAGCACTATCAGAGCTATCCATCCATACAGTTTTGAGCCATAAATCAGCTTGGGCGGGGAAGACGAAGAGGCACGTGGATCTATTTGTCTGCAAGGGAGCTTGTTGCCGACTGATTGTAGCTTCTACACCACATAAGCTTTTACAAACAGTAGTTTTTCACCTGCTCCAGATTCACACTGGTTTGAATAAAGAAATTCTCAGAAACTGAATTTTAAGCTTAATTTTCTTTATATTTGTCCTCCATCAGCAGAAAAAAATGCCACAAGAACATGTTAAAAACACCAAAAACATTAATTGGAGTGAGTCTTTATTAGAACTTTCTCTGGATTTATCCTAATGGTGCTCATAGATATCTAGGTTGTTCCTCCCAATTATCAGATCTGTTGCTGCAGGATCAATTATTGTCAAAGTTCGACCAACTGTATTAACATGTGTGTCAAGAATATATCCATGGTTTGATGGACTCCTCTCCAAAAATAATGTGATCTCGTTTAACTGTTCAGCTGAGAGCTAGTGCGAGTCGAGCGGTCTGAACCGGTATTTGTCAGGAGGTGGTTTCTGACACGGAAAACTTTGGCAGCAGCCTCTCCTGTCCTGTCCTGCTTTGCCTGCTGGGGGCTGGAGGAAGCTGTCAGGCTGCGGGAGCTCCGCAGTTCACCCCGCTTCACGGACCAATGAGATCCGCAGAAGGGCGGGCTTCCAGGCAAATGAAGGGGCAGAAAACAACAAAACACGAGGGCCCAGCAACAACTTGAAGAGCACTGCCATCAAACCCACTGCTTACTACACAACTAAACCACCAAAGTCCAACTTTAGAAGGGCACGGTACTAACGTTCCAATCCCTCCACTAAAAAAGACCTATTTGTTTTGACAGCGCGGAAGAACACAAACACAAAAAGTCTCGTTTTTTTATTAGTCATAAATGGGACTAACTTATCAAGCACTGCTCTGAAGAAGGACTTCTACATTTGTTGAGGCAACAATATTTGGGTCTATTTTAAGAGCCACACGGGCAGTAAGCAAGTCTAACGTTTCACTTATTGCCAGAAAGCTCCTTCGTTAAGCTAGCCGGGGGGGAAAAAAGCAGACGAAAGTCTTTAAAAACATCAAAAAGCAGATTAATGCGCGTTGAAATCAAATAAACATTCGAGATAATGAAGACAAACAGTCAAAATCATATCAAAGAAAGTCGTTTTGTGACATTTCGATATATTTAAACACAAATTTAGTCGTTAAACATGACATTTTTCACCCAGAAGCACTAAGCTAATGAATGCAACTTATTTAGAAACCTTCCCCCATTGGAAATAAAGTCAAGCCAATAACATGTTTTGATATAAAATGTATAGAATTTAATCTCAGTTTTCTTGACAGTTTTAAAACTAAAGCAGTCTATATCGCTGCTGTCGATGACGCCCCAACTAACAACGGATTATATCAAGTGTTTAAACTTTACTTTTAACCCTCTTTTAAGGTGAAATACAAGCTACACTTCCAGCGGAGTAGTAGGGAGACGGGGGAAAAAAGAACGAACAATTTTATTCGGGGGAAAGCAAAGAAAGAGAAGAGGGACAATATCTTACCTTCAAGTTCTGGTAGGCTTCGAGGGTTCGGATGGCGGTGTCAGTGAGTTTGACGTGATAAAGAGTTCGGTTGGGGTTGTTTTTGTTGATTTTGACGCAGGAGAGTCCATACCGATGCTCCTGTCTCAGCGCTGCCATTTCTACAACTGAAGCCTTTTGGCGACATTCTGACTGAGACGTCACGAAGGAGACGAATGTGGGCGGGGCCGAGACACACGCACGTATGGCACGCTCCCTTTTAAAGATAGAGTGGGGTTTTTGAGACAGAAATGTTATTAAATGTCAACATGCTGGTGAGTCATGCTGGCCACCCCGTGTCGTTTGTGACAGAGCTGGTCAAGAAGGACTCACCATAACATAAATGTACTATCAACACATCTAATGTATTTAATATCAACAAATATTCCAGGAAAATCACAAAAATATTAATTATTTGGGGAAAATTCATATGATTTTGAAGCTATAAATATGTGACAACAATTTATACATATTTTGGAGAGTTCAATTCCAATCCACACATGACCATGATAATTGATGAGTCATTGTGGAAGACACTAAAACATATAAGTAGCATTAATTGCATCCATTTATCTGCTTTCTGAAACTGAAATGGGGTCTGATCTTAAATATTTGTGACTTGTAGTATGGAAAACACCATCCTTAATAAAGTAAAAATTTTGTCAGAAAGACTAAATTCAATGTAAATATATTCTCTTATGCAGTTATGTGCACATTTTCAAATATTTTGTTTACATAGCTTTTAAAAGTAAGGCAATTGTGCTTTTTATTTAGTCAAAGGGTTTATTTTGTCAGGTGTCAGATTGAACAACCACATTTTCAAGAAACAAGTTTGATTATTGTTTTGTATATGCAAAAAGGCTAAAAATAGTTCCATAGTATCATCAGTCCAAAATATTTGGCACCTTATTTTACCTTTTTTGTTTCAGTTTTTTCAGTTTATTTTGAACATTAGAAACAGTCATAAGAAGCAGTCATAAGAAACAACAAAAGAACAACCTGGCACGGTACAACAAAAAGAATTTTCCAAAAAGGGGTGGGAAGAAGTTAAAAAAAAACGTATTAACTTTTTAGGACCTGTCGTTCATCACATTTTGGGGTTAAGTTATCACAGTCATTACTGTATTTCTGCTTAACTGAGACTCTGTGACTATTCTGTGTAGAGGGTTAGCTCAAGTCTTAAAGTCCCACTCCAATCATCTTTCAATATATCTTCATTGCATTTCCAGCTGTCTTTTCAATAGGATAATGCTGTTTTTAGCCAAAAGGAAGTGTCATTTTCTAGAACAGAGTTTCTGCAGAGCAGCACTTCTTCATCAGAAAATCACCTCTGGGTTGTGAGCGGGAGTAAGCCGACCCCCACATCCCGACATCCATCTATTTACACTCTGTCCCTCTATAGCTTATAGCTCCTCACAACCCCATCCTAACATTAGCGGTGCAACAAAAATTGCGAGCAATATTGGAGCTGTCCAGCCGTACAGTTTTGATCCAGATGCCAGCCCAGACAAGAAAAACATTTGCTTACAAATGGATGCATCATTATGAAGCGGAGCAGGGAGCTTGTTGCTTGCTGTGGTAACTTCATTGTCACACCTACAATCTTTTTCAAACAGTATTTTTTAATCTGCTCCTGATTCACAACAATGTTAATGAAAATACTCAGAGTTGCAATTTTGTGCTTAATTTTTTTGGTTTAAATGTTTTCCATCATGAGAAAAATGCCACAAGAATATGTTAAAAGCACTAAAAATACAATTTTTATTTGAGTCTGTCTTTAAGAGGTTAATGCCAAATGCCATTTACACCTGCAGCAGATGTTGTGATATTATTCAAGAACATCATAAAATAAAAAGTAGTTGGTTTTATTTGTCTGCTAACCTTAGGACATTTTCAACTTTTCTTAAGATTTATGCTTCTTCAAGTGCTGTTTTTTTTTTACTCAAAAGACATGGCCCGCCTATTACTTACTGTTTCTGTTTCACTTCCCTTCTGTTTATTTTGAATCAAACTATGGGTTAACCACATTGAAGCTTGTTTGGAAGTGAACTGACATCCTTGCTTTCAGAGTACCAGTTTTTTTTCAGCTTTCAACCCGTCTTTCTGATCGCACACTGCTGTGGGGTGACATTCCATCCCACAAGTGTTCACATGAATATAAGTTTGATCTGCAGGCAGACCGTCTGAGGCTTGTCTGCACCCCCAAATTCTGGAGGTACTTTTTGAGATAGCCCTGTTGTCTGTTCACAGAATCTCATCCTGCTATATTTCCATCAAAAATACTCTCTATAATAATAAACTCTGTTTTTACAGCCTTACAAGGGTCTTTCCCAAACCATGATACTGCCGTCACCCAAAAAAAGTGTTCTTGTATCAATGTGGGAAACGGGGTTTTCTCTATGTTGACCCGAGAGTCCTTGCTTGAATTTGTCAGGTCACAGCTTGCTTTGTTGCTAATATGTAGAAGAGTGCCTTTGATTTTCTAACAGCTGACAGGATGAGGAAACAGCCTTCATGGGTGCTGCTATCTTTGGAAGTCCATTTCACACCATCTTTCTGTATTTTCCCTTATTGTTTTTGTCAACAAAAGTCAATATTATCAATAAGACAAAGGAGACTGGGTAACCCTTTTGATAGGTTGTGTTTTTTGAGGAGCTAGTTGCACAAATGTTTCAGTAAATAGTTGGATAAAAACCTGCTGTTCTCACTCGTGGTTTCTAATTTTATTCAGCAATCTTATACATGTTCTAGTTTACTGCACACAGGTGGACTGTTAGGTGATTTTGTGTTAGTTTAAGATGCCATTCAGATGCTCCCCTTTACATGAGTTACCACAAAATTACTTATTTACTGAACTGGTATAATTTTAGTGTTAGATATTTTTTGGACCGTGACAAACTTTGTTCTGAACTAGCACCTCACAGGTCCAATGCAGTACGCACTTCTCCCTAATCCAGAGGCCTTTAGACAGATTTATGATGCCATTATATTTTAGGGTATAAATCATGTTGGAAAACTTCATTTAAAAGAAAGAAAACTTTTTTGAAAGCAGTTCCTAACACCATTTTCCCATACATACCAGAAAGCCCTAACACTAATTTTACTCTGAAGTTACTGCCAGATTCCTGCTCATAAAGCAAGTATGCTCTTGCTTTTTCAGGTTATACTAAGCGTGAGAATTCATAAATAATCTGGGAGGTGTTCAACTTTTCTGGTAACAATGCCTGCTTGTTATGTTATGTTGAACTCAAAATAAAATCATTTCATGGCAATTTCTAGTCAGATTTTAGGCGGAGCTTGTGCCTCCTGAAATTTTAGATGTCATAATATTCCATACATGGAAGCAGTGTTATAGGGTACAACAGTGAAGTCATTAAGAAGCTTATAGACGTTCTAGCAGATTAGGTTTTCCCCCTTCTAATCCTGTAGATTACCACTGTACAAGCTTGCTGGCTGTGAGTGTTTCATTGCATTTAAAAAGATTCTTTACATTGATCACTTTTTGCTGCTACTCCATCATTGAATGTAGACCAGGATGGATTCAAGCAGTTAGGAGAGGAGGAACTGGTGCGATAAAGCTGCAAAATCCTCAGCTTGAAAAAACATCAGAGATGACGCCAGGATTTAGACATGCATTCTGACTGGATTTACTGAAATGGTACAAGGGCTTTTGCTAACATTACAACATGAAGAAATGCTTTTTTAAAACAGGATAAGTGCTCGGTGTAACTGCTAACCTGCACCCAAGTGAATCACTGCCCAGGCAAAGAGGATCATCTCGTTTTGAAACTAATGCAGATGGTGTCCACAGGTCTCTGTAGCAAAATGGAGACAGAGCCACATTGCGAAGAGCAGATAGTCCCTGTAACTGCACCAATGGAGGCTGAGGTAAGAGCAGCTATTTCTGAGATCGCTGATGAAGACTGTCCGGATAAAATGCCATGTGGATCCGTAGAAGCAAGTGATAAAGTGGAGAACTGTGAAGAGGGCAGTGAAGGATTTAAGGCAAAGGAGTCCCTTGATGCAAAGCAGGAGACTGAAGAGACCGAATGCAAGGAAGAGAAGAAATTAAGGAAAACAAACAGTTGGAAGATGGTACGATTTCAGGATCCATCCACAGATGATGATGTGTTGGAGAGGGACAGCTCTGCAGAAATTCTGTTTCCAGAATATGCTGTAGAGGAGTGGACTTCTACACCCTTTGAGCAGCTGTTTGTGGCAGATGACTGGGAAAATATAACAGGTGAAACTAAAATCTATCTCACTTGTTAGAAACCAGGTTTTTCTTAAACAAACATAACCAAAAAAAAAAAAAAAATCATAATTGCAGCTGAGATCATGCAAAGACTTCTAGGGGTCGTTTTTTTCTTATGCTTTATTTTTCTTTTCCCATCACACAGAGGACCATTTGTTAAGGAAGATGGTGCTGAAGTCTGGGGATGTGCGAGTCCCGCGCCCCACTTGGGGACAGGAAGTGACCGTGATGATGCAGGGTGTACTTGAGGACCGCACTGTGGTGGAGAAGGACTGTAATCTTGTCTTTGTGATCGGAGAGGGAGATGTAAACCAGGTAGAAATACTTTGGATTGGTTGCTCTTCTGCAGTGTCTCATGTCACGTTTTTTGTATTTCCGTGGATTTACATCCCTGCTAGTTGAAATACTTCATCAAATTTTCATTTGCTAGTTAATGTTACTAAACACTGTGATTAATATAAGAATCCAAGTCACATGTTTTCTTGTAAATACAGAAGAACCACCCTCATGAACACAAAAACAAAGTTTAGGGTTTTTCCCTGATAAAATTAGAGTAAAAATTTTGACAAACTTCCCAAAAGATGCATCTATAAAACTGTTTGATTATATAAAGACTGAATTTTTGAGGATTTATATTTTTTTAAATGTGGAAAAACATGTTTATTTTGTAATTAGTAATCTGTCTTTGATTCTTATAGGCCTTGGAGGAGTGTGTCCTGTCCATGCAGATGGGTGAAATCACATTACTGCTGGCAGATTCTCAGTATGCCTATGGACTTCTGGGAAGGTAAGGACTTTCCAGTCAGTGCTAATTTAAAAGAAAACACACGGAAATGAGCTGAAGCAGAAACAACACTCTGGCAACTATCTTTTCTTCCACATTCATGACATCTAAATATCATTTGAGGCCTCCAGAACCTGTTGCTGTGGGGGTAGACAAAACATTAAGTGGTGACAGTATGTTATTTTTCTCAGTACAGACACTGCTTTTGCCCATTCTGAGTGCCGTGTACGAGGTCACAGTTTGTTATGTGGAACTCGGTTAAATGTGAAGGGTTGAGAAGGAAGAGTCTCTGAGGTGTTGTGTGAAGAAAAAGAGGCAACAAAGCTGGGTTAATAATTGTTTTGATGCAGCTGATTAGAGTCGTTTGCTGTGCAGACCATCTTATTTAAACCACCAGGCCAGGAATCAAAGCTCCACGCTAGCGCTACAAACATCATTTGATGATTAATCTGATTTACTTTAGTCTCTGAAGTAAAGTACTTTTTTTTGGAAAAAAAAAAAAATCAAGTTACGTCTAAGTTCTAAAATGTTGGATAGTTTTATTTTTTAAAAACTGGTATGTTCCAAATATGGAAAAAAAGACAATACTGTGTTTACAAGGTGCTTGTACCGTATGCAGCTTTGTATAAGATAGTCCTGCAAATACTTAAAGACCCACTCCAATGAAAATTATGTTTTTAACATGTTCTTGTAGAATTTTTCTTATGATGGAGGACATATAAATAATATTAAAGGAAGATTAAAACTACATTTCTGAGTATTTCTTTATTAAAACTGTGATAAATCAGGTGCAGATGAAAAAAAACGCAGTTTTAAAAAACTCTCTTTTGTGACCCAGCAAGTGAACTGGGCAGGCCAAAGAAAGTCTCCCTGCTGTTCTCCATTCTGCATACAATTGGAGATAAATAGATACATTAACGTCTAAATTTTCCTCATTTGAGCTGCCATCTGTCTAAAAACTTTATAGTTGGATAGCTCCAATTTTGCTTGCCACTTTTGGGATGATGAGATATCAGCTGAGGCTTACTGCCATGCCAGCAGTTCCATCCACAACTCAGAAGCAAATTTCTGATGAACTCCTGCTGCTCTGCATGAACTTTATCCAAGAAAACGACGCATGTTTTTTTTTTTTATCTTAGCTAAAAACTGCATTATCATACCAAAAAGACTGCTGAGAATGCTTTTACAGTAGATCAAAGTATGTTTGGAGTGGAACTTTAATGCTATTTTAGAAACATTTGATTATTATACTTGTTAAAATGATAGAAAATAATCTCAAGGGACAAAAAAATGACTCATTTAATTTTATTTATTTAAGAGCCTCTTTTAATTTTATTGCATTTTTCTGGCTGACACAACCTGAGCTCTAGTGACTAGAGCAGACTGTAAAAAAGTTAATTCCAAGGGATATATTCACATTTGTTTCCCCATGGAAATTAATTGAAACCCTCTGGGTTTCAAAAGAAAGAAAAAAAAAATACTGGTCCATCTACACCTTCATGGAGAAGGGCATGTCTGTTTCCTGCTGAGAGACACTAACCCAGAGGCAAAAACTTAATACCTCCAGTGATCAGGTCATTATTAGCTTACAGCTTCTGCATGTTGATCCTCAGGGACCTCCTGGAGTCTGCTTCCTTTAGCTGTACACAACCATATTGTCACTATTATTGATAAAAGTAATCAAAGGTTTTTTTTTTAAACAAAGTCAATTTTAGAAGTAACAAGTTGTATTTTAAATTAGCTTTAGGTTTAACATTCACAGAATTTGCATAGTGAAGTTGTCACACAAAAGCTGAAACACAAAACTGGCTGGAAAGTTGTAGAAACAGTTTACTTCAACGGCAGGCCACGAGCTCTCCTCTCCACTTGTAGACGAGTAGATCCATGTACATCTTTGTCTTCCTCATCTGAGCTGGCAAAACTGTACGTTTGGATATTTCCTAACTTTAATTGCCATTTTTGTTGCACTGATAATATTAGATTGGGGTGTGAGGGACTCTAAGATAGTGGGAGAGAGTGTAAACCAAGGGATGATGTCCTGTTTCTCTGCAAGGCTCACTAGATAAAAATAAATTAACAGTGAACTGAAAAAAGAAAAGAAATAAAAATACAACTCTTTCAGACATCGTTTTTTTAAATCTTGGTAATGGTGTACCTTCATCTTTAACTGTAGCTTTTCATAAGTCTAGTCGTAAATCCATCATAGGCATTTAGGTCAACATTTCACACAGTTTGCAGAAGGGGTCTGGATTTGTTCAGCTCATAAAACAAAATCTTTTTTGAGTGATCCTATCTGTAAAAACAATGATCTTTACAACGAAGAAAGATCTCTCTGTTTCAGATGGTAGGCACTGGACTTGTAAGCTGTGTTTTTGCAGCACTAGAAATGTCTATCTAATGGCTGGTTGCTTCTTAAGGAAGACGTCACGCTGTGAAGTGGACGAGTAGAATTACTCCGTGACCCTGAAAGAGGAACTACAGGAGCCTTGATTACAACACACTTAAGTTTACATTCAGGCAACCAAGTGAAGCTTTCATTCTGTGGAAAAATTGCTGTTGAAAGCTTCTTGTTGATTGATGGTAATTGAGTAATCCCTCAGAAGTGGCTCTTGATGAGCAGCTGGTTGCTTTGACCCTTACTGAGGTCTTTATTGGAAAGCAAAGGTGAGGCTAGTGTAGAGGTGATTAATTTTGCAGCCTTACAGCAGCAACACATATAGCAGAGGAAACCCGACATCCTCACTTTAGCATGGTTTTAAAGTAATCATTACAGTAGAAAGTATGTTTTCATGTACTGCAATGCTACCACTATAAAGTCTTCCATCATGAGTGAAGGAGACATTCGGTCTGTACCACATTTACCAGATTTAAGTGTTATACGAGTCTGGGAACAGTGGTCATGGATCATGTTTGACATACTATATCAAACATATGTTGAAGATAACAACCCTGCAAAAACATCTTCTTTGGACTGTACTGTTTGTTGACACACTTCCAGATGTTGGTGAGTGTGGAAACCTTCGGCCAGCTGAGGCACACCCATATCCAGCAGGGAGAGCAGCTGAAAAACGTTGATGTTTCTCAGATTCAGAGCACGCACACCGGTGCATTCACAGAGCAACAGCAGGGCTCTTTGGGATTTTCCAACAGAGACGAGTTAAAACGGTGGCACGTCTGCTCAAGAGCAACAACTTTTCCCCTAAGAAAAACATGCACTTTGGTTTTTTAGCACTTTTGTGCACAAAAATGTCATGTTCTCGTTCATAAACAAAGAAAAATGTCAAGCAGGTACAGGTAACCTAAACAAATGAGAAAATTGTCAGCAAGTTGTTGCGTAACTTTAGAATGTATTGCAAAATCAATGCAATGAACATTGTGTAATCAGACTCACAGAGGTGGAAATATTATTATTATATATATTATCCATTAAATCAATTGCAACCGTAAATATTAAGATTCTAACTCCTGTAGCGGGCTGCACGGTGGTGCAGTGGTTAGCGCTCCTGCCTCACAGCAAGAAGGTTCCCGGTTCAAGTCCTGGCTGGGGGACCTTTCTGTGTGGAGTTTGCATGTTCTCCCCGTGCATGCGTGGGTTTTCTCCGGGGACTCCGGCTTCCTCCCACCGTCCAAAAACATGTTTCACGGGTTAATTGGTTACTCTAAATTGTCCCTAGGTGTGAATGTGAGTGTGCATGAGTGTGTGATTGTGGCCCCTGCGACAGACTGGCGACCAGTCCAGGGGTGTACCCTGCCTTCGCCCATGAGTAGCTGGGTTAGGCTCCAGCAACCCCGTGACCCCGAAAGGGATACAGCGGATTGGAAAATGAATGAATGAACTCCTGTAGCATTTTAGGAATGGGAAATGTAGTTGGATTGCTTTCACACTGCACTTTTGGGAGTGGACAGTAGTGGACCAAACTATCAGGAAACATCGCGCTCTGATCACAGATGCTCGTTTGGCAACAGTGTCGCCCCAAACAAGTTCTAACAAGGTTAATTTAAAAGAAGCAAAAAAGGGGAAATGCAGCTTGGCTTTCTAGTCCAAAAATAGCTATCCAAGGGTGTATTCAGACTATAAAAAGTCTGTTGGTCTGGACCAAGTCCGCTTAATTTGGTCAGGATCGAGTCCTGAACCTTGTGGTTGGTCTGCATTCAGGCTGCCTTTCAATCGGACAATTCTGTTTCGAACCGAAGCTTGTAAACAAAAACCAAGAGACTAAAGATCTCTTCAGCCATTGGTCAGGAATCACAAAGTCGAGGCAAAGCAACAAGAGAAAGAATAATTGAAGTCCTGCACTGTGCAATCTTTGCCAGGTTAGTTCACTTCAAATTCAAACTTTATATTTGGTTGACCAATTTTGAACGCTTGTATCAACTTCAGGTACAACACTTTTTACTTGTGGTACGGCAGAAGCATGCTGCAAGGCGGTTATTGAGGAGATGTCGACTAAGAAGGTACGCTGCTAAGTGTTTATGACATAGATTGTCTGAGATGCAATCTGTATCACGTTCAGAGTTGTTTTAATGAGCCTGCATTCATCCGTTCACATTTCAATGACTTGCTGTGCCTCATTGTTGCTCTGCTACTCTGTTTTGGTTCAGTTGTTCAGCTTCAAGCATGGAGCCTTTTCAGACTGAGAAAACTGAAACGATTGGAAACAAACCCAGACCACCTCAAAAGATGGGTCAGAGAGGGTGTATTCAGACTGAAAATGGGTTATTGACTTTTGGGGGAAACGAACTTCGGTTCACTTTAAGTAAACCAAATGTGTCCAGTCTGAATACACCTTAAGATTCTCATCTGGAGGATCAAAGTTCTCTAGTTCAGTCCACACCATAGTTTGTGTGATCTTTTAATGTGCCGAAAACAATCTGAACATTTCAAGGCAGCAAACTGATCCACACCCTAGAGCTCTTGTGTTGATGTGCCCTTACTTCATGTTTACTGCTTATTTTTACAGGTTTCAAAAGCTGCTTTAACAAAACCTGTTCAGGTACTTTCACTGTAAAGGCCTTCTGTTTGTAGGTAATGAAGGGGAGTTTTAGCAGGAGAGGAACTCACAGGTACATCTTGTGCATTTAAAAAAAAGCAGATGTGACTCAAATTTTTCTGTTACTGTTGCCTTTTCCACCTGCTCGAATGTTGTGGAGGTTTGGAATGTGTCAGTTGCATGGTTTGGACTTAAATGTTAAAATCTTGTTGATACTGAAGACGCTTTGTTGCTTGTCATGCTTCTGATTCCTCATGTCAGGTATGCACTGGGAATTTTCACCATGACAAAGTGATGCATGTGCACCTAATGGCGGATTCCTGTCTGTAAGAGCATTACAGACCCACTGTTATCACCATTGGAGTTATTTTAAAAGCGTTCCCAATTGTGATTATGCCAACAAAAAAAAAAAGAAAAAGAAAAAAGCCTGTATCCTCTTCTCGGACACAGTTTCTGCAGAGCGGTAGGAGTTCATGGGAGTTCTGGGAGAGATGTTAGAGCAGAGCAATCCCCCACCCCCCGCCCATCCAGTGTATTTTCTACATCAAAAATACACTGTTTTTCAAGCTGCAGTTGTCCGTCTGCTCCTGATTCACAGCTATTTGAATAGAGCTTATTTTCATAATAGGTGTCCTCCACCAACAAAAAAAGGCCACAAGATTAAAAAACACCACAAACACAAGTTTCATTGAAGTGGGGGTTTAGGGGGCATGGCATTTGTGGAGGAAGGCCTCCAGGCAGATTTACCAGGTCAAGCACTACTCCTTGGAATAAGGAAATCTTTGTTAAATTATACTTTAGAATGCTTCCTTCAGATGAATGAAGAGTTAATTTGAAGTGCTTTTTATGTGATCAATACTTGCTGATGACTTGTTATGAGTGCATTCTTTGTTCCTCTTCTTGTAAACCATTGTCTCTTCTTATCACCCAGTGTAACGTGACACAGCTAAGAACTGGCAGTTCTGCTTCTCATTACAGCAGGCACTTCCCAGTATACAGGTAGAGTGACTCACTGGCCACACAGCTGCGCGTCTGCGTCGATTTCCCCACTTTTGTGCTCCACTAGCTCTCCTCCTGTCTTCACGAGCGTGTTGACTGCTCAGAAAAGCCTCACAGGTCCTCTGTGTGCCGAAAGCAGTGACTCACTCTGCAGAGGCACCTGGGTCAAAACAATTTCTTGGTGCCGGTGACGCCTTGCAGCGAGAAATTCCTTAAGCAAACAATCTGCCGTAAGTGACACGGCATGAAAAACATGTTTCTGTTTTGGTGTTTTTCGGCAGGGAAAGATTCCAGGCGCATGTTAACAGAGCGGCAACCCCAACCCGAGCTCTTTTCTAATGAAAACTTAAAGAAGTTTGACTGTAACTTTTTCTCTGTGTGGTTTCTCCTTCCCGGCAGAGACACAGCAGGGCGACTAGAACGCCACACACAGACCTCACACTACAGAAGCACGTCGGCGTCCCGTGTACTGACAGCTGTAGCACGCTCCAGATAAGATCCGGTTCAACTCCCAATAAGCATGCACTTCTCTGTTTGCTACTGCCACACAACCTGTCCCGCTTTGGCATGTTAATGTTAAGCTTTAAAAACAAATGTAGAATTCAAATCTGGCTAGCGCAGATTTGTAATTTATTTGTGAAACCTATAGGATTGGTCGTCTGGCGCCACAGCTTTGCTTTACCTCTGATGCAACTGTTTTTCTGTGTTTGTGTCCTTCACCTGATCATCCTGGGTGTTTACCATCTTCTTCTACTGCCCAGATTAGGCTAATCTATGAAATCAACAGCCTCTGCTGTAACAGGGAGCTCCCCTTTCTATCCTGTTTCTGCTGTTTGTTTTGAAGAAAACTAGGTAGGAAGTGGATTCTCTGAGAACTTTTTATTTCATATGAATTCCAAAGCAGTTAGTGGCAGAACCTTAATTTTAAATTAAAATAAATTAAACTGGACAAAGCTTTGTTCCTCGTGTAATTTATTTGTTTTATAGTATTTTTGGATGCTTTAGCCACATATTTCAATGTAAACTCTTTAATCAGTGGCAATGTAATTACTGCACCTCGCGACAGCCTTATCAGGCTCAACTTTGCAGTTCATCATTTTGAGCATGACTCTCTGGCATGCAGAAACTTTAGCGTGAAAAGCAGAAAACCTTTTTTTATTTACCATTTTCCACAGTAAAGTGAAATTCAAATCATATTTAGTTTTGCTGCATTCTGAATAATTAGATTAATTATAATGCTAAATTCTAAAACAAATATTTCAGATAAATTTCAATTAGTTCACATGGCAAGAACCCCAATGCTTTTCTAGTCGTCGCACAACAATGACGCAAACACACTAGTGGTCTACACCACGCATGCGCCGTGATAACAAATCGCTCAGTGGAAGTTAGGTTTAACTGAGTGGAAACGCTTGCCAGAATTAAATTGGACCGTACCAGAACACTCCATACCGGACCGGACAGCGGAAACAAGTGGAAACAAGGCTTTTGTGTACAAAATGTTTACTTACAATGATGTTTAAATAAACGTACCCACCTTTTCAGAGGGGGAGTCTCCTAGGGAAAGAAATGAAATACTTTGGAACCAGCTCCTAAACATGTCACACTGTGCTTCAGTCACTTGCGTAGCTAGAATGTTTTGTTTGGGGGGCCAGGAAAGGGCCAGGAGACTTTGGAAGGGTGGAAGATGAGAACAGCAGAATGGACTCCCTTTATAAATGAAAGGATCAAAAATGCATATTTCAAACAGTGTTGTTGTTGTAATTGATATTAAATTATTTTTCTTTTAGCTGAGGTGCTTCTATTAATGCTTAAAAAACTTGATTGATGATTTTTTTTAAATCTTTGTTAATAATAAAACTAATATTGACTCAAAAATGGAGGGGGCACACAAGTGACACGGCAAAGGTTTTTACAAAAGGCCCCCCTTGCCCCCCATAGCTCTGTCCCTGGCTTCACAGTCACTCAGTATCTTATTTTACTTTTCATTTTTACACTCGGTAATAGTTTTACTTTACTTTGATTTACTTTGAAAAGTAAAATCATGCTTGTAAAGCTTCCTGCAAGGCTTTGGCTCAGCTGTTGGGGCTTCCTGTATCACTAAAAACACACAATTCTAGTCAATAAAGGTTCAATTCTTTAAAGTAAAGTACTGGCTGAAATTTCTTCTATACCTTTTAGAAAAACAGAACATTGGTTTTAATACATTTTCCCCTAATCCTGCTTGCTCAGTCTGTACAGTATTTCATTTTTTGTTGTCTTTACTAAGCAATGCACACATCAAACTAAATTCTCAAACTGAGATTTCTGTGGGATAGCTCTCTATTTTCCATTCTGTTCATACCACAGACTTATTAAATATGCAACACAGATGTCTGTTTACCACAGATTCATTTATTTATGAAACAATACAATATGCAAACTTTTTCTTGTGATAATGAATAGGTGAACAGAAATACGAAAACATATTATTGCTGTTATTTCTGCCCATTTCACCCAAATAATGAAGCCATTCGTACATCCCTCCCCTCTATCGAAACAAAACAAAAAATCAATAAATAATTCAGGTAGCTAACACCAACAAATGTGGATTTCTCAGTCTAAACACAAAATATAGTCATAAAAAATGGACAAAACAACCTTGTTGTTATCTTTGGACTAATATATTTTTACTTTATTTTTAAAGTTTATTGATTTAGCCTACAATTTATGGGCTGAGAAGGATGAAATCTGAAACGACTAGCTTTAGACTTAATGGCATGTATTGGAAGACGTTGTTACAAATCTATAAATTAATTATTGGAAATGGTACTATAATATGCCAACTTATTTATATTTTCCCATTATGGGACCAGTTATAATCTGCTGGCTTTGTCATAATCCAAAACAAAGCCAGTGAGATGTCAAAAAGCTTCACAGAAGACACAGGGGGTGGATGACCTCTGCCCAGAATATCTTCATTTTTTTGGATGTTGTGGGCTTGTGTTGGGCAACATACCTTTGTGACATCGAGTGGCTGTCAGGGATTTCACCTCTGGACCGACAGAGCGACATGATGGTCCTTTAAAAAAAAAAAAAAAGTCGAGGCATCTCTGCTCTAGATAGGTGGAAAAAGATAGGTAAAATGATTTTCTACAACGATTTTCATTTATTATTTTAATATTTATCACTAATTATATTCTTTCTACAGTAAAAAGGAAATTATAACTGTCAATGTTGTCTTTTGCTACAATTTCAAATCTGCAATTACGTTTTATAGGTCAAGTTCAGCATATCAGCTATCGATACGACAATTAAATCACAAGCTCTTTTCTGTCCTTTCAGAGAAGAGCTTTGGCTTGTTAGGGACCATGAAAAAATCTACACCCTCCAAACAATGTTAAAACCAGACATGACAGGCATTGGAAGTTTCTAAAATGGACGATCTCACCTCACACAACAAATGGGCACATCCAGCAAAGATGAAAACGTGGAAGATTTTGGGGTTTCTAACAAGCTCACTTTTTTAACTTCTGGTCTTGTTAGATTTGAACTGAAAAAAAAAAAGTTGGACTGTCATATTATGAGATGGCCACTTTTACCAAGATCCTTAAATCATTTCAGGTCTAATTTAGAGCTGATAATATTTTGGTTATATTCTGGCTCAAGGATCCTGCAACTGAAGATCCTCTTTAGCACAAAAAAGATCAGCTGTGTGATTTTTAAGTAACACTACGTTGTAAGGTTATTGATCACCATTTTTCTACATGTTTCTCCTAAACTGCAAAGCATTACAGATTACTTGTCATTATTTGCTTAGAACTGCAATGCCTTATGCTAAATTACTTTTGTATTACTTCTAAATTTGTTTTATTTACATAGCTGCAGGGGATCTAAAGTGACAAACGATATTACATTTATGAAGTTCAATAATGGTAACAAATTGTCCCTTATTTTGGAGAAAGTATAAAGCACAAGAGCTCAATTAGAGAGTCAACTCTCAACTTTGTCTGGTTTGTTCATAAAATGAAAATATGAGTTTTTCATACAAAAAAGAGAAAACAGGGACCAAGTAGTGAACTTAAGACCTGTGTCCACCAGAAAAACTAAAACAAACGGAACCTAAGAATGGAAAACATTTTTCCAGCTTGCAAATAAGTTAAGAGAGAGCAATTGTCTCAATGAAAACAAGAATATACATCTGACCCTAAAAGAAATTCAAAGGTTTGATGCCCAAAAGAAATTTGGCAAAGTAATTTAGGTCCAAATTAATTTCTTTAAAGCTCAGACAGTCTGACCACAAGCAGAAAAAAGATTTAGTCTGAAGGATGTTTTTCATCTACTTTTCCTTCATTGTCTTGCAGCTTTGAACAATCACATTTTTGTACAGTTAGTACAGGGTTCTGCAACCTTCAACACCGAAAGAGCCATTCGGGTCAGTTTCTCACTGACCACAACCCAGAAGGAACCGCAAAGTCTCAATTCAGCCTTTAGAAAAATAAGACACTGATTTGTATGTATTTTATTGTTACCTTTATGATAAATATAAATTAACTGTTGTTTTTTTAATAAATAAAACAAACATAAGGAGAAAATAGCTTTTCTTACTTAAAAGATGAAACAGTTTATTACTTTTGACAGCAGTTCACATGATTTCCTTTCAAAATAAAACGCAGCAAATGTAGTAATAGGTAGGGTAATAGTAGTAAAAGCAGTGATAAAAACAAACAACAAAACAAAACAGTTTATTCTACCATTAGTGTGCATCTCAGGCAGAAATTTGTGAATCTAACAAACCAAAATTACATCGGAGCTAATCAAGAGACCTTTACTGTATTTTTTTAACCACAAGTTGCACTTAAAATCCTTGAATTTGTTCCAAAAATAGCAATATAAGTACAAATTCTGGATGAGCTTAGTGATCTCCAACTGATTTTCTGTGGTACATAAATCTGTAAAAATGCTTGTGATGCATACTGTCCATTTGAATTTGTTTACTTTAAACTTTTTTTTTTCAATTTAAAGTTAGTTTTTTTAAATTAAAACCTTTTTATTTTTCTTTAACCAGAGAGCCATAGATGGATGAGTAGAAGCCGCGGTTCAAGCCTTAGGTTACAGACACCTGGGTTCGTCTGTTGTAAAACATGAGTAGTCTTACACTTTTTTTGTTGAAGCAAAAGTAGAATGTTTCTACATTACTTAGGCAATAAATTAAATCCACAAATGAATGCACCAGCAATTTGTACTTCAAAACTCATTAGAAACTGTGATAAACAGCCCTGAAAAGAGCTACTAAATGCAGCACAATGACCGCATTAATGAAAAAGCAGTATCTGTAACTACATATACTGAATATTGCAAATTTGGTGATTTATGATTTTGACTTGTTCATAAACTGCCCGGCAGCTGTTCAATCACTTCCTTTTGGTTATCACCTGAACAAACGGTTCAGAAAGACCTTGGGGGAACTGCCCACTTGATAATCTCAGCCTCCTCCCCATCTAGAACGTCAAACACTGTTTATATTGTTGGAAAACACCCTCTGTAAAAATGCAAAGGGTATTTTTTTGGCTTTTAAACTTGAACTTGGAACCAGAGAAATAACATAAAAAAGCCAGTTTCAAGCTTTTATGTCTGAAGAATATGTATTTAATTTTTTGGGGGTTTTCTACTCACAAGGCGAATGATGAATCAATTATTATTTTTTTCAATTTTTGGACGTTAAGAGAGCCACGATACACCATGATCCACATGTGTCCACCTTCATGTCTTCTGGAGCCACTCCAAGGAAATACATCTTAACAACAACGTCATAATATGAGTTCAATCACAGTTAGTGATGTAATAAAACTGCAAAGATTTTACTTTACATATTTTTTATTTTAAATTTAATTTGACCAAAAAAAAACAGAAATCTAAAACCAAATAGAACCTTTAAACCACTAAACAAACACGAGGATGTTTCAACATCCCATAAATAAACATGGCACGCATTTATACATCTAGTTTACAAATTACAAATATTTGGAATGCCTTAAACTCCAGCATTGTAACTTCAACATGCATGCATGCATGCATATGTGCACTATTACCCACATATCTGCTTTTGTTGTTTTCATCCTGCACACAACTCCTTTAGTGTCTATTTATATGACAATGAAGGCAATACTGAAAGCCTCTGAGGAGCCACTGTCTGAAACCATGCTTTATTATCCCAGCCTGAAGAATTGTTATGTCTCCCCTCTTTTTTTGAAAGCCAGCTTTTTCAACTGAAGGGTGACTGTTCGGAACGGCAATAAACTGACCTTCAGATGTGGTCAGACAACATGGCCAATACCCAAATTTGTTTTTAGGATCAGTCTTTACTTTGCAGGCCAAAAACCACAAGCCCCTGCTCTATATTCTTGCTGCTTCCAATGTTTCTTGTTACCACTCAAACACAGGCTTGGTTTCTGGTACTGTTGAACCTCCAGGACCACTGAGTCCCACGTTTGGAATTGGCCGCTTTAAAGCTGTCACCGTTTCCAGTGATGATTTAATTTCTTGCACAGCTCAACATGTCAGCCAGAGAGAACTTTCCAACATAAGCTTCTGCAGACTGTCATGCTGATCGGGAACATACTGCATTCATCTGAGTTCATTTGTAAGTGCAGCAGAATGGAAGCAGATGGCATTGTGGAAGGGAAAGCTGTTTCTAACTGTGACGCACGGTGTGCCCTCCAGCACACAATCGCACACACCAGCGCAGATAAGAGTGATACAGGTTAGTGTAGGCAGGTTGACACACTGAATGTATCACTTTTCTGTGAGACAAAAAGGGCAGTGCATGTGAGCAAACAAAATTGGTGTTGGTTGTGTAGCTGCTGCTGTGGTGGGATGTAAGAATGCAGCTTGGTAGCCTGAGGAAAGGAGATCTGTGCATAACGACGAGTGACGTGTGTGTGTGTCCACGTGTGTGTAATGGTGCCGGCAGTAGGAAAAAGCAGCATGACTCATCACACGGAGACGTCAGCGCTCAGTTATCTGACGTCTACAGCATTGCGTCGCATGCAAACTAATGCTCACACACATCCATGCACACCAATAAATGTTACAAATACTCATCTCAAAGCTAATGACTGGCAAGATTTAAACCAGACGTGTAATATTTAACCTTCAGGGAGTATACAAAACTCATTAGAATTTTTTATGGAGTCATTATACTTGAAAGTATCTCAGATGCTGCAAAAACAGCCTTGGAAAAGAGCTTTGTCCTTTTGTCTTTCAAAGCTCCTCTGATGGGATTGACCTATGCCAGTGTCACTGGCTTGGGTTCAGTAAAGTCAAACTGAAGATGATTAGTGTTCCTCTTTTCTTATGTGTACGATGCCAAAATCCAGCAAACAATTGCCGCTTACTCAGTGGCATTTGTCAGGTAAGACAGGACTTAGTTGCAGGGATGAAAACGGCTCCTTTAAGGAAGCTGGATGTGTGTTTGTTAGTTCACAAAGATGATCACCGAGATATCTGAAACAATCACCTTAATGCCACTTCTGCCTGTTGTGCAAATCTAGAAATTCAGATAGTGAATTGTCACCTTCCTCTAAAGACCCGCATCAGTCATCTGTTGATCTATTCTAAAAGCGTTCCTAGTCGTCTTTTAATTATGATCATGTTGTTTTTAGTCGAGCTAAAAAAAACTTGTGTCGTTTTCTAAGACATAGTTTCTGCAGAGCAGCAGGAGTTCATCCAAAATTTCCCTTTGAGTTGTGAGTGGGACTGTTGGTTTGAAGTAAGCCCGCCTCTACGTCCCACCATCCATCACCCGCTATCTTGTAGCCCCTCACAACCCCAACCTAACGTTACCAGGGCAACAAAAATGGTGAGCAATGTTGGAGCTATCCAGTCGTACAGTTTTGATCCAGATGCCAGCTCAGACGAGGAAAACAAAGACGTACATGGATCTATTTGTCTACAAGGGGGAAGCATCCGAATGGGGCGGAGCAGGGAGCTTGTTTCCTGCTGTTGTAGCTTCTACTTCACAACTTTTACACTAGCTTTTTCCGATGGCTTTTTTTTTTTGTCTGATCCTGATTCATCACAATTTGAATAAAGAAATGTAGAAATTTAATTTTATGCTTAAGTTTCTTTATATGTGTCCTCCATCACCAGAAAAATGCCACAAGAACATGTTAAAAACATGTTTAAAGTGGGTCTTTAAAATATGTGAAAAGATACAAGTTGAAAATAAAGCTTTTGCAGTACAGATGCCCACAAGTTGTAATCTGTGCTTCAAAGTTCTGTCTCATAAAAATAATAGGCCCACAAGCACAATAACAGCTGTCCTTTTATCCTGCGATTAATTTGCAAAGTGATAACCCAGAGATGGTGACATTTTCTCTGCGGGGTTATCGGGTTTCAACTCATGGATGTGTGACAGCTCAGGCTCAGGAGGGAAATTATTTTCTGATTAACATCTTATTGATGACATTTATTCCTATAACAAAATGTCACTGGTACAAACATTGATATTCACTACACTAACATGAAGCAAACATGTGCCTCTGAAGGTAAAAACACTTTTGTTCCATGTCTTCAGTGAACTGAGCAGCGGGGATTAATAATGTTGAAACCGCAGGAGTGTCGTCTTTCAAGGAGCAGGGATGTTGGCTCCTCTGCTCAGAGAGTAACTTAAAGAGCTTTGAAGTTTTAAAGTGGATTTAAAAATGGACGGAGAGCTTGATTATATAATCAGCAGACACTGCATCTGTGTGAAGTTAGAACCAGTAGGCTTCATATTAAACTGTAAGGCAATGAAGCTAAAACTCAGTTCCTAGAATAAACAGGAAACTTCTAGTTAATCAAATCATACAAACTTTACAAGAATCTGAATTATTCATTGATTATGGATTTAGATTGAGTTGCAGGTTAAAATCCTCTGGTTTGTCGATGCCACAGACATCTGCAAAACAGACTTCTCTCAACATACAGCAAATGTTTTTGTCAAAACACAAACAATATTGTGTAAGTAATTGAAGCTTAGGGTTTTGAACCAACAAAATGAATAAAATCCAACTGAGATGCTTGTCATTGGCTTTTTTATAGCAGTTAACTACTATCATTGACATGGGCTTTGGGTTTAACTCTTTAAAACTATCTGATACAAGTTTAAATGTACAAGCTTGGCTATTTATGAATCAAACTTATAGCTTGCTTTTGTAGCGCTAGCTATCTTCCATGAAATAGCTGTATCTCGCTGCAGCTATTTGGTGTTGGTTGAGCCTTTAAAGTGCCACTCCAACTGTATTTTTTTCCATTGTATAATCGCTCCCAGTGGTCTTTTAATTATGATTATGCTTAATTATGATTATTTTTAGTCAAAGTCAAAAAGAGCGTTTTTATGACACTTTCTGCTGCCCAGCGGGAGCTCATAAGAAATTTTCCTCTAGAGTTGTAGGTGGGGCTGTTGGTGGGGAAGTTAGCTAATTTCCCATCAGCACTTTGTTTACATTCTCTCCCGCTAACTTATAGCACCTCACAGCCCAAGCTAACAGCAAATAAAAAAAAAATAAAAATCGGCGAGTGAATCAGCGCAATCTAGCTAGATGGCAGCTCAGACGAGGAATATTAAAAGACATTTATAGATCTATTTGTCTGCAAGTGGACGCATCATAATTGTAGTGGAGAAAGGAGCCTTTGGCCCTACTGCATCACAAACCCGAACTTTTTCAAAGCATGCATTTTCATCTGCTCCTGATCCATCATGATTTGAATTATGAAATATTCAGAAACACAGTTTTAATCTTCGATTATTTTATACATGTATTCTATTATAAGAAAAAATGCTACAATAACAGGTCAAAAACACGTTGTTCGTTGGAGTGGGTCTTAAAAATCAAATTTATGCCATTTTTAACTATGGTTTTTTGTTTCAGTGCTTAACGTCTTTATCCATCAGACGGTTAATGTCCACAGGAATTGTGGACATTAAATGTGTGGCATTCACACATCCATCCTTCAAACCTTAGAGCCCACTGACTCTTTTTTGGGAGTCATAGGGTTGCTTGAACCAACGCAGCTATTGTTGACCTGAACAGATCATCAGTCTATGGCAGGGCCACACAATCACCTGCGAGGGCCATCTCGCTGTGAGGCGAGGGTGCTAACCACTGCCCCACCTTGCAGTCTGCAGCATATATCCTCCAACTGGAAATAACTACTGTCCATGGTGTACGTCCTCAACTTTATGGAGTTATGTGGGATCAACCTACTGCTAACAGGACTTTATCCGATGTCTTGACAAGCAAAAATTTGATGTAAAAATCAATACAGGGTATTTGTGGCTGAGCTGGTGTGCATCAAACTGCCCTCAGCAAAATTTGTTACAGATTATATGATGAATTTTGTGGTGGTTGACAACAGTGGATGCCATGAGTCTAATTTCATTTGGGTCACTTCAGTAAGAAAAAACAAAACAAAAACACAGGAAAGAGAAGCAGCTGAAAGGCCCTGTTAGGTCAGTTTCTTGATCTCCAGCTCAAAAGAGTCTGCTTTGCAGCAAATTAACTAGTAGCAGGCTAGTAAAAACAGATGTGACGTCTCAGCAACGCCAGGATTATAGTTAAGCTTCTTTGCAGGGCTGCATTGAGGCTGTGTGTCCATCCAAGAGTCAAAACAGTCACTTGACTGAACGACAGCAGCAGTGGACTTCTTTTGAATGCGGATGAAAAAAAGAAAAACCCTCACAAATCCTCTGGGATTTTGTCTTCTCATCCATCGTGCATGCTGCATTTATTACGGTATATTATGCACTGTCTGTGGCTGTAACCATAGAAACCAGGATGAGGCACATGGCTGGCCTTTCCATCAGTTATGTAGGTGACGTCAAAGTGACCCGTGTTTATCTGTCAAGAGAGATTTTCCTTTTATTCAGATCTGTTACAGGTCTGGGTAACAGATAACAGGATCGCTCAAACACACTAACATACACATTCATAAGAAGGATTTTATCATTTGAGAGCCATACAAAACTCACTAATAAGGAATGGAAATTCCTCCCATCGCACAACGAAAAATGTATTCTTTTCATACCTTTAATATGAATATGGAAGTCGAGTCTATGACTTAACATAAAAAAGTAAAAACATTGCTTAATGCTAGATGCAGATTAGAGTAGACTGCATGTTTGGTATATTTCAGTTGGGGTCATGTGCGTGTGTGAGTGTATGTGGGAGTGTGGCCCTGCGACAGACTGGTGACCTGTCCAGGGTGTACCTACCCAACAGTAGCCGGGTTAGGCTCTGGCAGCACCCTGACCCAGAAAGAGATACAGCAGGTTAAGTATATGGATGGAAGGAATGCAAGAGCTGCAGATAAGATGAGTTTTCTGTGGAATAATCTTTTAGAACCAACACACACAAATAATGTTTTTATGTCTGAGATTAAATATCCTGAAAGCAGCATAACATTTCTTACACTATTATCCTTATTTTCAAATTTTATTATAATAGCTCTACAAACTTTTATGGACTTCTTATGATTAAAAAGAAAACTATATTGAACTGCAAAAAAGGAAAGAAATTCTGAAAGGTAATCGCATTTAAGTTCCAACAAAATCATCAGAGATAGTGAACAGCTTTCACTGATAACAACCCCATAGATGCTCTTCCAGACAGTTGTGTTTTATTTTCTACACAATAATTAGTTGGTATATGCTGGATTTTGTTTTTCTTGTTTTTATCTCACCTCTTTCTGACCCTATTTAACCCGAGTTATCAGTGTGATCTAGTATGGCTTAAGGTTCACTGCCTCTACATTGCTGACCGTACAGGGTTAACCCTGATGTTACCTCCCTAAGCCACAAATCCTGCTTTAGTGCAAAGTCCAGTTAGTGAGCTACAGTGAATGTTTCGAGAGAGACTGGCTGCATGCATCCAGACTGGATTCGGAACCTGTTTTAATGAATTTAGTGCTGTCCGAGCCACAAACTGCAGCCAACGGCTCACTTTTTTTTTTTTTTTCTTCAGAAAATCTGTTTTTAATCTCATCAAACATCGAGCTCTGTCTGTATTCTGAGGTTGTGTTCCGTTTTTTTTTTTTTTGGTTTTCTACACCTCAATTTTGAACTAGAAAAACTAAAATAGAAAAAGTAAAAGAAATGAAGATTTTCTTTTGAAATGTGTTTATTTAAACATGTTTTAAGCAATGACTGGATCTATAACAACAACAACAAAAAGATGACAAAGTAGAGTTACAAAATAACAATTAAAGAGAAAAAGACAAAGAAAATACAAATTATGATACAGGTTAGGTATTTAACCAACACAAACACGTGCATGCACATGCACATGCACATGCACATGTAACAGCTCTCACCTTTACCTCTCATCTCAAAACAAACATCTACAAATCCCTGAAGGAAATCTTAAACAGAACAAAATGAATTTACATTTAGTTTGCTGTAAACCAAAGAAATAAGAAGTCTTAATTATTTGCTCTACGTGATTCAAGAAAGCCCTTCAAAGTTTATGAAGAAACAAATGCTGTTCACTCAAATAGGAGTTTTCTGCACCTGCCATTCCCTTTGTCTCCAGTTTCCTGTTTTCAAGGACACACGCTGAGGGTATTTGTCAAGTCTCCAGCTATTGAAAATCCCTTACTACTCTCAAAAATTGTGTTAATTTCTTTTTTAATATTCCCAAATATCCCATTTTTATGATAAAGTAGCTGTGATCTTTGTAAAGTTTTCTTTTAAGTGTTTTTTTCTTCTTAAATTACTTTCTAGTTAGTGTTTTATATTTGTCTGAAATTGACAGACCAAAGAGAAAGAAACATTTTATGGGAAAAAAAAGTTTCTTAACTGGAAAGATGAACGTTTTTCTGATGAAAAATCTGCTACATTTCTACAAAACTCAAATGAGCAGAAACGTTAAAACTGTTACGTCTTTGTTTCTTAGACAGCTTCCCTCTTATGTGTCCAGAGTGGACGTAGACAGACTGACTTGAACAGTCGCTTTCTGGACACTGACCAACGCTGTGCTTGCAGGTTCAGGTTTCACGGGGTTTTTTACAAACGGATCTGGCTGTGCCGACCAGCCACTGTTTCCTGTTTGCACTAATAAGACCCCAGGGGCTCATTGGCTGAGCAAAGTGCAGAAGCACATTGGTGTTAGGCTTATCACCGGTGACCCGCATGACATCTTAGCTCTTACAGATCTGACCGCAAGCTGCGTTTTAAATTACCAGTCAACAGCTCATCACTTTGATGTGATTTAACAGATAATGGAAGTTAATTTCTCACTTTGGTTTCTTGTTGTTTAGGACATAAATCCATCTGGTGTCCGGAATGCTGTTGAGTTTTTCACATGGTCATAAGGACATCATACCATCTGGGTTTTGAGTGTGTGTCTGTGTGAAGAATAACGCACCATTTGTGTGTATGATTGAAACTCAGGATGGGGATGTGGCACATTTACTTTATTTTGTCTGTACTTGAGCAGAAACACGAGTGACTCATCTCTCCCCAGATGTGTCTCATTTTGTGTGAGTCACGAACAGCAGAGTGGATGTTTCACCCTCGCAAGAAAAGAATCGATAGATGACGAGTGAAAGGGTTAAAAGGAGCTGTTTGCAAACTCTGACCACCTCTAAATGCTACTCAGATATTCTGTCTGACAGCAACTGACAAATAACACATATTTTCCCAATGTAAAAGTGCCCATTATAGAAATAAAAAAAAAATCAACTAAATATTCAATATATTGTATTTTTGCAATAGATTTTGTTGTGTCAAATTAAGAGACATGTGCCCTACAAAAATATAGTCAACTGTTATTACATAAATACATTTATTTTGACCAAATTTACTGCAAAGAATGTGGAAATTTTGAAAGGTTGAATAAAACGTGTAGTTGCAAGGTAATCCATTTGAAATACTCGAAATTTGTGAGTTGATCCCTGTTTTTTTGCTTTTTAGTCAAATCAGGCAGGCTCATGTGTTTAAGACAGCTTTTGTCTGCAAATGTGCCGTCTGAATGCAGATCCTCCTCCTTTGAGCTGCAAAATAAACACATAAACAAGAATACGAGTTTAGGGCAAATTTCAAAGTTTAAACAGTCAAATTTAGCTTAGATTAGAGCAGATGGAAGAAAAAAACAGGAAAATTAAATGAATTTTTGGGCCAAATCTGTTTAATTCCTCAAAGTTTGCTATTTTTGTTGATTAACGTTATTTTGAAGCTCATTATAAATACAACATTTGAATTTAGTGTAGTCAGACGGCAGTATGTCCACAAATTAGGCTTTGTTGTAAGTAGATTTTACTAAAGTGTTATTTGAGTATATTCCAGCATGGAATTAACCGAGTTTTCTTTTGTTTGGCAGCAGCTGCCAAACGAAAGTACCAACAAGCACAATTACATTTGCGGAAAATGTTGCTATGTTGCAATGATTGAAAAGCCTTTCTGCAGACAAACAAATCACCACACAGTTAAATGTATCATAAAAAACAGAGCAGATCTGTCAGCTTCAAAGCTCTCTGTAAGATGTTCTCGGTAGCAGGAGCATAGTGAAGAAAAGCTTTTTTCCCCAGCTCTGTGTGAGCAAAAGGCACAACAGTATCAGATCATTTGATCTCCATGAGTGAGATTCAACATTTCTCCTCTTGAGTAAGGAACATATGTAAGAGGGTAGCAGCAAACTAACCATGGCCTTGTAAATATTAAATATAAATATGTAAATGTAAATATAAGTATTAATGGGACTGCCTCTGAATAACCAGGGAAGGCCACTGTACTCTTGTGTACAAGTCACAGTGATGTGTCATAGATTTACAGTTAGTTGGACCTCAAAGCAGAACAAAACATCGTGTCCAACATTCGAAGACATGACAATGGAGCATTTATATACAGAATGTCACCATAATCTGTCACAGACAAAATGGTAGCAGCAGCGAGATGTTTTTTTTTTTTTCTCCAAAAGAAAAGCAATGCATATTTAATGTATTTACAAGTTTTTCTGTGTGTAGTTTAAAATTGAGGGAGTCATCAATCCAGACACCGAGTAACTTCTATTCATTACCTACCTCTGTGATGTTTCTTTCAAGGGTGGACACTACAGGAAAAACTTCAGAAACTTTTTTTGGAATTAAAATACATCCACTTGGTCTTGTCTGCATTAAGAACTAATTTTAAGTGACTGAGTGAATGCTGGACAACAACAAAGGCTTTCTGCAGAGTTTCAATTGCCTGAGCTTGAGCTGAAAATAACAATAAATAACTGTGTCAACAGCATAGAAGATGAATGGGAGGGGGCCCAAAACAGAGCCCTGTGGAATCATAGAAAGAATAGAAATAAAGAGAACTAATAGAAAGTAGAAATGTTTATATTTAACACATTCTGTTATTTAAGTAGTTTAAAAACCAACCAACTGCATGCTCTGACGATCCAAAGCTGATATGTCTGTTTTTCAGGACAGCTTGGTCAACAGTGTCAAAAGCTCTTGAAAGATCAACAAAGACTGATGCACAATACCGTTTTTTTATCTAATGCTTTAAGAATATGATTTACCACCTTCATGCAAGCTGTCCTGGTACTGTGTTTTTCTGTTTGGAAAGAAAATCCTTTGAGCTCAGGATCTGCTGACAATTTTTTTTAAAAACAAGGCTCAGTTAAGTCTGGTCTAGGAGGTTTTCTGGGATCTAGTGCTTTTAAAGCATGACTCACTTCATGAACTGTAAAATATACAAAGTTAAGACTTTCTGAGACCCTTATGAAGTTGTTTTGGAAACTTTGTGCGAAGACAACAAGCGAAGACAATTTATGATGTGAATTAGTTCAAACTAAATCAATTAAAGTTGACTTTTCTGGACATTTGAAATTTGGTCTGGTAGGGAGATTGACTAGCTGCTTGAGATTATTAGCATCACAGAATAATTTACATGCACCTGAAGTTGCCTTTAGCCAATCCCAGTTCAAATCTCCAGCCAGAAGTAATTCTGTATACTTCAGTTTTGCCAAAATGTGTTTTAATGAGGATAATGCCTCTTTTGTAGCAGATGGAGGTCTATAGCATCCAACAACTGCGATAAAAAGTGAATTTGCACTGTCCGCATTCAAGGATAAAAACTCCAGTTGTTTCCTGATCAACTGGGACAAAACAACAGTGTCATTAAATCTGGGTCTTAAATAAATAGCAACACTGCCTCCCTTTTTTGGCCTGTCAGTGCCATAAATGTTGTACCCAATTATGTCAATGTCTTCATTTGTAATGGATTTGGTCTGCCAAGTTTCTGCAATTACAACCATATCTGCATCTGTAGACCTACCCTAGATTCTAACCATGTCCATCTTCGGCTAAAGCGGCGCACATTACGGTGTATATATTTGAGTCCAGACAAAGATTTAAAATCGGAAGCGGTCTGAGAAATTTGTAGCTCGGGGCCAGGATTTGGTTGGATATCTGCAGACAAAAGAAGAAGTTAAACAATAAACAGTTTTCATTTAACATTTGATGTAGTTCCAATATTTTGATGCTTTGAAGCCAAACAAAGCCTAGCATTTAAAGAAAGGGTGAAATGGTTGTATAGAACAAAATACACTGAAGTTTAGACAGGTCCCTGGTTAAAGTGGGCATAACATTTACATCAGACTCCAGCTGTACAGGTGACTGCTCTGAGTGCATGAAAGCTGCAGGACATGTACTTTTGAAACAAGTAGATCAAAAGGATTTGTAAAAGTCCCCTTACTATGTGTCCAGGAGCTGTTGTTTATACTTAGATCCAAAAAAAAGCCAGCAGGCACACAAGGATAGTGGGAAATGCCATCATTTAAATGACAAAAACACCCCACAGAAATGATCAGTAGAGACCTCTGGCTTTTAACTAAATGCCACTGGTTTGACATAGTGCAGGTTTCAGGGGGTTGTTGCAAATTCACATTCAAGTCTGTTAGATCCAGGGGGGTGAAGAAAGACAAGATTCAGGTCTCAGGTTCCAGAAGGATGGCACTGAGCGAAGCCCAGGTAAATTTGTTCCAGAAGGATGGTACAGGATGAGGCCCTTGCTCTTGGCTCATAAAGGATGTTAGCTCCAGGAGGATGGTGCAGGATAAGGCTCAAAAATAAAACATACAATATAAAATGCAATAAAACTTTTAAAAGATGTAGTAAGAGATGCAGAAAAAATTCTTTAAAAAAATAGAAAAATATTGAAAAAAAAGAGAAAAGTCAGACAGACATTGAGCAGACAAGGGACATGGATTGTAGAAGACTAAAGACAAAGGCTGTAAAATCAACTAAAAATGTCATTTTAAAGCATCAACAAGGGTTACTTCTCAGGACATGTGTCTAGATTACAGCCAACGTGCATATTTGTGTGATATTTATTTGACCCAAGTGTCTAATGAAACAAAACATTTATTTTAAGTCACAGTCAAACTGATCAAACTGTCAAACTTATGTGTGACTTGGTATAAAAAGGTGCAGTATGGTTTAGCATCAGATGTCATGCTGTAAAAACAAAAAGATAGACTGAAATTCACATCTTTGGAGTAAACTTCAATCATCTGTGCAGAGCAGGGACCTGTCCCCAGTCTCTGAGGACTTGGATCGTTTGTCAGTCCTTCACCTCAGATGGTGGCTTGAGGCCTGCAAACATGGTGGAGAAGGAGTAATCTGATCCCACCTGCTGACAGAGCTGCGTGCTAACAGGGAATACAGCTAATTCTTAGACAAACATAAATTGTGTCACTGAAACAACCCGTTGGAATAATTCATGACCCGACACAGCTCCCAGCGCTATCGTTTTGCAGGAAACCCCCCACAACGTGCAGGAAGCTGAACTTCGTATTGTGTAAATTTACTTTTGTTGGAACAAACAGGATTCTTCTAAAGGTTCACATACTTGCAACTGCATTGATGTTGCTGTTTTGCAGCTGAAATTGTGTCCCTTTTGTTTTGTATTGTTACCACCAGTAATGTCCGTCTCCACACACACACACACACACACACAACACTGTAAGCAGAGCCTCCTCAGAGGAGCTTATAATGGACAATTGTTTGGCATAGGGAGAAAGAACCATGATTGAAAAAAAAAAAAAATTCCCCTGATTTACTTTAAATAAGCTGAATGTATGTAGGTCGTAGTTTGTAATTTCTGTCTGAGCAAATGAGAAAAACTATGACATACTTCCATCCAGTGACTTCATCCATGCAGAAAGCATGGAGCAGCAAAATACTGATTCAAATTAGATAGAAAACACTGTTTTGAGTAAATAGAAATTAGATGACATTAGATAACATTTCATGATAAAACTTAAAAAAATTAAGATATAAAATAAGAAATACCAATATCAAACAAGTTTTCTTATTTAATTTGTCAACTGAATTTGTAAAAATCCAATCTTCACATGCATTATCTTAAATGATCTGCATTTAAAATAAAAAAGACCACAGGGTCAAATAATTAGTCACATGTAGGAGAGTTTTTAAAGCTTGAGCACAGAAAAGAAACATCTAGTGTACCTGTTGATTGTATATCTATCTATCTATCTATCTATCTATCTATCTATCTATCTATCTAT
>BSAI01000030.1:28719618-28737388 GCA_036245035.1 Adrianichthys oophorus | reverse complement strand
TCTATCTATCTATCTATCTATCTATCTATCTATCTATCTATCTATCTCTCTCTCTCTCTCTCTATATGCATATAGATAGATAGATAGATAGATAGATAGATAGATAGATAGACATACACACACACACACATATATATATATATATATATATACATATTCATACATATTTAAGGTTCCAACGTTTAAGTTTGGTAAAACCTCAGAACAGAAGAAAAAAAAACAGCTTAAGTACCTTATGACACAGGAACAAATAATAAAAATAATAATAATAATAACTAACTTGGAAAATTGAATATTACTTCATTAAATCCCTGAATTTATATTATTTTAACCTCCTGAGACCCTGCGTCCTCATACAAGGACATTACATTTGTGCCTCCTAGCACAATGATACTCATTCTTTCAAATCTTAGATGTTATCTACATTTAGAAACACTGCCCCCTTCATCCTGTGGTGACATCACAGAATTACACCAGTATCAGTGGGAAAAAATGGCAGGAATGTCAGCAAATGTCTTCTACAAGAGTTCCCGGAAGAAAAATACTCCAGGTAAAAATTGTATCCAAATTTCATGAATGAAACCAATGTTCTTTTGAAAAATACGTTTTCTAGTTTCATTTTTTTATTGACTCATTTTATTAGTTGGTTGAAGCTAGGACATAAGTAAAATTGATGTCCTCATGCGAGGACATATTTTTTTTTGCAAAAATGACTCTGTACAAACTCACACTTCAGGTATTATGGCTATTAGGTCCTACTTAAATCAAACTGCAATAAGAAATACAAAATGCACATCACAAAAAAGCTCGGGTCTCAGGAGGTTAAAGATTTATTTTATCATCATAATTTCAACTGATTTTTTTTTGCTTTACCTTTACTAATTTACCATTTTATAAATAATAGTTCTGCCTTTGTTCAATTTAAAACTATTTGTGTGAAAACAGTTCATCATAACCACAAAAAAACGTGTTTTTAAAATGAAAATTTAAATAAATCAATCAATATTTAAGTGAATCAGATTGTCCCATTATGAAACATGTGCCACAGTTAAATTCTGCAGCAGTGAAGACACATCCCATCCTTCCCTAATATCTTTTATAAGATCCAGAGCCCAAAATTCTTTTAGTTTTTCTTTTTTTTTAATGCACTTAAGTGTAACAGAGATTTGTGTTGTGGTTTGATGCCCAAGTTGATGCCCAAGTCAAAAAATTTCCTACAAAAAAATAAAATAAAAGAATCTAACTTACTGATAATTTTGCTCCATCTGTGGTCCCAAAGCTTTGTCATTGCTGATACACAGGACCTCCAAAAGCTTTGCTTAGACCCTTAGATTTAACTAAATGATGGGGTCAGTATATTAACTGACATTCATGCCTCCCTTTTTCTTTCTTTGTTTTTCAGAGAGCCTGATATTTCAGCATGGGCTCCTATTCTCTACCAGCTGCAGCTGCTGGACAGCAGAGATAAACCAGACCCACTGACTCTGCCCATCGCTGACCGCATCCGCATCGGCAACCAGAAACGAGAGCGAGGAAACTTTCATTTCCAGAGGGAGGAATACAGCTTGGCCGCCATGGCTTACTGTGTGGCTCTGGAAGTGCTGACCACTCGCAGCACAGGTATTCCAGCTTTAAAGCAACAATAAATCGCTGAAATTGTGTTGAAAAATGACATTACAAACCAGATTAAAGTGTCACCAAACATAAAACAGTAACTGGTTCCCAGACCAAGCCCACATTTCCCTGCCATCCTTTTATATGGAGTGACACAACAGACACACCACTCCACAGCACCATCTATCTGACCCCATGTATTTCAGCTCAGCATATCTGTTTTTACGTGCTTCTTAAGCATAATCAAAGCTAATCAGTTTTCTTCCCCCAATTGCTTCAATCAATGACAAGGCCAAGAAGAACGGAGAGACGATTGCAGCTGAACAAGTCACTAAAGAGACAAACATGAACTGCTTCATAATGTATTAATAATGGCTGAGCAGTGCGTGACTCAGGAGGGGCACTCGAGAGGGGGGTTTGTCGGAGCATCCTGATCATGTCATTAGAGGATGAACAGCAGGAGAATATGAGGCAGACAGGCTCTCAATGGCTTTTTTTACCATTATGAACTGACCAACCAAAAGGGGAAAAAAAACTGTACAAAAAAGATAAAAAATGTTAAGGTCACGCCAACCATGTATGTTTTACAATGTGATAGAATGTTCTAAAGCAGTGCTGAAGTACCTAAGAGTAAAACACATGTATTTCATACTTATGGGATTTTTCTAATGGTTTTCTTTCTATTCATACCTCAAACGTGTAAGGTATAAAAACATCGGATTTTTGGTTTGATTTGCAAACATAAGGCTCATGTTTTCAGCATTTTTTTTCTTTGGAATTAAGTAAAAATAATACAGTGCAAAAATGTTTCCAACCTATAAAAATGTGACCACAAGTTGTTGTTAAACAGCCTGTTCTGATGTTTCAGGTCTGGACTTGAAGTCCTGTTTTTAACCTAATCAATAGAAATAACTAATATCTATTAGTGCAAATATGCATCAAAACATTTCTGCTCCTAACTTCCCTTAAATTTAGCATCTACTTAAAAGCAAAAAATAAGTTGTTTTTTTTTTCATAGGTGGAAGTAAATTTAGGCTTCAAAGGGTTAACTCAAATATATAGTTCAACTTGGTGCATCAATACAGATGTGCTCCCTTGGACTGCTGACATGCCTTACCAGGCATGCTCTAGGTCAAATACAACATTCCCTCATGCTAACAGGAACCCATTAGTTTGGTCACAAGCTTTTTCAGACGTACATTTTTGTGTAAAAACTTATAGAGCCCCCTGCGACAGACTGGTGACCAGTCCAGGGGTGTACCCTGCCTTCGCCTATGAGTAGCCGGGTTAGGCTCCGGCAACCCCGTGATCCCGAAAGGGATAAAGCGGATTGGAAAATGAATGAATGAATGAACTTATAGAGTGAATCAAAAATGGAACATAAGTCCGTGGTTTGAGGTTAAGAAAAACTTAGTTGGTCACATTTTTTCTGCTGCTGGAACTATTATGAGAGTTGTGGATCACAGCGAGCTGAGGTGTGATGATCCATATGTCTGCCTCTGCAGATGGCAGCAATGTTGGCACAAAGGCTGAGGAGCAGGAGGTGAAGGAATACAGGGTGAAGTGCTTGAATAATCTGGCCACCACTCAGCTGAAGCTGGAGCAGTTTGATGAGGCGCTGCACACCAGCCGGGACGTCCTGACCCTTGAGCCAAACAACGTTAAGGCCCTCTTTCGGACAGGAAAGGTGGGACTCACATATGTCAGATTTAAAATAATAACTCAGAAGATGTTGCTTTATCTTATTTGATTTTTTTTAATGGGGCACTGGGGTAGCGATGAATTTAGAACCAGTTCAGTGTTTTCCTGTCCGTGTTTCATGAGAGCTCCAGCCGTGCCCTCTCTGCACTTTTTTCCATCTCTCTCAGCTGCTGTCAGACAAGGGTGAATACAAAGAGGCCATGGAGGTGCTAAAAAAAGCCTTGAAACTGGAGCCTGCCACCAAGGTGAGAATATGTGGGAGAGAAAGTTCCTCATCTGAAAAGGTTTCCTCCCAATCCTCCCATCAACTAGAAAGCTGCCAAACACACACGCACATACACACGTGCATGTGTCCATAGAATCTAGAGATACCACCACTGCTGCACGTATGTAACCATTCAGAAACACTTCATACGAAAGTTACAGCTTAAAGAAAGACTAAAGACTAAGATGCATCTTATATATATTTTTATATACAATGTTACTGAATTTTTTTTTTTTTTTTTAAAGCAAAACATAGATGAAAGCCAAACTCATGAGTAGTATTGTATGGCCAACTAATTTGTCTAAAATTTTATTCATGAATTCTAATAACTACAATTTACTTTTTCTTTAAAAAAAAAAAAAAAAAAAAAAAAATCTTATCAGGCTATTTAGAGAGCAAGATTCAAATTTAGTTTAGGAAATCCATCCAAACTCCTGCCATTTTTGTCTTGTCTGTCAGGTTTGGATACATCTGCTAAATCCTTTACAGTGAACACACAGCTCAGAGCTTTCTAGTTAATGCTTTTATTTTGAAAAATCAAAGGGAAGTGCAATAAAAAGTGATTGCAAAACATTACAGACACAAAATTAAGCATGATAGACAACATTAAAGATGAACTTGCAAACATAATAAGGGTGTTAAGAGCATAAAACAAGACAACGGAAGAAAACTGATGCACTCACATGTATTTGCACACTAATCCACAACTTTAGCCACATATTAAAATCCATAACATTCGTGGAAAAAAATACAGAGCTCCAATTTACATTAACAACAAAGTAAAGAAAGAGGTAGTGTGCCTATAGAGGGCGACAAATAACAGAAAATGAATAGCAAAAGTCATGAGCTTATTAACAACATATAATTCTAAAATAGTCACTTTAAAGCTTTTATTTCTATGTAGCCTGTTCAGAACTTCCCATAAAATGTTTTCAAGTCTTATCTGCTGCTATTACTTTGACTAGCCATAAACTGACACTGAAAAATATGTTTGGGATTGACTAGACAAAACAAAAATATGTTTTTGTAACTTATATTGAAAATATCTAAATAACTTAAATGTATCAGAGAAGAGGCAAATGTTCTTCATGCTTTTCCTTCATCATCTACAAAATATAAGACTGAACGTTTGCGGACACCTTTGGAAAATACTGTTACAATTCAGGCCTCCCTGGCCTGCATGTTATTTGTAATGCAGCAAGTCTGTATCAACCCATCAGACTCTGCAAACTGAAGCATTGATGATTTACATTGAACATTAAAACAAAGTTGTTTTTACGTTTTCAAAGGCAATCCACGCAGAGTTATCCAAACTTGTCAAAAGGCAATCAGACGGCAAAGACACCCAACAATGGAAAGTCAAACCCGCTGAGATACTTGGAGACGATATCAGCCCCTTCCTGATTCCCTCCAAGAAGAAACCTTCTGTAAGTCACTGCATTGCACATGCTCAGTGTTGTTTGAAGCTACATGTCAGATCTGTACCTACATGTTTTTTTCTTTCTTTTTTTTTTTTTTTTAAGGGAATTTCATGGAAGTTCATCCTGGGAGCTCTAGTGGTGGCCTTGAGCAGCTTGGTGACATCTGTGATTATGACTGCAAGAAACTGAAATCTTGTAACAGGGAAAGGCTGCACCTTTGATTCTGTTTCAGAAGATCTCTACTAAATAATCCACATAGCAGCACTAAAGGCAGAGTTTTGTTTTTGTTTTGTTTTTTTTGAGAGGCTCCGTGAGATGTAAAAGGCAAGTGTTCACTAAAACATTGTCTTCTGACATCAGACCGTCTTAAAATGTCATTTTTTAAAAAAAATCCTTCATCAGAACCAGAGTGCAAGTAAAAAAAAATGTGCAAGAAAACCAAAGAAAGAAAGGATGAATCTATTTTTCTTAAAATATACACATTTTTTAAAGAAACGTCATCTAAAACGTACTAAATCTAATCTGTTGTGTTTGTTCCTTATTTATTAATTAAAGTTCATGTTCTAAACAAATTTACAACAGTTTATAAAACGTATTCTATAAAAAAGTATATGTTTGATTTAATGATGTGCGTATAAAGCTAAACATACATGTGCATTTATAAATCAGAGATTCTTCAAACTGACCAAAGAATAAAACTTAATTAAGCTAAAGTTCAAGTTTAATGGTAAAAGTATATTAAAGTTTTTTTAAAAACAGAATATGTCTGCTCATCCTTTCTAAGTAAAAGCATAATGTTGTAGTCCCTTGCTCCCTGTCCACAGACAGCTGCCCTACAGTCCACAGCAGTTGTGGACAGTCTTCTTGGAGTAGGTTTCACCAAGCCTGACCTGAGATTCAGGCGTTTTCCTCAATTTGACACTGGCTTTGACCTCTCTGTGGAAAAGGGACAAAAACAGATGAAGATTGGGAGGATGAGGGAGGAAGCAGATGTGCTAAAATAATTGTTGGCCTGTTACCTTGCAAGGTGCAGCACAGCTTCTACGATGTTGCTTCCCTCCTTGGCGCTTGTTTCACAGAACAAGGCACCGTATGCCTGCAAACAACACATGTAACTTTTAAAAGGGCAGATGTGTCTGGATAAGAATTTAGTAAATAGTTGGAATAAAACCTCACCGTAGCCAACTTTTCCCCATCTAAACTCCTCACACAGTTACGAGTTCCACACTGTTCCCGGAGGTCTACTTTGTTTCCAATAATGCACATGGGGAGTTTCTCATCTGTAGAGTCCTTAAAAAAATAACAAAAAAAAAACCTCATAAATGTTTGTCTTATGTTGGGTTAAATTATTCTATAAGTGAACTATATTTACCTGAATCTGGTCTACCCACGCTCGGACATTCAGGAAGCTGCGTTCTGATGTCACATCGTACAGCAGCAAGACTCCGTGAGCTTTCCGGAAATATGACCTGGCAATACTCCGAAATCTGAGGAGGGAAACTTGCCTTCATTTTTCGTCTGATAGTTTCTGCTGTGTAAACATCAAATGTGTTTACATATTCACACTGGAGTGATATTTTCTGCAAAATGTTTCTTTGGAAAAGGCCGGGGAGGAGGAACCGTACCTCTCCTGCCCTGCTGTGTCCCATATCTGCAGACTTGTCATCTTCCCATCTACCAGCATCTTTTTCAACTGGAAATCCACCCCTGACAGCAAAAACAAAAAAAAAAACATTTTATTTTCACAAAAAAACCAAAAGAAAAACCTGCTAAAATACATTTTACATGAACAAAAAAAGACTCAAGAGCTTTTCAAAACAATCTTTTATCTTGCAACTGTGAAATTTGTATACAAGTAAGGAACAATAAAAGGTATTTAAAATGTAATGTGATTGAGTCTTCACAACGGTTCAAAACACCCCAGAAGCAGCAGATTTGGTCTTCTCTTACAGATTGATGTCAGTTTTCAATAGAACTTTCTGGTTGCTGCTCAGTGCCTAGCTATTGAACGCACCCAGTGTGCTCTGAAGATCCTCTCTGAACTCGTTGAGGGTCAGCCGCAGAAGGAAGCTCGATTTTCCAGCTCCTGCATCTCCTGCTAAAACTAGTCGGTACATTGGAGCCGGCTCTGAACCATCTACAACACTGTCTAAGGGCTGCAGAAATAAAGCAAAAAAAAAGATTAAACAAAAAGTGTCTGAAACACTAAAATAAACATTTTTTAGTGATATCTTTTAAAATCAAAGCTTAAATGTTGTTTGTTTACTAGTGTGGAGAAAGCAGGCAGTGGTCTTCGCAGGGAGGAGGCAAATGAGCTCGTTCTGCTGAGAGTCACCGACCCAGCAGCTTCAGATTTCACCTCTGAAAACTGTAACAGAGTAGAATAACGCACACAAAGTTCCTAAAGGGGTTGTAGTGCTTTATGCAACTCTCTCCCACTACCATTTGCTGCTCGGTTGCTCTGATCTCCACCTCGGAGTAGCTGTGATGCACCGTTTCCACAGAGCACCTGCCATCGTCACTGTCGTAGTCGCTGCCCAAGCTCTCTGCTGTGTCCATCTGCATTACGACCCCACTATCCAGGTACCTTTCAGCCCAGTTGGCTACGTGGGAGATGCTGGAGTTCTGCTCCGAGCTGCACTCAAGCACCATAAAATCTGATGAAATGAACTGGCAGAGATCAATCTGCAAAGAGCTTTCAGGCAGGAAAAGGACCTTGGTGTACCTGCCGTGGTTGAGCGTGCTCTGTAGCACAGGCTTCATTTTTCTCGCAGGCATGTCGTTTTCAGGAGACAGCTGTTGAAGGGCAGCATTCACTTAGCTATTATGAGGAAACATGTCAGCAGCAGAAAAAAAAACACCTACCCTCCTCTTAGATGTGGTCACCTGATTGGCCAAAGCTGAACGCAGTTCATCATTACTGTCATACAGCTTCTTATTTACACCCCTGATGATACAAATATGGAAAAAAGGTTAAATATAAAAGGGTTTTCTTCATTTGTAATAAACTTGCAAGTTATCCCATATAGAATTATGCCAAAACATTGGACATCATCAGCTCATGGGCAGACTCACTGCAGGGTCTGGATTTTACTGGAGTAAGACTCGTATTCCATCATCATCCTCTTCAAATCCCCTCTCTCTCTGTAAAAACCCAAACTCCTATTGAAATAAATGTTACTTCTGGATTTTTTTTCCCCAACAAAACCTGAGCTCCGACTCAGGCGTCACCTTTCATGATGGGCTTTCAGATCCGTGTAGATGTTCTTCAGCTTGTCCAGCTCCGAGTGCAGGATGGACACCTCTGTGTTAGCTTGCAGCAGAGAGCATCGCAGCTGCTTGTTCTCCTGTTGAGAAGATGTTGCTGCTGAACACCCTTCTAGGAGTCATGAATAGAATAGAATAGAATACATTACCGAACATCCTTCACGCTCTCCTACCTGTGACAGTTTGTTGATCATTATTCTGAGTGCAAACGTGTCCTCCCGTGACTTGTGCAGATCAGAGTCCTCTTGACACTTAAACAAAACAAAACCAAAAAACAATTTCATTCAGTTTTAGTTTTAAATCACTTAGTGTCTTTAGACCTGCAAATGTTAGGATTTCAGACACATCACAACTCCTGCAGTGGTTTTGGGTAAAAAAATATAACTGTAAGTATGAAAGCATCAATTGAAGAATTTCCGCTAAAAGTACCATTCCAATTATATATTTTTTATCGTTGTAAAGGTTTTGTCAGTGGTCTTAATTATAATTATGCTGTTTTTAGGCAAAGAAAATGTCATTGTCATTTTCTTGGACAAATTTTGTGCAGAGTGGTAGAACTTCATCCGAAATTCCCCAGTGTTGTTGGCGCGGAAGAAAGCCTGCGCTGATCTCCCATCATGCCTTTGTTCACACTCTCTCCTAATAGCCTCAGCCTTTCACAACCTCAACATAACATTAGCGGTGCAACAAATTGACGAGCAATATAGGAGCTATCTAGCTGTACAGTTTTGAGACAGATGCCAGCTCGGACGAGGAAAACTAATACATTAATTTATCCATTAATCTGCAAGTGGATGCATCAAAAAGGAGTGGTGCAGAGAGACTTTGCCCCCTCATCTCACGTGCTGCGTCAGCTTTTTCAAATAGCATTTTACCATCTGCTCCTGATTTATTCCTGTTTGAATAAAGACATACTCAGAAATGCAGTTTTAATCTGAAATTACTACACATGTCCTCAATCAAAAAAAAAACTAAAACACAGGAACATGTTAAAAACACCAAAAGACTATTTTCATTGGAGTGGGTCTTTAACACAAACTGGTAAAATATTTTTTTTTACCCTCAGCATTGCTGCTCTAAAGTAGTTTGAATTGTGCCTCTCAGAACTCTGTAAAAGAAATAACACAATTTAGCTGGCCTGTTGTGTTCCATCAGCCAAGTTTTGTCAAAGGTCGCCATCTGAAGGACACAGACAGAAACTGCTTGCCACACTTCTTTTGACACAACAGTTTGTATGGCATTTCAAATACTTCACGCTACGCAAACATTATACATGTTAATAAGCTGATGGTCCTCATAACAAACACCAAGCTTCATATTTCTTTTTGTGTGTGTGTGGTCACAAAAACCCCTTTTTTTGCAACAAAAAGACCCATCCGTTTGTTCATTTCCTCCACTGTACACTAGCCTGAACTGTGACCAAAAAAGTTTCCCTCTAAATACTTTGTCTGATCTAAACTGACATGTAAAGGAAGTGTTTCCAACAAGCTCAGTGTTTTACAGGAAAGGATGCCAACAAACTTATAATGCTAACGACGAAAAATGAATTTACAGAAGTGGAAATTACATAACATACCAGTTCCAAAGCAGCATGTGGAACAGGTTGTACAGCTTTCGTCTCAAGCAGTGATGTGTCTTTTTTTTGGTGACATAATGTCAGCCCTGCTAATTAGACTGCTAAAATTCTGTCACAAAACCTTCTGTTGAACAAAAATGATAAAGGTCGAGTTACTTCCAATATAAAAAAACATATTTATAACTGTATGACAGAGGTCCACTTTTAAATAAAGCAAATCTAGAAAAGATTTAAGTGCATGGGGAACAATTTGGACACTCATTGAGATGAAGATGGTTGCAAGTCGAATTTATATCAATTTTAAAACATCACCACTGTTTAAATGCTATTTAGCTTTGAAAAAAGTATTTCAGACCAACTAAAATAAGATTATAGTTTGAACTTTTTTTTTTTATCTAATAGTCTTTACAAGGCATAAAGTCCCAGCTGAACACAATGCAGGAGAGCTTGTTGTTCAAGGAAACATGGAGGGAAACAGTGAAAGCACAATGAAATCTTACTTTTACCAGTCTGTTGATTGCAGCATGCAGGTCGGCAATTTCATCTTCATGCTTCGTCTTTATGGTTGCCATAGCTGCATCCATTTTCTTCTGTTCCTACAAAACGTGAAAAACAAAAGCATGAAGAGGGTGCAGACCTGCACTGAAGCTGACATACGGAGGTTCTGTGTGAAGAAATCCAGACCACATTTTTTGGGACCGTAAGGTGCAACGAATTATGGGGGGCAATTAAAATAGTCAGATGTTGTAAATGACTACACTAGCCAGAATGCCTAGAGGTGCCAAGAGCCATGCAATTGATCAGAGGGGTTGATGGGAAGTTTTTCTAGCAAACTGTGTTGTTCTTCATGTTTGCCTCTGTCATCTGCCATAAGCAGTCTTTCCAGAGAGAGCAAAACCACAGATGAGCCAAACTTTATCTGCAATTATTATCAATGTTTTAACACATAAAATACAAAACAGTATTCACACTTTTTCAGTTTATTATGTTGAAGCATGGTACACATCATTCCACCAGGCTCCTGACTACAGTACCTGCAATGCTCCAACAATCCATCAATACACTTTGGTTGTTTAACAAAGTCATGCTGAAACATTTTGACCAATTTTTGAGCAGTGTGTACCACAGACAATCTGTAAACAGAACCCAAAATCACACATAAGGAGTGCTACTGATATTTGAGGAAAAATTAAGGCTTCCTTGCACTTTATGGTCCAAAAAAAATACAGTCCCCTGCTTTTGTTTCTGAAACCTAACATGTTTACTTTGATGAAGTAAAAGTCCATCAGCTTTTTCTTTTTCAAATGCCTGCAGCGAATTCTAAAGGTGATACACTCACCTCGTCTCGCACCCGCTGCTCTGTTTTTACAAGCTGCTGTTGAATATCATCATCCATCTCTGTGAGCTGACTGTTGTTTAGCTCTTCGGTTCTGACAATGAAGAAAAAGAAAAATCAGTTTTGTTCTCCCAGTCTCTATCAACCCAAAGGGAATAAAAAAATAAAAAAAAAACCTTTAAAAGACAATTTTGAAGCAACAGACGGAAGAATCCGTGCACGCTGTCATTATGTCAAATTCATATTTCCCTGAACAGGAAGCAGTCACCTCTATCTGCTCTCACCAGACAAGGCATGAACCAAAACTCAGAGCTCGGGGGTGGGGTGGGGTTTCTTTATGAAGAAGATTACACAAATGCCCCACATTTTCATAAATGAAATTTATTAGAGATTCAAATTCCTTTATTATAAACTTTAAGGGTGATAAAAAAGTAACATAAAAAGAGTAAAGAGAGTTAAAAAAAAAAAAAACTAAAAGCCCATTTAAAAATAGCATCAAATGAAAGGGTGGAGCAGCTAATTTTTAAGTCTTCCAACTTCCTCAAGGGAGGAATGTCACTTTCCTTTAGTGGGAGCCAACTGAACCGAAGCAAGCTTGCATGCAACAGAAAAACTCACTCTGTTGTTTTAAAAAGCAGGGCAGACCCTTGCATGAATGTTGTTAGAAAGTCTGAGAGGAAAGAAATAATAGTTTGTGTTTGCATGTGAGACAGAACTATTGTCATCACTGCATAGAGCACATGTAAAAAAAAAAAAGTGAATTTTTTTTTTTCAACTTTATGGATGGATGGATGGATGGATGGCTTCTGTGCACAGAGTCTCTGCTTTATTTATTTTAGTTTAGTTATAAAAGGCCAATTCACAACAGTTTGTCTCAAAGTGCCACACAACTCCTATTGGAGCAATTGGTATGATTCAAGTCATCCATACTTTTTAGATAATTATCATTGAAATTTGTCAAGATAATTCAAATGAGGCTAGCGTCTTCAATGTGTTACATTAACGTAAGATATAAAGGAAATACAGTTGACAACAAAGGAGAAATGGAGACAGCGAAGAGGAAAACTCCCTCTTAAAGGGAAGAAACCTCCAGCAGAAGCAGGCTCAGTTAGGGTGACCATCTGCTGTGACGGGTTGGGGGTCGGAGAAGATGAACAGAATAATGGAACGACGGTTAAAGGACAAAAGAAAATTGTTGGGAACTGCAGCAATGTGAGGACTCAGCGAACGAATAAAGAACCACTGGAAAATCTGTTATAAGACAAAAGAAAGATTTTGTAATTTCAGAAAACAAAAGAGCCGAGACTCTAAAGTATAAATATTTTGAGAGAGGTCACGTGATGTTGTGATTCGAAGAGGAATCGCTGTCACTATCAAAACAGAAATCTACAGTTGTCCGTGTTCAACTCTGGTGATTATTTTAAAATGAAAAGGTGAACTCCCTTCATTTCTCTACAGTTTATGCAATACGTTTAAATTATGGACAGAAAGGCAGGCACAAAAATGTTGCCGACAGTCGAGCACACTTTTTTTTTTTTTTTGCTATACCGCACTGATGCACATGCAGGATTAAGGCAGAAGACAGTCTGCATTATTTTTCTTAACTGGAACAAAGTAAACGAAAGAGCACCAAAGGAGGGGCCTCTTCTTACAGGAAAAGTTTTCCGTAATGGTTAGCTAGAACAAAGCATAAACCAGGAAGACTGATCTGTTTTTTTTTTTTTCTTTTTACCTGAGGAATGAAACACTTCACATCTGATGTGCAATATTACAATAGAAGCACTGACTTTCTTTTGGCTGTTTAATTTTGCATTGTCACGCCACAAATACAGGAACAGAAGAAAAGAAGAACAGAGCTTCCCTAAAAATGAGGCAGCTTTTACATAGTTAAATTGTAAATTTAAGTGGGGCCTGAGTCTGGGTCTTCCTGTGCCGGTCCCCAGCCCGGATAAAATACAGAATTGTGTCAAGGAAGGGCATCTGGCATAAACCTCTCTGCCAAACCAAATGTGCGTATCAGTGAAAGCTGACTCACTGTGGTGGCCCCCTGATGGGATATGGGAATTTTACTTTTAGAATTGACTAACAAAAAAAAATAATAATAATATATTTTTTATTTCACAATATTGTTATAAATGAATTTCTTTGGGATGTCATTTCTGGATATGGTGCATTTTCTGAGCCACAGTATGATATGCATGTAAACAGCTGTCTTTTTTTTCTCTCTTGTTCAAGTGAAAGTAAAAAATTTTGAGCACAATATATGCTTCGCTTGATTTTACCATTTTAACATAAATGTTATACTTTGTGCTCCATTAAACTTTGAAACAAAATATTAATAATTTCAAGTTGTCATAACTAGGGTTTAAAAAAAAAACGCGTTAATCACGATTAATTATTTACAGACATTTTAGCTTTTTTTTTTTTTAATCGCGTTAACCTCTGCTTCCATCAAGCTCGTTCATGTCTGACAATGCACACCTGGAAAAGCATTGCCCCTCTCACACCATGGTCATTCACAAAATAATAAATAAACGTTAAATCAATTATTAAAACTTCAGTCCTGTTATATTTTTAAGTTTAAATCGTTTTTCACAAAAAGCGGACTATTTAAAACATGGTGCATCGCGTTGTCATGGTAACTGCTCCAGCGCACATCGACAGCGCTCTGCTCTCACTCTTTCCTCTGAGAAAAGTTATCGTCATGAGACTTTAAACAAAGCATCATGTCAGAGGGAAAACTTGCTTCTTCTTGCATGTTTTCTCCAGAAGCAGGAGTTTTTCTAAATAGTTCAATTCTCCCAGTGGGTGTCACTCCACTATACAGCATTTACCAATTACTCCCTTGTGTCTCATCTCCTCCTCCTAATGTTCTTTTCTCTCTTTCTCTTTCACTGCATCTCAGTTTTCAAAATGATCAAATACTCTGAACAGTTTAAAGGGAACTATAAAACCACTCATGTCTTTTCTACTGCCTTACTGTTGTGATAAACTGTTTAATGAAGTATGTCAATGTATGTATTATGATTTTAATAAAAAAGTTTGTGGTCAATATTTTTTGGTTGCTCAGATAAGTGTTCCTATTGTTTTTTTGTGTTTTTAATTAGAGTCATCTGGCCCTAATGTTATTTTTTTAATTGCTTGAGATAGAAAACAAAATTCCCATGGTGGTGTAAAGTAAAGTTGGAATTCTGTTATAATAAAAAACCTAAAGCCAAGAAAAATACTTCAAAATGAGGCTTTTCACAGCAATTATTAGGGTAAAAATATGTGTGATTAAAATCAATTAATTATATTAATTAATTACAGGCCATGATTAATTAATCACATAAAAAATGTATGACAGCAGTAGTCATTATAACTTTTCTTTGATCAGTGGTTTGCATGAATTTAGCTTCTCAAGCACAACTTTTATTTTGGAAAATCATGTAAAACACTCACACAATAATTATGAATTAATTGTTCTTACAGCTTCAAACTGGTTTCCTGGCGTTCACACTGCTGTTTGGCTTCAAGGCCTTGACTGATGACAGCCTGGATGACTTCCTCGTATGCTCTCAGAAGAGTCATGTTTGCAGATGTGTAAATAGCTTGGTGAAGATCAGCCAGCTGCTCCCTGAGACTATAAAGACAAGAACACATAATTATGATCAGTGTTAAACATGTCAGTGGAAATAAGAAATGTCACTTTAAGTTAACTCTGCAAACTCCAAAGTAAATATTAAATGTAAAACAATAAAATCAAACAAGCAAAAAAAGAAAAAAACTTGTATAAGTGTTTTCCTTAAAAAAATCATGTTAAAAAAAGGTCTTAAAATGAAATCCAAAATACTTTTTGAAGCATTTGGATTGAGTTTGATGTGAATTCTTTGACAGGTGACTCTCTAAACATTACATTCATTTGAAACATCTTCTATTAAATAATCTTAAAGAAACTCAAGAGAATATAAATGAAAAATACATCTTAATCAGTCTGACCAGGACTTCTCCAAAACAGATCATAAATATAAACAAACTGCAATCTGCAAGTAAATATTTGCTTACAAGATTATTAGGTGTGCTTAGCTAAAACAAACAAAACGTTGTAATTTTTTTTTTTCCCTAATGTAAGCAATAAAGTGTACTGCTAATTATTTCAGTCATTTTGGAGTCTACACATAGCCTGTATGTAAACATTCCTTTCTAAACTTTATTAAAAGTCCACTGTGCAAAACAACTGTAAGAAATAAGGTATCTTCATGATCTGCACCTCACTGTTTTTTTTAAGAAATAGACATAAATCATGTAGAAGTTTTTCTAAGAGAATGCAGCTGAACACTCCAAGGAATTTGGAGAAAGAGCAACAGAAATTAGATGAATTGGCCGAACGCAAGAACAACCTCAAAAAAATCCACTTCATTCAGCCACTGAACGTTTGGGATTCTGAAGAGTTCTCTGCTGAATTCATGAGAGTAGATGCTACTGTTAAAGCTCCCAGACAGAAGGACATTGTTCTGCAGGAGGAGGCTGGCCCTCTGGAATCACAGTCCAAGAAATGTGAGTGTCTGCAAATGTTACAGAAGAAAAACAGCCTTCTACAAGCCCAGCATGAGGATCCCCAAAGACAAAGTGATGAAGAGGCAGAAATGCAATGCCTCCAAAAGTCTTTAGGGAAACTCAAAACTTGAAAATTTAGATCCATCACTCACTCCAGTGTGATAAGCCAGGACTCTGGGTACAACAGTACCATGAAATGGAAAAACAGTCTCAGAAATGTGGAAAAATACCTAGTTTGACCGTGATGAAGAAAAAAATGCTTATCCTTAAAGCATACTCGGGTATTATATTTGCATTTAAACATTAATTATCTTAAAGCAACAACTACATGAGGAAATCCTAAAAAAAAGTGTCAGGACTTTTTTTTTTGGCTGGCAGCTCTAAAAAGGCATATATTCAGTTACAAAAGAAAACTGGGAGGCTGCATTGGAACAACACAAAACTCCAGCCTATGAGTTGTCAGATCTAAAAGCACAGATTGAGTTGGATAACAAAGATCAGCTAAAGTCTTGGGACCTTACCGTCAAAGACATTTAAGTTTCTGAAACTATCCCTAGATAAATAAATGGAGACAGACATATGTATTTGCATATTTTAGCCAAAAACTCCACCTGAGAAATCTTTAATCTTCCAGGCTTAAACAGACAGATACACCACTGTTGAAGTTACAACTTCGTTCATTAGTTTCCTTTGTGCAGACTACTTGTTTGACCATTTACCTCACTTACCTGGTTCCCAGGAGCAAAAAGGAGGAAGTGCAACCCACTTCCTGTTTGTACAGACAGGATGACATCAGTGATGATGTCACCAAGGCCTAAAGTAGTATTGGACTGTAGTGAGTTGGTTTACATTTTATTTTATTTGACTGGGGTGCTTACATTTGACCCAACTTTAAGGTTGACTTGTGGAAACGTATTTCAGTGATTTTTCTTTTTTTTTTTAAAGAGAGAAAGTAAGTTTGTTTGAGAAGTTAAAAAAAGCATCCATGTTATTGTTATATAATGTGTAGGAGGAGGGTATAGGAGACTTCATTTATCTAATATTGTAGTCTAATTACCTCCTGACACAAGGAAAGCTATTTCAGGAATTCTTCAGATGTCAGGAGAAGGGTGCAACCTTCAACTGAAAAGACAGATTTTTGTGGCTTATAATATATTTTACTTTTGAAAGGAAAATGTGTCACGTCTGCTGCCTTCTACAATTACATCACTCTGGTAAAACTATCACAATCAGACAGACACAAACTGACTTGAATTGAATTTTTTCATACATATTTAAGCTATTCTTTTGACCATTTATTGTAGCTGTACCACATTTAAATACATATTATTTATTAGGAACAAAAGTCTTCAGTAAATGCCTTAAAACAACTACTAATGATCACCCCAATACATGTTAGCGTCCCAGAGTTTCAAACCTGCACCTCAGAGACAAAACACTAAGGCTCTGTCCAAAATCATTCACTACTGACTTTATAGCGCACCATATAGTACATTCGCCATTTTGTAGTTGTTTCCAAATCCAGAATTCCAAAATCGAGTGCCCTAGAAATTTCTCTGTATTCTCTGCGAAAAAACAAACAGTGTGCATCGATGCTCACTACACTGGCAGATATAGACCACAATGCATTGCATTTGAATGATTTTGAAAATGGCGGAAGCAAGTCGTGCAAGGGAGATGACATATGAAAGTAAGTATATAAGAATTTGTAGTAGAATATTGTATTGGTACCTATGTGATATATGTCATATTAGGCAATTATTTTATTGACGTCGTGCATTCTTCTACAGTTTATCAATTTTGCTAATGCTATTGTTTTGCATTGAAGGTAGAAATATTCAAGGTAGTACATAAATAAGGATTGATTTCTACCTGTAGTAGTCAGGTTGATGAGACATTTTTAAAATGTGTTTACATCCGTAGGGAAATGACAAGGACGTAAAAATTTTGAACCGCCTGTGGATGACAAGAGAGAGCCTGTTTTCAGGCAAACGCTTCGCCTCAGCAGCCGGGTGGGAGTAAGTTCATACCTCAGATGTTTATTCATTTATCAC
>BSAI01000030.1:28633554-28719608 GCA_036245035.1 Adrianichthys oophorus | reverse complement strand
GCATCAGTACCACAAGAGCAGGAGCAGACAGGGGAAGATGAAGAGGAGGAGACAGAAGAGGCTCCTTCAGCCAAGAGGCCACGGCGTGGTGGCCTATTCAGTCTCCTGGAGAAGGCAGAAAGGAGGAAAGGGCAAGAAGGGAGGAGGAGAGGCATTTAACTCTCTTAGAAAGAATAATGGAAAAAATATAATTTGGATTGATTTATTATATACATTTGCAAAAAGAATTATTTGCATGTATTTTTTTTACATATGAGCAATTTTTAACAATCTCAAAACTATTTTATATGAACAATGGTAAATATATAAAATTTCATTTTATATTTAACATTTAATTTTTTTGCATGTTAACAATAATCATGGTCCTGCGAGCCATTTGTCTGACAGTTCTAGCTGACAGGAAACCAAAGATTTGTCCTCGCAGATGGACGCTACTTGGTATCCTGCTGGTTCCTGGTGTCTTCCTGCTGTGGCTCAACATCTGTGGGCTCCAAGCAGACCCCTTCACTGATGCACTGATCATCACATATTGTACAGGATAGCGCTGCAGGCAATTATTTTAACTGCAAAGGTTGGCTTTACTTCTAACCCTCATAGAAATATTGCTCTCCACCTTGTCTTCATCATGCCAAATGCTCTCTCGACCACAGAGCGTGCCCTGGCGTGGTGTTGATTGTAACGGGCCTCAACCACATTCCTCGCAGATTCCCTGTAGGGTGTCACAAGCGTGATGGGATGCGCAATGCAGGGATACCCACCGTCAACCAAAATGATGTGACCTTCAGATGGGTATCTTTGACAAAAATGAGGCTTGGACTGATCCTGGACACTCAACAGAAATATCTAAAAATGTGACATTAGAATCACATTCAGCCTTCAATTGGGTTAAATAAAAAAGCTTCCTGTTAAAATAACAAGCTGCATTTTCTTTTGGGGCCTTTATTCTTATGTGGCAGTCGCTGATGCTCCCCACGACCTTTTGGAAGGCAGCAGACCCAGCGAGTTGCTTAAAACCAGCGGTGATTATGGCATGTCAAAGGCCCTGGCTACCACACGGTAAGAGGTGCCACACGCCAGCCAGAAAAGGAACACCAGGACCTCATTGTCCTGTGCCCACCCCAGCGCGTGAGGAACCTGAAGTTGCTCCACCAGACGCCCTATGGTCCAGCCGGTCTATCATAAATCTGGTGTTAAGCGTAGAGGGCCAGGACAGACATCTTTATGTGGGCAAGCAGTAGAAAAGTGGAAGACCCTGTAAAATGTAATATTAAACATTTTATTTGTTGAACTAAGTTTTATTTTTGGTATGTTTCTGCTTATTATGATGAAAGTATTTATAAATGCTGGAAAATCTCATGTTATATATTTGTTCGGCTGGGTTTTTGGATTTTCATATTGGTTTTTAAATACGAAAGTAAGTATTTTTGTTTAAAACAAGTGTGCTGTAAATCTTTTTGTAAATTAAATGATTTAAAACACTCTGTGTTGAAGGCTAATATGGTTTGACTATGAAGAAAAAAAAACACTTCACTTTCCCTGAGCTCACAAGAGTGTTAGAGGCAACTAGAATATATTATAATCATAATCAAATCCTACTCCAGTGTTTGAAAAGATTGTTAAACTCTTGCCTATACTAAACTATACTAAGTACTGCTACAGCTGTAACAGGAGCTCATTAGAAATTCTGCCTTTAGGTTGTGGGCGGGACTGTTGGCGTGGAAGCTAGCTCCGCTAATATCTCGTTAACCCTTTGTTTACATTCTTTCCCGCGAGTTTCTAGCACCTCACAAGCCCAAGCTAACATTAGCGTAGCAAAGAAACGGTGAGCAATATCTGAGTTATTCAGTCGTACAGTTTTGATCCAGATGGAAGCTCAGACGAGGAAAAAAAAAGGCGTTAATGTATCCTTTTGTCTTCAAGTAGATGAATTGGAATTGTAGCGGAGAAGGGAGCCTTTGGCCCGCCCATGTTAGTTGATGTGTCCAAAACCTGAACATTTTCAACCTCCATGTTCTCATCTGCTTCTGATCAATCACAATTTGAATGAAGAAATACTGAGAAACACAGCTTTAATTCTTAATTATTTTTTACATGTCCTCCATTGTGGAAAAAAAATGCTACAAAAACATGCTAAAACAACATTTTTATTGGAGTAGGTCTTTAATCAACCACTGGGAATACTTCTACAACTGATCATACGTAGAATCATTCATCTTTTTTTAAAAAAAAATAAATAAATAAAGATATTATTTTGGAAGGTGGTGGTGGGAGGGGACTTGTAAATACATTGGTGCCCATGGCATTGTTAAATCTTGGTACGGCCGTGTTAAACTCCGTCATAACCAGGATTAAATCCATTTGTAAGGTTGACAATAAAGGTACACATCTCTGTTTGATTAACAGGAGTGGTACTTTTTAAATGTAATTTTTTTGGCCCAATTTTTTGGTTAAATTTTCTCTGATGCGTTTATTTATTTAGTTTGTTGTCTTGCTGCCAATACATTTTAGTTCATCCTCTCTTTTTATTCCGAATTGTTTTAGATACATTTTTAACAATAAACAATTCAATATATTTTTTGTTCTGTTTTAGGTAAATATTTATGCTTTCATTACAACTTATTTCTCCATGTTTCACCCACAGTTTCCTTCCAGTCTGTGGGGGATAACGTGAAGCTAACAGCCGTTAGAAGTGAGTGTTTTTACCTCTCAGACAGCAGGAACTCGGCGCCCATCTTCTCCTCAAACTCTTCCCACACACCCTGCGATGCACCAACGTCAAACGAGGCCAAGTCCAACGTCTCAGAAACCTCCTGGAAGCTGGAGGCAAACCTGTCGTAATCGATGAACCCATCCTCGGACGCCCCGAACTTGTCGAACAAAGTTCTGGCGTCTCCCTCGGAGACACTGAGCTCCCGGCAGACGACGACGAAGTCCTCAAACTCGATATTACCAGACTTGTTAACATCACACGCAGAAAAGAGTCTCCGAAGGTTGGGACGGTTCATGGTGAACAGCAACACACACAATGGGCAGTTCTGTTTGAGCCCGACCGCAGCTGCGGGCCACTATCAGCTCCGCACTCACTTACGGGCTCCGAATTAGCGAGAAGCCATGGACGGGCCCAGTTCTCAGGGAAGGCGGGTATCAGCGAACCAACGGGTCCGGTGTCTGTCCAACCTCCGTCAGTTACCGCAGCAACTCAAGTTTGGAACTATTTGTTTTATAAAGTACATCACGCATGCGCGCGGAGTTAAACGCACCAGCTCACGTCTATTTACCTTTCAGGTGTGTGATACCTGTCAAGGTTTAATGATCTTTCTTCTCTGTATTCCACTGTTTGCAGAGAATGCGTCAAACCAAGATTAAAAAATAAAGTATGAGGAATGTCAATATGAGTGTTAATGAGATAGGAAGTGTCCTCCTATAGCAGAGGAATGCGATTTAGGTAGTTTCTCTATGCCCTTAACAAAAAGTAGCACACTCAGTTTATTTTATTAAGTAAACTTGACTATTAGTTTATGAAGTATGCTATAAACCATGTATGTGTAGTGTATGAAGGCTTCTAACCGAACTCTTTTTGAGACAAAATTGGAACATTTTGAATTTACAATACATGGATACTAGTACAAAAGTAAACTTCAAGTTTATTGCCTCCTTTTTAGAATAGACAAATGATGTATTCAGCCTTGACTTTGCTTTTAACAAACAAAATGTCCGGAACAAATTTTCGGTCCGAATGCACCCAAGCCAAACCCTGGTTTGGGACCAGTAACTGCTCTCTGACCCATCTTTCGAAGGGGTCTCGGTTCGATTCTGGTTCGCTCTAAGGATTTCTTGGCCTGAATAGACTCCATGTTCAGGGCGGAACAACTGGACCAAACAGCCACTGTAGCTGAGCATTACAGGATGTAAAAGGAGATCTGGGTACAAACGTGGAGCAACGATGAGACACAATAACTCATTGAAATTGGGTGAGATGAATGTAGGCTTGTTAAAAAAAACTTAACGTGATACACATTGTTTCTCACACTGTTTTCCCAACAATCTATATGTCATAAACACTTATCAGCGTGCCTTCTTGGCGGTCGCCTCCTCAGTAGCCATCTTGGAGCATGCTTCAAAAAGTGTACAGTCACAGTCCCATTCAGCCATGCACACACACATTCACACACTGGTGATGACTCTGCTGCTGAACACTGATGCCAACCAATGACCACCAGGAGCAATGTGGAGTTCAGTGTCTTGCCAAAAAGCACTTGGGCAGGCAAGGCGGGAACTGAGCCTGCGATCTTCTGAAAGGAGGTCAATTGTTCCATCCTCTGCACCATGGCCGTCCTGTAAGTGATTGTCTGATGATGGTATCTTCATTGCTGTTGTTTTGGCTAATATGTTATTAATGGACGGCCAGAAGTGTCTTTAAAAAATTAAAACAGCAACTGGATGATCAGTGACAAGTTGAGAATTGATAATAAAGACCATTTAACATAATTTTAAATTTAAAAAATGAGTTCAAAATAAAATATAATGTACATTTCAAAGACTTTTGTAATTTTATGTTGTAGATTTTAAAACAAGAGTAATTTGATGCTGCTTCATTAATAATTTGATGCAGTGTAAATACGTTTACAAACAGATTTACAATTGTGTTTGTAGATATATTTTTTGAAGGAGAACTAAATCTCATAAATCCTTAATTTGATTACAAAACTAATTTCATTATATAGAGGAAAGCAGGATGTTAGCTTTTTTGGGGGTTTTTTGTGTGTTTTTTCTCAGTCACATTTTCAAATCTGCTTTAAAATCCTTTTTGCTAAACTTGTTAGCCACTCCACTCAGGTTTTGTAAAACTCTTTTTGTAAATTTGCAAATCTCAATATGTATCAACCAATTATTAAAGAATCATAAAATTCTAGGCTTAACCATCTTTTATTTAGTGCTTTGGACGAGATGCTATGAAATGGAATATTTCAATCAAAAACCAGCAGGGACCAACATGTGTTTATGAAGTAAGAGAAAAGTAATCAAGAAGTCATGGTCCATTCAAATACAAAATGTCAATTTTGTCTTTATTTGAAAAATTAAAATAAAGTGTTTTTTTTATATTTATATATGTATATACAATTCAAAAGAAAAACAGTGATGTATGGTACAAAAAGTACAATTCCCAACATCTTTTTACATTGGCAGTTGAATTTACAAAGAAATTTACATAAAACTTGCTCACTTGCTGTACAATAAACTCCCCATAGCATGTTGGTATGGTCACTAATAGAAGGCCTGACTGTAGTGGTTCATTACGAGAGAGCAAAAGACAATACTTTCACCGTGGCGTAGATAGTTGTTTTATTCAAAGTACCTGCACGTATTTGACTAACACACCACTGAACTTCATTAGTTCTGCAAAGTGAAGATTATTGTGATGAGAGCCACTTCACCAAAAGCTGCCGTTTGTGTCGGTTATTGATAACAGTCATAGAACAACATTTCAAACTGCATGATTACATCTGATGAGTCTTTGAACTCAGTTTTTGCTGTGTCATTTACAGGAAATGTGATGTAATACAAATCCTACTATATGAAGGTTTTTAAAAAGTGATTTATTTGTGGTCTCCATTTTAAGGAATACGATTTAGTCCCTGGTTGTGAAGCAATTCAATACTGAAATTAAAACAATAAATACCTGCAGAAGACATGTTGAACAACAATGACAATACTTGGTTACATGTAATCACTTTTCACTGGTTTCAAGCATGGTAAAGAACTGGCACACATGCAGTGTTGCATCTGATTTCACAGGATGACATCCTGGTTAGTTTACGATCTCAGTAGGCACATCACCTGATTCTTATTTTCAGAAGGCATTATCTGTTCCCACCTGGGTAGATCTGTGGTCATACCGAAACTCTGCCCCTCACTAAGGCTTGTAAAACAATGTGCAAATGCCACCTGTTCTGGACCAACCTGTGTGCCTTTTGTTTGTGTTCACGCTTTCACATCTGGTAATCCCAATCGTGTGTCATAATATTCAACCTAAAGATTTACAAAATGTTTTTATATGTAAAAAAAAAAAAAAAAGAGTTGTGACATGGTTTTGAAATTTGGCAGCTCATTTGTTTATTCTATTTTCTATTTATTTTTAAGGGAACTAAATGCAGGATTTATGTTAATCAGTGAATGATGAAAGTTATTGCTTTGGCCTTTAAACTCTTAAAGCAAGAAAAAGCTTTTTTTTCACAAACCATACTCATCAGATTTTTAATATAAAAAATAAACCCATATATTGATTTATTTTATGGAGATGTAAGATATATTTTTTAGTATGACTTTTTTTTTTAGGTAAAACATGTCCTTAGAAGTTCAATCCCAATGAGTTGATTGTGAATAATTACTGTTTGTAGCTTAAGTGTTGGGCCAACATAAGAAAATATACCAGTGTTTTCACAGTGATACAACTCCTATACCACAGATTTATATTAGATACATGAATTATCATGACCTGTCTGGAGCTGTATAGGCTCTGGAGGTTTCGGCTTCTATAAAACTTAAAAACTGGCGAAAAAAAAAAATGTAAATACAATTGTCCCATGCCTGCAGCTGGAATAATAAATAGGTCATTTTTCTTGACAGTGCCATTGTCTTTGTGCTTATTCAGTCTAAAGGTGAGGCTTTTTCTTGATGTTGACCTCACTTCACATTATGTGCTTGCATAGACCGACATTCTAATGACTACCTGGAATGAGCTTTTTTTCTTTTTACCACATGCAGAAAATAACAAACAAAAATGGCCTAATGGTGCAACAACAACAACTTTTAAAAATGTATTGATTTGCCATATTTTTAGATAAAATTGATGGGAGATTCTGGAAGAGTTTGATTGAAACCCATTGCTTGTTATTTTTCAGAAGTACAAAATATGGTCTAAAATTCTAAAATTTGTTTATTTCTGTATTTTTTTTTTTTTTTGCACATTAATAATAAGCAGACCTGCATGTAAGCACAGACAATATCTAGGAAACAGTGTTTTTCTTGAATGTTTGGGACTATTTTGTCTTTTCTTGTGTTTCCTTGCTACAGTACATAGTGCATAGCTTTAGCCAAGAGTGGATTCTCAACCATGTAACAGAAATAATAATAATTTTGAAAAAAAACATTTGACACCATGTGAGTGTTAGTGGCAACATGTGGAATAAAACCTTGCCTTTCGGAGCATTACTTCTATACTACACGGACGGAAGTCAATGGCAGTGCTCTTAAATTCAGTCTCTAAATCGTGACGCCGCCTCAGGTTACATTCCCGTGAGCTGTGTGTGAAAGAAGTCCAAAGGCAAACTGGAGCTTCTTCAGTGTGCTTCAAAATGCACTTGAATCAGGGGGGAAAGAGGGCAAAAAATGAAATGACAAGCACATTGGTCCACAGGAACTGAACAAAAGAAGTCAAAGTGCAAAATCTGTGTGATGAAATGTTTGTCTAAGGGAGTGCTGCTGTTGCTCTGTTTCGGGGTTTGTCCTTCCAAACAAGTGCACTGCTTTTTTCGAGTTCTTTCAACCAGTTTCACACTATCGAGTCTTTAATCTCAGAGCCGAGTCGGACTCGTGGCCGCGGGCATGCGTCGGAAATCTCCACGTGGCTCTCCCTTAAGTTCAGGGGCCTCTTCTCGGGTTCCGTAAAGCTCTTGTTGTTGTCAGGCGACGAGCACTCGTGCGGTGGAGTGCTGCAAATGTAGTTGTCATTTAGAGTCTGGTATCCTTTGTGATCTGAGGCAGAAGTTGGGACTGTGCTGCCATTGAGCGGCAAGTTCTCCGCTGTTTTTACCACTATTTTGGGCTTCTTCTGCTGCATGCTCGGGCACTCCCCTTCTTTGAGCATGGACTTCATGTGGTCGAGGTTCCTGTACACCACAAACAGGAAGAAGACCAGCAGGGAAAACACCAGCAGGGCACAAACCACGATCAGCTCATTCCAGTAGGTCTTGGAGTTGATCTGCTGTGAGCGGCTCTCCCCTGGTAGGTTGATGTCTTCCCTCTCTATGATGGCTGGAATTCGGGAGCGGCCCGTCAGAGTGGTGCTTTCTTGCCTGGCTTCGCCCCTCACACAGTAATTTGCCAGCAGCTGCCTGAAACCTTCTTCCACTGACCAGCATTCATACGTTTCCTGCTTGTCAGCTTGAGCCACTACCACCAGTCCCCCCTCAGGACTGGGGTAATGAAAGTGACTCGCTCTGTCGCTGAACTCCCACTTCCTCTCCGCCAAATTGGAGCGCAGCTTGCAAGGCAGCACTTTGAATGTGTTTGCTGGGATAATGATCACCTGGCACGCCGAGGTACCTGTGGGAAGCCAAAGCAGTGACAGGTAGAGTCATGATTTCATCGTGTGAAGAGTTTAGAATAAAAAGAGTTGACACCAAGAGTTGACAGTCTGGAGTAGAGAAGTATTCATACGTGTAGGTGGAGGTTTAGCAGCTCGTGGGCTTGGAACTGTCTTGTTGCAAATAGCTGACGTGTCTGCTTCCTCAATGTCCTGCAGTGCCGAGCTGAAACACATTTAAATCACAAAGGCTGCTTCTAAAAGACCATTTTCAGACATCTAATAGCTGCTAAAAAATTTTTAAACACGTTTACAGGCAGGAGGAGGTTCATACTTGCTTGCAGGAGCTTGTCTGATATCTGTGCACTGCCTCCCATTCCAGGTGCAGTAGGGATCCCTGGAGAGGACGCATTCCCCACAGCTCTGGTAATTAGTGCAGTTAGCCACCGGGACCTCCACCAGTTCAGAGAGAGATGAGACATAAAGATGGCCCTGTGGAGAGGAGGCACAAAGATCATTTTTCTTTTGAGTTATTTGTCAAAAAAATAATTAATTTGCTTGGATTCATTCAAAGTTTTCTGCAGTTTTCAATGCAGGTGGGGAGCTGTTGACTTTGACTGAGGACATTGTCGGGCGGTGGAAGGACTACTTTGAGGATCTCCCTAATCCTGCTGACACGCCTTCTCTCGAGGAAGCAGAGGCTGAGGACTTTGGGTGGGGCTGTCCATCACTCGAGCTGAAGTAACTGAAGAAGTCGATGACCTCCTCAGTAGTAAGGCACCGGGAGTGGATGAGGTCCGGACTGAGCACCTCAAGTCTCTGGATGCTGTGGGAGTGTCTCAGCTGCGTGGCAGATGGGAACCGTACTACAGGACTGGCAGACAGGTGTGGTGGTCCCCCTTTTCAAGAAGGGGGACCAGGGTGTGTTTCAATTACTGGGGAATCACACACCCTAGCCTCCCTGGAAAAGTCTATGCCAGGGTACTGGAGAGGAGCACTCTTTAGAGTGCTGGAGGGTTTGTGGGAGTTCGCTTATCCTGTCCATATGTGTTTTGTGGATTTGGAGAAGGCGTTTGACCACGTCCCCTGTGGTGTCCCTGTGGAGGGTGCTATGGGAATATGGGGTCTGGAGATCCTTACTGAGGGCTGTCTGGTCTCTGTATGACCAGAGCAGGAGCTTGGTTTGCATAGTCGGCAGTGAGTCAGACCTGTTCCTGGTGCAAATTGGACTCCGGCAGGGCTGCTCTTTATCACCGGTTCTGTTCAAATTTCTATGCGCAGCCAGGGTCTGGAGGGGGTCTGGTTTAGGAACTGCAGAATTTCCTCTCTGCTCTTTGCAGATGATGTTGTCCTGTTGGCTTCATCAAGCCAGAACCTCCAGCATGCACTGGAACGGTTTACAGCTGAGAGTGAAGCGGCTGGGATGAGGGTCAGCACCTCTAAGTCTGCGGTCATGGTTCCTGACTGGAGAAAGGTAGTTTGCTCTCCCTGGGTGGGTAGAGTGCTCCTGCCCCAGGTGAAGGAATTTAAGATTATGGAGTCTTGTTCACAAATAAGGGAAGATTGGAGCGTGAGATCGACAGGTTGATTGGTGCAGCTCTCCTTTGCATTGGAGTTGTTCCTTGAATCTAGGGCTTTTTTGTTAGATACACACTCTTAATTACTTGTGGAATTTGTAAACTACCAACAGGGCTTATACATTTCTGATAGAAAACTGTAAATGAAGTACTTTACCTTAATAGAATCCAGCTCAATGTGTTGCACCGGTTGAGAATCTCGAAAGAGGACCATCTCCTCGATGATGTGCATTTTGTTTTTCACATTAATGGCTTTATGAAGCCTGCCATCATCTAGAGGGGACAGAGTTCAGTTTGAAATGGCACTGACTTCTTGAGAAGTTTGAATAAATGGTGCAGGCGATCAAGGTCATACCTGTCCCGATGAAGAGGACGTGGTGGACCTTTTCCGCCACTTGGACCCGGTGGACAGCAATCTGTGTGTAGCGTACATTGCGTTTCAGCAGAAGAGGCTGGCTGCGGATCATGCTGTCCATCAGGAAGTGGTCTTTGACAAAATTCAGGACTTTATCTGGGACATGCAGTGATGAGAAGATCCCATGCTCTCTGGATTCATTTGTGATACACTGTGGAACACATCAAATTCATTTTTATTTTTTATGTAGCCACACTGGACAATAATAAGAACATCTATTGAAAATGTACTCTTTTTTTTGGCTTTGGTTGGACTGACAGTAAACTAAAAGCTTTTTTTTTTAATCAGAGAACACTTGTCTGCAGCATAACGCATCCTCTTTGGTGACACAAGGAACAGAGCAGATTAGACATTCATAACCCTTCATGCATTTTTTTTCACCAGTTTCTGTCACTAGTTTCTACTTGTTACTGCTCTTTACTCATTTGAAAACATTTATCTATAAATAGCTTCTTTGCACAAATTGCATCTTTGCACAGTGACTACCATTGTTTTGCACACTGATGTCTTCTGTATCCTTATACATTCTAACCTTTAGCTGCACTACTTTTATTGCAATTGTCCATTGTACTGACAATAAGTGATTCTGATTCTAATTTGATCACTAGCCTAGCATGTACATATGTTTGCCTGCAGAGGGCAGCAAATGCACACTTACAGCCCCTGGCCTGGGCTCCGGGACTGGATGGTTGTAGGTGTACCACTGCTGAGTCTCTCTGTTGACCTCTCTGTATCGCCCATTGAAGGCTGCTTCTACCTGATCCATTGTGAAGGAACACACTGCAGAACTTCCAGATGCACCTTTGTACCTGCAAAACAAGATGGTTTACAAAACTTTCAGAACTTTTCAGAATGGTAAACGGCGTATACTTGTATAGCCTTTTTTCTATCTTCCTTGAAAGCCCAAAGCACTTTAAGCCACACGCACAGTCACACACACACATTCACACACTGATGGTGGCTCCGCCTGCCGAAAACTGGTGCCAACCTTCCACCAGAGGCAATTTTGGGGTTTAGTGTCGTGCCCAAAGACACTTTGACTTATGGGTAGACAAGGCGGGAGTCGAACCTGCAATCTTTGGATCAGAGGTCGACTACCCAACCGCTGTTCAAAAAGTTAAAACCAACTTTTTGAACAATTCATATTCAAATATGCCTATTCTTAGAAAAACTCTGAGCACAACAATTGTTAGAAATGTTAGGACTAACCACTGAGAGGTAAAAACTCCATAAAACACAGTGTTCTTCCAGTCCTCTGGGCTGGATGTGAGCACAAACATGTCTTGGATTATGTTGAAGGGAAAGCCATCATCGGGAAGGGAACAGAGGAGCTGAGCCTTCAAGAATGTGGTCCACTTCTTCTGCAACACTCTCTCACCTCCAATGTCACCCTGCAACACAGTTTTGGAGGATCCAGGTTTTTAAAAATTGCCCAGAAGAGGGCGCTTTAATACAAGGCAAACTGCATTCAGACATCAATGACTTCATCCAAACTGATAGCATCTGCACCATGAAAAGATGATAGCATTCTGTGATGTAAAAAAAACAAAAACAAACAAAAAGAAAAACCCACACAAATTAGTTTTCTGAAACAGGAAAACTATGCAACTTGAGTTGAGGAAACTGTAAAACCATGACGAGCACAATCAGTTTAGTCTGCCACACAGATATATCCTGAGGCAGAACATGCCTGGGTCATAAAAACAATAAACTGCATCATCACAGCGACACAGATCAAACACAACCAGGCCTGACAGGAATGTTTCTAAATGAAAAAGAAATATTGCCTCCAACAGTCCCTGCTCCCTAACGCTACTGCTGTGATTCAACGCCTCTGGCACAAGCCTTCAAAGGGCCACAAGTGGCACGGGACCTCCTCGACACCAGAACTAATTTAGCCGCACACCGGATGTAAAGCAGGACACCGGCGCACATTAGACAGAAGCTAAATCTTTGGACTTCACATAGGAAAGTGATTGGGTGTAATTTATTTAAAAGCGTTCAACAGGTTTTATGCCATCAAGAGTCACAGATCTGAAAAGAGAAATTATAGGTAAAAACAGGATGACCTCACAGGCTCACAGAGAGTATTTCACCACAAATACTAGCTTTTCTCAACAGTTTCTTCAAGATGGATTCATTAGAGAATAAAAACAATTCCTAAATTGAAGGTACAAGCGGCATTGAATAACTAGTAAAAAAAGAATTGATGAACCTTGGACTCCACAAGTTCAGGACTGCTGTGGGCCATAATGGCAATAAAGTAATAGTTATATCAACTTTATACCAACTTTATTAATATTTTAATCAGTGAAAACAATCAAATTAGTTTGAAAAGGAGATAACAAATGACCAGCACTAAACCGCTAAAGTAATTACTTACTAACGCAGCCTGTGCAGATAATGAGCAACATACATATTCTCTTGTTCTTGCGGCTGAGCTTAGTTCTATAATTTAATGGCACTCTGAGTTTAAATTGACCACTGAATAATTGAAGCAAATGCCTCCCATTCATTAATCCCTTGTAAAAGCATCCCTCATTGGTCAAAACGCCTTAAACATGTTTTATCTGCAAAACTGAACTGTCCTGCAACCGTGATCATCTTTGTTCTATCTCAGGCAGAAAATGATTCATTGTCTTGATGCTCTCTGGGATGCAGAAGTGCCAAACACCTGCATGTGCACTACAAAATAGGGGGAGACAGCCAATGCGCCAAGCCAATAAGATCAAAAGTAGACTTTGAATTTAATCAAACTGGTATCTGCTTTCAGTTACACTTATAGCAACTTAAATCCTCTTCTTTATGCCTAATTTAGCCAATTTAAAGCTGTGCCAGGCATGCCATTTCTTTTGTTTTTGTCTTACATTTCATCATAAATACTTTCTTTGCAGTTAATCTTGCCAAGAAGGATGTAGGCTCTGCTTAAAATAAAAACATATGGAAACGTGACATCGACAAACTTCTACTGGTTTGAAAAAAAAAAAAAGCATTTTGACATGATCCGCGCCCTCTGGTATCACTCACCTTACACACACGAGCAATGCGTGACACAATGGTGTTGTCAAAGAAATCAAACTCCTTTCCTGCCTCGCTGAAGAAGAAATAAATCTTATCGTCATCGCCCACCAGGTTGCCTTTAGGCAGGCTCTCTTGTATGTAGGCAGAGCCAACAAAGGCTGGGTCTGAAAGAAGAGCAGCAACACCGTCACACAAAGATTTAGAGGCAGATGTTTTTCATAGAGTCCAGAGATGATGGCTAACATAATCTCTTATGACGATGCATTGCAGCATCTCTGAAACAAACGCTTCATGCTATGTTAGATGCGATGCTAATTCCCGCTGAGAATTTATATTGTTTGAAGACATCATAAAAAACATTGAATTTGCTGCCAAACTGCTGTACCTTGAAGCCAGTTGAGAGAGTTTTCTGTTTTTAGAGAGGCTCCTTGGCTCAGACTTTTGTAGATGATGGGCTCATTTCCTTGGAAATTACTGACGGTTCCAGCGTACAACTCTCCATCTACAATGCAGTAAGGAAGATCATCAAAATTCCCAAATGTCTCAGTAGGTGGGGAAAAAGTACTTGTGCAGAATGAAATTTAGAAGCTGAGCCTTATTTATGATTCTTAAAAATGAAATCACCAGGTTTGGTTCTCACCAAGAGCTGGCAATGAAATCATTGACAGAGTGAGTGTGACGTCATCCATGTAAAATGGCTTATTTCCGGCTCCAGCTAAATTAAATCACTGTCATGTCGCCATGTTGGAGCCAGCCGACACCAGTAAGTAGTGATTGGCGCCATGTTGGAGCCAGACAATCCCAGTAAGTAGTAATTTGTCTGAAACGGTCTGACTTATGGTAATCACTTTCACCAGTCAGGAGTGAGCTTGTTGTAAGGCCACACCACTATCACTGAAAGCAGACTCAGGAGAATCTGTTACTCAAACACTTCTGATTGATCCGTTTATAACTTGAATAACTTGCAATAAAAAAATGGGAAGAAACAGGATTAGCAAGAACATGTTAAAAAAAGTATCAAAACTAAAATGATTATTCTGATGAATAGAATGACCCAGTATTTTGTTTATTTCTCAAGAGAAGTCTATGGGATTTTGGTGTCTTGGAGCCAGCAGGTGTTCCTATTTGCAATGGGAAGAGGAAGGGGTGACTTTGTCCAGTTCTCTCGTACAGTCAGTGGGTGAGACCTACCAGCCATGATTGCTGTAGACTTGTAGTCAGGGTTGAATGGGCAGCGGCTTCGTCCATCTTCTGTAACAATCTCACCGGGATCAGTCTTGACAAAAGAGAAGTTGGCAGTACTCTGAAGGAAACAGGCATAAAGGACATGTGAAGTCGAAAAGCGGAACCTGACATTGACTGCTGTCCTTTTTATCTCAAACAGGAAAGGAAGGAGCCTGCCAGCCTCGGCTCATCCATGTTTGTTTGTTATAGATTGTTGTAAAAGGCCTAAGAAGATTTGGAGAAAACGGCTGAAAAACCAGATCGATTCTTATGCAATATTATTCTGCGCATTAAATATTTTTATCTATTTCCCTCGGGGACAGGAGGCGATTGAATAATGCACTTTTATTATATCTTGCCTCGCAGAGCCTCGGACTGTCTGCTAAGTGAGTTGGGAGGAAGGAAGCAGCGTGCGTCAGATTTTAGATGCTCTTCCTGTGGAGCTGAATAAATCCATCATGCCAAGTCCAACTTCAAGGTTATTACATTTTCTGAAATAATCTCTGTCCATCTGCACAAAACAGGATAAGCATGTTTGCATTGGAGAGGACTTACTATGTAAGTGCAGATCGGGCTGAAAGCATAGGTCCCACATGCATACAGGTGAGTGCTGTTCACATGGAGCAGAATCTTGATGTAGTTGAAGCAGTCCGTCTGAAACACAAGTTAAGAAAAATTTACCCCAAAAAAGTCTGGACATTAGGCTTTCCTTTTCCCACTGATAAATATCGTCCATAATTCCTGTGTCCAGACGCTGCAATTTTCTGAACCTATTTTCAATAAAAGTGTAAAAGAAAGCTAGTTTTCAGTAGAAAATTTTGATATATATATATGTATATGAATAAATATTACACAGACTTCTGTATTCAAATCAACTTTTATTCCTGTGGCTAAAGTAGCTTCTGGGCTAATGAGGAGTAGATGCACCAAAGGAGGAATGGTGGGAAAATTGAAGTCCCACTCTGATTATCTTTTGATCAGTTTTAAAAGTGTTTCCAGTGGTCTTTTATTATTGATTAAACATTCTTTGATCCAAAATTAAAAAAAGGTGTTTTTCTGGGACAAAGTGTCTGCAGAGCAGCAGTAGTTCATTAGAAATTTGCCTCTAAGTTGCCTTTGTCCCTATTAAGGGGCAGAGCAGGGAGCTCGTGACCCACCTGTTGTATTTCCTACACCACTAATAAGCTCTGTTACTCTGTCTTCTCCTGATTCACAATGATTTTAGGAAGAAAATACCCTGAAATGCAATTTTTAACTTTATTTACTCTTGATTTTTTTAATATATATTCTGTCCTCGATTAGAAAAACGCCACAAGAACAGGTAAAAAAAAACACCTAAAACACAAATTTTCTCCAAGGATTTTTTTGAAGAAAAACGTCACAAGTTGTGAGGAAATGTGGACACTTCTGTCCTGGATGTATCCCAAAAACTTGAGAAAATTTGACTTTAAGCTTTAGGTGAACAGTGGACTCACCTGCAGGTCTTTGCCTTTGAAACTGCATTCATCTCGTTTTTGATTTGTAGCTTTCCATGTGAGCTGAAAGACAAAATCGCTGTCAATCTTACATTGAACTCCATTAAATTTCTATTGGATTTCTGACACCCTAGTGCAACTTTATGCAGATTTTCACTGTAAGGCATCGCCTCGTTGACTCTTACATTCTTTTGTAGATTGCTTGCAGTGATATCAGAGAGGTTGAGGGCGAAGAGAATCTCTCGGGCACCAATATACAGCGTGTTGTCTTCACTACTGAGCAGGACAGATGTGAAGTTGAGAACTCCACTGGCAGAGAAGCTTTTAGTTGTCCTCTCCTTTGCATCTATACACCAAAGAGGACAGAAAATGTAAAGAAATCAATCAAATTCTCTTGAAAAGAAGACATCCTTTAATGTTTTCTGCTGCATAAGTTGTTTTTTTTAAATCAGTTTTCATGCTAATAAGTGCGTGAAATATCTCAAGAAGATAGGTCCAAACAAAAACCCATTTTCCACGAAGGAGCATAAACAAAGAGAAGCTCTTTAGTTTTTGGAGAATTACACCTTCAGTTTAAAATTGTGGCTTTTAGAAGCTCACATCTGCAACTAGTGTTTCCAATTTCATATATCAGTAAACCTCTAACCAAAAGGTAGAAAAGCTTGTTTATCTTTGACAGGTAAACGTTAGTTTTTGTTGTTGTTGTTTTTTTTTACGTGACTGAGAAGAAAGGAGCAAAGGTTAAACCATAAGCTTTTCTAATCACCTCAGCAGTTTTGCAGGCCGTATCTGTGATTTGCAGCAGTTTGGAGGCTTTCGGTGCCAGCCCAACTCCAACAAGACTGCATGCCAGAACAAACAGAACAAGCCCGCTGATGGAAACTTTAAGAAAAGCTCTGATACTGACATGTGAGGAATGAGGATTAAAAAAAAAAAACCAAAAAAAAAAAAAAACAGACCGAAGAGCTGCTGGTATTTTCACAAAGTAAAGAGAAAAATCTTCAGCATGTTACGACTCTCATGAGATTTTAAGATCAATCTTTTTGTGGACAAGTTTTCCTGATTTGAGAGACTGAATTAACTAAAGGGATGATCTGCAGCTGAATCAGGACATGCTGAAATGATTATTCTTCACATGCACTTACAACAGGAGCACAGTTTACATCTACTGCAACAAAATTAACTAAAAAGTTTTGGATGCAATTTGTAGTTTGTTAAAAGAGCGTTCATTGCTCAGTTAATCTAATATTGAGAACTAAATTAGCATGTGGTGCAATGGAAAAAAAAACATTTAGCATTTTTTTATGAGCAAAGACTGAAAAAAGACAAAAAAAAATGTTTTTGATAATTTTCTGCAATAAATGAAAGAGTGATGGATTTAGTCCAGATAAGATGGCACATTTATGGTGGCTGAAACCACCATAAATTATAAATATAAAGTGTCCAATGCATATTTGTGCTCATTTGTGAGTGAGAAACACAACAGAAAAGGCTTTTTAGATTCTAGATAAGACTGAAAGGCCCCACATGTCATCATCACCCAAATTACAGGCTGACAGACAGAAAGCCTTTCACAATTTGCTCCTGAAATCACAAATATATGACCAGACTCTTGCAATCTGTGCTACAACATTTTCACATACAAGAAGACGAAGAAGCACTGATGTTAACATTTAGAATTCCAGAAGCCTCACGCATTGAATTAATCCACTCCGGTCAGAGTCATTAAGTTTTAGTGATAATAAGCTCACACATCCGTCAGTAAGTGCGACCTAATATAACTTCATTGCAGTGCTGCAGGAGACAGAGACACTTCCTCTCCTCTGGGAAAACAACATGTTAATAGCAGTCCATTGCCAGGGCAACAGCCAGCTATATTGTAGTTAAAGCTGTCTATAAAACCACAAGGGTCTCTGCCCTATGTAGTGTTCAAGCACCCACTGGGACCACTCACCCCCCACACTTACCCTCCACACTGCAGAATTCACACAAGAACTCAAATCTGGAACCAAAGCAAAAGCTTTTAGCTTTTTTTAAAGGAGGATTTCTTTACAATTATTCTCTGCAGACAGATCACTGCTGTCATTGTTAGAAACCCCAGACTAACACGCAGAAACCAAAAAAGGTCCTGAACTGAGTATCATTAAAGAGATCCAGGAGGGTTTTAGTGAGTTTGCAGAGCTTTTCCATCATTATTTCAGAAAAACAATCATCTTTCTGGGGAGACAGAGAGCTGCTTTCAACAGGGATTTCAGTGTCATCTACAGGAAAGCTGGCTGATGTTTGATCTGATTGTCTAGACCTCTTTGTAGAAGCTAAAATGAGAAGATTACGTCATGGCATCAGATTCTACAAATGCATTTGATTATTTTCCTTTTTTTATTACTTAAAACGTTTAGATGCAATATTTATATCGTTTTTAAAATTATTGTAAATGTTTTATTTAAGATTTTAGCTGTTTGATGTGTCAAAATAATAAAAAAAATGGTGTTCAGAATGGGTCAAAAGTTAAACTAACAACATGCCACACCAGTGCTTTAGAAATCCACTGTTTTTAAGTTAGCTACCGAAAACGAACAGAGAATTTGTTTGGGTTGGAAGATCCATGCTTTCAACAGTGAAGCGTGTGGTTAGTCGAGTGCATGTCTTTGTACAGCCATGACAAACTCCTCTACTAGACGAATGAAAGATCACACAGACTTGGACAACCTTTGCAAAGGAAGATTGATGCATTTTGGGGAGTGAACACCTTACTGAATTTATGTCTGTTTTCCAGGAAAATTTCACATTTTTTCTTCTCAAGAAATCTAAAAATAAGACTGAGCTGGAGCACTACCTGCTTCCAAACCTTTCAAAGACTAGACAAGCTTTCTCCCATCTCTGTACAGTAAAAGCAGATTGTTATTTGACCACAGATAACTTTAATGTGCTTCTCTTAGACTAGACTTTCAAGAAAGTTCTGGATTTCAACCAGCTCATCAAATTTTAACTTCATTTTCATTTTATACATTCCTAATTTTAGCTTTTTTTGATATATTTTTTTCCATCCATTGACATTACAGGTTATTGTTAACACTTTGTAGGATGAAATAGATTGTTGATCATTCTCCTGTTGTATGCGTCTGAGGCTTATGTCATCTGAGATGGAGTTTTTCTGCAGTCTCTTTGAACATTTCACAGTCTGACTCCAGGTTAAATATCCCACCTTTAGGAGGAAATTGGCAACTGGTTTTTCTTTCTTCCTGCACCAAAATGGAAATGACCCTATAACCCTTCACAGATGTCATAATTGCTTTTGTAAGATCAAAGTCTTTTTTCCATGGTTACTTTGAGCTTTGCTATTGACAAACTGCCCCTTTTGAGGCTAATTCTAAAAATATTTTTCTGTTCACAACAATATGTTTAAAAAGCTGTTTTTAGTTAAAAAAAACAGAAATATCACGGAAATCTAAAGCTAACTGTTTACATGACCACTTTTAACCTTGATTGTGACTCATGTTCAACAAAGCATCCTTTCAGGAAGCCTTTTGCAGTGACACTTTTGTTTCCTTCCACCGTTTCTTTTTTTCCTACATTTTTTTTGCCTTGTGACCTTGTGCTGGTGGTGGAGGAATCAGCCAGAGATCCTCACTGAGAAGCTTTAGACTGATTTTTTTTGGCATGTGTTGTTCATCTTTTACAAATCTAACCATGTCTTTAGTGTCACACTCTAAAACTAAGAATTTAAAAAGAGGAATAGGTATATTTTCATGTAACTGAGAATAGTTTTATTTGCAAAAACTTTAATAGTTTTTCTTGAATAGAGTACACTTACAGTTTTTCTCTGGTTTTGTTTGCTTTGTAAAGGAAATATCTTACAAACTGAAAGAAAAAAACAGTGAAAGAAGACATTTACTGCAGCGAAAACTACATGAACTATAAGAAGCTGGCAGGTATCACTGCAGGGCTTTGCACCTCATCATGTCACTGATAACAGACCTCTGATCCTTGAGCGTGCAGTCTGCTGTGCATCAAAGACTTCATCCGTGACCCTTTCTACTAGTGCATGAGTGGCACCGGTCACTGTTTGACCCCTGGCAGCTGCAAGCAATGTGCCATTATTGCCTTCATTATGCAATTAAAAGTCATTTCAGTAAATGGCGCTGCCAAATAAGCTAAACTATTTTCTCAGACTTTTGCTCCAATTTATTTAGAGAAGAAATGAACCACGTTGAGTTTGAATACAATCTAGTTTTATAAAGGAAAAAAAAAGATACTTTTAAATAAAAGATCCTCACTGGGAGGAAACTAGATTAATCTACCCTTTGCTGACAGAGATCTAAGGACTCCTCTTTGTAGGGCCACAAATATAAAAGGCTAATTGAGCTGGTACCCTCCTTTCTGAGGGGGCTGCCTTTATCAACTCTTACAGCTGTACGCTCAGCAGATCAAGAGATTGCATACCTCATTTAAAGCACTTGTTCTTGTTTACTTTTGGCAGAACATTATCCGAAACAAAAGCACACTGTATATGAGTGTAAAAAGCCTGCAATAAAGACTCCTTACTGCTGGATCTGCTTCTGCTTAATATTAAACCTGCACCTGAAAGCAATGTGCTTTTTTTTTTACTTCCTCAAAGACAGAAAACTTACTGCGCTTGTAGAAAATGTGCTGGTCATATGGGCTCAGGCAGTCGTAACATTGATCTGTCTACTTTCGGCAAGCAACACATTTATGATGGATCATCTTTAAGGGTCACCATGCCCCCTTTCCAGTCTTCTGGCGGTAAACATGACCTACATGTCTCGCGAAAGGGCGAAGCTGGAATGTAATTGTCGTTCAGGAGCAAAACTCACATTTTGTGCATGGTTGAATGAACAGAAACAAAAGCCACTAACCAAAAGTGGATAAGGTACATTACTTTTGTTTACGAAATACTCACAGAGACACAAAATGATCTCAAGTTTACCTCTTTATCACCCTTAGAACGACAAATACTTTTTTGTTCCAAACAAATACTTGAATCCACTCTTGTAAGTTGGGTTTATTATCTTGCTGAGAGTGGAGCAACGGCTGCTGCATCATGGAGGCAAGTCCCACTGCATCAGTGTTGCATTGTGTGGTAATAATAAGAGAAAAACAGTCCACGGAGAAGCACTAACTAAATTATCCCAAGTAATTTTAAACTGGCTATTAAGAGCTGTTGTTGAATGGGTAATTGTGTGGTGGAGCAGACATGGGAAGCTGAAGGACAGAGACTGAAGCATCTGGAATGCATTAAGACGGCACTCCAAGAGAGTCAATTCACTTGAGGATTGGCTAGAAGAGCTGTAAGCCTGCTGTTTGCAATAGTGCAACGTGGTTCTGAATAGCAGGAGATGGACTCCATCACATCATGCAGACTTACAACCTCACCAAGTCATCCAAGGTACTTCAGGAGTGCAGAAGAAATTAGCATTTACAAACATTCTGCATTTTAATAGTGAAACACAAAGAAGGAAGGCCAATTAGTTGGTTTCTGCACACTTCCCTCATATCATTTACAAACCTCCACTCACAAGGATTTGTTTTTGCATGGAAAATGTTGATAGGGCGGTCTCCCACTCAGGAACAACAAAAGCTGACCCTGGACTAACCACAATAATGTTAACCAGCTGCTGGTTGATCAGGAACTCACCATGACCCCCGTGCTCTGATGTGAACGTTGCTGTAGAGGGAAGAAGAAAGAAACTGTACACGAGGTCCTGGCATGTTGCTAACGACACCACAGCACTCTGACCTGAGCAGCCTGACTCCAGGCTGTGTAATTACACTCCCAGATTGTGCACAACACCCTGAAAATTAATGTCCACAAGATAGCAACGTCTTCTGTTTCGTGATACTTAGATGTTGTGGCTTTTAAGGATAAGAAACTTTTAGGGATGAAACTTTATATTTATATATAAAAAGGTTTAAATATAGCTTTGGTCTAAAACAAAAATATTTTTACTCCAGAAAATATTTAGCTAAAAGGCTTTTGTCTTAGTTATGCTTTCTTTGTGTTGATGTCATCTGCACTAATTCAGATTCAGTGTTCAAACTCCTTCATGAGAGAGAAGGTTTGAGTTTGCAATCACCACAACAATCATAGACAATGGTATAAGACAGACTTTCCACCACAGCAGGAATGGGGGAAAAAATGTGCAGAAAACATATGAAATGAAACGGCTAAATCAAAAAATAAGAACTCAGGAAGACTTTTGTTGAAAAAGGTGGGACAAATGGACTATCTACACTACAACAACATCATAAGAACTTGTATACGGAGAATGTTACAAAAACCTGTAGAACCAAGCATCGACTGTACATAAAGAACTGGACTGAGTGACCCCCTCCCCTCGTGTTCTGAATAGGAAGCATCTGCTGGCTCCAAGAAGTCAAAATCCCATAGACTTCTATAGACTTCTTTTTGTCAGAATAACCATTCTTGCTCTGGATACTTTTTAACATATTCTTACTAAGCTGCCATAGAAACGTTGACCCAAACTGACTCAGATCAATCACTATCATCTGGCTCCAAGATGGGGATGTCCATATCGTGGAGAAATAGCGACTGAATTGGCTTAATTTCGCTGGAGCCAGAAGTAAGGCATTTTCTATGGTTGACGTCACAGGTGCTTTGTCCATTCTTCTATATACAGTCAATGGAGCCAAGGCAAGCCTTTTTTTCTCAATTATACTTTGTAGATTTGTTTTGTTTCCCTCCTACATTTCACTTGGATCCTTATCCTCTCCAATACATGTATGTCTTGTATATGCATATGTCTGTGTGTGTAAAAATTAGAAGAAAAAAAGCAATAAAGAAAAGAAAGTGTAAAAAGGATGTTTGCAATCACCACAACTAACTGCTTTCTGTTAATTATGTGTGTGTTTAAAACTACAGTTTTATATGTTTGCTGTTTAACCTTCTGACCTGTCTTTGCATTCGTTTAGTCACATTGACATTAAGTTATACAGCAACAAAAGCCCTGTTTCTGTTTATTCTTTCATTTATTTAAGGTTTAGTCAGTTTTCTCCCCAAAGTCTTTCAGGTTCCCTATCCACCACCAGCATTTTCAAAAACAGATGGATTGATAACGTACTTGGCAGCAAAAATGAAAAAAGTCTTTCACAATCATCTCAATGAATAAAAACATGATTAATGCAGTGACGAAGAGCTTCATCTATGTTGATGTATGCAAATTCTAAGCATGAACAAAAATGTCAGTAAACTCAAAAATCCTTCTTTGACCGACAAACGCCTAAAATAGATGGCGAATAAAAGTGTAGCTTTATTACATTTTTTAATTGAAATCCATTTTGGTATTTTTGTACAATATTTTTGATCAATAGTAATCAATTTTGAAAGATACAAGTTATCATTCATTCATTTTCCAATCCGTTTTATCCCTTTCGGGGTCACGGGGTCACCGGAGCCTAACCGGCTACTCATGGGCGAAGGCAGGGTACACCCCTGGACTGGTCGCCAGTCTGTCGCAGGGGCCACAATCACACACCCATGCACACCTAGGGACAATTTAGAGTAACCAATTAACCTATGAAGCATGTTTTTGGACGGTGGGAGGAAGCCGGAGTACCCGGAGAAAACCCACACATGCACGGGGAGAACATGCAAACTCCACACAGAAAGGTCCCCCAGCCAGGACTTGAACCGGGAACCTTCTTGCTGTGAGGCAGGAGCGCTAACCACTGCGCCACCATGCAGCCCTACAAGTTATCAATTTTGACATTATCTGCCCGACTGTCATCAGGACGTTTTCTGTTGCGCTCGTGTGTTACAGAATTCCTACTGACTGACTTCCCTTCAGAGGTGGGCAATAAAAAGCTCTTATATCAGCTGTCACCACTCATTTCAGAGTGGCTGAGTCAGCAAGTCTAAACATGACATCCACTAAATAATTAAAACGCCTCACTCCCCGTGTGGCTATGGGCAGGGCCCCTTAAACCAAATTAACAGATGACAGTCTCTTAATGTGCAATAGAGGACCCGGCAAATCAGCAGGGGAGAAAAAGCCACATGAACATTTTCTGAGTAAGACGTGTTCCAACATCCTAAACTGTTTACAAGAGTTTATTAAAGCCTGAAACAGATCAAAGTGTGCAGCCTTTGCTGCTTTAACCCATAACCTGGACTGATAAAAAGAATCTAACAAGTGCTCACAACAAAACACATACAAATCCTTTTTAATTATTCATGGCAGATTACCCTCTTCATTAAATCAGAGGAAGAAACTAGGGCGACAAAGGAAGGGAAGTAGGTGTGCAGGATTGCATTGGATGAAGATCAGGAAGGCTCAATTCTAGAGGTTTCAGAATGCTTTTTGTCAAGCTAAATGGCAAATGGACAAAACAGAGGGCACCGAAAACCTTAATGAGGCCAGACGCTTCCTGCTGTACAAAGTTCACATCCCAGTGGCCTGCAGCTCTGGATCCTTCCCTGCGTACTGTACACACAAGCTGGAAAATATTACTGTCACAGTCATATTACGTCCATAGGGGTAACAACAGCACTTTTATCAGCAGACCATGCTGACCTTCATCAGCAATGTTTGATTTTTACGACATAACACTCTCTGAAACTTCAGAATATCAACATAACCTGCCTACAAAGAGAGTTCTTGTGTTTGTGCTCCTGTGAAAGCCAATAAAACAATGACGTGCTTGGTTTTATGGAACATTCTGATGACATCTGTGGTTACTTCCTGTTCCACATGGAAATGACAGACTTTATCAGTGAGATAACATCTAAAGAAATGATATAGTTGAACAAACACTACAATTATCTTTGATAGATGTACTGTATTTTTTGCACCATAAGGCACACTTGAAAGCCTTATTTTATTTATTTATTCCAAAAACGACAGCTTGCCTTATTATACAAGGCGCCCTGGATTAATTCCGTTAATGCTTACTGATGTCGAAGCGATTTTCAGAGGTGCACGGCGCTCTGTCAAAATATCAGTCCGTTTTTTATTGTGAAGTTGATGCGGCTAACGTGTAGCGGTGTCGGCGGTGTTTTTTTTCACGTGCTACTAACAAGGTTGAGAGTTTGCAATTCGCCTTAAAATTCAGTGTGCCCTACAGTACAGAAAATACAGTTAACATTAAGCTACTTTCCAAGTTTGACTATTTATATCCAGCCACATTGGTGTGGAGAGTGTTCCTTTAATGCTTAGCTTAACAATAGAAACAATAGTTTCTACGAAGGTACGTCCGAATTTCCTTCTCCCTACCTAACTACGAAAATACAGTGTGGGACTGTCTAGTGCCCTGGATTTTAAAAGCACTTTGGACTCCATGCTCACTCATTTGTTTTTAAACCACAAATATGAAGTCACAAATTTTCTGAAGTAACAACCTAATAAATATGAACAAAGATTATTTTTGAATTCACTGCATTCTTGAGATGAAAACTAATTAAAATAAAAATTTTTCACAAGAGTAGTTCAGACGCAATGCATTGTGGACTATATTTGCCAATCCAGTGAGCATTGATGCACACTGTTTTTTTTAAAGAGACTTTTGGGAAATTATTAGAGTCCTTCATTTTTAAAATCGTTGATTCAGACAGCACTACAAAATGGCAAACGCATTATATAGTGCACTAAGTAATGAAGGAATTTGGACACAACCTAAGCTTCATTTTTGTGACACGTGTTCTTGTTTTATGGCTTTTAAACATTCTGAATGCATTTCGGCAGCCACTGCCCCCTTCAGATGAAGATTGGAATTGTTTCTGGTTGAACCAACCTGAGTGTAAACTCAGAAACAGTTATGGAAAACAATTGTTTTTGGATTTTTTTTTTGTATTAAATTGTTCATTAGTGATCGTTTTTATTGGTTTTTGGTTGTATTTTCATGAATAAAGGATGAAATGGTTTGTTTAAATTGACTATGTTCTACAAAGGAAAAGGGACTCCTACCTGTATGAAGTGCTGCTGACTGAGTATGCGCACTGGATTTATCATTTCACCCAGAACTGTGACATGTGGGTTTGTGCATGAGCAGGTAAGTGTGAAGCATCTTTTCAGCAAGTGACTGATGATGTGTGCCATTGTGAAACACGGCAGCAAAGAAAAGCTGTGGGTTTTGCTCAGGCTGCAAGGTGAGAGATTATCTGTTTAGGTAAGAGGTCTAATATGGGTGTGACAAGTTCAGACAGGCCTCATGGCACACCATATTGAGAGCACACATGGCTCAAAAATAACCCCAAACTTCAGAGTCAATGGCTATAAGAAATGACTAAACAACATTTCTCAAAACAATCTTTCAGAGATTCCTGATCATGAGTCTCCAAGCCTTTCAATCACTGCCATGATTCCTCTCTGTGTTTACTTCCAAAAAGGTACGAGTAATGTTTAAATGCAACCTGTCAGCTCCAGCGGATTGGTCTTTCACTGAAACAGTGATAAAGAAGTCACTTCTCGGTAAGGGTGGTTATGCTAATATTTATGAATCATCGCTAAGGGCTACTGTAACAGCAAATTACTGTACTCTGTCACTGAAACACGACAGCAACTGCGTGTTTTTATTTTCTAAGCTCAAAGCAATTTTGCAAGCCTGGACGTGGACAAAAAGAGCAATAAATCTCAGTGCTTGCAAAAAAAATGTATTCTGTGAGTCACAACACAATAGGTCTGAACATTTTGCAATAAAACCTGACCTGTCGGAGCTCAACCTGGCTTCTATTCACTGTGGATTTACATGGAATTTAAATCTTTGTGATGAGGACAAACACCATTTCTGAATGCGTCTATTTCTATGACTGAACATATTATAAGAAGTGTTGACATTTTTTTCCCCCCTTTTTTAAGTTTTAGAACACAAACGACTAAAAGGCAACATTTTAAAGCCCTCAAGTTGAAGTTTCAAGAAAGATTTGTTTTCAGGTTATACATTAGTCTAAATTATTACCTTTGGTGAGCTTTGAAGCAGAAAAAAAAGACACTGTGTTTGACTGTAATGTTTAGGCACGCGCAGCAATTCATGCAAAAGGATCTGACAAAACCTCAACTGCTGCTTCGGGCACCTTTACAGTTCAAACACGAAAAGGGGGAAAAAATAGCCTGGTGAATGTGTAACAGTGCTATACAGAGCTCACGTGGTGTCAACAATTTGAGGAATCAACATTTCACTTTTTTGTTGAAAGTATTACAAATATTTTATGATGTGGTAGTAAATGTCACAGATACCGTGTTGTGGAAGAGTTGTTGGACTTACTGTAGGGGAAGCTGAGCCGTGGAGTGACATCATTGTCTGTGACAGCTGTTTGAAAGCAACCAACAAGGAGAGCAGTGTAGACCGGGAGACAGAGCCGAGCCATTCTCCTCATCCACATGCCTCCTCAGGACCACCAGTCAACGTGCAGTATTTTCCTTTCAGGATTTAGAAGAATTCATTAAGTTTTTCTTTTTTTTTCCTTTTTATTTATCCAGAGTTTCTATTCCTTCAGTGTTTCTCTTGTCAGCTCCAGGCGCCTTGGATGGAAGGGTTGTGTACGTTTGTGAAGTCGGGGCACTCCTTCAAAGTTGCACACAATGAGCCTGGTTTGAGATGACAATGTGTGTCCTCAGAGCAAGACAGAGCCTCCTCCAATCAGCTTCCATGAACATGCAACAAAGACAGATTTCAGCTGAACCCTGTAAAGAATGAAAAAAAAAAGGCATTCAATTACCTGTTTCACCATAAAAATATGACGGATTCACCTGAAAACAAGGTTGAAGAAGAGCATTCTGTGTCCTAATTTGCCAAAAAAGTAAGTCTATGTAAAGGCTAAAAAAAAAAGGTTTAAAACATTAATTTGAATATTTTCATCATTTAATTTAAATAACAATGCCTTCATAAAATAATGTACTTTATATAAAATTCAATTACTTCAATTTATTAATCAGGGTAATCATAAAATAAATATGTTACAATAAAATTTTAATAATTTATTGTCAGTGATTATTGTAAGTAGTGTATTTTAATTCATATACAGTTTTTGAGCCATTAATCAGACTTTACTGAAGGATTTTTGTTTTATCTTATGATGAGTCAAGGAATGTTGACCAAACCTGTGTGATACATACATTTATAAAAAAAAAGACTCTTAAGGATTAAAAAATCTTCTTCTATGGTCGTTTAAAGCTATTCTTTTTAGCTTAAAAGCTGTAGCACTGAGAAACAGAGTCATGAATTATCATTGGGCGTGGTAGCGTGCCTGCAGTGCTCCAGACAGGTTCACTTAACAGCGGCCGCCACAAATAATAACTTTGCACTCTTGAAGCTATAATCATTAGAATGAAAAAAAGCAGAAACTTCTCATGAATCTTTGTTAAAAATGAAAAGGTGGAACACCCAGAAAACATCTCATGTAACAAGAATTACAGGTGTTTCTGCCCCACAGCTTTTCTTTGTTCTGTTGAAAGAAATTGCGTGTACACATAATGATCCCTCACGTTGTTAATGTACATGACCTCAAAGGAGATAAAGAGATTTACCTCAGCGTGTTTTAAGGTGGTGACAAGTTGTTTACGAAGACAAAAGTATCCAGGAAAAATTGTTTTAGCTTCTTGCTTAAAGTTAAAATCAGTGTGATTGTTTTTTCTATGTACAATCAGATGTAGCTGCAATCTAAACCATTCAGCCTAAAAACCTATCACAGCAGAGCCACAACAGTTAATATTCTATTAATGTTGTGATTCAAATAAGATGGCTGGCTGAATGTAATGAGGTGTAAAAGGGAAACTTGGTCTGATCACCCTGCTTACAACTCCAAAGACTCTGATTCAATCCTCGAATGCAACCATAAGGAGATTCAGTTTCATGTGAGGCGTAGCGATCAATAGCAACAACTGAAGCTATTCCTGGTTTCTTTTCAAAGGGATCCTGACTCTGTCAATGAGCAGCCGGGTGAGCATTACACAGATGTCCTCCACATGTGAGGCTGGAGATATTCCTTCAGCAGTGCTCACACCTTAACCCTTAAGGGCTTAACCCTATAAAACCATCTGTTTCATACTTGCACACACACTTCTGAGCACCCTATCTCATGAGCATTATCAAAACTTTCCTTAAAAATTCATTGTATTCATTCATGTTTTCTGACTAACCCTTTTATTAGTAAAGAAAATATATATATTTAAGTTGACTTTTCTGAAATCTGAATTCTTCACCTTTTAGTTGTAATGACCAAAAGGTTTAAGAATTTTGAGCGTTTGAGAAATAAAATGTGAGCTAATTCATCAGTACAAAAAAAACTTGCCAACACAGCAGTGAGCTTGAAGCATGCATCAGCAGGGTGAACACCGGCATCATTAGCCTCCTTTGTGTGGAACAATCCAGCGTAAAACACTTGTTGACCACCAGACAGCTGAGAAGACAATGGTTTAGGGTTTGCGTGACACTTAATGAAAGAGACCCAAATTAATCTGGGAGAAGTTTCCGAAGCAATTTAGAGTGCAGGAGAACAAGGGGGCCTCTGACACGCTGGAAATCTATATGCAGCCCCACACCTCACCGCTCTCTCCTGCATGATGCATAAACTGAATCATCCCTTTCACTTGCTACACAGATGTGATAGTGTGCTCCCGCTCTGGATGATCAGTCTCAGTGTCCAGGAGCTCCTCTTAACTTCCCTTCTTGTGTCTTCATACAAATCCTCCAGCAGCACAGGAGCTCAACCAACTCCACTGAAGTTTCACTGATCGGTTGGATCCTAAAGCACAATCCTTTCTTATTCAAGGAAGATTTTGCTGTCAGGTTATTCCATATCTGATATAAAGTCAGAGTGATCGCTAATGAAATTCTAATAAATCAAACTTCTTTCATTTAAATTAACAAGAATTTTTTAATCTTGAAGTTTTTTATCTGCAGAGAAGCCCCCCGCCCCATCAATTTAGATGAGTGGTGTTTTCTTATTTGTAGGACAACGTTTGATTTGAATTTCTTTCTGTTGAATGTCTTTCCTGACACAACTCTACGTTTACCCAAACTTGGGACAATTATAGAAAAACACCAGATTTATCCCTGTTGTTACAACTGCCTACACAACATATTAGAAAATTCGAGAGCAAACATTGACAGTGTCAGTGTGACACTACGCAGCAAAAAAAAAAAAAAAGAAAAAACACTTTTTATAATTAATTCTGCCTTGGTTGGGTAGTAAATGGCTAAAATCACATCTAAAATGTGTCAATTTGCACTCCTCCGTCTTCACATATGGAAGATGAAACAGTTTATTGGGCAGGTTTCAACCCAGCGGACGCAAGTATTTGAGGAGAACCAATACCACTGATTTTATAAATAGAAGAGTAAAGAAACTGGGAGAAGATGAAACAAATATAATCAACCAATAAATTAATAACAGTGTTTAAGAAAAGACGGAATAACCTTTCACTAAAGAGGGGCTTTCCTGGTACCCACTGCCTGTCATTTCCCCAAAAAAGCTCTTGGTATACAGTTATTACATCTTTATCTTTATATTTATATCACTGTCTGACAAAGCTGGTCTGTTGCCAACAGCACTTATGCGAGTCACATAAATAGCAGCACTGCAGAAACAGGTGGCACAGCCATAAGCTTTAGAGTAGACTCCAGTCTCTTTGCACAATCCGAACTGCTGAATGATAAACGAGACTCCTTCACATGCCTGTCATCTCAGGAAAACACCTGTACTCGAACACATGTGGGTCACTGATGTCACGGCCCTGATTTAAGCCAGGTCATTTGTTTCCACGTGAGGCCTTTAAGCTCCGGTGAACGCCTCCTGGTCCTGACACGTCAACGACCTCACGTCAAGATGTGACGGAGCTGAAGGGACTGAGAAGGGAGGTGTGTGCCTGCACGAATCTACAGGGAAGCTGACTCTGGACATTTTGAACAGAATTTCCGCCTTGAAGACCTTGTAGTCTCTCTTAGAGGGAAATACTTTGTTAAAAGTGAGGAAAGCTTACTGGTTTTTGGTTTCATAGTTTGAAAACTGATTTAATCTCAAATGTTCTTACAGATCTATCCATTTTTTTTTTTTGCAAAAAAAGACCCCTTAAAAAAAAGACAGAAATTCTGACACCATTGGCAAATTATCTTTATATAAATCTGCCAATTGTGTAGGAAAAATGTCTCTTTTAGGAATAAATTCATAATAGAAGACATGTTTTCTCAAACTAAGATCTTGCAAGATGTAAAATAAGATATATTTTTTAAAGCAAGTGTCTGTTTACTGTTTTTGCAATCTGTTGTTCCATGCTAGGGAGAAGGCAGGGTACACTCTAGACCAGTGGTCCCCATGGGCCGTGGGCCGGTACCAGCCTGTGGACAGTTGGCTGCAGAGAAGAAAAAAAAACATGATCTTCATTCATCCATTTTTTTTGTTTTAAATTTGATTCTGAAGGAAATTTTATTTTGGAAAACTACTGGATTCTCCCCACCACATCCAACTCATTCATGACACACGTCTAGTGGCTTAGTCACGAGTTGAAAATACATTCACTATTTTTTCTATAGTGGTTGCACCGGCCTCTAAACTGAAACCCTTAAGCTAGCAAAGCTAACAAAAAACAAACATAACATTTGTTAGTTGTTTTTTTTTTTTCAGAAAAAAACAGAAAACAGAAGAAGAGTCTTTGACTTCAAAATAAAAGAATGCTGCAATTCACAGAAAAAAACAGCGGTCTTGACTCCAAATAGGATTTGTTGCAACAGTTGTTCCCACAAATTATAATAATAATGCATGATATTAGTATGATATGGCGGATGGCGGATTCATGTTTATAATAAGCTATAGAAAATTTCTGTTTCAGGCTTTTATTTTTGTATTTATTTGCCGCACCCTGAAAGTCAGACGAGGCTGAAACTGACGTCTGATTTTTGTAGCTTTGACTTTGACAGCTGTGGGTTAAGGGATAATCTGTGTCATATCTTAAGGGTTCCTACATGAAATTAAACATTTTGAAATTAAATTTCATGAAATTTTTTTACAAATAAAGTTGCAGATATTTTACAGGAAGATAAACATGGAAGTTAAAAAAACAAACAAACAAACAAAAAAAACCCACCTCGGCCTCATCCCAGCCGGCTCGTGAAAATATTGTTTGACTTTGAACCGGTCTGTGGCCTGAAAAAGTTTGAGGACCACTGCTTTAGACAGTTCCCCAGTCCACTCCAGGACCACACAAAAATAGGCAACCACACACACTCACACTAAAGGGACATTTAAGAATCACTAATCAAATTATGAAGCATGTTTTTGGGTCTGTGGGGGGAAACTGGAGTGCCTGGAGAAGCCTCATATAAAAAGGATTTCACCAGGATTTGAACCACTGCCTTCTAACTATGAGTTCAAACCCCCACACACCACCATGCAGCTCATTTTTCCAGATTTATTGGCAAAAACAATGATAGCTAAAACAAAGACTTAAACTAATTTATTCCAAATCTGCATAGCTGGTGCAACACAATTCAATTTCCAGTTGATGGGAAAATCGTATCTGCTGAAGCGATTACGGCAACAGAAGGAACATGCTTTTACGGTTTGACCCATTTAATCCCCAGACACAGCTAAGAATAATTATTCATCTCAGAGTGAACCAAACGGCAATCATTGCAACCAAGTGCAGTTGCAAAGATGTTTAATTGCCTAATTAAAATCTTATTAAAGCATTTAACAAAGATAAGGGACGTTCTGGACTTAGGTTTCAGGGGAATTTAATTCATCAAGCAGGCTTATGGTGTTTAATATTTAAAGATTTACTACTCAAGTTTAATTCTCAAAATGTAACTTTTAGGAGCTAAAACTCAAATGGACAAATTAGCAAAAATATCAATTAGCACTTGTTTTCAATAGTCCTTACAAGAGATCAGCCCTATCTCTAGAGAGGGAGCATAAATGAAGTGATATTCCATTTCATTCAATTTCCTAAATTTCCATAACAGATGTGAAGTCAGAAGAAGCAGCTCGCTGATGAGACTTGAAGGGGAGCTACTGGGTCTGCTACCAGCACTGCTATGACTATTAACGCCAACATGCGTGACAGGAGAGCAACGGGGGCTCTGAGACAGACAGAAAAGTTCATTAAAACCGAGACCAGCAAATGAGAAGGACAAGATGACGATGGCATTAGAAGTCAAAAATGACAAAGTGAATAATTTTACAAGAAGCCCCAGTTCTTTATTTCTTCCAAATTCCCCTCCCTGACAGGAGTCAGCCCGACACAAGATGTCCAACTTTTGTCGTTAGTCGCCATGAGGGATCTGGGAAAAGCACCGGGAAGCGTGTAACTTCCCTCTTCTTGTGCTGTTTTTTTCAGCTTTCAGCAACTTCTGTAAGCTGATCCACTTTCAGTGAGGAGCCTGTGCTGTTCTGGCTGTAATGACCTACTTCTTTTCTGGTCCAGTTTGCCATTGTCACACCCTTCAGCAAGAAAGAGAACACCAACGTCTTTCTCCACTTGTTTAGGATCCTCTTTTTGCCGCTGTCATGCTGATCTGACACAACCTCATTTTGAGTTATCAACGGATGCAAAGATAAAATCTGATCCTCCTTTTCTTATCGTGTTTATTAACTTTTAGGCCTTGAACAAAACAGCAGCTACTGTATTATTTTCAGTGTCTCTACATTTAGTCAGAAACAAAATCAGGCACATATGTCTATAATCTCTTGCAGATATTTCTGAAAAGAAACACAAAAAAAAAACAGGGTGAAGTAAATCTGCAGAGCATGCATTGTAGTTGCTTGAATCTAGAACTACTTTCAGTAGAAATACTGGAACTTCACATAACCCCCCCAAAAATGTAAAATACCTTCATCAAATAAGTCTTTTTTAGCTGTAAAGCATGACCTTTTTTAGTCTAATCCGGCTAAAACCATACATTCATTAACAAGTGTGTTTTGGCAGAAATCAAAAACACGCCCAGTTGCAGATTTCTGGGGTCTAGTTTTTATGGCTTTGTGGCTGCTGTCAAACACAGGTGAAGTACTGTTTCAGCCTCACTCGTATGTAGGTTAGGCCTGTTGAAACATTCGGCTCCATTTGAAATGTCTCTTCTTGTTTACTGGAAAAGTCTGTCTGCATCTTCAGGAAACACATTGACTACAATAGTGCAACAGTGACTCCCAAAATGAGTCTGAAGACCTTTCTTCTGTTTGTTTTTCCTGAATCATGGGGTTCTAAAGCTTGGATGATGTACAACACAACCCAAGTTTGCTCAGGCTGTTGTTCAATTGTTACTCGGACCACCATTTCAGGCCCTTTTCTGAGAAGGCTCTTTGTGTGCACACAGACTCCCAAAATTAGAGTTTTACATCCACAACAACAACTTTTTGAGTTTTAATTAAGAATATCCTCCTGATAACCAGCAATGCAAATTTGTCATCTGTAGAGCACAAATCTAAAACTGAATATCTCACAACTACTGAGTGCTAATAATTAACTCCTTTTGGTATCTACACAGGACATTTGGGGCTTTTCAATAATACCAAATGTGGTTTTATTGAAATGTAGGGCTCTGGGAAATGTAGTTTTTGGTAGATTTAAAACATGTTTTGAGTGGATTTTTCTGTCAGTCAGGAGGATATGTACATATACATTTAATTATAAAAAACATTTTCAAGGACAGGATCTGTTATCTGACTTCTTAATTTTTGTAAAATCAAAAATGCAAAAGCAACATTTTTGAAAAACTTTATTTTGAAATTGATGGAAATGTTGAATTCAAGAGTATGAAGTAAATTTTGCTTTTGCTTATAGCAGATTTCAAAGATAAGATTTTATAACTATTGGAAATACAGGAGTGAGGTGCCAACTCGCAAAGGCTGCCACAAAAGCTTGGAGTTTCTTGTTTTTTTTTTTATTGTGAATGCATGTAACAGTTTATCACAAAAAAAGCCTAAAAACTGAAAAATACTGTGTGAACTGGTGGGAAACAAAAAAAGCTGATCTAATGCATTACTGATACTTAAAAAAAAGCCATTTTTGAACTGTGAATCCTTCTTTCTTAAATCAAGATACATTGAACGCCCACTCTGAAGAATTTCTTCAACTGTATTTGGAGTCAAATAACGCAATTCAACAGATGGAAATGAATTTTACATTTGCAGTAACTTCCTGATTTATTTTCAATTTCTTGATCCTGATTGTCAAAAAAATCAGCAAAAGTATTAAACCTTAATAAAGTGTTTTTAAAGTTATGGAAAACAATTAGAACTTTTTTTAATCTAAAAAACAGTTTTGCAGAAGAAAAGCAATCAATAAAACACAATCCCCTTTATCCAGGTTCTTTTTGGTGATCAGAGAAGTTAATATAAAAAAGTCTGACTTAAATCAAGATTACTCTGCAAGTATTTGAAAATTAAAAACCAGTCTTAAAGCTCAATAGGAGTGCTGCATAAATGTGAACCGTTGAAGAACAAGGGTAAACCAAAGCAGTTGAAGCTGACAGTTAAGAACATTTTACAAGTTTGTTTCTACGTCGTACTCATGCAAAAACAGGATCAATGAGCCAAAAGACACTTGATATGTCAATTTATGGACCATTTAATCAGCCGAAAACCTCTGACACGTTTTATCCTCTTTGAAATTGATTAGCCTGGCATGACATCCATGAAACGCTGTAAACAAAGCAAGTGGTTGCGTCCCTCTTGATGTCCACAGCAAGAAGCTGCATGCATTCCAGTAGGATGGAGGCTTAAAAAGCAACTCAGGCTATGGGCCACTGGGTAAAAAAGCTCAACACATCCATCCATCACTGTGCAAGACTGATAAAAGGCTCAGAGTCCACTTGTCTGTATGCTCTAGAGACGAATTTCTATCAAAACGCTAAAGTTTGGAGTTCACAAAGCATACGGTGACCCTGAAACCAGCAGGTGCCACGCTGTGTCAAGCTTTTGCTAGACTTTAATTTTTTTAGAGCCGTTTTATACAGAGAAATGACCTCCTTCTGAATCTAATTACATTCAGGCGACACTGATGGCTTTGCAAAAGCCTAAGTAGTTTAAATGTTTGATGGAATCATGAATATGATGCAACATAACTGTTAGCGAGGAGGAAGGCTGGTTTGTTCAAGCTCTGGTGATCAAGTTCATGTTCGTGCTCCTCAGTCATCCTGTCTGACATGCCACCACTGTGAAAAATGCGTGTTTGCAGCTTAGATTTGGGATGGATTGAGCATGAAATTATACTTAAATAATACATTATAGTTCATAAAAGAATTTAATCGTAAAAATAGTATTTTTAGATCACTATAAATTCACATTTCTTAAGAAAGGACAACATTGACAGAAACCACCACATCGTCGACAAAGCCCCTACTCTCTTTAACAAGGAGATAAAATATGATTATTCAACCAGTTAACAATAAATAAACTGAAAAGCTTTTATTTTATTTTTTTGTTGTTCGAGTAGGTCATTTGTTTCCTCTGAAAGCTTTGTGTGTTTTCATACTCAGAAGTCAAATTCTTTCTTTTTAACCTTTTGGCTTTGCATTTTGACCACATTAGAGAGTCTTCATGGGGGCTAGTCTGCCCCCTTTTCTTGGGAGGAGGGTCAGACAGCTGCCCCAACGTGCGGTGACCTCACTTAGTAAAGATCAATAGCAAGCTGCACATTCCTCCCTCAGAGTCCTCAGCAGCCACTGACGCCTTGGTATCCCAGTCATCCAAGCCATCTTGTGAATTCTTTGGGACTAAGATTTTTGGGGTGAATTCCAATTATTGACACCCTAAATCCTAGACGACCAGATTTGACCTTTGATGGTGGTGTGTGGCTGTGTGTGTGTGTGTGCGATGTAAATATTTTAATAGATATAAGGAAAAGATGAGCTTCTGTCAATCATTATTTTTCTCCCTTTTGGGCAGTCACTCAGCATGTCTCAGTTTAAGTACTACACGCCTGTGTCTCACATTTTTACACAACCCTGTACTCATTGAAAGAAATATGGGCCCAATACTTATCCAAGGCTACATATTTACCAGCTGACTGATGAGCAAAATATGAGGATTAACAAACTATCAGATGACAGTTCAGTGACTGCAGGTTTACAGAGAAATATTTCACAGTCGTCCAATTAGTTCATCTCTGCGCTGATGGTGCAAACTGTGTTTTTAAGACGATTCGTACAATGAGAGTTGAGGGGCCCCAAGAGTTCATGTTCCTCAATTTCTTTAATCCCAACCCACATTGGTGTGTGCTCAAGATTGCAATCAAACCCCCTGACATGTCCAAACGACACCCGTGCTACTGATGCAGCCAAGGGGGGAACTGATGTCACAAAGAGAGAAAGATGAAGCCAAGCATTAATGGAAAACAACGTTTTAGAGCTCAGCTTCCTCGGAGATCCACTAGCATGCTACCAGACTCTGTTTTTCTTTTTCAGATGCGTGTGAAGCAGAAGAAGGATGTTATCTCCAGAGAAGAGTTGTTTTCCTGTGAAACCAAAATAGCTTCATACCCTCGTTTTCAGTTAATGATATCAGCCAGAAACGGACTAAGTGGTTACAAAAGTGTTAAACCGTCTCCAAAGTCTCTCATTTCCAGAAACCGAAGAGGGTGCTCTCCAGTTTCATCAGCGTTTTGATCTCATCACAAAAGTGGTTCATCTCGTATTTACAAAATTTAACGACCCCCTCCAATGAAAACCGTGTTTTTGGCGTTTTTAACATGTTCGAGTGGCCTTTTTCTGATGATGGAGGATATCTCCATAGAAAATTAAGTCCATAGTTACATTTCTGTGAATTTCGTTATTCAAATCATGGTGAATCAGGAGCAGATGAAAAAAATGGAGTAAAAAGCTTGTAAATGTGACGTAAGTGCTACAGTCGGTGGGCCACAAGCTCCCTGCGTGATCCATGTGTGTCTTAGTTTTCCCCGTCTCAGCTGGCATCTAATTCAAAACTGCATAGATAGCTCCAGTATTGCTCACCGTTTTTGTTGCACTGCTAATGTTAGGTTGGGGTTGTAAGGGGCTGTAAGCTAGTGGAAGAGTGCGTAGACAGATGGATGAGGGGAAATTGGAGCAGGCTTACTCCGTGCCAACAGTCCCACTCACAATTCAGAGGGGAATTTTTAATGAACTACTGAGGCCCAGAAACTATATCCTTGAAAACACCACAGAGTTTTTGATTTTAGCTAAAAACTGCACAATTATAATTAAAAAGCACTAGTAACACCTTTACAATAGATCAAAAGGTGTTCAGAGGATGTCAAACAAAGATTTGTGCGAGTAGCTTTTAAAAAAGTGACGGTTTTTGAATCTGTTTTGCTGGAAGAACATTTTGGTCATCAAAACTTGTATGACGAGCTTACTATAAAACATTTTGCCTCCTGTGAGGTAAAACTGCGCCTCCATGCTGTATAGATTCCCACCCTCCTCGAGCGAGCGCGTCTATAACTATCTCCTCGACTGCCCCTGCTCTGGTGCATCACTGCCAAAAAGTAAGCAGAGCTGCTGGGCGATCTGAGCCCCGCAGCTACTCATGCTGCACAAAAAGTGCTGAAAGCCGCCATAAGATGGCTTGGGTTCTGTGTCTTAATATATCACATCTTCAGTCCAGGCTGATGAATTATTCAAACTGTGCTATCCACTGTCCTTCTCACCTACAGTCAAACATCTGCCCTGCCAGCCTGTCTGCCAGGCCTGACTTACACCCCGCTTTGCCACAGGAAGCTTTTAGTGCCATTGTCCTGTGGTCTCTGCTCCATTTAACCTCTTTTGCTCCATCTCTGCATCCAAATGTTGGACTTCTACTGTGACGCATGCACGTGGAGGTCAACATTGAAGGCTATAAAAACTGTACAACACTTAAAAAAAAAAAAAGAAAGAAAGCAAGATGATCTGCAGAATCTGGGGCAGAAAAGTTCATGGAGGGACTCAAAAAACAAACTGGCATGACCCTGTTACCTCAGCAAGAAAACCACACAGACAGATGACACGCTGAGAATGTAACAATACCCAAGATTCCCCAGTGAGCTGCCTGTGAATTCATATTTAACTGTCATATCCAAGCAAAGATACTATTACGGAATGAATCAGGAAAGACTTTTAAAAGACTGGAACAAAAAAAAAGTTGATCTAGCTGGAGCAATTTGAACTCATTTGTTGCTTTATTTGAAAAATATGTGCAATATTTGATGTATAAAAAGTAATTTGGAAACATCTACTAGAAATAAAAACGTGTTATTTCAGCTTCTGAAAAGATTTTCTTTAAGGTCAGACACTAAAAACACGTTATTCCCATCACTAATATTTTTAAAACTTCCATATCATGTGCTGTGAGTAAAGATGGAGACCCGACTGCAGCTGTTCAGAGGTATAAAGCACTTTACTGCGTCAATAAGATGTAGACTGAGATGAGAACTACAAACTGAACCAACATGACCTTTATTAAAGGTTTTCTGCTTATTTTTTAATGAAAAAAAAATCCACTAATGGCACAATCGGACCATCTTTGTCTTGCTTTAACAGCTCAGTTTTCTTGTCTTTCTGTAAATTACCTTTCTGTGAGGAACATTTACATCCGACAGCAGCACCGTTTGTTGGCATCGAGGCAATTAGAGGTCTGTGATCAGGGAGCTACAGCAAAGATGTCTTTAAGGGTCAGTGGCACCATTAACAGAGTAAAGGGCGCAACCTGGAATGCTCAGGGATATCAGATCACGCTGGTGGGGGAGCTCTGGATGCTAAAAAAGGCCTGTTTAGAGGCCCATTTGATCATTTGAGCTGCTCCTGCACTCCTGTCAGGGAGGACACAAATACATCTGACCACTAACAATGTAAACCCCATGTCCATTTGCTGCAAGTGATCCTCCCACAACTCAAGTCTCAGCAGCCAAAATACTTACAAAAACATTATAATTGAACACACACACACACAAAAAAACACGTGTGAGGTGCAACCTCTACCAAAACTTGTAATAAACACTGATGCATGTGAAACTGGACTCCACACACAAAGCTGTTCTTTTCCGTTAAACCGTTCGACAAGCTCCCAGAACATGACGTGTTTTGGGTTTTGGGTTAAAAGGCATTTCTGAAACACAGGAATCTGGCCAAGTTCCACGTCCCCAGTCATTTCCCACATCATGGCACAGCACTGGACAGGGAATAAACAGAGGAGCCCACTGCGCTCCCAGAATGCTTGTTTGCAGAGTTCCCATCAGTGAGTACACAGTAACAGGACTCCCTGAAGGCCTGCGATTTAACCTTTAGGTTACAAGTGAGTGGCCACTTCACAGTCCACCCCTCCTTCCCCTCAGCTATCAACCCTCTCCGCTCTTCTTTGAGACTGTAAACAAAAATAAAGAGGAAGTCACGAAGAAATGTAAATGAAATTCAGCTGTTGTTGTGCAAAAATGAGCGTCAGAAAGGAGATTCAAATGAGAGATTGGAGGAGAAAATTTTAAAAGAATGATTTACTAGTGTGTAGCAATAACTAGCCAAGGCTTTGCAAGCAATCCAAGCAAAATACGAATTTAAACAGCAAGTTGTTGGTTCTCATGAAAGCAGCTTTGCAAGCATCAGTTCAAACTGATTTCAACAGCAGATTTTTGAACCGAGCTCATTTGTGGTGCAGTTTTGGAGCAATATCACGTTAATATCATTTAGAAACCAAAAAAAAAGTTGTAAATGAATTACATGCACTAACTGCAAGGGAAAACCTACAGGTTTTTTTTCAGCTTTATGCATACAAACCTCAAACTGCCCATGTAAATAGAAAGAAAGAGATTACGGTAAAACAGCATACTTTTAAAAAATTAGCTGATACCAGAAAATCGGACTTAAAAAAGAAAATGGAACTTAATAAAATGAGTTTTATGCACCAAATCCGTCTCTAAAATGCAACTTTGAAGGATTAATGCCTTTTTTTAAATAACCATCACTGTGACCTTTACTGTAAATCATATGTGTGCTTTAGAGGCTCCGGTACGTGCAGCGTGTATAACAACAGGCTGGAGCTTCATACAGGCAGCTCATTGTCACGTCTGCCGGTAGCCAGAGTGCAACTGCCAGCTGTTTTCTTTGTGAATCAAACCAAAAAGAAAACAGCAAAGCCAAGGTCAGCACAGACCAGCTTTTCTCCTGCAGCAGATGGATGAATCTCCATGCGCAGAGACACTGAGAAAAAAACAAAAACTGATAGCACGCCTGATTATATTCCACCCTCTTGTGGAATAATCAGCCGTTCTGAAAAATTCATGAAAGCTCCCATTTATTCTGTGTCTGCAGAGCGTTGATGACTTGAGAATCTGTGTGAAAACGCTCCCACTTTGCTTTGACAGATCGGCACTTTTAAAGAAGATGTCAAGCTTTTCCTTTAGGCTACGTGGGACAAACTTTCCTCTGGGAAAATGTAGGGAAACTGACATATTGTTCAATCTCTGAGCTGTCCAGAGAGTGATTTGACTTTTGTTCAATCTTTTTAACTGTTTGACATTTCCAGCTTAGACTGATGTGGACAGAGTTGGCCAATAAGAGAGTTTTTTTTTTTTTTTTTTGCTTATTAAAAAAAAAAAAATCTGCCCGTGGGGTCAGAATCTTTTACTTTTTTCTAAGGGTCCTGTTTTTGCAGCGTGGGTAATTGAGCTCTTATATATATAGCCATTAAGGTAAAAAGCATATTTTTATTAGGATTATCAGACAATTGCTTATTTAAAAAAACGAAAAAGAACAAGCAAACCACACAAAGTTGACAATTGATGGTTTGTTTTGAACGCTGGGAGCTTTTAAACCAATGGTTAACAAAACTGAAAGCTCAAAAAATAAGCAAAAGCCATGTTGAAATCTCTTGCTGGCCCCACTTTGTTTAAATGCCTCTATTTATGCTTTCCTTCCATTAACTACCACCTACTTCTGACAACTCTGGCACCACTGTTGTCTGTGCTGCCGGCAGTGTGTGGGTGACACATTTCTATTCCACACAGCTACACCTGATGCTTCTGTGTTGTTCCAGCATCAAGTAATGAACCTTAACCTCGTTCCAAAGGTTTTCTCTGAGCTGAACCTCAACCAGACTGTTGAGGAAAACAGACATGGACATTTATAATCTGATTTGCTCTGGTCCTGCAGATGTTCCACACTCCTCCATGCTCGTGTGGTAAAATTTCCTACGAGGTAAAATATGTGGGAGCACCAGCCACTGTCTGTGGCTATAAGGCCACCAATAGTTGGGATTTTCAATAAAGCATCCAAAAAGCATAAACACTGCTTAATGAATAGGTATTTTGTTCCCATGCACACACAGATGCTCTTAAATGACTCCTCTTGCTCTGCTATCACCTTACTAAAGACCTACTAGAGAAGGCAGCTGGCTACCAATCACAAGCTTTCTTTCTAAAAAGAATAAAAAAAAAAAAAAAAAAAAGGCTTTCGAATAAAAACTTTGATTTATTCTGTCATTTCACCTGCATTTCAGCTGCAGTGTCCTCACATGCATGCAGCATGGAGCTGCAGCTCCACATAGTTAACAGACAGAAGGGCAGTGTCTATAACAGTTTTACTTACGCTCTGTGGGAGCCAGGAGGGAAGTCGAAACCCACTTCAGATCAAACCCAGCTTTCCTACAGGTGACACAAAGAAAGGAAACAAGCCAGCTCCTCCTCTAAGACAAAATCCACAGATAAAGAAGAGCCGAAGCTCCACGAGATGACAGCTCATGCGTCCACAGGTCCACACTGCCTGTCTGTGACACAGTGAGCTACTACAGCCTGCCTGAGGCCACTCAACGCTCCACCCATCGCAGAGAGGGAGGGTCATATGAGCTGCAAAAGAAGTGAGGAGGTCTCTTAAAGCATAAGTTTTACTAAATTGCTTTCATTTTACCCTATATTCTTATTTTTAAGGCAACAAAAGGCAAAATAATAATAATAAAAAACTACAAAAAAGTGTTTACATTATTTTCTATATCAAGTATTTTGTTTTTGGTGGGTCATTTTTTTTAACTTGCAATATTCAGCTAGAGACTTCAGGGCAGTGTTTCCCATGTGAATGTTGCTTTTTGACACATTCCACCCACATAAACATTGTTTCAGACCGTGCACTGTCCCTGATGGTCACAGCACTCCCCCAGCAGGCCGCTGTGTCCAAATGCACCACATCTTAGTCAGAAAAGTCCACAAGAGTGATAGCAAAACAAAGACGGCTGAAAACGGCTGAAAACGTTGATGACGGTTCAGATGTGGCCCATCCACAGAGACTCCAAAACAAAAGCTTTTCTGCCAAATGCCACAAGTCTGAATCCATGCCATGAGGTAACATGGAAAACTTCAGAGACCTTCTGGATCTTTTATTTGATTCAAATCAGCTCCAAAAGGGAGGGGGAAAAAATGAGGTTTCACCTTAATTTTGGTCACAAGATTTTAACAGTTTAGTTTCATTTGCCCTAAGCAAAAACAAAAATCATACCCGTGATCAGAAGAAAACTAAGACAGTGTCACTTTTCATTTTCAGGAAAACAAGATCATGAGATCATGGCATTTTTACAGACCTTGGAGTGAAAGGATATTTTTAAGAGTGGCAAACAGTTTATTTCATAACGTATAAATGAGCAAAAAGCTAGAATCTCCTAGAAGGCCTCATCCACATGTTGCTTTATCTTTTTCCTCTCCTGGGAGGTCGATCTGACTGCAGGTGTTTGCTTCTCTTCCAGATGTTTGTTTCATGATAAAGCTGAATCTCAAGTACTGTAATTACCTTCAAATGAATGATGCATCTAACTGCACGTGAGATCAGCACCAAGAAAAGCATCTCGACAGCTGAGACATGTGGTCGAAAGAATCTGTTTGAATCTTCAGGATGATACTATTTAGCAATAAATACAATAAATGCGTTTTATTCTGTTTTTTTTTTTATTCTCTTTTGCAAACTTGCAAAACCATCAAAGTTCAATTTTATTTTTGATTTTTAACAATAAAATAAATTGATTTCTGAAAAATGAACTTCAAAGACCCACTCCGATAAAAATCGTGTTTTTGGTGTTTTTAACATGCTCTTGTGGCATTTTTTTTCTCATGATGGAGGACATATATAAAGATAATTAATCTTAAAACTGCATTTCTGAGTATTGTTTATTCAAACCATTGTTAACCAGGAGCAGATAGAAAAGTGCTGCTGGAAAAAGCCTGCAGTAAAGCTACCATCAGCGGGCGACAAGGTGCTCCTTGCTCCTCTCCATTCCGATATATTCCACTTGTAGACGACTAGATCCATGTTTGTCTTTGTTTTCCTCATCCGATCTGCCATTTGGATGGCTCAGGTAATGCTCGCCCTTTTTGTTGCACCACTAATGTTAGTTGCGATTGTGAGTGGCTGTAAGCTAGGAGGGGAAAAGGGGATGATGGGAAATGAGGGAAGGCTTACTCCATACCAACAATCCCATCTACTACTCAGAAGCAAATTTCTGATTAACTCCTCCTGCTCTGCAGAAACTATGTCCCAGAAAACATCATAGTTTTTTTTTTTATTTTGGCAAAAAACAGCATAATCATAATTGAAAGCTTTAAAATACATCAAAAGAAGACTGGGGTGGGACTTTTAAAGGCTTTCCCTGTGCCCCCTATCTTGGACTTTCAAAATCAAAAGCAAATCTTGTCTTTGTGGACCAAAAATAAAATCTTTTCAAAGCATATCTGGACCGTGTGCAACCATAAAGTCGTCAACAAAGTGCTTACTCTGCCCAGGTAAGATTCCTTTCATTACAAAACTTAAGGAGACAGAAGCAATGATTCTGCAGCTGATTACAACATCGTTATCAACTCTTATTGATCTAAGATCTGTAACCCCTCTATAACACTAGATGCCCTGTGACTAAATTTAAAGCAAGGACACTTCCTTAGCTGTATGGAATGCCCATGATGCAGCGGGAGCTCCGCATGAAGTTTGGTCAAGAAGATGTTCTAGAATAACACTGGCAAGGACAATGTTTTCAGGCCACGACACTGAAAGAACAGGCGTAATGCAACCCAGTCTCAGAGGAGAGTGTTTCATTTGTGAAGGAGACAATGTTCTGCTTGGTTTCTTGAAGAAAAAAAGTAAAAGGTGAAATTCTGTAGTAATTAGAAAAGTATTTCATATGAATTCAATTACATCTTGGAAAAGAATTAGTAGTGCAGATTGTTGAACACGTGTTAATTATTACACAGCAAAGTGGGTTAAAAAAAATCTAGTTAAAGTGTTACCAAATAACTTCACGCGCTGCAAACTTATTTCCAGAGTAAACAGAGAGAAGTGTAAGATAGCGAGGTGTTGTGACAGGGACGCCTGTTTCTAAAATAGCATATGCTAATTATACACTTTAAGCAGCTGCTAAGGAGAGAGGCATGATGCCAAGTTTGAGTCGATGGGAATGTGAACGCCGGCTCGGAGTTTCTGTGCAAAGTCAGGCTTCCGCGCAGCTACCAGAGATTTTCTGAAGCCACAGCAAGAACACTCATTGGTGTCTTATACTTGCACACAAAACTCTGTTTTGGGGAATACTGACGCCTCAGATTGAATCTTTTTTAGACTTTTACACAAGAAAGTTTTTACAAGACTACTTATCAATCAAAGCTCTATCTGTAACTGATCTTACCCTAAAAAGTGAAACTTTTTTCTCAATAACTGATTGTCATCTAACATTAAGAGTATAATAGGCTTTAGTCGCTACTGTCTTTATGGGTGGATACGGGCTCTCTGCAAGACAAAAATGAGCAAACCTGTACAGAGCACGCAGGGGGTCCACACAAACACCAAGGTCGTAGTTGTTCTTTGAGCCCAGAGGGCGTAAATGCTCATGCACATTTTTTCTATGGGCATGCTGTGAGTGACAGGTCATAGTGAACACTGAAACAAGTCAGAAGGTAGGTAAGGATGAAGTAGCTGAGATTCATGGCTGTTGTACGCCTGTTAGTGCTGTTCAAGTGATAAGTGCACGCTCCTTAGCAGTAGCTTGGCTGATGAAAATTAGGAATTTAGACAATCAAAGTGTAGCTTGTGTGGACATCCTACAAGCGTCCTACAGCCACTTCCATATCCCCTGCACACCCTGTGCGTAAACATTTGCACACGGTCAGTAGGGACCAGTACGTACACCTTACTAAGAACTAACATTCCCTTTAAGACGGGACCGCTCCTGTCTACAACCCTCCATGGACCCAGACAACCCAAAAACCTGCAGCACCCGTACGAGTCAACTCCCCGTACGCATGTGACTAAGGCAATAAGTTGACGTTGAATCAGAGGTGATATTTAGAGCTTTTTTAAAATATTTTTTTTCAGCTGAGACAGACAGAATCTTAGGAGACACCAAGAGATGTATTCACTTCAAAGCGAGATTTCAAATTCCCATCAGTGATCATAGTGGTTTAACTGTGTCACAGAAATGAATTCCAGTCTTGCATTAGCTGTATTTTTATTTGTTAGGGAACATCTGGTGTGCTGAAGGGCTTGGATTTCATGTTGCGTGTGATAGAATATTGTGACAATTCATCCCTAATTAAATTCTTGTTGCCCTTATCTGTAAGTTGTCGAAATGATTGGCTCAACAGTCTTCCTTTTTACACCAAAAGTTAAGCCTCAAGGGATGCAAATGCTGCTCTGGCTGCACCCGCGTCTGTTCTTCCAGTGTTGAGTAGCAAAAACAAAGTTAATGGTGTTAAGTGCTCCTCTCTTACTTAAAAAATAATCATCAGTCTGAGGATGTTAGGGCATGTTGCAAGAGAAATCAAATTTGATGAAACTGTAGTTCTGATACTGTCCATACTACACAGAAGTACAGACATTAGTCTGTCAAGTTTTCAGACAGAGAGGCTGAGATAGACACAGAAGAACAAAAAAACATACAGCATTCACCGATTCTGCAAGTTGTCTCTCTCAAAGAGATCAATGTTCATCTGGAACACTTCAACTATGATAGTCAGAAAGATTACAATAAATGTATCACACTGTATGATTTTTAGGGGATTTCTTTGTATAATGGTGCAGAAAATAGGTTTTTGGTCAATAACTTAAGTTCACCTAAATACTATGTAATGTAACCCTGTTAAACAATGACAGAGGTCCAATTTTGTCTTGTAGGTCTTTGCCATGTTTTCACACAATGTAGTTGCCAATATGGTAGGTTTATTTCAAACAATAAAAGTTTGAGAACTACTTTTTTTTTTAACATTTTGGTATTTCTTTCCTTCAAAAAGCAGCAGAATCTGGCTGTAACAGAGAGGGAAAGGGGAGGAGACCTCTGATGCACAGCAGTGCAGGACAGCAAATCCCAGCGTATGCAGTTTGGGACAAAAGAGACTCATAAATCATCAACCTGCAGTGAAATTAAATAAAACTTGTCAAAGACCAACAACAGATTCTACAAACTGACCAATAAAAATGAAAAACGGAAAAAGGACAAAAAAACATAAAACACTGATAGATCGAAAGGTGTTGAGGACAGGTGAGTCCCAGTTTTAGGTCTTCTAATCCCTAATGCAAAATAATAGGATCAACAGCAAAGAGACTTTCAAACCAGTACATCTAGTGGGAAATACTCCAGCAGTCCTGGAGTGCAATTCCAATGGATTATCTTAAAGATGACACATATAAAGCTCAAGGTCTTCCAGAATGTGTTTGGTGCAAAGGTTTTTTTTTTTCTTTAAGTTGAAGAACGCAACTTATAATTTATAATATTTTTTTCTAATGTTGCCACAAAAGGTAAATTAAATTTGCTCAAAAGATATGTTAAAATATAGGATCCTTAACTGACAACTAAAATAATAATGTTACTATTTCAAGGTTCAAAACTTACTTTTTAGGTCTAAAAAGGTTTTTCTTTTTACTGAAGACAAACTGTAGACAAAGGTGGCAAAGAGTGACTCATAACTGAGAGAAATGATTCACTTCAGCAGGATGTGTGATGGCAGTTGTGTGTTTGATGGCGTGGAATGTGCGTGATCTATCATGCTCCTTTTGGGCACACTGGTGTTTGGGGTTGCCGCTTTTGTTCACCCTGCATTTCGTCTGCTGGGTGAAGGAATGAAGCTGAGCTGGCTCGGTACGACACAACCGAAGGCATTAATCCTCATCCTCTCACAGCAAAGAGGGTTGGTGGGACGGGTGCCCTCTGGCAGGGAGGTGATGCCAGTGAGCAAACCCGTCAGGGGTTGGTGTTTGTGTGTGACTGCTTTACAGCCCTTTGAATCACACAAGGTTGCTTTATTAAACTGCTTCTCCATTTCCCTTTGTCATCCCTCTGTAAATGACTCACTTGTCTGGAAAAAAATGCTACTAAATTACCCAACATTACAAGTCATATGTTTAGTGTATCATACATATTGTGACTTCCCACATCCACAATGTGCGACATTCCTCTCTGAGTTTGGCCTTCCTTATATTAAAAGACGTAAACTAACATGGTTCTTCTGAGAAGCAGCATATCTCCAAAACTGTTTGCGATTCAGCAGAGCAAGCAGAACAGCTCGAGCGCTCTTCAGGTGGCCTGCATGTCTGTGGCAGCAGCTCAACTCTCCCGTTGTTTCCACCTCTCCTTGCTCATGCACAGATAGCCCAACACATTCAATAATAACCAGAGGTGGGCAGAAACAAATATACAAAGTTACAATTATGTGAATAACTTTTATGTAAAAACGCTCTCCAAAAAGTAGTTTTACTGCTTTATTGGAGTAGATTTATGATAGAAAGTCAGTACTCTTGCACAAAAAGATCTGAAGGTGGCAAATTACTTTAAACAGAATTTATCTTAGAATCTTATTAAAGCATATTATTTAATACACCAACAGGAAGTACCACCTGCTTTATTCCTTCTGAGGAGTTTCTAATCCCCTGATGTCAAGAAAGCTCAGACTGTCATCCAAGCTGTCTGTTCACATGCCTGTTCATAACTGTTGGTTTCTTCTTGAGAGATATGTGAATGGAGATGAATATTTAATGAGTTAAATTCACATTTTCAAACTTGTATACATATTAACAATATTTACTCATATATGGAACAAAGCAAGTTGTTTAACTAAGCTTTGGTTACTTGAATTTTTTTTTTCATAAAATAAGGGAATATTAGTAGTTTTCAGTTGGTATTTGAGTAAATAGCTGGTAAAACATTTAAATGTTTAAATTTAAGTCTTAAAATGTAAAATTTGGCAAGCAAAAAATAATATTAAAAAAAGTTGGATTTTTAAAAACGTTTTTAAACATTTAGTGTAGTATATTTAAGAAGTGATCAACTTTTTTTTTTTTTACAGTGTTGCTATCTGTGCTTAAATGTGGAAAAAAAAAAGCCAATTGCATTTGCCAGTAAAATTATGTCGTTCCAAGCTTAGTTTTGATGAAAGGTTCACAATAAAACCATTAGTAAGTCTAAAAAAACCCCAAAATATTCAAATCTCAAAAACAGATGACCAACTTGGTGTTTGTAATTCAATAGTTTTGTGTACTAAAAAAATAATGAGGAAGAAAAAACTGAATTTTTGAAAGTTTCTAAGTCAAGTTGACTTGAAACCTTGGAAATTGAAGTCACCTGAAAACTCTTGAGCTTGAGTAACACTTAAAAACTTACAAATTGAATGCAGCCAGCTGCTTATTTATTTTTATTTTTTTCTTAACGTTTGCTTTTCTCAGACGGGAATTTTTAGGTACAAGTGTTTGAAAATCTGCACAATATATTGACCCAAAACTATATTTTGCACCAAAACACTTCAGTAAAAATCTAGTTGCCAAAAAGGCTGTACAAAGAGAATGTTTCTTTTGCTGTTTGTTAATCATTTGTTTCATGTCAGAAAACACCAGAAAAAAATAGTTTTTGTCTGCCAAATTTAATTATTAATAGATAAAAGATTAAATAAATCTAAACCATAACTGATTAGTTTTTCGCTTTGTTACTTTTTAACTCTTATTTAAGTTAATGAGTGGATGAAATTTGTATTTACTTTTACTTGAGTAAAAGTTCAATTCAAGTATATCTGATGGATACTTCACCCACCTCTGCCAATAACAAAGTTTTTTTTACTGATCTTCTGATCAGCACAACTCTGGTAAGTAATCTGTGAGCCGGGAAACTTGGGGAAAAAACTAGAATTAAGCAATCAGTTTTTTAAATTCACGAGTCCTCTTTTCTTTCTTGACCCATAACATTTGTTAAGAATTGATACAATATTTTGTTGGTGTTTGGGCTTGTGGCATAAAAGTTTCAGCAGTTATATCTGAAAGACATTCAACTTGCATAACTTTTGTTTACATTTATTTACTTGAAAATGTAACTTGTAATATTCATTCATTCATTCATTTTCCAAACCGCTTTATCCCTTTCGGGGTCACGGGGTTGCCGGAGCCTAACCCGGCTACTCATGGGCGAAGGCAGGGTACACCCCTGGACTGGTTGCCAGTCTGTCGCAGGGGTAACTTGTAATAATGATTCCTTTATCGCTCAAACATTTTTTGCCATGCCCAGAATGACATTTTAGAAAAACAGTTTAGGGCTCATGTTTTATTCTATTTTTAAGTGTTAATGTCATAAGTGAAACATAAAACATTTTTATTTAATATTTTAGGTCTTAATTAGACAAATTACATGATTGGTCATGGAAACTGTTTATTTAGATGTTGGTTTTGTCTTTAGAAAAAATGTCATCCTCTGTTGGGAATGAGTGATTAATACGTTTAAATTCTTTGGCAAAGAAAAACTTCTTAATATCTAAGTCAATTTAGTTAAATTGGTTTCCCTATGCTGACAAAATTGAAGATTTAAATAGACTTAGTAGGTTTTCATTTGGCTTTCTTCTTGTTTGTTGTGCCAAGGTATTTAAGGAAATGTTGCTAAATGTGATTTCAAGCACTTTTGCTTAAAAAAAGTTACCTCCATCCAACATTTCATTTAAACTTATTTTTTTGACATTTAAAACAGCGATCAAGTTTTGTCTTGACTTAATCTAATAGGAAAATGATTCCCTAAACATTGTTCCAATGCCAAAAAGCTGATAAAAATGGGATTGAGAGACCTGTTAGTTCATTTAGTCAATTACTACAGGGAAACGTTTACCTCTTTGTGCACTGTGTACTCTGGGAAATGAGAAGAACGGACATTTAAAGACAAAAGCAAAAGAGTGATGACTCAAGCAGGGAAAATCCTCAGGATGAATTAGTTATAAGGCAATCTACATGTGGGGCAGACGAGGCATGAAAATTTAACTTAGCAGAGACCAAAAGGAGAGGTTTTAAAAGAAAATCCACCTAAAAATAATCAGGAGCGGAACTCCCGATGACACAATCTGCAAGAATCACACATTTTTCTAAAGACGGGGACAGTAAGGGGAAACTGTTTGACTAAGCATCTTTTCAATGCGCTGTAAATCTCCGATGATCTGGAGGAGTCAGAGATTTGCATGCAGATACCATTCACTTCAGCTGTATTACTCTCACTGTACACGCCCAGTTTTGTAGAGCAGACAGGTCAAAGTGAGGCATATCATTTGTAAAAGTAAAACGACAAATTTGTTTAAAAATATATATTTTTAAAATGTATGACAACACTGATCAGGAGATTTTTATAAAATCCTCACACTCCAAAGGTAATCGCAGCTCCTCTCAACATGAACTGAATTACCTCTGCACCAGCACACGGACCTGTCTCCTCTTTACCATGGAAACCAACACCATACTACATCCACGCACACTGAGAGAGCATTTGCCATCGCATCCAGCTCTGGCTACAAGAAGCTTTTAGCGATCAAACAGATTTTCTCAGCAGGCAACTGGTCACCACAACTCAACCCCGCACCTGTCATTCCTTTCATTTCTCTTCTCCTAATTTTCTCTCTTTATTCTAGTTAATTCCCTCTGTCAGAAACCAGTAGATTTACCTTCTGTCAGCAGAGGACAGGGTCATGCATTGCTCAGTCGTGGCATCTCTCATGCAGTTGGTGACAGAGGAAAAGAACCTCTTTGGAATCCCGAGAGATGCCCAAGGATGCAGCTGAGCCGGCATTGCACGCACGCATCCGCCGCCACTACCACCGCCAGTGAGAGCAGCAGCAGCAGAAGCGAATCGGAAGGGGAGGGGAGAATGAAAAAAAAAAAAAATGTAAAAAGCAAGAGACGGGGTTGCTCTATCAGCAGCAGGAACATTACATCATAGGCTGTGGAAGGGTGGGAGAGGAGCAGACTGAGGAAGGGAGGTGCTCCTTGCTGCACACTCCCTGTCAATGTTACAGTGCACAAATACAAATTTAATATTTATAGTCTGGTGTCTGTAAAATGTTTGTGATGGTTAGACACAGACCTATGAAATAATTTAATGAAGTAATCCTAACAGAGTACCATGGCTGGGGTTTGTTGTCAGAAAAGATGATGTACCCTACTGTGCGCTTCATCCCTTCAGGGGGAAAGACTGTGCATGTGTGTGTGTTTGTGGGTGTGCGTGTGTCTGCTGTGTGTTGTAATTAGATTGCGTGACCAGCCCCTGCTTACCAGTGCTCAAAAAGCATGCAGATATTCAACCTCAGAAGGGGTCATCTGAGATTTCTTCAGGCAGTTTAGAAAGGTTAGGTGCAGCTATAGGACCAATGATTAACAGGAAATTGCTTGTCACAACAATTTTGTCAGATGTAGCTGCACAAAGACATGGGTGCTGTGAGCACATCTAAAGGAGACAAGGAAGAATTTGAGAAACTGTTTTTTTTTTTGTCCTTGGCCATATTCTTAACCAGCTAACCTATATGTTGTTGCATGAAGTGGCAATACTCAGTATTGGATATGTAGTCACAATGAAACATTTCTTTTTCGTCCTGACATAAGATATACACACATAGATGCATTAAGTCACACATTTATTGCAAGGATGTAAATTAATAACTGTATTTGTGCATATTTTTTAAAAGTTGTTTCATATTCAGTTCTTGTGGCCAAAAGAAACAGGAAGTTTTTTGTTTTTTTTGCTTTTTCCACCATTGTTTGCATTTATCAATGTTTAGTAAAATCATTACAAGTTGCTTTGAAAATACAAAACACTATTTTGTGGAAGTGTCATTCACAAAACATCAAGTCCTGCACCAATCATGTTTACGATCTATTTTAAAATCATTCCCAGTGGTCTTTTAATCAGGATTATGTTGTTCTAAGACAAAATCAAAAAATGTGTATTGTTTTCTAGGACATAGTTTCTGCAGAGCAGCACTAATTCATCAGAAATTCGCCTCTTAGTTGGGGGCGGAATTGTTGGCACGTAGTAAGCCCGCCCAAATTTCCCATCATCCATCTGTTTACGCCATCTGTTATCTTACAGCCCCTCACACTCTCAACCTAATGTTACCATTGCAACAACAATGGCGAGTAATATTGGAGCTCTGGCTTGCCAAAGTACCTTCTACATCACAACTTTCCGACGTCCAACTGCCTGTTTTTTGTCTGTTCCTGATTCTCAATCATTTGAATAAAGAAATACTCAATAACACAGTTTTAATGTTCCTACTATATGTCCTCCATCATGAGAAAAATGCTTCAAAAACATGTTAAAAACACTATAAAACACATTTTTTTATTGGAGTGGGTTTTTAAATGCAGCGGTTGAGTGGGACTGTCTGTGATGTTTTTTCTAAAAACAAACAAACAAACAAACAAAAAAAAATCATCCCAACACTGAAATATTATGTTTGTGAAAAACAATGTAACAAATTTGTAACTTGAGATTGTGTAAAATTCTTTAGGATATTTTTTTGTTGCCAGATTCTTGTTCAAATCTTGGACTCGTGCTTGTTTTCATGCAGCATAAATGCACTCTGAGCTCTTGGGATGCAGAGTGAGGTTCTGTGTCATACTAGAGACACTTCAACCCTTGAAAGGGCTGAAAGTAACACGTCTCACAACACTGAACTGCTTTTCCTATACGCAATGATCTTTTTGTTTGGAGGTTTGCCTAACAGACAATCTCTAAGCTCCCAAAAACTGGTTTGTAGTGGAAAGCAAACAAAACAGTTAGTATTCACATAGTGTTTTGGCAGGGAAGTACAAATGAAGGTTAGTTGCTGTGAAGATGACACAGCTTGTTCGAAAAGGGCAGCAATGAGAGGACACAGACTCTTTTTAATTTGAGACCCGATTGCAAGTCAAAGAATGACGCCTGGCTAGTAATGCTTAAGTACCGTCTGTTATTGGTTCTGACAAAAGCCAACAATGTTGAGAATGACATCAGGTTTGTGTATTCTGACAGGAAAACAGTTCAATATTCCGGCTAAAGCAGTGATCATTCAATCTGGTACACCTAAACTAAAAGAAACTGGAGTAGCAGTGGGATAGACAAACATAAAAACCAATCCAATTGCTCTTTTGTCCATCTCATGTAGTTTTAATGGAGCCAACAGAATTCCGCACATACCGATTATTGTAGGTCGATTGGAATGCAGACTCCACTACAGCAAGGCTGTGTGACTTGTACTGAGTGTGACACTCTTCAGTTCATCTTGTCTAAAGAAAGAAGTGACCCCAGAATATAAACAGCACTCCAGATGGACCTGACCTTTGCCAATTCGAATCGACTAAACCCTCTCATGACCGCAGGGAACAACAGCTTTGAATTATTGTTGCAGCAGCACACAGACTTGCATTCAAATGTCCCAATGAATGGCTTCTTTGCTAAGAAACGTTTCTGCTTCGCAGCTGCGGACAGTTTCCAGAATCCTTTTCTAAACTGGGACATAAACAGAAAATTGTGACCGTAATTTATTAGACAGTGTCTTTAACGTGACACCATCTGTTTGTCCCAAACTCAGAGATCAGTTTTGGTGCTTTCAGGAAGTTTTGACCCAGAAATCAATGACTGGCACATTTTTTGCACCCTACCAAAAATTTTACGCACTTTCGGCAAGACGTTTTTATTTATCAAACACGATTCATTAAAAAAGATATTTAAAAGTGCTTTACACAAAAAGAAAACTGATATTCAAAGCACAAAGACCAAGAATTCAAGCAAAACAGTTTCAGAAGAATAAAAGAAAAGAAATATATCAACAGTCATTACTTTTACCAGCTGCCTGCCTCACAAAGTTTCCCATAACTCATGAAAAAAAGAACAAGTAAAAAAGATGAAAATCAGAGAGAAGTTTGATGTTACGTTCCCACTGCTCGCGGCAACGGACGTTCAAGCGGCTACTTCTAATGAAATGACTTGGCTGGTCCTCACGTTCAGCCTCTTCCAGAAAGACTCTACACTGCCAGCACTGTCCTCAGGCTAACACACACTTTCTCCACGGTGATCAACAGAATGCTTCCATTTCATATGCATAATATGCACATTTATCTTTGCAAAAGTTCGAATGTTGTTTGTTTTCGTGGGCAAAACGCAGACACGCTGCTGAGGCCGGCTCTAGGATGACATCATGACATGGACAACACCTAGGAATGAAAGCAGAAATTGAGATGCCATACTTCTGCGTACGAACATATTTCATTAAAAAAATCTTAATTTTGTGTGCCAAAGGTAATACATTATCATATTTATGGATGTAGTTTACTCTGAAACGCTTAGAATAGCATGATATAGGCCCTTGTACATTTTTCTGAAGATTCTCTTCAAATAATAAATAAAATGTGAAGGTAATCCAAATGTGGTATAAATAAGGCAACAGTAATTTAAAGGTTTTCTCTTTGCCGTTTGAGAGACCAGAGTCAGTTCCAGTAAACATTGTACCAAACAGGAAGACAATGAGACAAAGTACAGACACGTTCTTTGCTGTGGCACAACTGAATTACAAATTCACAGATGCTAAACAGGTTCATTGTATTAAATTTCGCGGAAAGATGCTACACTCATGCAGAATTTTAAACTTCCCAAGATCCAAACACTACTGAGAGGAAAAAAAACCTTCTTCAGTGGGACTCTATGCAGCAGAACCAAAGTTTTAATCATTGAAAGTGTTGTCTGTGGAGGGTGTCAATCTTAATTTACTGCGTCTGATACCATTCAGCTAATGTTCATGTTTTTTACTTAAGAACCCAATTATATACTACCGGTGATTTCAGGAAAAAACATAGACAAACATGAATGTGGCTTCTTAGTTCGTTTTAGGGAGATACGTTGTCTAACCACTGCAGTCCCACAAGTGTTTCACAAAAATGTTTACCAAAATGTTTAACAATGAACACAAAGTGTTTTGTCGATATCCAATGAGCACTGTTCCAGGTGCTAATGATGTTTTAGCTGAGAGGTGCGACATAAATTTCCATATTTTCTGTTATATGATGTTGAGATCCAGCAGGTTTAACCATTAAAAGCATTTCATCAACCTACAATATTCACCTTTCTGCTAAGAGCATATCTCCAATGACGATCAGTCTTCTAGTCTTCTATTATAAATCCTGCTACAGAGCAGGAACCCTTTAGGGTTTGAGGGAAGATGTAAATTTTAATCTAAGCGAGCTTCTATAATGGTCATAAGGAATCAATCAATAGAGCTCCTTACAACTCAAGTGATCTAAGGGTCTGCTGATGAAATTCTCATGGGACACTCCAAGAAGTCATTCATAATTTGTGTTGCTGGACATTACAGAGAGACAGGCAGCACCAGAGGGGGTGTACTCCATGTCCTGAAGGTGATTTTAATTTCTCGCTGGTTAGTGTAAACAAATTTAACCAGGCTAGGTTTCTGTTTTTATCCCACTCTGGCAGAATTCTCAAGAGAAATAAGAGTCAATGAAATGTTAAGATTTTAGCCACACATGAAGCAAACGGCTAGACTGACCTCGCTTAGCAGTGCCGTATTAAGTCCCTCTCTTCATTGGCCCCAGAGGCGACTTTATAATGAAAAAGGTCAAAGGTGAAATGCTAAAGCCAATGAACAGCAGCAGCACAGTTTAACCACAATACCATGCACAGGACAACCATTGATTGCATACAAGAACTGGAATGAGTGACCCCTCCCCCTTGGGTTTAAAATGAGATGAACCTGCTGGTTCCAAGAAGCCAAAATCCCATAAACTTCTATTGAGTAATAAACAGCTATGACTCAGTCGCGATTTCATTCTTGCTCTACCTTTTTTTTAAGCATATTTTTCCTAACCCTCATTCTTTTTCATGATATTTTTTGGATGATGCAAGTTCTTCAAGTTATAAACTGGCCAATCAATGCCTCAATAAAACAATGTGGTGCCTGTTGGCCCCCAGAGAACATTCAAAACGTTTGATTCACAAATTTTGCAGCAATCACTGCTTACTGACGACGTCTGGCTCCAATATGGCAGCGTCCATGTTGGGAAAATATGGCAACTGAATGGACCATTTTGTTTGAGCTATTATATGAGTGACGTCACACTCAATCCAGTTCTCATCAATTAGGACAACACAAAGAACTGAATGTTGAAAGTGTCAAACAACTATCCGTCTTTAATGGGTCTGAACCATCAGTACCAGAGCTGAACGGTTAAAGTTAATGCTATTAGATCTAACATCCAGAAAGGGCAGCACTTGCATGTATTTGACCAGGTCAACTTCTACTGCATCAACTGTTGGGAGAGAGGGTGATTACTTATCTTCTAAAATATTGTTTTTGTCATCCACTTTTTCCTCTTTCATAGCTTCTGTAATTGTTGTTAAATAAACATGTGATTTTTAAAATTTATTTATTTTTGGTTGTAAATTTTACTCAATTTTGAGGTGAACACAAAGGCAAAAAACTTGATCCTGCATCCTGTTTATGTCAGGTACCAGTGTATGACAGACACAAAACTGCAGGAGACCAAAGTTGGGGCACGAACTTAAAAATTATAAAATAAACTTGAACACAAATAAACTCAAAATCAAAGGAAATTAAAAAAAAGGATGACAATGAAAATGACCTGAAAACATGACTCCCTAATACACTGAGGATAATTAACTTAAATGGAAACAGCTGTGGATTGTTAGCTACCTGAACCAGCTCGGACTGTGACGGGGGAAACAGAACATAACAAAATGCGAGAAATCTTAACTGAAAATGAAATTTAAGGGCTCAGTCCTCACAGTTTGTCAAATCAGTTTTCTGAGCTTCCGCTTGAGAACAAATAAAGCAAAAACATTTGCAGTGACTATACAGTAGGCTATTGCTATTAGTCATCCCTTTGGGTGCGTGTGGAGGCATTGACTTGCTTATTTTGGAAATTGTCCAAGTGTTTAGGTTTATCTTCCCATTTATTGGAGATAATGATGATGATTTTCAGTACAAAATTTACTGTGATTGTCACATAATTAAAAGTTATGAAAATGATAAGGGCAAAACCCGCCATCCAAAAAAAAAAAAATGTTGACACCCGAACACTTTTCTAAACTCTGTAATACCATCAGTGGTTGACTAAAATATATGCTGCAGTGCAACAAAATATAGCAAATGCCAAAATAAACCTAAACCCATAACTAAACAAACCAAGAACAAGAATGGCTTATACAGTCTTTCAACGATTGTCTCTTACAAGGATGATGAAACGGATTGTGGCTTGCCACTTCTGTATCATCCATAAGCCATTTGGTTATCACAATGGTCTCGATATAAAGCGATGTCATTTCCTGTCTGCGTCACACATCGATCCACAATCTAAATTAATGGAACTTTAACTTAACCATTAAAGGCTAGTGTAAATTACTAAATGAATATTTGTGTCATTGCTAATCAACAATTCCTCTCAAGTTTAGCCAATATAAACTGGACATGTGTTTGAACCTTACCAGCTGCAAACTCACCATCATCTTTTAAAGTTTAACTTCAGTCTTTTATTAAAGCTAAAAAACAATCCATATGGTATGTTGCTTTTTTTCTGCTGTGAACAAAGAAAAACCGCCATGCACGTGTTCATGCTTGAAGTGACACTGGCAGAAAAGGACAAATGAACAATGTGAGTTTTTCAAACAGTGGCAGCACCTCACATAATAGATTCATTTTCTATGCACAGCTGAATGCCAAATATAGGGAGCAGAAAAGTGAGTGCAGAGCGTTGAGAAACAAATGAATTCAGTGAACTGACAGGGGAGGACAGAGTGTGTCAGGAAGAAGTTTGAGAGTACTTGTACCTGGTAGTTTAAAGGGTGCTGCTTTGAGGCGTTTATCTTAATGTGGGGTATTTTGTACGCAAGTGAAAAAAATACATTATTTAGATTTTTTTTTTGTGGTTATTTTTAAACGTTTAACATTCAATGAACCTGACAAAACTAAGAAGAAACTTAAATTTAAAACATCTATAAACTACAGTATAACAGAAATGTCAGGCACTGAAAAAATCTTTGGAAAACTTTTGGCTTTGTAAAAAGATAAAAATTTGGTAATGCCAAAAGCACAATTTAAATTCAAGTTTTAGCTCTAACCTCAAATTCAAACTGATTTCTGAAAGAGCAATTCTCCTTGCACTGTGTCTTCTATTTCAAAAATCACCTCTATTTCTTTTTGATGCCTGGCTCCACCCAACTACAAACTATGAGTGGATAAAAAACCTTCTTTGTTATCATTCATATTCTTTGAAAAATTACAGAAAAGTTATCATTTCTTCCAGGGTATGTAAACTAATGAGCAACACTATGCATAGGGCATTGACAGACAGTTTGAACGTTTGTTTGAACAAATGTTTTCCAGAAGCATCTGTGAATAAACCTCACATTACAATATATAAATATATATTTTCTTCCCTGAACACATTGACACTTTGCAGATTGTCCCAGCTCACAACAATCCCACAACTGCCTTGAAAGTTTTATTGGAGATTAATAAAGCACAGTTCTCAGGACGGTCTTCACAGATGCACCTATTAAAACAGTGATGGGGAGCAGTAGAATCTTGTGTCTGTGTCTTAAATTAGTGATGTTAATCCTCAGGATAAAGAACACACAGACTCTCCCTTGGCACATTCCTACAGGGGTCTCAGAGGTTTTGGTACAGCTGCTCACATTAAGCTCTGCTACTATGTGAGGTATTCCCAGTTTTGCAGCATCAAATGCAACTTTATGGTGATTTGTTTTATTCAAAAATCTAGGTAAGAAACAGATTTGGGAAATAGAAGACAAAGTATGAGGAGATTTGTTTTTTTTTGAATAAAAAATTAACACGTTTCAAAATCCTGAGTCCACTCCATCCACTTGGCTGCTAGGCTAAGAGCCTTCAGGTAAGTAGTTTGAGAACTGTTATATCAGTACCTGAGAAGTGCCCTCATTTAGTAATCTAATGTGTCATGCTTTTTGTTTCTATAGCAACGCAGCTATTAAGTTCACCTCCTCATTTGTGCTTCACTCTCGTCCCTCCAAAACAAACTTAGTTTGTCACCAGACTTAGCTGATAAATCAGAAAAACAACAAGAAAGCAATGATAGGTTGATAAAAAGAAAGATCAATAATGCTTTGGCATGGTACAGATAATATCAAAGAAGATTAATCTATAATAGCATTTTTTTATACAATAATCAATTGAGCATTGCTGAAACAGTGAGCAGAAATACAAAGTAAAGGATGATAGATTAGGAAAAAAAAGTGTTTTGGGCTTTTTGTTGTTGTAAACCCAACATTAAAGTATTTTAAATAATACATTTATAGGTAAAAAACAAAAAAAAATGTTGCTGGAACATGTTCTAAAGAAACAGCAAAGAAACAGAACCTGATTTTTTTTCATCTGATTGTGTTAAGTAACATAAGAGGAGAACATGTAAATACTGGTTTAAACATTAACCAAAAACTCTTTATTTCTACTGGAAACCTGTCTGCCCTTGACTTCTTAAAGACATGTGATATCTAAGGTGAGCCACTTAAGGGTTCCGCTTAAAAAGCAGGTGCGCCAGTAGCACAGTAATCTGTGGACCCATGACTATGTATTTTTCTGCTGTAAGTGCCTGTTTGAAGCACGGCTAATGACAGGCTGGGATCTCCAATAAAAAGGATGGTTCAGTTTGAAGTTTGAGATTCTTGGGAGGATACTTCAGTTCAACTATGTTTAGAGATTGTTCCAATTTAAAATTTGTTGATTTTTTAATGTTAGATAAAGTTACACTTTAGAATCTGTAAAAAAAAAAAATACATGCATACATTTCTGAGTATTTATTTTATCAAATCACTATGAAATCAGGAGCAGAAAAAAATGCAGTTGGGAGAAAAGTGTAATTGTGAGATAGAAAACACATTGGGAAGACCACGAGCTCACTACTCCACTCAATCTGATGCATCCACTTGTACGACTAGATCCACGTACATCTTCGTTTTCCTCGTCTGAGCTGGCATCTGGCTGGGGGGCTGTAAGACAGATGCGTGATGGGTAGTGGGGACGGGCTCACCTCATGCCAACTGTCCTGTTTACTCCACAGAAGCACATTTTCTAATGAACTCATACCGCTCTCCAGAAACTATGTCCCAGAAAACAACACTGTTTTTTTGGGGCTAAAAACAGCATAACCACAAATAAAAGACCACTAGGAACACTTTGAACATAGATCAAAAGATGATCAGAGTGGGTCCTTGAAAAACACAAGTCTTGTTTGTTTGGCTGTTGAGGAAACAGCAACAGTTCTTAGCAACCGAGAACAGTTCAACAGTTCTCGGTTCTTTGAGATGGAAGTTATTAACACCATATTTGTTTAAACACATGCTAAAATTCCTGAAATATACAGTTTGTGGCAACATATAAGAATGAATAAGAACTCATTCTTAAATTCTGACAAGTGTGGTTCAGTTGGGATGCATGATATGAAGGATAATTATCTGTAAGTTGATTGGTTGTTGAGTGACAGCACACTTTTGACTAAATGTAAAATGACAACATGAATGAGTACGCACACTGCCAGAATAAAAAAAAAAAAAAGTATTTTCAAACGAAGTTCTTTGTTTTTCCTGTGATTGACAGCAGCATCCAGGAAATGGATCAAACAAATGTTGGTCCAAAGGGTCTTGGAGCAATCTCAGGTGGGCACCAACTGCCTGAAAAAAAATTCTAACAAACATTAAATTCTCTGTGATGCTGGTTAAGGGGGATCCCTACCGAACAAGACCTGAAGGAACTGCAGGAGATGTCTCCACTGCCAGGTCAGAGCAATCAACTGGCAGACAACGAAACCATTGAGATGAAGAAGTACAAAGCCTATTTCAAGAGTTTGAAGAGCCTTAAAAAGAAAACACCAACCTGCGTCGTTGGACAGGAAATTTGAGGCTCAGACTTAACAAACTTTTGGCTGAAAGGGAAATTTGTCTCCTTTCAATAAATCATGTGAGCTTCAATTTGATACATTCATTCAGAAGAGTAGAAAATTGATTGAGTGGACAATCGCATATTAGAAAAAAGAAAAACGACGGTTTAGAACTGAACAAAAAGTAAAATTTCCGTGGAAAACACAAAGAACATGTATCAGAGGAGAGCAGAAGAAGATGAGATTATGCTCAGGTACAGGAAGAAATCCAGAACTTTGTAAAATCACTAAAGAAAAAAAGAGAAATGGCATTAACAGGACAACAATTTTCAAGAAGCTGAAAAATTTTTGAAGGTATTAAAATGAAATAATGGAAATCAAAAGTATTGCAGTTTAAAGATACTAGTAAGACAGAAGAGCAAAGACATTGCGAAATTTAAAAAAAAATGCCTTGCTTGATTAAAACAATACAAGAATGCATGGGAGAAGAAAAAAACTTAACTTTTAATAAAATAATTTGACAAAAATTTTGGAGGGGGGGGCAAAGAATATGACAGAGTTCAAATTAAAATGGATTTTGATCATCTAGACCAGGGGTCTGCAACCTGAGGCTATGAGCCACGTTCATTTCTCTATTGTGGCTCTTTGGCTTTAAAGAAAAATGCTAACAATTTGAATAAACAATAGATTTGTAATTCGGTTAATTTGTTCACCTTAGTTAGGTTTGGTCATTTATGTTAAGATATTTTAACATAAATGACCAAAAATAAAGAAAATATTCTACCATCAAAGTGATTTATAAGCTAAAAGTAAACAAAGATTGTCAAAAATTGTATTCTACATCAATGTTTTCATGTTTATATTAGATAATAAAATAAGAAAAAGGATAAAAGTAAACCATAATGATATAAAAGTCATGTTTCACTTGACTTTTTTTGCATTTTTCATCAAAGTAAATCGGGTGTCGAAGGAATCTTATTTGAAAAAATGAACTTATATTGCTGTCGAACTGTTTTGTAAAGAAAATTTTAACACAGGTCAAATTCAATCATTGTAAATATTTAGAAGCTACGTTTATATAATGGTTACAAAAACATAAATAATGTGTATTTCTTTGAACAGTGAAGTGGAACTTGGAAGCTTTCGCTGGGTTTCGGTCTGTAAGAAACTGGCTTAAATGGCTCTTTTAGCGTTAAAGGTTGCAGAACCCTGATCTAGACAGATGTGAGGAAACTTGAGGAAAAATATAGAAGACGCCCATGAAGGAAAGTAAGGAGATAACTAGAGTTCTGAAACTCATGATAGATGAACAGCTTCATCTTCATCCACTGTTTTTTTCACCTTCTCTTCATCACAAGATTGTCCAAGTTTAAACCGTCATTATCTTTTTAATATCTCTCTCTATTGTAAGCACTTTTATGTCACCCTGTTATTAGATACTTGCTTACATCTAGTGCACAAAGGGTTGATTTTGCTCATGTTCGGCCCAACAGAACTATTTTGGCGCAGTGTGTCAGCTGTGCATTAAAAACACATCCAGCATTCGGCCTCCTATCTTTACAATGAATGATGCATGTCCTTAATACATTCAGATGGGCAGCTGTGAGAGGTCAGGACTCCCAATGGAACATACTGAATATACAGCATACTTTTATTAAAATGTTTCTATACCCCTTTAGCATCTTGCCTTCGACATCCCTACCGTATACGTTCATCTTCTTTTGTGGTCTTCTTCATTGAATTAAGACATCTGTTCTTTTTTATCTATTTATCCTGTAATTTTTTACAACTCTTTTTTGTGTTTTCTGTCACTAAAACATTTATTCAGATTTTTTAAAAAGTTGCCCCAGTAGGTAAACACACTCTATATAAAAGTGTCTTAGGACAGAGCAAAAGCAGAAAGCTCAGTTTCTGTGTCTTGTCCAGAAATCCTCATAGGTCACTCGTCTCTGCAGGCCTCTAAACTTAGCTCAGCCCAGAAACATACCAGATCAGAAGATTAGTATCTGCTCCTGCATCACATGGCAATCCCTCACAGGAGCAATATATCACAAATGTGCAGAACAACACCACAGACAGAATGGAAGCACCGTTTCAGTCCTCCACAGCACCAGTACAGATTTCTGGATTTCTTGACACCAGTTGAGCACCCACAGCTGAAGATGAAGATGAGTTTTTTTTTTTTAAGTCATATATATTACCTAAAAGGAATTATTAATTAAATTGGAATTATTTAAATTTTTGAACAAGCATCTCTAAAAAATAATCATTTTAATGGACTTTTTTCCCTTTCTGTTGGCGTTGTAATTAGTTGAAGAAATTGGCTTATTTTCCACGTCTTTACAATGAAAAGTAAACTGTGTCATACATAGTGATGTTTAAACTGATTTAAAATTGGAGTTGAAAGATTATTTGAATTTTACACAATAGAAAATGTATTAATGTGATGATGCTCTGGAATGAAGAAGATTATTTATTTAGTTTGGCTCCTGTCTTTGCGACTAACATATAACTAGGTTAGTGCATCCTCACTGTGTGTTGCTCCACATTGATCCCAACATCCCAATTAACGGACACTCGTGCAGCAAGCCACGGGGAGATTGGGAATAATCAAAATTGACAGCTCTGAGGCCAAGAGGACAAAGAGCAGTCTATAAACACTCTGCTGGATGCAAAAATCAACTGTGTGAATCCTCTGATCACCACTAGCTGCATCCCACTATTTCATCAGTATGTGTGGAAAGTCTTTTTTGATTTATCAGTATGTTTAGGGTGGACAACACTTTTCTTTACCAAAGTGTATCTTACAGAAATGTGCAACCGTAAAAAGATACTACAATGCTGTTAATAAAACGGAAATAAACTTATAACTTTAAAAATGGGAAGATGATTCAGAATGTGGCATGAGGCTGTTTTTGCTTCAGGTTTGAAATCAGACAGTAACAGGGTTATTTTACTGTGATTGAGGAAAAACCAGCACATTTCAGAAAAAAACTGTCTTTAATTCACAAATGAAGACTTTTGATTCACAAACATGATAAGAATCCCTGGTTTGCTTGCGTCCTTTCCTCTGGGGAGCAGGTGGCAGGTCTCAATGGTATTTAGATCCAGGGATCCCTTTAGACCTCAGAAATGATTCTGAAAGTTCAAAATCCTCCTGCTAATTATTGTCACGAAGTAGTGGTGGAGGACTCAAAATGCAGAAGACCAGGCTTGAGAAAGAAAGTTTAAACATTTACTAAATAAACTGAAACATGACAAAAACCAGGGAGAACCAAAGCAGTGACAGAGCAGAGCAGGTGGCCAGACTAGGAACTGAAAACTGAAAACCAGACACTTGTATAGACTGAGGGTAATGGATCATGAACCTAAAACTGGTGTGACTGACAAGGGCTACTCAGAACATGACCAAACAAAAAACCCCAAACAAAACCACAGAATCCTCACACTTATAACTTTAAGATCATAAATAGTATGGTCCCATCCTGTATTAAAGATCTCATAGTGCCTTACCAACCAAACAGAACACTTTACTCCACAAAGTGCAGGACTGCTTGTGGTTCCTAGAATCTCTAAAAGCACAGATGGAGGTAGAACCTTTAGCCATCAAGCCCCTATTATATGGAATAAGCTCCCAGCTCATGTAAGAGAGGCCGACAGTTTCTACAGTCAAAGTTAGGCTTAAAACATTCCTCTTTGGACAGGCCTATTTCCAGACTAGCTAGTAATCAGATAATATTTAACTTACTGCTTCCCTACCTCACCTACTACAATGAAGTTTTGGGGAATAATTATAATTTTCATTATATCTATTACACATACTTCTCCGCGGAGTTAAGCAGAGGGAAGATGGTTTGATAAACCGGGCCATGGCGGCCTATTCCTTCTGCTTAGTGGGCTTAGATTAAATTAATATATTTATATTGTCGTGCTAAAAATGCACATTTTCTATTGCTGCTATTATTATTACCGTCCACTTTCTGTGCCATATTCATGCTCTTACCATTAAAATTTCAATACCAATTAGTTGCTAGCAGGCTACTAGAAGTTAGAAGCTGGGAAAAGTATGGTGCACTGGGGTTCTGTCCTCTATTACGTCTCTCCTTTATTCTTTATCATCTACCCAGTACTATATTTTATTTAGTTCTTCATGCCTCTGTTTGGCGCAGTGAAATTCATGTTTCCCAGTCTCTTCTTGGGGAGCGGATCGTCTGTGCTCCTGTCTTTGGCTGTGGACTTTGCCTCTGACTCGTCTCTCACCCCCAGCTGCCCCACAGTTTCATCTGGATGAAGCCCATCTGCTACACAATTCATACATGTAGTTGTTATTCAAACATGTAGTAGAAACAAAACCTGTTCGCCCTGGGAGAGGATCCCTCCTTCATGTGGACATCTCTGAGGTTTCTCATTTTTTTCCCCCCAAGATAGGGTTTTTTTCTGAGTTTTTCCTTGCAGTGATGGAGGGTGTAAGGGAATGGATGCCAGTTTAGCTTATCCTGTTTAGTTTAGTTTAGCAACCAGCTTTTGTTTATATTTTTATGACTGACTTTATGTTCTTTGCATAAATACCGGTGTGAGGCCCATTGAAATGGCTAAGGTTGCGATATTGGGCAATATAAATAACATTTTATTGAATTGAATCTGGAGCAGACAAAAAAATGCTCTTGAAAAAAGCTTGTAGCTGTGACATAGAAACTACAGTCAGAGGGCAACAAGCTCCCTGCATTGCTCCATTCCTTGCAAACGACGAGATCCATGTACGCTGGTATCTGGCTCAAAACTGTACGGCTGGATAACGCCAGTGTTGCTCGCCATTTTTTTGCACCGCCAATGATAGGTTGGGGCTGTGAGGGGCTTTAGGCTAACGAAATAGAGTGTAAACAGAGAGATGATGGGAAACAGGGGTGGGTTTGCTCTTCTCCAAAAGTTCTGCGCACAATTCAGAAGCAGATTTTTAATGAACTACTGCCACTGTGAAAAAAAATAGTCCTAGAAAATGGTACAGGTTTTTTGTTGTTGTTTTGACTCAAAACAGCATGATCCCATTTAAAAGACCACCAGAAACGCTTTTACAATAGATCAAAATATGATTGGAGTGGGTCTTTAGACACAAAAAAACAATTTTTTCCTTATTGCTTGAAAAACAGTCTTTGTCTTCATCCTCCAAGTGCTAGAAATCTTCTTCTTAGCTTTTTCACAGGTTATTTTAACTCTAAACCAGCTACTACCAACTATCACATGGCATCCACGTCAAGCCTGTAGGAAGTCTCAGTTGCTCATCTGTAAAAAATAAAACTGTGACATGCAATGGCAGAAATAGCCCCATGGTTTGGAGTATAAAACTGTCTCAACAGATTTACATTACAGTATTTGACAGCAACAAAGGAAGCCCACAGCTGGTGCATGCTGGGATCTAGCATAGTTCCTCCATCGTCAGTTCATCTGTCACTTGAGGCCTTTTTAATTTTAACGTCCACAGTTTTTCCTGAATATTCTGTTCTGGATTTTAAACTGCGGATCTAGAAGACGTTTCACTGCTCATCCAAGCAGCTTCTTCAGATCCCAGATGAACAGCAAAACATCTTCTGGATCAGCCTTTTAAAGAACAGAATGCTGTGATTATATGACCTGGGTGACAGAGAAAAAGAAGCTTCACTTAAAACCTACCTTTTTTAATCCCTTTAAAACTCAGTTGAGCTTCACTTCAATAAAAATTATTTTCTAATTCCATCATTGTTTTATTTCTTTATTTCATCATTTGACTTTTTTTATTTCTATTCTTATTTTCGAATTTCAATTTTATTTTCAATCTGCCGCTCTGCAGAAACCATGTCATACAAAATAACACAGTTTTTTTTTTATTATTATTTTGGCTAAAAACGACAAAATCGTGATTAAAATACCACTGGGAATGCTTTTAAAACAGATCAATTGATGATCGAAGTGGACTTTTAAAAAAATTGGCATTGATATTGGATGAATATGTGGCAAAAAGTAATTGGAATTTACACATACCAGCTCTTTAATGTTTTCTTGCTCATGTCATACCCCATATAGCTCAAATAAATGTAATAAATACAACTTTAATTTTATTACTTTTTGTTGTCAACATCTTGATCAGAAATACAGTTAGAGTTTCTGAATTTACCATTACTTTTTAGGACCTGCCAATTGTTGCATTTTTAGAAGCCCTGTAGTTTATCTGATAATTCAATATAATGTATGTGTTTTTTTAATTAAAAAAGTCTTTACATGTTGCTCCTCCATGAAAATGTGACCTTTTCCTACTTTTGACAACAGTTAAACAACACAAAAAATAAGCTGTAGTGTTAATGCGGCATGCACGTGTATTGAAAGCCTTTGTTTTATTAAAACAAGTTCCTTTACCTTTTTTAACTGATAGCAAAGCCAGGTGCTTCTGCATGATATAGTTGTTACAGTGAAAACTGTTTGCAGCCTTTTAGAAACCCTTTTTAAACTTTTACCCTCATACTCACAGTGCACTTGTTAATCAAGCAGCTAAACATTTGCTTTTAGTGGTATTAGCAAAAAATACTTGAAAAGAAAGAACACCAAAAACCACGTGCTTTAAATAGGGTAACAAGCAAATGTCAGTTTTAAAGCTTTTGAAAAAAAAAAATCCTGTCAAACTTTACTTTTTCTCCTAGCTGATCCAGCTAGCTGCTGACTTCAGTGGTGGTGACGACACACTCTTGGTGGCTGCTGAATAAGTGATGGAAAAGAATCGCTCTGAGCGCATTGCGTGACCTGCATTTTGCTGCTGAGCTGCAAAGCCGGAGTGTTTCAATCCAGTGATGTTGCTGATCCAGTTGCTACTTCTTTCTTCTACTAAGAAAAAAAAAACACACTTTCTTACAAAAGCTCTTTTGATTACAACATTTAAGCCACAAGATGGGGTCAAATATGAGGCTAGAATGAAAAAAACTGCTCATGTATTTGCATGTCTGATTGTTCTCAACTGCACAGTGTTTGTAAACTGTTGTGTAGGTTACAGTATAACTATTGGTATGAGAAAAGATGGAGAAAAAAATGTAAAAAGTAGAAATTCAGAACTAAGAGCAAGCATTAAGCACACACTATCATCAATATGAAAGTTCCCATCTTAAGGGTTTTCAGAGTAAACACGTGGCAGATTAAAGCAGGAGGATACTGATAGAACCGCAGTGTTTTTATAGCCACAAAAGTCAGGTTAAAACTGGGAAGCGTGCTTTCAAAAGCAAGAAAAATCATTTATAAGGTTTATGCAGCAAACTGGGTGTCAGGAGAACAATAGACAGCAATTTATTTTAAAAAAACGTGTGTGTTTTTTTTTTGTTGATGTTATTATTTTGAAGTAAAAGGTGAAGGTATTTATTCTGCAGCAATATGGCTATGTATGTTGAATCCTTTCAAAATAAAACTCACTTTTCTTCCATTTAAATGCAACACAAAGATGTTTTTGAAGGACTTTGCAGCACAGTCATTTTGAGTTTGAAGATGGCAAACGTTTGACTTTTTAAAGTGTTTTCCCATTTTTTTATTTTGCTTTATGTCAAGACAACATTCCTTGTAACCATGAATCACAAAAACCTTTTTTTTAAGTTATAAAGGAATAGGTCATTGCTCTGGCAAGATCTTTGTTTTTGACTTTTTTTTTCTTTTCTGTGATCTTCTGATTAGAACTGAGCAGACTTTGTTGTTGGCAAAAACATGATGTCGTTTCACTATCAATTGAACTTACATTGAATTTAGTAAAGAGCATTTTCCATGTGTAAAAACACAGTTTGGTTACATTTTAAAATCTCCTTTGAGGTGAGGAGATAACATTTATCAGATTTGTAAAATCACAAGCTCAATTATAAAGTATGTTTTCTTTTTGTAAGTCTTTAAAAAGTTACTGCATTCATAAATAAAACCAAAACCTTTATTTTGGTAATTTTTTTTCATAACATCAACCATCAGCTGCTAAGTTTAAAATAATTGTAAAGTCAACACCAGTAATTTGTCATTATTTTTTCAATTCTGATCTGGAAATTCATCATTGCATTCCCTTTTTGTTATTTATTTTTTCTTTTCTTAAATGCAAACTTCAAGTTTCCAATTGTAACAAAAACACTGTCAGAAAAGAGTCAGTGCTTCTGTGCAAAAGCAAAATCACAGGTAAATATTTTGATTACAAAAGAAAAAGATATTTTGGGAGGGTCTTTCATCCAGAGCATCTGGCGTTTACGATGGCGGCTGGTCCAGTTCAACACAGGACTGGCCTCCAGATTGTTGCTGAAGGAGATCCATATCAGCTGTTGGAGGCCAAACTGAAAACAGGCTTTTGTGGGCAATGGAAAGGATTTAATTTGTAATGTTTTTTTGTGTTACTCCAGCTGTTGCTTATGAACCATATTAGTCAAAAGCTAATTATTATTAATTTTAAAAAAAGCTAACCTAAAGAAAGCAGGAAGTATGGTCAAGTTAAATAATTTACTAAATCTTCCCACATCAGCCACTCTGAGCAGAAGATAAAACAAACATATGATTTTCTTGTGGTGTCTCTGTGGTATTTTGACCACAATATGTCGTTTGCATCAAATAACAAAAAAATACATAAAGATGCTAAATTTTACCTTTATTTGATAAACAATTTGAAGAAATAAAAGCACAACATGATTACATTTTAAATGAAACAAAGAAGAGGATCATCATACCTGCTGCAACTCACAGATTTTCTTTGTTGAAAAAAATGCAGCTTAAACCTCGTGAGAAAGCAGGTTTGAACTAAACCAAAGGCTGTTCTGAGACCACAGAAGCATACCTCTAAAGACAACACTGTATAATCAGTGTGCACTCAAGCTGGGTCTGCAGGTCCAGCAGAGTGAAACGCTGAGAAAAAAACATCCATCAATAAATCAAAAACAACTTTTAGATGATTTTTGGACCAGTTTTGGCGTTTTAACGTAAATTTTAAACATTTTTTACCCCCTTGCTTCAAATTTTTCTGTTAAAAAAAGTCAATTCATAGCTCCATATCTGCTGCACTTTATTGAATGATTTAGTGCTCTCATAACCTACCTGAATAACATTTTTTGTGGGCAAGTCTCACCATCCCACTGTGCATAGTTGAAAGCAGCCCCCTGACATGGTAAACACTGTATAAAGCTTGAAGGAACTGAGGCCCTCTGGGAAAAGAAAGCGTAACTCAACAACAAAGTCAAGAGCAGGACAGGTCTGTACCTGTACAGCTGAGTCCTGCAGGCTGTGACATAATACACAGTCATTTAATCCCCAGACAGCAGTGTGATTTAAAAAAAAAATCTCTAAAGGAGAATTATCCAGCAGTAAATAAAAATTGCTCCTTCTTTTCCAGCCAATTCTGTGTCTGTTTTTCATTTGGTGGCTCTTTCTTTAGCCTGCCAAAGTTAATGAAACACGTTTGTGCAGAGCCTGAGCAAAACAGCGGGTCTTTTTTAGCTCTTTCTCATCTGTTCAATGTCTATCTCTGCAGCTTCTCATGTCCACCAAAGCCTCCCTAAACACACGAAGGCAGGGAGTTCATCTGCAGCTCCATGGGTTCATGAAGGCAGCAGAATTTCTGAAAGAGAGTGCGATTAACCACAGTGTTTGGTGACATGATCAGAGGGTTGTTTTGTTTGCAAAGCAGTGAACGTCTGCTTTCTTCTGTTTTTCTTGAAGGAGATTGTTTCAGTTGCGTTCACCGTTATAGGACATGATCTTAGAATCTGCAGCTGTATCCTCATCTCTGAAGTGCGTCAGACATTGATGGCACCGCTTCCCCCTGGTAGCTTTCTGATGACATCTCCAACAACGTGTGTTTGGTTCTTTTGTTTAGTTTCTGCGCCCGTGAAAAAGATTAAATCATGCTTGTTACCACAGCTCAGGAAAAAAAATTTAATTTTTTTTTTTAAGATGTGGCTAAGATTGAAAGAGGAGAGGTCTGGCTCCTGAAGGCTAAATAACATAGCAGCAAAAGATTGTTTTTATCTATAAAAGAAATAAAATAATTTGTCGTAAAGATGTATTTAAAAAAAAAAAGATCAAATGCTGAAAACTTTTCTTGCTTTAACGACTATTGAGTCTTTTTCCATGACATTCTCTTTATAGGTAACAGTTTTACCTTCACGTTGCTCATTTGTGCGAGTCCCACAGTTTTCTTCCTCACCTGGATGTTAAAAAAAAGCCCATCCTTCATGTACATCTTGAAAATCCCATAGCTAATTTTAGATGCAGCGGAAACACTCTCAGGGACTCACTCCTCCTAATGTAGAAAAACAGAAAAAAGAAGTGACAGATTATACAAGTCGAATTACTCACATTGTACATTCAGCAGCCACATATTCAGCTTTCACTGAGACAAGATTCCTGTATAAATGACTCAACTTTTCCAATACAATTATCCCTGAAACGACTGACTCCAACAATTTCCAGTAAATGCTCTACTCAGGTCACAGAAACCTCATTAAAGTGAAGACTAATGCATTTATTAAGTTACCAGTTAAAGAAAAAAAAACTAAGCTATGTCTTAAAGTTGGTGGCATCGTAAAATCTTCCTTTTTGAAATGTTTTACCTCTCAACCAAATAGCTTCATCAGTCGGATGGAGAGAAACTTCATTTGTGAATTTTTTTTCCTTCACTTTAAATAACTGATTTCTTTTAACTATACAACTAAATGTATCTGAAAATAATAACTGGCCTTGACAATCTCATGTTACATCAGCAGGTTTCCGAAACCTCGAAGAGGTGGGAGATTTGTGATAAATTAAGAACCAAATAAATTAATAAACGTGCATTCTGCTGCTGCACAGTCTTCTGCCTGGTATCACATTTGCTTCCATAGTTTGCATCATTTTTTCTTGATTTATGTTGTTATATCTATAGAAAGTTTCTGGTTATTTAATTTCTATTTGCTTTGTTAGAGTTTTCTACTTTTTTCCAAAGTTATCTTCAAACTTTTTATTTATTTATTTAAAGTGCTGAGGTGCCAAAGAACTCAAAAGGCAGCATTTAAAACAGCTGCCCTGCCTAAACTTTATGTCAATTTTAAAGGCATCTCAGCACAAATGCATCTATTAGGTGACATGGTATATCTTGTTTTCCTAAAAAACAAAATACATTTTTTAAAAGCCTGTATTGTTTTCTGACATGTTTTTTTTTATCTTTTTTTTTTCCTCATTGTGACATTAGCAACTTTATTTTTAGTGTTAATTTTCTTCTTAAACAGGCTTACTCTGTATTAAAGATTTTTATTAATTCAGTCCTTTGCTCACTCCTTTATTTTTCAGGTTTTTTTTTTTTGCTTAATTCATTTAAAAATAATATTTTTCTTTTTTTTTTCATTTTGGATTTCAATCCAAGTGTTTATAATCCTCAATAGCAGTTCAGAGTTTCCATTATTTGTGGATGTGAATTGTTTTGCACTACTGCCCTCTACTGGACAGATTTTGAAAACGCACCTATACAAACATCTTGAGTTCAGTCAACTTTTGTCTTTGTGACTTGCTCACACAGAGCAGCAACACAACAAAAACACTTGCTGGCATTTTTGTAGCGCTAGTTTAAGTGAATAACAATTTTACAGCAATAATAATCTGTTTAGAGATATATTTTTTAGAATTGCTGTGACATTTCTTTGTCTTTTATAGATGATAAAATTCTACTTAAGAAAAACAGCATATCCTCACAGTTAAAAATTAAAAGTATTTGTAAAAACATTTTAATCAATCTACATTCATATGGCATTATCGCAGGAGGGTCTGATTAATCTAGATTTAAGAAAGTACTTTGGTCAAAGATATGCTGAATTGGTTTTTCAGGTCTGCAAAGGCAAAGCAAGAAAAAAAGTAACAAAAATACAACTTATTTGCTGTGGTTGGCATTGAATTGAGGTGAACAAAACAAACTCTATATACACCATTAAACATTTCATTCATACTGTGGCATAGCTATTTGAATGCCTTCCAGAACACACATTAGCGCAGAGTCCAGCACAACAGAGATCTTGTGCTTGCATGTTTCATCTTGCAGAGGAAGAGTGTCTTCATTCTTTGAAAGAACTAATCCACCACCTCTCTTCATCATTATCTTACATGGAGTGACGACACCTTCCTGGAAAATGACAGAACTCACAACACTGTCTTTTTTCAAGAGTCTGCACTTGAAGGGACTACAAATTCAGACCTGCTTTTTCTTTTCCCTTTCTGTTCTTCCGCACACATTTAAATTACTAATGAAACATCATAACGCTACTCTAGTATGCTCTACATGTGTAAAATTGCTGCTTCATCCTTATACAACAGTGTTGTAGCTTTAGACTTCCTATGTGTTCATTTTTTTTTAAATCTGTTACCTGAAAATCAATTTACATGTTGATTTTGTTTTCATCCCTCCATGTTTGGTGTTTTTTTTTGGTTTTTTTTGTTTGTTTTTTTTTTTTGCATGTGACAAGACAAACTAAAACAGGAGATCAAACAGTTTTTGAAAGAACAACTTCCAAAATGCTATCTTTATCTTTCTTGGTGGGTCCAAAGAAGACAACTAACACTGCAGGAGTTAATCCAACAGGTAATGCAAATATAAATCGGTAAAAAATGACATTTTAAATATAAAAAAATCTATACACAGTTGATACACAGGCTTCCTCCACTTTGTGTGTTAATACTAAAAATGATCCTTTTATGGTGCTACACACAAATAAAGTTGTGGTTTGCAACCATTGTCATTTTTGTAAGACATTTCAATCTTTAAACTTTATTAGATTTTGTGGAATAGGCTAAAACCTCTCAAAGTGTCAATAAAATCATGTACATCAAATATTTTCAGCTTTTTGTGTGTGTTTTATTTAAAATTACATCAAAAACACATTTGATTAAGAATAATTCATGAATATATTGTCTTGTACACAGTTATTTAAGATTTTGAATACAGAAATGTATATTAAATTCAATCAATATTTTTAACAATATTTTCAAAATGCTTTAAAACTATCTGTGACTGTTCTTTTCTGAAAAATGTGAATATAGTATTCTTTTTGTTTCCCTGAAGCTTTTAGTCTATGGAGAAGTCTAATTGGGGACTTCTGCTCTAGATTAGACAATTCTGCTGTTCCATCTTTTAACTTTTGTTTTATAAAATCTTATCTGGAAATGCAATATACGCATTTGGTGAGCTTTAGCTCAGCTTTAACAAGTAATACACACAAAAAATGGACTAGTTGCATTGATTCAACATGCTTTAAAGAACGGCTATATTAATTCCTTCTGGGTAGTTTATGATACATCATCTGCCAATACTTTTATTACACATAATAGAATTATATATTTATTTTTAGGGACAAGGAAAAATGTAGTTGGCGAAAGATACAAATCCTTGAGACTGGGGGCAGGTTGACATGACCTTAAACTTACACCAAACAATAACCACAACTTAAATACTCCAACTAAAAGGAAAATAACTGGGGGAAAAAAACAAACAATCAGAGAAGTTGAAAATCAGCAGGAACTTATATTAAAGAGCTTGGGGATTGCAGAGTGATGAATCTGACCGTTAATCAGGTGTGATGATTGAAAACCAGAACCAAGTGTGAAAGATGCACTTGTCAATGAATACAAGCAGAAATCACAACCATTTACTTCACGAGATAAATCTAAAAAGTAAAAAAGTTAATGTTCCCACAAGCAATAATCACACACTGCATGCTACGCAACACCTGAATAATTGCTGAGTATTGTTTAAATTAGAACTGCATGGTTTGTTGCTGTGGTAACTCTTGACTACCGTTTTTCAGAAGGATTTGATCATCCTTAAAACATGATGTTCAGTGGTTTGCTGTTTTAAACATGTGAACTCCACTTGTTTATTTTAGTACTTTCAATTTGAGCTCCGTATGAAATGAATACAAGTGTCCTTCCTTTAACATAAGTCACAAAGGATCTACTACTGATGCTTTTAAGCCACTGTGTTCGTGTTCATTACCTTTGCGGCCTTTTATTCAGATTACAGCGCAGCAAACCTGAATTCTGACAGAACGTTTGGAAAGGGCCCATATGAGGAACATGCGCATTTCAAAAATGGTGTGAGTCAGCAGCGAGTCAGAACGATTTGACTGATGTGATTATGCTTTAATGGCTGTCATGAAGCCATTTATCATCCACTAAGAACTTGATTCACACAGTAAAAAAGGAGGCATGCTGGATTCCTAAAAGGCAAAGAAAGAAGTCTGACGAAGATTTTTTTAATAATGCAGGTGTTTTATTTTTTTACCTTGTGCATAGGAAATGCAGTAGACCTACTGGGATAGTAATTATAGTGATTATAATGAAAAAAAAACGAATCAAAATTAAATTGATTTTTGTACAACATTTACATATAAAATGTGGCCTTTGTTAATTTTTAAGTATGTTGAGTACTTTTCATTTCTTCAGGCAGTTTGATGAAATTCCAACTCAAGCAAGAGAAGGAAGAAGTTCTGGTTGCATATAGGATCGTGTCCAAAAAGGAGGGATTTTCATTCTTTTTTTCCTCTGCTTCAGTATATAACATTCTGAACTCTTCTACTTTTCCAATTGATCTAAGAAGTATTATGTTGCTTCGAAGATCTAAATTTCTTTCCCTGGATACCTTCCTGTCTCCTTTCAATTATCAATAGTTTACTTACAGTTTTTTTCCTACCAGCAATGCAAATTTCTCCTCATTTTTATACAGACATATCTCCCAACCACAGCATACTACAAAATTAACTCCTTTTGGCATCTACAGAGGACATTTGGGGCTTTTCCATGGTACTAAATGTAAAAGAGTGGGGCTCTGGGAATTGTAGTTTTTGAAAAAAAATTAACTAGACAACAGTTTTTTTTCTCTAGTACTCGAGAGGATTTGACATTTTTGAGCATTTTGTGTCTTTTAGCTGTAATGTTTTGTGTTGGGTCAAATTTACAAAACACACTTGATTGTTGTGGATTGTTGATCTCTGATTTTTTGTTTTCTTGAGGTAAATTTCATGCCTTTAAAAGCTGACACCAGTAGTTTCCCACTTCTTCTTTTGCTGACCTCTGTAATACTCATAAATTGATGCAAATTTAAGAATTTCACCACCATTTTCTGTGAAACAACACATAAACTGAGTGATTTCTTCCCCCTGTCTTTATAATTGTGTGTCATTGTCCAATTAGATACGTATGGGACCTGAAGGCAAAAACTGCAGCCAAACAATAAAGCAGATTTAAGCTTCGCTTAGATAAATTATGAATCCATTAAAATCTGTCCCCAATCATGTCCAGCTTTTAATAAAAAGTGTGTCATAAAATGGAAATACTTGTTTACAAAAATGCTCCTTAATCTTATCTTTCTGATCATTCTAACACTAGTAAAGTCCATGGCAAAGATGGAGTGTTGATTTGCATTAAATTACAACCAGCAGGGTTTTGTGAGTGCATATTTGCAGTAAATTATAAGCATAAGCCCCGAGTCTAGAATCTTAATTTTTTTTTTTTTTGGTGAATACCAGAGAAGACATGCATAAAAGTTTTTATTAAAATGTTCACCCAAATTAATAATTTTTTGGGCGAAGGTTAGCATTTTGTGCAAGCAAATTTGTGTTCTTGTATATTTAATTGCTACCAATGTGTGCCCACAAAATACGAATTTTTGTGCAAATAAAAATAAAAAAAACTTGCTTTTCCAAACAAAATATTATTTTTTGTGCCCACAAAATGCTAAATTGTCCAAACAAAAAGCTTATTTGTGCCCACAAAAGATTCATTTGTGCCCAAAAAATCCTCATATAAAATGCTCATTTGTGCCCACAAAATGGTCATTTGTTTGCACAAAATCATAAGTTGTGCCCACTAAAATGCTAATTTGTGCACAAAATGCTGATTTGTGCCAGCAAAACACTACTTTGTTCACCCAAAACTCTTTATTGGTTCACACAAAATAATCATTTGTGCCCACAAAAAGCTAATTTGAGCCCACAAAATATTGATTTGTCTCCCAAAAGGCTAATTTATGCCCAACAAAATACTAATGTCTGGACAAAATCATGAATTGTGCCCACAAAATGTTAGTTTTTGCCCACAAAATTGTAATTTCTGTGCACAAAATCATGATTTGTGTCCACAAAATGCTAATTTATGTGCACAAAACAATCGTTTGTTCACCCAAAATACTAATTGGTTCACACAAAATGTATATTTGTGCCCACAAAAGTCTAATTTGTGCCCACGAAGTATTGATTTGGGCTCACAAAATGCTAATGTATGCTCAACAAAATATTAGTTTGTGGCCACAAAATAAAAATTTGTGCCAACAATAGACCTATACTAATTTGTGCCACAAGTCATTATTTTGGTCGCACAAAAAGCTAATTTGTTCACAGAAAATGCTCAATGTGGCCATGAATTTCTACAATCCTAATTTGAGTGCACAAAATACTAATTCATGGCTTCAAATTATGAATTTGAGGGGACAATTCTTGATTGTCCTGTCCAGGGTTTCGTAGATGATGTTGACCAAAATAAAAGTTTACAGTTTATAGTTTTAGAAAAACTTGATAATGACTGTCAGGATGTTGATGATCATTTAAGAAAAATATAATTTTTGAAGTTGTGTACATCTGACCTATAAAGTAAGAAAACAAGGTTTGATTCCCTTTATTTTAGATTAAAACTCTTTCTGCTCCATAATGAGAGACTTCCAAAACAGTCAAACCAAGTCATGCCTTTATTCCAGCATGGCTTTTCTGTTAGACAGCTTGCTCTAAATTCAGAATTCAGTGTTAAGAGTAGACAGTCAAGAATTTCCTCATGTCAGGATCCTGTCGCATCAAAATTAATTGCCTATTTGCAAGAGTCACGTTTGTTTTTGCAGTAAACCTGCAGCAGGACAAATGCAGTTATGAAATGTGGCGAGGAAATGTAAAAGAGGAAATGGATACTGCAATCGCCTGTAAGTGGCTGACATAACACAGACATCCTTTTACATTCTTGTTTCAATCTGAAAAAACCTGGACAAACAAATGAAGGGAAAAGAGTCTGATGGTCCGACTGGATTGATTCAACAGGTTCTTACTCGAGTGACCAAAAATCATGAACATAACTGTCCTCCTGCTTCAAATAGATAACTGTAGACTGTAGGCAATGACACTGAAGAGACACATGGAATCACATCCACAAGGATTAAAACTTTAAAGGCCTTTTTTGTTGCCACAGAGCAAACAGGTCGACCAGAGAGACTCACCAAAGCATCTTCTTCACAACAAACAAATACACAAACAAGTCAAAAACTGGCAAACACATTTTTATTGCCTGTCCTTTTATGGTTTTCCTCTTAAAGTGAGGAAGGAAAAGCCTTCAAACAACTTCTAAGGAAATGAAGTAGAAAATATAAACGTGTAGGTTAAAAAATGCAGTCACATAAAATCCAAATCTGAATCTGTAGATTGTGAATCACGTCAGCAACCACAGAAGAGCCCACAACTAGATTTTCACATTTTTGTTAGCTACGCAACTCCTTAAATGAACAAAAGGGGTCATCTCTTCTCACCCCCATTTACACATCCTTTGTTCCAAACAAGAGTGAAGAGGTGCATTTCTTGAAAGCTAGAGAAGCTTTTCAAAAGCAAAAGTTGGGTTGTGCTGCAGCAGAGTACATCAGACTCCCTCTGTATGAAGTAAAAACAAATGTCACATGGCCTCATGCTTTGCATCCCCACCGCCCCCACAGATTTACAAAAAAAATTGGGCAAATAGAAAAAACAAGCAATTCAGACGTAGGAAAACACGTACTAAGGGCGTCCAAGGCTGAGTACTTGTATTAACTTGTAAGATGATTTTAATTTCAATCTTTTACATGAATGAAGGTGAAAAAATGTTACAGAGAAATATTTGTAAATGTTTCTTTTTAATTCAAGTTGAGCTTTTTGACATTGGAGCAGAAAGGGGCGGTTCCGTAAAAGCCTTGTTTCCACTGAGCGGAACGCAAACGGATCGCAGGAGTTTTTCTGTCCCACCTATCTTTATAGTTGAACTCATTGAACTGCAGTTCAGTTACTGTCCTGGAGTAGAAGTCTTTGATCCCCTCAGAATCTCTAACACTATTTTTTATTTTATTTTTTTGTTTTGTTTTGTTTGTTTGTTTGTTTGTTTTGAGAGAAGCTCCAGTTAAACAAATAAATAGATGAACCACCGATCTGACAGCCAACGGCTTCTGTGCCTGAGTGGATGTTCAGCAAAACAGGAGCGTCGCAGGAATCCAACTTAAATATTTCTCTTCATCAGACCTCCAGGACATCCTGTCCGGTCCAGAGACATCGTGACGGTTCTGCAGTTGTTGGGCGTGTCAGAGGTGTCCTGGAATTTGAGTCCAGATAACTGAATTGAGTCATTTTCTGAGCCTTATCACTTTAGGGTTGTGGATTTTTGAAAGATTGAGAAAAGTAAAATATTATTTTCATTCTGGTACCATAACATCATTTTTTCCTTTTGGTATGAATAAAATATTGTGGAGCTGAACTGCTTCGCAGTGATTAGTACTCTCTCCTCATTGCAGGTAAAATCCTAATTTGTGTCTGCATTTTTTTCAGTCCTGCCAGGGTTTTATTCCAGATTCCCTGGCTTCCTGCTCAGCTAATTGCTGATTGTTAATTCTCCGTAGGCGGAAGTGCAGTTATGCATTGTTGTTTATCTCTGGCCTCTTTGATTGCTGACCTGTTCAAGGTTCGCATGATGACTGCTTCAGGCCCCCCACCTCCAACCCTAAATGAGGTGAAGGAGAGAAAATAAATGGCTGGATGTCATCCAAAAGTGGTTCTTTTTACTGTCCAGGCATAGCAGGAGAGGCATCTTGTTCCTCTTGTTTGTTCTGCTTTGTTACTGAAACAGTCTGAGACCGCATTCGTTGCTAGTTTCAGGAAAAGTGCTGCAACAGCTTGAAATTGTGCAAATGTACAGCAACGCTACCCTGAAACAAGTGTTTTCTCATTATGTTCTAAAGAAGTTTAAATAATTGAAGAAGTTTCTCATGTTCTAAATGAGTTTACCAAACATTTTTATGACTATTTGTTATGTTTTCTTTCCAGAGAAGTGTATTTGAACCAGTATTGATTTATATTGATAAGGCTCCAAGTTTTTTTGTTTGCTGTTTTCCTAAATACTTTAAATTTTAACAGTAAAAAGTCTCAGCAGGAATGTACTTAAAAAAATGTTGTTTTTTTATTTTACGTCAGTTATACTTATTTTCTGTAAATTAGTATAACAATTGAATATATTCTGTCACATTGAAAACCTTTTGTTTTCTGTACAAATAGGCCAGCATTTTCAGCTAAAAACATATTTTAAAAATGTTTTAACTTTTAATTTGTAACTGTATATATGGATGTATTTTAAAGCACACAGAATGATTCTATACTGAATGACCTGTATTTAGAGCACAAACTCAAAAAATGGGACGGAGGCCTACACTGAATGGGGTTGAACAATTACATAATCGAATGTAATAAAAAGAGGGCATGATAAACATGTCCATTTTTAAAGACATATCTGTACCTACTTAATTCCTACATCATCTAGTCCACCAATGATGACCTAAAACTAAGTCCAAATACTCAGACTGTAAAGGTTTCCAGGGCTGCCGTCTTTAATTACATTCTCAAAAATGTTCACCTTTTCTTTCTTTCCATTTTTTAATAACTTAAGATGTTGTAATTTATTGTTTGTTTTTCTTTAAACATTCTCATCCATGTATAGACATAACACAAACATGTATGCTTCTTGGTGTGACAGCCCCAAGTGACTTTCTGGTAAAACAATATCAGCGAGCATTCCCCTGGCTTAAGCTTAAAGATAGAAGGGCTTGTTTCAAAGTAAAGATCCTGAATTTTTGGGTGGAAATTTAAGTTCAAACAATCTATGAGTCTCCAGGTCTTTGACATAAAAACAATCCTGTCAAAGGAAATTATTCTGACCTATGAAATGACAAAATATTTGCTGCTTGTATGAGAAGTATGTTTTCATTTTGAGAAAAGAAAATTAAGTCAAATGTTAAATATACCTAATAAATCACAGCATCCTCCAAGATTGCATTTTTTAACCTGGACTAACCTACTTCATTTTCATTACATAGTCATTCTTTTTATAGATAATCTTACCAAAAAAAAAAAAAAAAAAACCATATTACAAAATCAACTACTAGCATTATAATGTTCGTGTTTTATTTAAAATAAGTGTGTTTTTGCACAATCTATTGATACATTTTGAGATTTTCTTGTTTTGTTTTTTTTTGGGGGGGGGGGAGACTTATAAAATATTTATAAAATACACCATCTTCCCCAGTTCTTCAAAAAATAAAGCCTTCATTTCAGCTGCGATACAGCGACTTTTGCCAAAACAAAGACTACAAAACACTTAAGCGGAATTTCAAATAAATCTGATTTAAAAATCCGGTTCAAAATTCTGTCTTTTTCTTTGTGTTTCACATGATTCTGCATTTGGACGCTGTTCCACAGCGCCAATATAGGAATCAGTGGAAGTTAGCAGGATTTCAAACGATAAATGAAGAAAAATTAAATAAAAGTCTTTTTTAAATGTTGTTTTATTTAAAAATAAATAAGACAGAAGTTAAAAATCTCTCATGATTGTAACTATTGTGAATAATACTGCTTGTTCTAAGAAGATCCACCAACACTTGTTTTTTTTTTTAAATGAAACCCTTCATTGTAAAACTTGATATAAATTATAAACATGTTTTTTTCATAGCTGTTAGTACATGTTGAGTCATCACGAACCAACATTATAAATAAATGAACGTACAACTCTTGTAGTGGCTCAAACATTATTTTCTGTAGCTATAAACCAATGATTTGTCTCGAAAGTCATTATATTTATATTCTGACAGTTCAGAAAGCCACATGTTACTAATCTAAAAGCCAAATCTGCTTGTTTTTCTCTCCTACTGGATTTTCGCAGCATATTTACTTAAATGTCATTATGGTTGTTGATTGAAAAAATCTAAGCTAAAGAAACTCTTTGTTTTAATATTCTGTTCTTAATGATTTCAAAAACTCTATTTTAATCAGCTCAGAACAAGCATTTTTTTGTCCTTTCTCTTTTTTCTGATCTTATTTCCACTGAAATGATCCTGTCTGTGTGTTTTTTTTTCTTTGCCCCTCTCTCAGCTTCTTTCTCTTTGCTCAGTATCGTTTTCTGTCTCCCCTCCCTCCTTCTTTCTCTCCTTCCTTTTTTTCCCCTCTGGCTGCTTTTAATTCTGTTTTCTTTTCATTGTTTTTCTTTTCTCTCGACTAGGGACCTCGTTTTTTCCCTCCTTTTTCTATTCAGGTTTTCTTTATTCTCTTTTCTGAATAGTTGCGGTACTTTAAGGGGAAGGGAAGGGCGATGGCGAGGGGAGGGAGGTTAGTTTCAGTCAAAGCTGCAGAACAAAACTTCCTCCCACACCACATGCAGTGTCTCTTGGAATGAGTTTGTCACTGACTTGAAGACCCCCCCCCCCTTCTTTCTCTGTATGTCTACCTCCATGGATGACAGCCTTGAAGAGACTTGGTATTAGTCCAGCAGATGTGGTTCTAATTTTTACACACCATCGTCCCTTTAAAAATGCTTGTTGCAAAGAGCCTGTGCATCCGTGTCTGCTGTTTGTAGTTGTGTGCAGTGTTGACACATGAAGCTGAGTTTGAATATGATTATCTCCTGAGTGAGATGCATTTGTGCTCCACAAGAACGTCTTCATCACTGCAGAGAAATGACCGTACAGGAGGCAGCCCATGTTGGTCTCAGCGTGACCTCACAAGTGTGGTCCACAAGTAAATTAAAAATAATCAAATGGAAATGTAACAGAGGCTGAGGGTGGGTAATGGCTTTGAAAAAAAAAATCCATTACCATGCCGCTGAAACACGGTGAAGCAACTAGTTACTGTAATCCGAGGATATCATGACAGAAATCCTCCTCTTCTTTGTGACAGTGAAAGACTACATCCTCCCGCACCTATGGTTCCCATCTCACACACAATCGCAGTCTGCCCAAGACAATTTAATGCATGACTCAACGGCATTGAAAGTGCGGCAGGTAAATTGGAAATGATTAAAAATGCAGAATTGACAGGGAAAGCGATAAAACTTTCCTTCTATAAGTAAGAACCAAAACCAGCTTGATGGAATGGCAGGCTTGAAGGGGAGAGAAAGGTGAAAGACAGATGAAAGTGAAGAGAGATAAAAGCCGGAGTGAGGAGGGTGTGGGATAAAGCAGGAGGAAGGGAGGCAGAGATGAAAGCAAAATGAGAAAGATAAGAACAGAGTGAGGGAGACAGAGAGGGAAACGGAGGAAGAGATAGATAGTGTACAGAGCAGAGAGAGAGGTAACCATGGAAACAAGAGGAAGGTACAAAAGAAGAGATAGACAAAGGGTTTGATTTAAAAGAATGAAACTTGGACGAAAGAAAAGTAATTCCGACTGAAATTTGTTACTGGGAGGTGGAGGAAAAATACAAAGGAGAAGCGGCCGTGGGGGGACAGCGGCTGCATCCCTTCTGTCTGCTTGAATGTGGTCGCCTCTTAGCAGCATATATGGCACTCCAGAGACCTCTAGTGTTAATAGGCTTCTGTGGTTCATTGTGGGCCTCACCTTGAATAAATCTGGGGCCATTTCACTATGTAGGACACTGGCAAGATGGGCAAAATTGCAGGTTTCCTTCTTGTCTGTCGCACAGCTCGAATTGCAGTCTACGGTGTGTGTGTTTTTAAAAGCACCTTTTTTTATTTATTTATTTTTTAGAAATCGCATTGTAGGAAGAAGGGACTTCAGAGAGACTAAAACAGGATAAAGTAAGGATCCTCTCCTACCTTTCTGCAATGAAACCCTGCATTTCTGATGGGGGGGTGGGGGGATAGGAGTTCTCCATGGTCCTACATTGTGTTTGCAGACTTATTGAATGAACTTGAGGTGCATGTTGAATTCTGTTGACTTTCCTCTCCCAATGAATAAATGCAACACACCCCTATATTAGGATTCAGATTTGTATATAGACTTACAGACAGAAGGTTTTTTTTATTATTATTCTGTGGTTTTTGAGTCTCTTGTGGCCATCCCTCCTTCTCCCTTCCCCCTCTCTGTTTTTCTCTCCTCTCTGTCTTTCTCTTTCGTCCTCTGTCTCTGTTCCCCCCTCCACCTCCCTCTCCCCCCCTCTTTCTCTTGATCTGTCTCTCCTCCTCTCTCATGCCCCCCCTCTTTTTCTCTTTCTCTATTTCCTTCCATAGCTCTCTGTCTCACTCCCGCGCCCCCCCTCTCTGTTCCTTTTATATCCTCCTTGCTGAATGCTCTTCTCCTCTCCTCCCTCAACTCTGTCTTTTCTCTTTTATATTCAGTCTTTTTTTTCTCTTTTTTTTCCAAGCTTTCCCCACACTCCTGTCTCCGATGTTGTTTCCAAGCAGAGCTATTTCATCGGTAATATTCCGTCTTTCCATTTAGTAGCCGTGCTGCAAAAAGGGAAGAGTAATCTTTTATTTAGTTTTTCTTTTCTTTCTTTCTCCCTCCCTCCCCTCCTCCTCTGATACTTTTTGCAACCCGTCCTCTCCGTGTGCACAAGAATGATTTGTTAAGAGATTTGTTTGAATTTCAGAACACAGAATGGGCAGGGAGACAAGCAAACATGGAAAAGTGTCAATATTGAATCAGAAATCCACATATGCTGCTGGAAGTTGTATATGATTTACAGACCCGTCCCAATGACAATTGTGTTTCTGGTGTTTTAACATGTTCTTGTGGCATTTTTCTCATGATGGAGGACACATTTAGTAAATTTTTTGACTATTTCTTTACTCAAATCTTTGTGAATAAGGAACAAACAAAAAAAAATGCCAGTTGAAAAAGAACTTGTTTGTGATGTAGAAAATGCTCTCCATTTTGATGCATCCATTTGTAGATGACTACATCCATGTACGTCTTTGTTTTCCTC
>BSAI01000030.1:28557552-28629349 GCA_036245035.1 Adrianichthys oophorus | reverse complement strand
GTGTGTGTGTGTGTGTGTGTGTGTGTGTGTGTGTGTGTGTGTGTGTGAGGGTGGAGGACCGGGGGAGCAGGCAGGCACAGTCAGTTCTGATAAGAGCAACAGTAGTAGGAGGAGGATGAGCCGTGGAACCGCCCCACTCTCCCACAGATATAAATAGGAGGTGGATTTTTTTACTTCACTCACTTCTCCTGAAGGATGAGATCCCTGAAACACCTCAAACATCACTCCAGGAACAATGTGGTGAGTCTGAGACCTACGGATGCAGGAAGTTAGTTGGAGGTGTTGTGGGAGGAGGGAGAGGGTGGCCAGCTACTTGTTGTCCAGTTTGTTTATGAGGTGCTTGCACTTTTTGTGTGTGAGAGTATGGAGGCAGGAGTACTTTTCCCCCTCCTCAGGAGTGCTGCAGCGGGAACATCTCTTCCAGAAGATCGGTGGTGCTTCCAACTCCTCTGCTTGCCAGTCTTTCATTTCAACTTTAAACGTCTTACAATTATCACCTTCTCGTTTGTCTTTTTCTCTTTCATTTTGCTGTGCCTTTTCTTCTTCTGTACACCCACCCCCTCCTAACCTCCTCCTCCTTCCCCTCTTTCTCACTACTCACCCTGTCTTTCTGCCCCCCCAACACTCACACCCCTTCTCCTTTTCCTTTCTCTCACATACTCGCTCAATCTCTCATTCCCCTTTCCCTCCCCTCCCTTCCCCTCTTTTCTTTATCTTTCAGCCCCTCCATCTCATTTCTCTTCCTCCCTCCCTCCCTGCACTCCTCCCTCCGCCCACAGCTCTTTCTCTTTCTCTTCATACCTACCTCCTTCTCTTTTCTTTCACTCTCTTTTCTCACACACTCACAGGCTTTCAAAGCCATTCTCCTTCCCTCACAAACACACACAGTCTGCCTCTGTCTGACTACTTTAATAGCACTAATTATAAATGACGTGTTTATCAGGGCATCCAGGTCTCTCCCTCACACACATACACCTTTATTCTTCCTCCTCTTCTTTTATTATCCACTGTTTTTCTTTTCTCAGTGTAGTGTCAGGAGAAGAAGCGGCAATTTCTTAGGTGAGGAACAGAACGCTGTCTGACAAGGAAACCAGGGGGTCACAGCTTCTCAATCTACATTTTCCTGACGGTCAGAACATTAAAGCAGCAGTGCTCACTTCTCCTTTATAACACAGAGGGCCACTTTTCCTGTTCCGCTTTCAGACATTTTTAGTTTGAAAGCCATAGTTTAATGTGAATGATCTCAAAACGAGCTCTGCAGGCTGAACCTGTTAAGGAAGTATATCCACATGGTAGGTTTTGTTTAAAAAAGTTTGCTTAAACTTAGACCTTCTTCCTTAAAATGACACACGCTGCTTTAGTGATGGGCTGATTTGGACTGCAGAGCTGTCCCAGGACCACCCCACAGGAAGTGTTGAGGACAGTCCACGGAAGTCAGCTTCCTGCATCCCTTGTTGTGTTCTTTATTACTCCCAAAGCCTGTAAAGGAAGGAAGTGTGGCGCTAACGCAGATCTGCCAAGACAGAAAAATTCTGTTTGTTTTACGAGGCTAGAAAAGCAGAAATGAAGGTGAATAAGGAAACCATGAAGGTATGAAATACTGCAGGAAACACGACTTTTTGCTCATTTTGAACTGTGCATCTTTTCTTTGAAGGAGGAGGAGAGTGGCCACTTGGTGCGGACCTACCCAAAGATGACGGAGGGTCACATAGATGTGGGCACACAGACAGAACCTGTGGTTGTGCTGTCTCTGGCTCAGGCTGCTGTTCTTGGTCTCATCTCCCAGAATGAAATATTCGGAGCCACTATTGCCCCAAATGGCTTTTACACAGGGGAGTCCAGGGAGTGCCCCCCTCCTCCGACTGAACCCGCTGAGTATGAGTACGCTGACCAGCTCATAGGGGCCAATGGAGACTACTTGGCTGAGCCTGCTGGGGAGTTGGAGTCGGAGAAACGGCGGCCCGGGCCCCGTGGGAGGATAAAGAGGCCGAGGACTGATGAAGAACCTGATGCTCAATTCCATACAGCACCGGCTCAGGTGAAAGGGGAAAGGTGTGAGTCTGAACCTCCTCCGTCATGCGATCACATGAACAGCAGGCATCATTCTGGGAAGCCGGAGGATCAAGTCGCCCAGCAAAGTTCACTGAAAGAAGAACGGGTCTGTGAAAACTGTGTCTCGTGTGTGAGAGAGACATCCAGACCTCAGTCTGATGGGCAGCCAGAGCAAGAACAAGAGGACAGCTCACGCAGGGAGGCGGAGAAGAAGGAAGAAAAGCTGGTGGTTGAAGAAGAACAAGAAGAAGAGGCGCTAAACCTCAAGACAACTGCAGAAACAAGCAGTCCTGTGGAGAACCGTTATTATGATACAAATGAAGTGGCCTATGAATCCTCCTCTGACATGCAGATGCCAGGAGAGTATGAGGAGAGTGGGCAGGCCATGCTGTGGTCAGACCCAGAGGGCCTCGCCAGACGAATGCAAATCGACCGGCTGGACATCAACGTACAGATTGATGAGTCGTACTGCGTGGATGTGGGAGAGGGGCTGAAACGCTGGAAGTGCCGCATGTGTGAGAAGTCCTACACTTCAAAGTATAATCTGGTCACACACATATTGGGCCATAATGGAATTAAGCCTCATGAATGTCTGCACTGTGGGAAGCTGTTCAAGCAGCCAAGCCACCTCCAGACTCACCTGCTGACCCATCAAGGGACCCGGCCTCATAAGTGCACGGTTTGCGAGAAGGCTTTCACGCAGACCAGCCACCTCAAGAGGCACATGCTGCAGCACACAGACGTTAAGCCGTACAGCTGCCGCTTCTGTGGCCGCGGCTTTGCCTACCCCAGCGAGCTGAGGACCCACGAGAACAAACACGAGAACGGCCAGTGCCACGTCTGCACCCACTGCGGTTTGGAGTTCCCCACCTACGCCCACCTGAAGAGACACTTAACCAGCCATCAGGGCCCCACCACGTACCAGTGCACAGAGTGCCAAAAGTCCTTTGCCTACCGCAGCCAGCTGCAGAACCACCTGATGAAGCACCAGAACGTGCGGCCTTACGTTTGTCCGGAGTGCGGCATGGAGTTTGTCCAGATCCATCACCTTCGACAGCATGCCCTCACTCATAAGGTAGAACACGGCAGTGAGAATTTGTGTCACTACTGCTACACAAAAAAAAAAGAAAACAGAATGGCTTCCTATGTCTCATTCCTTTAAAAATATCAACACACACACATTAATACAAAAGTGGAAGGATTTTTTTTTGCTTTTCTCTTTCGTTGTATGAATCCTCATGAAAGAATGAGGGTAGAGGACACACAAGCAAAGCCTTTTCTCCAAAACCAGTTACTTTGTAAACACAGTCTTCAAAGGCATTGAGTTCTGTTGTTTGGCTCCAACCCCACCTAGTTCCATGTATTTTTGTGCCGCTCTTTTATTTCAGAAGAAAACTATTTTTTTCATCTTAGTTTATTACTCAGTCACAGAAAATGTTTTGTGAATTTAGCACAAAAAAGTCAGCATTGGAATTAATGTTAAAAATCCTGTTCAAACAAATACGTTGGATTAAAAATCGTTTGTGGATTCAGAGAAACTCCAAGCCTGAACTATATTTTCTCTCCACAGGGCATGAAGGAATTTAAGTGTGACGTCTGCGCCAGAGAGTTCACCCTGTCTGCCAACCTGAAGCGACACATGTTGATCCACGCCAGCGTGAGGCCCTTCCAATGCCACGTTTGCTTCAAGACCTTTGTCCAGAAGCAGACCCTGAAGACGCACATGATTGTCCACCTTCCAGTGAAGCCTTTCAAATGCAAGGTGTGTGCAGCAAGTGGTATTTTTTTTTGTCAGTTTCATTTTAAAGCTCTAAGCTTGAGGTGTGCTGACCTCTGGACTCCTTTCAGGTGTGTGGGAAGTCGTTCAACAGAATGTATAACCTCCTCGGTCACATGCACCTCCATGCTGGCAGCAAGCCCTTCAAGTGCCCTTACTGCACCAGCAAGTTTAACCTGAAGGGCAACCTGAGCAGACACATGAAGGTTAAACATGGCATCATGGACCCCTCCATGGATGGACACGGTGAGCAAATTACTACTCTGGTTGTAATCATGGTCTGAATTGAAACAAATTGAGTTATGAGCTGCAAAGAGGGTGGCCTGTCACATTGTTGTCACTCACCTCCTTCCTAATTCCCTCCGACTGTGCGTGTGACATGGTCTAGTGGCTGAATATCTGCCTGCCGCTGCCTCTGTGTGTTTTGTAAATATAGCAGTGCCTGGATTAGACCTGCCAGTGTCTATCAGTGCAGACTGCTGCAGAGGAGGGTGCAGTCTTCTGTCATCCGCATGGCCATATGTCTTTAAGAAAAACTCTGCATGTGATATTGATGGCATGAGCGATCATATTTGTGTTTATTTCCCCTCTCCTTCATCAGAACCCCTTCAAGAGGCGGAAGGACATGAGGACTATGAAGAAGAAAGCCTGGAGTTCAGCGAGCGCGAGAACCGTGCAAACAACAACAACACACCAGACGTGGCTAAACTGTCTCAAATGGAGTACTATGGGAAGAGTGCAGGGCGCTTCAGCTCTGCATGAATTACCAAAATTTCCTCAAACTCAAATTCAGATGTGTGAACCAAGATTTTTTGTTTGTTTTTTGCTGTCAAAGGCACAGAGCTTGGATTCCTCCTAAAGAATACGAGGAGGCCCTGCAAACTGCTCATCATTATGCACTGGAATAAAAAAAAAAGTACACATTTTATCTAACTCCTATTTTCATCTAAAACAAGGAAAACTTGCATATTATATTAAAAACGTAAATCTAAAATAGAACTATTTAGGTACAAAAAAAAAAAAAGTCTATAAATTACATGCTGGCATTAGAAAGTCATCAGAGCTAGAATATTGAAGCACATCTTTAACTGTTCAAGTTACCCTGCACTTACATTTTCAGACAATCCCATTCTGTCGGTCTGCTGACATAAACCAATGTGAAAGGGGAGGGGGGATAAAGGATCAAGTGTTTGTTCACTTGCCAAAGTTTAACAAAGGTTAATCATTCACTTTGATTTATACTGTGAAAAAGTTGACAAAAACGACTTCCGTCTGGTTTGAGTCCGGTGATTTGTTGTACAATTCTCAGCGTCTGCATTTCAGCATTAAAAAGTATCAACCTGTATTGATCTGTAGTCTATGAATGTATCTGGTTTAGTAGAATGTTTTCAGCCCTTTTAATCCCTGGGATTCCTTTACCAAAGAACTGGATCACGTCCGTCAGACGCAGGCGCGCACATCTTTTTCTTTTCCCTTATTCTTGTTGACTGGACTCATTTCCAGGCAGCTCCTAAAAGCAAACTGTGTTTGATTCTTCATAAGACTGCAGCATTTACCTTTTTCTGAACAGGCGAATAAACAAGAATTGTGCTAAAAAAAATGGTAGACAGAAATATTAAGTGCCCCGGTGTGTCTGCGAGAGCATGCCATCCATCATGCCGAACACCGGTCTCAGGTGATGGACGGCAACCTCCCAACATGTGACAAGGCCGTAGACCTGCTGGAAAATGATTTGGAAATGCTCCATATATTCATTTCCCACTGCTTGGCTTTTCAAGCTTGAAACCTGCAGATAAACGTTCATCCGCAATGTCAATATTCTGCATTTAAAGGAAATTTTTTTTCCCAACTTTTGTGTTCAATCCATGACTTTTTAAGTGAGGATACAAGCAGGAAGAAAACAAGAAAACAGCTTTCTGTATTAGATTTTAGTGTTCAAATGAAATGAATATAGTTGTATGTATAATGTTGTGTACCAGGAAATACTGTAAGATAATAAATTTATTTACCTTTGAGCATTTTTAACCCTTGTTGTTGATTTTTCTTGAACAAACTGAACGCAAATGATGGGTCAAATGAGATTTTATTGGTGCATGTGTGATGCAGGCTTTAGTCTTGCTCAAGGCATTACACAGCATTGAATACAGTACATTTTACAAAAATAAAACCTTGCACAAGAATGGACAGGTAGTTAGGGGTTGTCAAGTGAGAAGGGTAATTTAACCATTTAATAAGATAAGAACTCTAATTCATCCTACAGATAACATTTGTCTTCTGGCATTGATTTATTGACCTTTTTAAGTTAAAAATGAGGTACAAAAACAGAAGAGTGACATTGCCATCTTCAGGTTCACCACGTTTCGAGTCCTTCACTTGCCGAGAGCTTTATCCAGATTCGTTTTGATGGCGTCGAGGAAGTCTGTGGTGTTGACGTAGTGCTCATTCAGCTTCACACTGAAAAGGAAAGACAGGACAATGCAGGACCATTTAGTGCAGATACAAAGCCTGCTAGCTGGAGTGACACAACTCAGTGTATATGTAATAGTATCACAATATTTAGACAAACAATATCAATGCTGCAAAAAAAAAAAAAGACAAGAAAACAGCATGGGCTGTCAGTGTGCAAGCTTGATGAAGGACACTGGCATCACACAGTCACAATACTTCAAATTACTTCATCAAATGATCTTTAACATCACGCTGATTACACCGATGGATTCCCCCAACCAGTACAAAGACAGAACGATAATATTAAAGGTAAGAATATTTAAAAGTAGACAAGAATGTTCTATAATGGTTTAAGGGTGTCTACAGATTTACACAAGTTAAATTTAAAGACCCACACCAATAAAAATGGTCTTCTTATAGCATTTTTCTTATGATGGGACAAAGTATAACAAAGAATTTAAGATGAAAACTGTTTTTCTGAGTATTTCTGTAATCAATTCGTGTTGGATCAGAAGCAGATAAAAGCCTGGGGTTTGGAAAAACTCAGGTTTGTGACACAGCAACTGCCATGGGCGAGGCAAAGTCTCCCTTCGCTCCAATTTTGATGCATCCACTCGCAGACAAAGATACGTTAACGTCTGTTTCAACATCAGCTACAACACTTTACTTGTTGCTTTGGTATGAAGGAGGCACAGTGCAAAGCGATTACTGAGAAGACGATGGCTAAGAAGGCATTATGATAAGTGTTTCTGACTTATAGATTGATGGGACAACAATGTGAGAAGCAATGTGTGTTACGTTAAAATCTATTTTAATGAGCCTCCATTCATCCGTTCACGTTTCAATGAGTTGGTGCGTCCTATCGTTGCTTCACGTTAGACCGCTTAGTCTAACTGGAAACGAACCGAGACCACCTCGAAAGATGGGTCGGAGAACGGACCCATCTTAATGCGTTCCGGGACGAGGAACCAATGGGTGTGTTCGGACTAAAAATTTGTTGTTGGGGGAAACGAATTCTGGTTCTCTTTTAAGCGAACCAAATATGTCCAGTCTGAATATACCCCAAGATAATTTAATGCTTGATAAGGCCTTATTTTAGGTAATTCAATTTAAAACCTTTTAGGACTTTAAGGGTCTATAACCACCCTGTGAATGATATTCTATTAGTTTCCACTAAATCAAACGATCAAGGACAAAAACAATCCCCCAGACGGAAGGAAAAGTTTCAGTAAATTGTTGAGCTGCAGAAACGAGTAAACACACCACATATGTGAAGGAAATGGACAGCACACACAAAGTGGAGCTTTCTAAAATGCTTGAAGTCTTGTTTGCTTCTGGATATTGATGAATAATCCTGCAGCTTGTGTGTGCTGTGTGTTTGCCAAAGATCTGAGTTTATTAGAATTCACAAAAGTTGAAGTTGAACTTGAAGCCTAAAGGCAAAGTCAATATTTGGTTTAAGAATCTTAAAAAGTCTCCTTGCTCCACATTCTAAACCGCTAGATGAAGAAAAAAAAAAAAAAAAAAAAAAAAGTCTCACAAGCTTCTTATGAGCTTTCATTGACAGGAGTAACACGTCTTCAACTAGAAAGAGACACTGGAATAAAAACACTATTAACAGAAAAACTTGCAAAAACACCTTTAAACCTTTTAAAAGCTCAGAAAATAACTTTAAAAATAATCAAATAAAGTTCTGTGTCAATAATGGTGAATCCTTAAATAAAAAATAAAAAAAACACGTATTTTATTAAATAAAACCATTTCCTGGTTCAAGTTAAATGTCCCAAAGCTTCTATAAAATAAATGAAAACATTTTTCTAAACATACTATCCTCTTGTGTCATTAAATCAATTAAGGAATTATTTTGTACAACTAATCTGAAAAAAGGAAGTTGCCATTTCCCAGAACCCACAGAGACATTTCTCAATTGACATCCCAGAACAAACAATTTTCAATCTAATTTAGTGCATTAATAAGCTCCACTCTCAAAAACAGCTTCATATAACAATGGAAATGTAACAGAATAGCACCAATGTCAGAATATTCTGATGAGAGGAAAAATGGATAAAATCTGGAAAAGAATACGACGATGAGCCTTTAATTATGAGACCCTGGTCTTACTTCTGTTGACATAAATTTGTCCACAAAGACATAATGGTGAAAGATATTTAACTCCCCCCAAAGAAACATCCCATGTGCAACCAGAAAATGAAGATAGGGTGTGATATAAAAAGAAAGTTGAATTCATGTATGTAACCCTATTTGATTTGATGAAACGCCTAATTAAAAATGTCATGTTGTTGTTTCAAGGAAAAAAAAAAAAAAAAACTACTTTCCACACATTACCTAAAGAACAACTACAGGTATTTTTGAACACAGACTGCACAAAAAGACCTTTTTAGAATTATTTTGAACTTCCTAAATGCTGCTTGTAACACAAACTTACTTGGACAAGCCGTGGATGCAACCTGCGAGGTCCTTGGTCATGGTGCCACTCTCAACAGTCTCCACACACACCCTTTCCAGAGTCTGAGCAAATCTGCAAAATATTACAAACACAATTTTATAGTAAAATTGCTTTCCTCTCCTTTTGGAATCCAAATATGTTTCTATAATTTACTTAATAAGATCAGGATTGCCATCAAGTTTTCCTCTGTGCTCCAGGCCTCGAGTCCAGGCAAAAATACTGGCAATTGGATTTGTGCTGGTCGGTCTCCCCTGAAATTAAAATCATAAAGCTGAAGATCTGACAGAAGTTTTTAATGCAAGCATGTCATGTTTTATTTCTACCACATGGTGGCAGTGTAGCTCAATATATTGAACACTGAGGAGGAAGATGATGCAGCTTAATACTACCACCTCTCTTCTCTCTTCACAGCTTAACTCTATAAAATGCTTCATCAGTACAGAGCAGGAGGGTGACAGACATGTACCTTCTGGTGTTCACGATAGTGCCTTGTCACCGTGCCGTGTGCTGCCTCAGCCTCAATGGTTTTACCATCAGGACAGATGAGAACCGATGTCATCAGTCCCAAGGAGCCAAAACCTAAAAAGAAAAACACATTTTTTTTAAAGTGCAATCTCTATTAGTAGCAAAAAGTTTGACATAATTTCAAATAGTAGGCAAAAATGTTTTGCATCTCACCCTGTGCAAGGATATCAGATTGAACGTCCCCATCATAGTTCTTGCAGGCCCACACAAAGGCTCCTGAGGACTTCAGCACTTGTGCGACCATGTCATCAATAAGCCTATGTTCATACCAGATCTTCAGCTTGTCGAACTCTGGTTTGTAATTCCTGAAAGTTGCAGATAAAAGAATCAGAATGACTAAACAGAATAGATGGTACAGTTTTCGTTTGCAGAACACTAATCCAAAAAGGCACTCACTTTTCAAAGATGTCCTGGAAGATGTCTTTAAATCTGCCATCATAGGCTTTAAGAATGGTGTTCTTTGTGCTCATGTACAAGGGCCACTTCTTGGCAATGGCATACTGGAAGCAACTGTGTGCAAAGCCTGTAATAGACTGGAAAAGGCAGAAAGCAAACATTTTCTAAGCTGCAGGCTTTATCAGCTGTAAAAAGGTTAACAACCTTCCCCTTGTCGAGATGAAAGTCATCGACGATGACCTCTGATGTTGTTTGGTCAAACAGACTGAGTGGATGAAGGCAAATAACAGTGGCAAGGCAGGCCATAAACAAGATGCTCCACCCCAGCATAGACCGAGACTGAGAAATCTGTTTAAAATAAATCATTGAAACAATACATTTTCTTTCCTTTGTGCTCACCTCATCGGTGTTATACATGCCCATTCCGCAGCCGCCAGCAGGAAAGTCAAAAACTTCCCATTCCTTGGGAGTGCTTCCATCAGAAGGTGAAAAGACTATCTTGAATTTACCGGGCTGGTTCACAACAAAGTCTGTTGCCCTGTACTGTTGAAAAAACAAACGCAGAGTGAATGAAGCTCGGAGAAAGAAACTTCACTTTTGCTGGGTTTGCAATACTTTCTAAATGGGCATAGACACTCACCTGATCACCAAAGGCGTGTCTGCCAATAGTGATGGGTTGTGTCCAGCCTGGAACAAGCCTGGGAATGTTCTTGCAGATGATTGGCTCTCGGAAGACGGTGCCGCCCAGAATGTTCCTGATGGTTCCGTTGGGGCTCTTCCACATTTTCTTCAGACTGAACTCTACAGTTAGAAAACACGTTTTATGTTTAAACATAAAAAAAAGAAAATAAAAACGAAAAATAAAGGGAAAAGAAAACATAAGGAATACTAAAATATGTGTACTCAGGACTTTAAGTGAAAGAAGAATATGCTCACAATTTCAGCTGCTATTAAAAGACTCTTTTTGTTTTGTTTACAGGAACCTGCCTATGTCCTGACAAACAGAGTTAAAAGATAGCTGAAGTTCAGCAACTGACTGAAAGCTCGACATGTTCTCACAGCTCTGATAACTCTGCAGGAAATGTCGATGAAGATTCTGCAGGTTCTAGTCTTTAAAGCTACGGTGACTTTACTGGTTTCTACATAGAAAAGGAATCTACAGCAGAAGAAAACTGTGACCTGACTGATTCAAACTTTGTCATGAAGTTGTGGCAGTCTGTAAACCCTGTTCATTTGCAGAATGTATGAGTTTTGACAGCTCTAAATGATAAAAATGTAGAACAGTCATTGAAAGTTTGCTTGAGACCTTCCACTCTGGCTTCGTCGGGTGTGATGGTAGCACATTTAACCGCCACGTGGTACTTCTTTGTGGCGAGGGCGGAGTCGATGGTGACCTGGTCATCAGTCTGGTCGCGGTATGGCAGACCCAAGTCATAATATTTCAGATCCACATCGACGTTGCTTAAAATTAGCTAAAAGAAAACAAAAAAACTTGAAAAAAAAAGTTATCATCTCCTGCCTCATATCAACACAGAAAAGTTAGCATTTACAGCAGAGGAATTGATGATTTATATTGAGTACAGGCAAAAACCAAAACTGATAAGTAGCAAAGCACTGCTGCTGATCTGAGCCTGAACCAAACATCTGAATAATTCTTTCCTCATGCGAGTCCATGCTTAACTGAGACTCACACCAATGTTTGTACGAACACCCTTCATCCCTACATTATTACCTTCTCTTTAATAAACTCCCAGATGATTCGGGTCATCTCGTCTCCATCCATCTCCACCACAGGCTGGGCAACTTTAATGCGTCGGTCAGCATCTGTTAACAGAGACGAACAGAAAGGTTTAGAATTACAAAAAAAAAAAGAAGTTACAAAGCAAACATTTAAAGTGAAATTTGAAGTTGAGTCACGTCATCCGGACAAACGTTTGAAACATTTGAAAAAAGAAGATTGTATGTCTAGATATCATGACTCAACTTTAACATAATTTTACCTTCATTGAAACCCATTTGGTTTCAGACAGTAATTTAAAAAAAAAAACCACACATTTATTTAAAAAGATGATGAATTACTCATAACATGCGTAATTAAAGTCATTGAAGCATAAAATACAAACAGGAAAAACCTTTTTGGCACCAGAGGCTCGCAACAGTGTTTTTATTTATACTTAGAATTTCAAAATGCTATGTGACAAAAGAAACAAACAGTCATTACATACCATGTTACAAAATTGTTCAAAGTGTATGCAGTGTTAGTACAATAACTGTAGATATCTGGAGTTTCTAACCTAGTGTCAGTGGGTCTGGTGGAAAGGTATTCTAGCTACTTGTCACTTGTGTTAAAACGAGTACTATGCTGTAGCATGAAGTCCTGATTTCAGACCCAACCAAAACCCGTAACAAATAAAGTTGTTTTTTCATTCCCCCCACAGATATACACAATATATATTTATTTGCCTCACTAAAAATGCATTTTAAAAAGTTTTGGTTATTTTTTTGTTAAAACATGAAAAATATGGACCCTGGACTTTAGTCACATTTTGGGTTTGTGGCCAGAATCTAGATAGATCAACTGCTCTAATCATATCTTTTCCTTCTGCTGGAGAGTGTGAGAGTTCTGCTATCAGGACAACTACTGTGAATTGAAAAGTACAGGGGGAGCAGCCAGAGTTCAAGCACTCACGTTTCCAAGCCTAGCTAATGCCCCCTGTTCTGCCACAAAAGCCTTCCACCAAATCCTGAGAGTAAAGGCTGGGCTATCTGTGAAAATGCTGAATATTTATATATTCACAATAAAACTGGCTAAAAATCAAAAGCTGAGAATATTCTCAACCTTTTTGGCAAAGACAAATAACTGTCCAAATCCTGACATGCAATGTTTGGGGCCAGCTCCACTGGTAACTGTGCAGATTGAAAATAACTTCACAGGAAAAGCAGCTGTGACTGCAGAGTCCCACAGATCTTACATGACCAAAACACAGAAAAGACAAGAAATCAAGAAACACTTTCCCCTATGCAACGCTTCATTTTTACTGTTAAGCAATAGCATAAAGAATCTTGATGAAACTTTGATTTCAGAAGCTTCCAAGAATCATCTTGTCATAATTTGTTTTACAGTGTGTCTACCATAGGCTCTATGCAATAAAAAGAGAGTGCCATAAAATGAAATATGAAATCTGAAGTAAAAGGAGGACTAAATAAGAAGTTGAATAAAAGTAGATTTTAGTCATTCCAGTAATCAATTTTTTAAAAAAATGACTGAGTCTTTATTTCTTTTTTTTTTCCTTTATAAAAGGTTTACTTCTCAACAGCTTTGCCTTGCAGCAGTTCTGAATTGGTTTTATAGCTTTTCTTTTTATGTTGTCTGTTGCCATTTGTTTACTTGAGTGCTCTTCTAATAACTGTAAAGTAAAAGAGGAAACTCAAGTGCAACAAACAACCAAAAAAGCAATACAGAAACTGTAAAAGCATTTGTGTGTGCTATCCACACACAAAACTACATTTAAAAGAAGAGAAATATAAAAGAACTAAATTTCCCCTTTTTGTCTCAACATGAAATGACTAAAAACTGTTGCAATAACAAAATGCCTTTTTACAAATAAAACTGAGAGTTAAAATAAAATAATAAATAAATCCAAATTAAGAACAATTCTTGGTTATTTAAAAGTCTAAATGAATAGCATTTATTAGAGATCGCACAACAAGACAAAGTGCTTTAACAGAATTCTGAACTCTTTTCCCTTTGCTTATGACATGCGTACGGCATTGACAGCTGTCATGCTTTCAGACTAGTTGGCTTTAAATCTGCAAAAATAGTCTTCATCTGACTGCAGGTGGGGGAGGGCTGGGATTGAACTGAGTCTGTTATGTAATATCTGTGTTTGGACTATGGAGGAAAGCTGAGACAGAATCATGTGAGTCAGCCTGCAATGCATCCTGGGCTGTAAAATCTGTTTTCAGATGAAGTCTGAAAGGAAATTTACTATTACCGGTACTAATTCTTGAAGACATTTTACAACATTTGTTTTTGTTTTGTTTTATCACGTGCAAATCTGAAGATCTGAATTTTAACTCAACCATACATGGAAGACACTGTTATGCTACGTTCACATCGGGCATGTCTTCTTCTCCTTTATTCACTACTGACTAGCGCATGTCTACCACCTACAGTTGAAAGCGGTTTGATTTCACAGCTCTATTTCGATATGTAAATGACTTGGTGTCACACAATTCCAGCCGGGCACAAAGCACAATGATTAATTTCTCCTCCATGATCAAACAGTTGGCACTTTTATGAATTAAGGAGGATGTCATCCATACGTCACTACCAAATACGAGTCCTTGATTGGTCAATGTCTGACCTGGTTTAATGCATGTTCAATGGCCACGCGTAGAGCCCAAAAACTGTCGTGGAAACTTGCGTAGTAACAATTAAACGCTGAGGGTTTTAATGCGGAAGCCTGAAACGGGCATGTAAGCATGTGTTTACATGGACTTTTCATTGAACGTGGTCACTTTGAATGTGTATTGCAGAGGGCGGTGTGGACATAGCTTGAGGCTTTAACAAAAAAAAAACAGAGACCACTGGTGGCCAATTGAGGCATAGCATACATTTGATGTCAAACGATGAAAAACCTGAACTCTTATAAAAAAAAAGTTGCTATTTCTTAATAAAAATCAAATTATAAGAAAAAACGAATATTCCTGACACATGAGGAGCATATTGTTGGATAAGGTACACAAAAAAAGCATTTTAGAAAAACGTTCAACCACACATCATGCTGAAGTTTTAAAACAACTGTAAGAATTGCCTGCAGATTCTAACACCAAAGTACTGTATAGTGTGCACTTCTGACCTAAGTATTTAACCTTTTAAACACTCTGACAGCAGCTTAGAGAACCTACAACTAATTCATTCATTGATTCATTTTCCAATCCGCTTTATCCCTTTCGGGGTCACGGGGTTGCCGGAGCCTAACCCGGCTACTCATGGGCGAAGGCAGGGTACACCCCTGGACTGGTCGCCAGTCTGTCGCAGGGGCCCTACAACTAATTTTAAAACTCAAAGTAGAAGAGCTAAGCATAACTTGTCCAACCCATAATTAGGGCAGGTGGTTAAGAACAAACTGAAAGAGTGCCTTAAGATGACTTAAAGGGCAGCAGACTGGGTGACCTCTGGTTAAATTTCTACAAAGAAGCCACAAATCGTTAAGTTTAATCCTTAACTGAGAGGAGACAAGTCACCAGGTAAACGAAACAACCCTGCAGATCAGAACTGATGCTGCAGTAATCTACTGGGAGTGCTCACTGCTGAGGAATATGGACACTGATAAATCAAGTGATTTAAAAAAAAAAATCAAAGCCAACAGTAGCAGAATATCTTATCTTTATGGCCTTAAATAAACCTGTTGGCCCGGATTACACATATGTTTTGCTGCTGGTACTTCAACTTGTGATTACAACTGCAAGAGATGCGCTTCATATTTTGGACAAATACCCATTCATCACACATTTCCCACCTCAAATAAAATGCTTCAACAGTTGAGTTCAAAATTCCATATAAACCCATAACAGCTAAGTGTACAACCCGCGCCATGTTGATCGAACCAGTTAAGCCAAAGCTCCCTTAAGATTGCTTACCGCGTTTCTAAACCAGTAAGGATTTAAACGGATAATGTCTCTTCCCTCCCTGCAGAAACACAGAAGACGCATAGCTATTCTGTATATATATTTAGCATAATAAACACGTGATTTGGAAGTGTTGTTGGCGAAACAAAACGAAAAAACGCGGCTGACAGCAGCAGTTCTAAAGGAAAGTAGCATGTAGGACAGGAGAGCAGGGGCAGCCATTGCTCTCCATGAAGAGGTCTCGTATTCCGTGGCTGACCTTGAGAAGAAGGAAAAAAAACTTTCCCCAACCCCACTGTCCCACGGAATGACACTGCAGCTGAAGCGCGCGACATCCATTGTGGGTGATTTGTGACTATTAAATTAGCAGGGATGCCGCCGCGACGAACACATTTCCGCAAAAAGCGTAAAAAGGAAACATCCTTCCGATTTATCAGCTTTCTTTCTTTTTGTAAAAGTAGAACCGTTCGGTCGAAACTGTTTTGTCGTCAGATTTTTTTTTTTTTCAGGGCCGCTGATGTTTCAATCCCAAACACCCGCACATCCATTGATTTAGCTACTAGATGTCCTTTAAAGTTGGAACGGTGACAATAAAGAACAGCCGGATTCGTGTTGGTGGGCTTTGTTTGTGGTCACTTGCACACATTGTAGTTGGTTTAAACACTGAATTTCATTCACGCGAAACCCTGAAAATGGGAGCCGTTTTTAGCACTGAGCTCTGGGCACAGAGAATAAAAGGAGTCGCTCACAGCATCCCGGGTAGCTAGCAGCACACTCCGTTTTGGCTAGCATGGCTATGCTAGCCGCCGGCTTCCGACGGTCAACCGCATTCGCTACCCTCTACAGCAAGGTGACTTTGCATCATGTGATGACACGCCGCGCGAACAGTACTAAATACGAAAAATATGAACGGTTAGTGGTGAATAACAGCCCACGCGTCGATGCCGGCCCGCGGTCTCTCTTTCTCTCTCCCTCTCTCTTTCATTTGCTTTTTACTCACAGTTTCGATGCTGCAAAGTCTGGCAATTTGCAGCCGGCGCAAGCACTGCGGGGTTTCTCGAGAACGCGGTCCCAGCTGCCCTCGACACAGAGGCGAGCACTTTCAGATACCCAGCCATATCTGGATGACCCAAAATCACTTGGCGGTTAACACTCGAAGGAACTCTGAGCGGATACGGGACGATGTGCTGCGAGGATATCTGCAATATAGTCCGCCGCAGCACCGCCCTTCTCCCACCTCCCCGCCGGGACACGCTGAGCAATACGTCAGAGTAGCACATCCATGATTTAAGAGCGAGAACCGCCGCGTGCGTCCACGTAGGTCATGCGCTCTTGCGGGATGGACAGCCGTCTGAACTTCCTCCACAAAAAGCACACGAGCATCCACACTTGTTTACCATCGCGCGCGATAGTCATGGTTGTCGATAAGAGTCAACAACTTTAACTTTGAAACTTCCCTCGCCCCCAGTTTTTAGAGATGATTTTCACAGAAATAAAAAAATCAATGAGATCAAAATATTAACTGTTAAATAGGGGGGAAACGTGTTCAGTTTTTATTATTTTATACCTTCCTTTAATTTGTGGCTGCTTTATCCCATAATGCTTTAAAACTAATCAAATAATAAAACTTATTTGCACTTAGATAACCCCTATGTTTTGTTAGTACACGTCACAGCGTTTTGGCTGATGTAATTATATGTATTAATGATCTTAAATATTTGCTTTTTTTTATCTTTCACTTTATGTATTTATTAGCTTTTTGTTTAAACATCTGTAGTTACATTCTTATTGTTGTGTTTACTCATTTGGACACACAAACACACAATTCATCTAATAAGTATCCCTTAAAAAATGAAAATAAAAATATCCCACAGTTTAGCTACACATCTGTAATCCAGCAAACTGAAATTATATTGTAATATCATGAAGAACATGGAAAATTGTATTTGAAAATACAATTATGAATGTGAAGACACAATCACGATACATTATTTAAAACAAACAAATATCTAATTGATTCTAATTGAACTTGGAATGCGTACACAATTTCTTCCAGTTTGGTCAGTGGTCAGAAACAATTGTGAAATTCACGAGAGCCGATTTTTTTCCCTCCCAACATGAAAATTGAACTTCTGTTTCTAAAACTATCAGCAGAGGGCTCTCTAATTCAAGCAGGGCAAGCTTTCCATCCTGGTGAGAAGGACTGGGGCATGTGTAGTGCAGTCACATGATAGAGTTGACAGTAAGCCAACAGACAGGTCACCTCTGCCACTTCTTTGTGCATATGAAGGTTACGTGATCCTTAAAAAAAACAATTATGACTTGTAATAAGACAGAAATAAGTTATGGCTAAATGAAAGAAGAAGAAAAAAAACTCAGGCCTATTCAAAGTTTTTGGAGCTTTATTGTGAAGGTGTAGTTCAATGTTGGCCTGTTTAGCCTTCCCATATATTGAAAGACTGAAATAAACTATTTATTGCAAGGCAAAACACAAGGGCAGTTACATAATTCTGTACATTATTTTGACCACACTTGTAGTCTCAGTCTGTTAACACGTCTGCATGTCGGCATATGTTCTTCTTCAGCTTTTCTCAGATGTCAGGCTGTAAACTCTAAGGTCAGATCTCTATATTTAGAACATACCCAGACCACTTCACAGAGGTTTAAAGTTTGGATAGACGAGATTTTCAGGTGTCACACAGAAGTGTTTGTCCGCATTTGTAGTAAAACTCACTAATACAGTTTTATTACGAGAAAACTAAACATTTTTTAGTTGTAGTTCTAATTTGTTAGACTGGAAAGAGGAGGTGAGAACAGTAATTGCTTTCTTATTTCCTTGTAAAAACAGGTTAGACATAATAATACATCTGAGCTGGACTAGCCAAAAGGTGAGCAACAGCACGAGGTAAATATGGACAACGTAAAAAAAATAATAAATAGACATAGATAGATAGATAGCTATGGATAGCACAGGGACGCAATTGCGTCCTCTCCTGGAACTCTGTAGAATTTCATAAAACTGCGCTAGTGGTACGGCAGTGACCTCTAGCGGATAGTCATAGAACCTAAAGGTTGAAACAAATATTTTTTTTCGAGAACAAAGGCAAACACATTTATCCAACCAAACAAAGACAGACTCATGAAATGTTATTATGTAAACAAAAAAAGAATAAAAAGAAAGGAAAAAAATAGGAAAATAAAAAAGCAATATTCTTCTGTGTGCCTTATGATTTTCATGGTGTTGACATTTTGACCCAGATACATTTAAATTAGAACTTGTGAACATGTGTGCTACTTGATTTTATTTGGCCAAATTAAACAAAGAAATGCGTTTCCTTTCAAGTATATGACCAAATTCAAATATATTAACTAAATTATTATCCATACATGTCTAAAAAACTAGCGGAGTCGTTGGGTTTCATATGAAGAGAATTACAGTACATTGCACGGGGTTTGCTAGAGCAAAACGATGTCGATCTCGGATTTGAACCAGCTACCTGAAAGTTTTAGTCCCACCTTCCTGAAAAAAATGGTGCACCACTTCACCACAATGATGACATTTGACCCTATAATCCTGCACTGTTGTACAAAACGTCTTTTATTTTCAACCCTTTTAAGATCCACTGGTGAAACAACAACTCTACAGTTGAAGTCGTTTTTAAAATCCTCTGGAAAAGTCAACCAAATAACAGCAGAGGTTGTTACATAATCACTTTTCCGGGAACCAATATGATTCATTCATTCATCATTCATTCATTCATTTTCCAATCCGCTTTATCCCTTTCGGGGTCACGGGGTTGCCGGAGCCTAACCCGGCTACTCATGGGCGAAGGCCCAATAGGATTCGTTTCTGAATGTAAAAGAAGGCGGGACTTCCGGTGTTGCGCACCCTAACCCAGCCGGATAGGCAGGGTTATCTAAGGTTTTCTTGTTTTCCCTGCTTCTTGTTAGAGCTGGAAGCAATTTGAATCGGATTGTTTTCTCCTAAATCGCACTAAAGCAATTATTAAATTTCACTGCAGACAGAAATGGAAAAATCTCTTTTACTCCAGTATCCGACAACTATTGCTGCGGTCACTCTGACAGGTACGTGTTTGATGATCTGAAACCCTTGCGCGAAACAATAACTTTTTCTCAGAATTAAATGTTCTGTCTACTTTATTTTAATTTTAGATGATTTATTTAAAAGGCGCCATCTAAATTTATGTTTTTTTTCCCTTCTCCCGTAAATTACTTTTAGACATGCTAAGGAACTTTCTTTTAAGTTTTATTCAACTTTTATATATATATATGTATATATATATATATATATATATAGAGTTGCTAAATTGTTTAAAGATGAAATTCGCTTTAATTGTACTTAAATCAAATAAAGATGTTTTTTCTTTTAATGATTTGCAGCCATAACCTTGAGTACAGGGTCGAACCAAGTGATGCATTACCTTCAAACTAGATGACAAACCTGTTGTTGCATCACTCGTGTAACTGCACATCTATCTTGTGTTTTTTCCCATATATTTGTGTTTCTGTTTCTCCTTTTATGAGCAGAAATCTGTTTCTATATATTTCTAATTGAATGTTTTCTCAGGAGTGGGCCTTTTTGCCTTTAAGAGATGGATGGCAGGGGGTGTGTGTCGCAGCAAAGTCAGATTGGATGGGAAAACAGTCCTCATAACAGGTGCCAACACCGGAATCGGCAAAGAAACTGCAGTCGATTTGGCTCAGAGAGGTCAGTCACTTGCATGGATTTTTCTATTAAAAAAAATTCTGAATAGAAATTGCTATTCAAGAGCGCTAAGCTCTAGAATCTGTTTTTCAGGTACGAGGGTCATCATGGCCTGTAGAGACATGGAGAGAGCCAACAAAGCTGCTGAAGATGTGAGGAAGAGAAGTGGTAATGGCAATGTCATAGTCAAAAAGTTGGACTTGGCATCTCTGGAGTCAGTGAGACGACTTTCCAACGACGTTCTTGCAAGTGAAGAGCGACTGGATATTCTCATTAACAATGCAGGTACATGAGGAAATCTCCATCAATATAAAGACCCACTCTGATTAAAATCATGTTCATGGTATTTTTAACAGGTTCTTGCAGCAGTCTCGATATTGGATTGGGATGTGAGGGGCTGTAAGCTAGCAAGAGAGCGTGTGAACAGATAGCTCAGTTATGGGTGATGGGAAGGGGAGGTGGAGTTCCTCCATGCCAACGGTCCCAACTCAGAGGTGAATTTCTAGTGAACTACTGCCAGTTTGCAGAAACTATCCAAGAAAACAACACAGGTTTTTTTTTTATTTTGGGTAAAAACGGTGTAATCATAATTAAAAGACCACTGGGCTTTTAAAATAGATTGAGAGATAATCGGAGTGGGACTTTAAAGCCTGACACCTAATGCCAGAAGTCTACTGTCTGCATGTTTGGTTCTAGGCATTATGAGCTGTCCACAGTGGAAGACTGAGGATGGGTTTGAGATGCAGTTCGGCGTCAACCATCTTGGCCACTTCCTTCTGACAAACTGTTTGTTGGATCTTTTGAAGAAGTCGACTCCGAGTCGTGTTGTTAATGTCTCCAGCTTAGCTCATGAAAGAGGTGCAGTCTGTCTTTCAATTTTGGTTGAAAAAATGTAATGAAAAATGTGTAATGTGGAACAAGCAATAAAGATACCATTTCTGTGTACACAGGGGAAATTCATTTTGATGACATAAATTTGGAGAAAGATTACAATCCCTGGAAAAGCTACCGTCAAAGCAAGCTAGCCAATGTCTTGTTTACAAGAGAGTTGGCCAAGAGGCTGGAAGGTACTGTTCATTTTTTGTCATATTGTAAGTGTTTTGTTCAAATTAATCTCAATATTATAAACCCTGACAAAATGTCTTTTCATTTAGTCTCTTCACAGGAACTGGAGTGACAACGTATAGCCTCCACCCTGGAGTGATTAAGACAGAGCTTGGCAGACACTTCTTGCCCTCTATATCCTTGTGGAAGACGGTTTTGTACAAACCTTTCAGTTTCTTCATCAAGTCTGCTTCACAAGGAGCGCAGACAACCATCTACTGCGCTGTGGAGGAAAAGCTGCAAAACGAGAGCGGCCTCTACTACAGGTCAGTATCTGGGTGTCAATAATTAGACTGGAAAGCCAAAGGAGTGTAAGTGAGCCACTACCACTCTTTACTTCCAATGTCTCTTTATTTAGTTAGCTTAGTATGGTCAGAAAATATACTTTTTTTTTCTAAATCACTGTAACTTAGTAGTAGGTTAAACAATAAATCAGATCTCATTCTTAAGCTGCAGGTAATGTTATTAGTTTAGCTCTGTCCATTAATATGTCACTAGTTTGGATTTCCTTTCTAGTAGGAAGAGAAAATTCCTAAAAGAAAAAAAACATGTCTAAAAAGTAATCTATTGGATTATGTTTTTATTAAAATTAAAACATTATCTTTGGGTTCTTGAAACCCAAAATGCTTAACTAATGCTAAACATTGAGCTAATAATGAAAAAAAAAATTCCAAACAGTTACTACACATCCTTCACCACCACTAGAGGGTTGATGGATTGTTTTTGACGATAGATAGTTTGCGTTTTTGAAGTGTCTGATATCATATCAGGAAATGTTCTTGCCATAAAAATTTATGGTCTTTTGCAATATTAAATGCATGATCAGAACTATTTCTAAGCCAGTTAGCTCATGCCAAAAGCATAAAATAAAAATCAATATCAAACATAACTTTTTATTTATGATGGAGTTTTGAATCCTTGGTATTTTTCATCTTTGAGTCAGTTTAAAAGTTAAACTTACTCAGTAAGCTGATAAGTTTCCGCTGTCTGAAGTGTTTTTTTCTGTCTTAGTATTACACGTAAATAAATATAATAAGGCTGATATTCATAATCATCAATATCAAACATAACTCCTTCATTCCAATCTCTTTATAATGAAACTTCAAAAACCAAACTGTATTTTATCAGAACCTAAAATTACAGACTTGGCTGCTAACTCTAGTTTACCAGTCAGGGACAAAAGGCCTGGCACGGGCAAATTCAAAGGCAAAAAGTTTGAGAATTTACCAAGGCACTGATATAAAGAAAACACCAGGAGGCATGAGAGGCTTTGTGAAGACTGTTAAGTATGTCAAAGTGACACAGACAACGACAGCATATGATCTGAATCAAGCCTCTGTGGACTGACCTAAAAATGACGCTGTGTCTGACCTGTGAGCTTTAACATTTAGAGCAAGAGGAGGAAGGAAAAACATCTATAGTTCACAGTATTTCTGGAGGGCAGGATGACGGAAGCCATAACAGAGAGGGATCTAAAACTAGACTTTAATACATATATTTATGCAACTGCCTCTCATTTAATTGTTTTATTTATTTTAGAATAAACTCCAGAACTGATTTAGAGATACTACACGCTGGTTTTAATAATAAAATATATGGATTGATTTTGAAATTGGTCTAAAACACAACATAATGTAAGAAAATCTTTAACTTTATGTAGTTAGGTGTGTTCGTTCATGTGGAAAATTATTAGGATCATGCAACAAAATAGCCTAATTATTGTTATCTAACAGAAATTCGTTTTTCTATTTTTTTCTCTTCTGTTTCAAATTTTAAATAATCATTTAATATGACAAAAGTAGCAAAAGCGTCCTAAACAACACCCTTGCTTTCCTCACGCTTTATAGCAGAGTATGTAAAATACTCCCTGCAAAGCAATTAAACATTCATTTGGAGCCAGGCGCTTTCTAATGAACATCAGTTCAGAGTTCACAGTCCTTTTAAATGTTGTTCTGCACAGGATCACGTGGGTTTTACCTCTTTCATTGGCCTATAATTACCTGGCTAGTTGCTAATTTTATCTAGAACTATGAAGTGCAGGTAGAAGACAGAGGGCCTAACAAAGGTTTCTCATCAGAAAATCACTACCTGCTAAGTGATGAGAGCACAAATGCTGGCTGGAAAATCAAGGCAAATATCTGAAAAAGATTCAAAGACCCGCTTAAGGTGAAGGGGATTACAGAGATGCTGGATAAGTTAATAGATCTTCCTGACATTACAGAGATTTTAAAGAAGTAAATTAATGTAAAATTAAGTAAGAATATTGCATTGGTTGTCCTCTAAATCAGACCTTTATAAAAATTACATTCAACACAGAAAATTTGAACACAGTAATATAGGATATTTGGAGAGTATACTGTATGTTCATATTTTCTGTGCTTTAATGTTTATATACCAAGAAAGATGTATTTAATTTAGAATAACCAATTAAACCATGAGGCATGTTTTTGGATGGTGGGAGGAATCCGGCGTCCCTGTAGCAAACCCACGGACGCACGGGGAGCACATGCAAACGCCACACAGAAAGGTCCCCCATAGGATGCTGTTTCAGGTCCCACAGCTGGTACTTGAACTGGGGGCCGTCCTGCTGTGAAGCAAGAGCGCTAACCACTGCCCCACCGTGCAGCCCTGATTAAATGATGATGGGGGGGTCCGACTGGTTACTTTTACTCATTTAGCAAAATGGCCAAACCAAACTTGGAAACTTCTAAAACTCCACCCTTTCTTCGTATAATTTTTAAAAAAACTAACAACTTACAACTAACTTCCAAAGAGAGTGATGCATTTTCAGCTGCTCCAGATTATAACCATGAACAAACATCGCTTTATTTCCCTGTGAGTTGTTTTGTGTTTGTATTCGTCGTTTGTAACATGGAAATTAACCCATTCCTATGAGCAAATTGAGTCTTCTTTTGCTGTGATTACAGTGACTGTGCACCTAAGACTCCTGCCCCCCAGGCTTTGGATGATGAAGCAGCCAAGAGGCTGTGGGATGTGTGCCTCTATGGTCGGCCTGACTCAGACGTAGATGCATCGATAATGACGAAAGACGTCGGTGTCGTCATCGCGCCACCAAAGGACATCCTAGCAGCACTCCTTCCATCGAGTCTGTGTTGTTGATTGTGAGTTCACAAGAAAAAAAAAACTCTTTCATCCACAAATGATAAACATTTATTTCAAATGTACAACAAACTACTTGCAAAAATACTATGGATAAAACTATGTTTTCTTCTTAACAAATCACGGCTTCACAGATCAGTTACATGGAAGCTGTACGATCTTTAGTTTGCGATTAGCGTGAAATGACATTTTAAATCAACAAATGTCTACGTTGAGCTTGGGCTCACATGACATTCACTGTTGCTTGGAATAAACTTATAGGGATTAAGTGTGCTTTGACAAGCTTTTCTAACACCGCTAAAGATTACGCCGTTATTTTCTTCCTCCTGGGCAATATATCATAGTCATATATCATAGCTTGTTCTTTTTACCTAATATTAAGGCATAATGTTTATTCATAAATATGTGTTATTATCTTTTCATAAGGGACGTTAAAATAAAACACATGTTGATTACATCAACATAAATAAAAGTCATACAACAAATAAATCATTTTGTTCCATTTCTTTTGTGTTGGTTTCTTTATCTTGAAGGCACTTTGTACACAGTTGCTACAAACAGTCACATTTCTTTTCACTCAAAGCTACATGTCAGACAAAGGCACCATTCTTTTTCTTTTTTTTTTTTCCTCCAGAAATGGTGCACAAAATGCACACAAGTGGCCTAGTGGCTACAGATGGACCCAATATGTTTCCCTACGTGCTAAATGGTCGTGTAAAAAGAGCTAGCTTTGAAGAAACATACCAAGTCTTTGCATCTACATTCAGAGGTGTATGAGATATACAGGAGGTGTTAAGGACAAAGATAATTCTCATGGTCGTTTGTCACACAGGGAAGAAATATTTCTATATTGCTCAGTTTCAATTCTTCAGGACACACCATTCAGCTTCTAGACAACCGAATCACTGCTTCCTGACAGATGATTTACTTCTCTACTCACACAGTCGTTGCTGCAATAGCGCCATCTAATGAGCAAGCTCTTCAAAATCTGAAAGCTGCTTCATCTGTTCCACTTGCATAGAGTGCCTTCTCACGAGCTTTTTCTTTGACTTGAGACCTCCTCTCTTTGGTGTGTTTGGTGCTACTGGAGCTATGGATCGGATTCCTGTGGCCAGAGGCGAGGAGGGCTTGTTGCTGGCCCCGATGTCAGGAATAGGAGGGTTAGGGTTGATGTTCAAAGGGGGTAGGTGGCCAGGCCGGGTGTGGGAGATGTAGTCCAGAAGCAACGTGCCCGAGCCTCTCCGCTCCAAGAGGCCGGGCGCCGGCCTGCGTGTGGTGCTGGGAGAAGACGTGTTGGCATTGCTGTCCAGAGATTCCCTGGAACTGGTGAGCAACGCCAGTGGTGAAGTGTTGAGCTTCCTTCGCTCCACTGGGACTTTAGGAGAGTCTAACATGGCTGAGTCGGAGTAGAGCTGGGAGTCTGAGTCATAGTGATCATTTCCAAGACGTCTGCGGTGCATTGTGTCTCTCAGACTGATGGGTCCAGTGATGCCGCTGCTGCTCTCCTGCTCTGTGGGCACGGTACTGCGCCAAGCCAGTGGCTGGTGCTGACCCAGAGATCTTTCGTACGACTGTTTGGACGTTGGAGGAACTGATAATGAGGGCGTCATTTTGCAGGGCTGCTCACATACCAGGGGCAGAAGGCTGTCCTTGCCATCCACACTGTTTTGTCGTGATAGCGCTGACCTTTTACTCAGAGATAGTCCGTTCACCCCAGCAACAACATCCTCATCAGAGCTGGCCTTTTTGCTCTCCTCATGGGCAGCGGCTGCAGCCAGGACGGAGGGAGCAATCAGTCCCCAGGGTTCTGATTGCAGCCGTTTCAGCTGAGGCAAACGGGCCCGCTTGGGGTTTGTTGGACGGCGAGTTGGAGAAGTGGGTCCGTTTGTGAGCTTGGCAGCTGCACCAGAGGTTTTTATCTTAGTCTGGAAGCTGAAGACTGTGTTTTGTTGCTCCTGCTCAGATGCAGGAGATGCCGTAACATCGATATCGGAAGGAGAGGCACAATATTCTGAAGATGACCTCTCAACCAGCTCTGGCGACGGAGGGACGTTTAGATACTGCTTGGTAGTTTTAGTGCCAGATGGGGATTTGTCTGTAGTGATTATAATCACCTCCTTCCCTTTAGCTTTACACGCATCCAAGAGTAGTTTTAATGTTTCCTTATCGTCAGCATTGATGGCGTAGACGAGAGCCGAAGCCCCGCTTCTGTCCTCCAGACTGGGATCAGCCCCATCGCTCAACAGGTGATCCACCACCTCATGACCGGCTTTATGGATGCAGGCGTGCATCAGAGCTGTCCGGCCTGCCTTGTCCTGGATGTTGGGGTCTGCCTGGTTTTCCAGCAGATACTTGACCAATTTGGACTTGCTTACACTTTGTGGGTCTGAGTGTGTTGACATGCAGGCCACCATGAGCGGCGTCTCCCCTCGTTCGTTGCTCTCGTTGATGTACGCGCCTCCTTCCAACAGGAGCCTGGTGAGTCTCAAGCGTCTGAGCCACACAGCCTTCAGGAGAGAGTTTCCGTCTGTGCGCAGCTCCAGAATGTCAGCCATTTCCCAGCCAGTCACGGATTTTTTCAGCATGAACTTACAGCTTGAGGCCCTTTGAACAAATTGTGGAATTAGTTCAGCTTACATTACAAAACCTTGTTAATAAAACTCAGTTTTGTTTGTTCAGCTTTTTGCAAAATCATAACAACCAGCAGATGGCAGTCTGTTCCAACAAAAAAAAATAAAAATAAACAGAACTTCTTATTATATCTTTCACAAAAGATAAGCTTCTTTCCCAAAGAGCTGGATGGAAGCAGAATAAAAGGATTTTTTAAAATTACCCTACTAATGTGCCAAAAATCAGCATGGTCATACCAGTTAAAGCTACAAACTAATATGACCGGGTCAAGTGGCGATTTAAAGATATAAAAATCAAAACGGATATTTTTTAATAAGTTGCGCCTTTCTAGATGTGCGCGAAGTCATCCACAAATGCGCTTCTTTAACAACAGTATTAATCATTTCTAAGGAGGGCAGACTTGAAGGAGTCGCTTATCTCCATTTTAAAAAGTGCCATGGATATATGGTGGCACTAAATCAGCACGCAGACCCGCCAAAGTCGCTGTCTTTGGTGCTGATTTACCAAACTTGGTGATATTCGCATTAGAAAATGACATCCGATGCCGCTTTATATATTTATATTTATTTAAGACATTTAGGGGCGATGTTAAATTGCAGGAATCGTGCTTCCTTTATAAAAAAAAAATCATTCTGAATGATATGAAACAGAATAATCTGAGATAATCTGACTCCACGAGAGAGAGAGAGATAGGAAATAAAACAACGTTTAACTAAAAAAAAAACCTTTTACACAAACACATTTAACTGTCTAATTACAAAAAAGAAGACAAACTTGTTTAAATTGTTCTCTTACCTGGTCAGAGAAGAGATTCTCCATGTTCAAAGTACCCAATGTCACCAAACAGGAATGGCATCGGTTTAGTGAAAAAGAAGGAGAAAAAAAGACTCAAAAACAAAGTTTTTCTTTGCAATAATCTTATAATTTGGTGGAGGGAGGCTTCTGTCGACGCGTCCTAGTTTCGCTGAGCCGAACCTCTGTCACCATGAGCTGTGTGGCTTTTGTTACGGAGGCACGTCCAACGGGGAGTATTCCGTTGACTGTGCACTCAAGGATCACAACCTGGAGATGCAGCGGGTTATAAATAACTTAGTTTCTTGCTTGTTGAATGAAACGTGTGTTCTCTTGACGTCATAGTCGACCGAAATAAATTGTGTCTGATGAAAACCTCTGTCCTGATCTGCAGATCTATCTGCGGGACGCAAACCAGCGCCGCCTCCTAAAAATACGCGCCTGTCTTATTTTAACTATCCTACTTTTTTTTAATTTAAATAAGCGATTTATAAACAAATAATGGCATAGTTTGCTCACAATAAAAACACGTACCTGCCTTTATAATGCTGCTCTGGCACAAACTGTGCCTCGGTTTAAGTGTAAACCATAAATCCAGTGTTGCGCGTCATTGTAGGAGTAAAGGCTGCCTTCATGTGTCATGTAAGGAACCCTGCAAAGACAGTTCAGTCATGGAATGTGACAAACGCATCTCCATACTGCAGCTTCTCTAAGGAAATTCCAATAACTCACACTTGTGAGCTGTCTTATTCATTAAAACAACAGAATGCCATGCAGAATCCCTGTGAAATAGTGATGAAAAGTAATCAGATTTTTTCTACCTTTTTTATTTTTTATGTTTGACACAAATGTTTATACTTGTAGGTATATTTACAATTAAAGAGGGCAAAACTTGTAGCAGCCATCATAGCTATACAGCCTAATAGGGACATTTCTATTTTTAGGTTGCTATGAGACAGCACAGAGGCAGTTTCTAATGAGAACAGTGATGTTCTCAGCCCTGCAAGGAACAGGTAAATCAGACACACAACATTCTACCAACAACACAGAAGCTTTTATGACATTTTCCCAGCATTCCAAGGCGATGGTTTTCTTTTTTCCCTCTTTTAATTTTCTCATAAGTAAGCTATAGCAGGATCACGTTCAGTCATAAGGCCTTTGACCTCTGTTCTTTTTTTTTTCTTCCTCTGCGGCGAGGACTAATCACTTTATTACCCGTCCAAACACCTGACATCTCAGGACTCCACTTGTCAATGCTGGCAATAATTTCTCACCTGTGATCGGCTGCTCCTCCCTGAGGATGTGTTGTTTACAAGGCACACAGAGAGAGCAGCTTTATAAAACACAGACTCACTGTTGTCACCAAGTCAAAGGATGACTCCCTTCCATATATCTCTTGGAGGCAGCATATATTTTTTAAACAAAATAATATTGAATATTTTGATTAGATCAACACAAATGAATCAAATTTCAACAATCGCTTTGTATTTTATTGTTCACAGAAAATAAAGAACACCAATCCTAAATTTAAAACGGAACAACTACATTTTTTACTCCTGCTGTTAGACGCACAGAGCTGCTCCAGCAGACACATGATAGACCGGGGACATTCATTAGCACTGGGAGCCACAGGGGCGTCACTGGTCCTCATATGATGTGATCTTTGCCCTGACAATGATGTTGTCAGTGGTATATTAAAGAGGGAAATAAATAATTTAAATGCTGTCACCCCTGGGAGCACTTTCTATTTTCAGATATTTTATGCCGCAGCTGCTGCTCTTACCCTCGCCATTCTAAATATAATCTTTTTTCTGTCTGCATTGTAAGGTTTTTGCTCATCAGACCACTGCATAGTTCAGGGGCTATTCATACCGCTTGTCAAAAGAAACTATACATATATATACATATATATATATATTTGCATACCATCCACATTTACATTTTAAGGTTTTTAATTTTTCAAGAAGAGTTTTCCAAGAAAATGCTAATCAGGTTTATAATGGGAAAAATCATGTCCAAAAATCATGTTTTCTTTTCATTAAAAGACTATTACTTTTTTCACAACCATCAATTTATTAAAAAGCCTCACTTTTCAGACTTAATGAAACAGGGTTGGAACCAGTCAGCACTTAATCAAAATTTTAACCAAATTTGTAAACCTCATCTTAATTTCTTTCATTGCTTATCATTGGAAATGTATATTTTATGTGACAACATAGAGATATTTTTTTGACTGACAACGTCTTACCTTGCAATAAAAAAAGTCTGGGTTTTCATTTAGTTTATTACTAATAAAAATGACATAAATTGTGCCAAAAGATGAACAACTTTCATTCAATCTGAACATAAATGGTCACAATAAGAGTATAACCTTGGAGTGTCTTACCATCCAGCAAAGTTTGATTGTTCTGGCATTCTCAAGAGGTGACGAAAGTCAAACTGTTAATTTATTTTACTCGTCCAAAGACCCATGAAAACTGTGAAATCGGCAAATAGCTGTTTTGTTGTGGATGTATGGTTGATAGTGGCCACCTTCTGGAGTCTCTAATGGTTGCTGGGAAACTGCTAGGTATCAAGAAATAGTCTGAAACATAACACCCCCAAAATTGTGGATTTGTTGTTTTGACACTTTGTCTTATAGCTTCGTCTCATCCTCAGTTTTATCTTTGGACTGAGGTTAGTTAGCTTGTTGTCACCAGCAGCTTCATATCTGTCACGCAGATGCTCCTCACAAAAAGCAAATAAAGATCAGTGATTTCTGTGTTAACACAAGTGAAGATCATTGTGTTTTTTTTGTGTGTTTTTTTAGAAAACTGTCCCATGAGATTTTATTTTAGATGTCAATCCTTGATTTTTCATCTCAACACAATATGAATTGAAGCACAGAGTAGATTTCTCTTGCACATGTATCACCTGCTTTTGTTATGCCGCTGCTTTTCTTCCTCTGTGGTGTTTATGCCTTTAAAGACAGAGTTTGACATTCTCATGGCATTTGGTGTCTCTGCGATTGTATCAAGCAAACGTGTGGGCTGCGACAGCATTAAACTGGCACGAACCCTGCTGCAGCTTAGCACTTGACCGCTCCTTGCCTTCCTCCTACTTCAACACATTTAGGAAAATGCCTCCAATGCAGCCAAAAAATTCAGACCAAACCCCCCTACCTCCTCCCTACATCCCTCCACATTTGCTGCAAGTAATTACACACTCCCCACCACCTTCTATCCACTAATGATTACAGCCCATTAAGAATAACGCCTTTTCCAACACTTTGATCTTTTTCGTATTGAAAAGTGCTACTTTCTTGTACTTGAAATTTTGAAACGGTTCCATTCCTCCTTCGCCTTGTTCTCCATCTTCTCCCTGTTTTCTGTTCTCCCTCATCTTGCTGTGCAGACCAACACCTGCCCTTCTGGCGAGCAGTAATTGAGTTGAGCATTATTCAAGAGCATTATACAGCTAACAGTTTTGCTGGGTGATCATTGTGTATGTTGGTTGTATCCTAGGAGATTGGTGAATATCTAATAAGGAGTTTGTTACTCATTTTGCAGAGTGGGCACTTTGATGTCCACCGTGTAGAATTTTCTGTTTTAGCTCAACGTCCTCCTAATGAAGCACAGGGCTTGAAGCCTCAGAACTGGTTGCTTATCAACTCCACTGGCCTCTTATTAGGAGTCGTTGTGATGCCTTTAATTGGATCCTGGAATAAGAGGAACCGTAATGAATTGTCAGTAACCAAGTGGAGGAGATTTATACACAGATGACAGTTTTGTTAAAACTGTGACTTTCATCTACGTCCAAACTGAAAGCTAAAGCTCTTCATGTCAACTCATCTTATGAATATTAATCTGCTTTGTTTTAGAGGAGCTACATTACAGTTTGCACACATTATAGTTTTTTGTCGTGGATTTGTCACATTTTTGTATGTATTGCCATGTAAAATAAAAAGGTACTCCAAGCATGCATGAACTTGATTCGTCCTAATCTAAAAAATCACAAAAATTAAATAAAAAACGCAATTTAATGCACTTTGTTTACTGGTCAATTCAGGAACTTTTTATCTTCTTGTTCCCCAAGACGCTCTGTGCCACGGTGGCCCAGAAGTGCAAATCACATCAACAAATAACTTAATAAAATGTACCAAAATGTACAATTAAAAAAGCAAAACAAACAGACAAAAAAGCCATTACACTTAGAAATTAAAATTCAAGAAAACAGAAACGGTTTCCGTAAAATAGAAGAATAAAAGCATTTTGTAAAACAAATCTAACGTCCAGAAATCAAAATGAAATGTTAAAACATGATCAGAGTGGGACTTTAAAAAACAAAACACAATAAGAAACTGGAAAAGTTAGGTACTAAGGGACATCACTGATTGAGTGATGACGTTTGTCCATCGTTTCAACCGTAAGTTATTTGACAAGAAGTGATACTGGAAATGCTCCATAATAATCAAAACCCTTTTTTAAGTATGTGTACGGTACATTGAAGACACATTTGATAGAAACTAATACTTCCTCTTCCAATCAGCAATATCCCATTGTATCTACCTTTTCCGGTTTCTTATTGTGCTTTGTTTTTTAAAGTCACACTCTGATCATCTTGTTATCTATTGTAAAAGTGTTCCCAGTGGTATTTTGAATATGGTGATGTAGTTTTTAGCCAAAATAAAAAAAAAAAACTGTAAGTGGGAGCATGAGAATGGAGAGGAGCATCGAGCTTATGGCTAGCCTTTGTAGGTCCTATGTCACAATTACAAGCTTTATTAAACTCCAGTTTTTTTGTCCACTCCTATATCACGATTTGAATAAATAAATACTCAGAAATGAAATTTTAAAATTAATTGTCTTTATATATGTCCTCCATCATCAGAAAAATGCCACAGGAACATGTTAAAATCATCAAAAATACATTTGTTCTTTGATGTCTGGAAATTACTAGTTTTCCTAAACGTTTCATTTATATTATTTTCATTTTTGTGTCTGAAATTTTGTTTTGATTTCTAAAATGTGTTGTTGTTTTTTGCTATTATTTGTTTCCTTTTTTTTATTTTCAGTTTTCTCTTTAAAATGTTTTTGGCTTGAGGGATTTGTTGATCTGATTTGTATTTCAGGGCCACCGTACTGTCTGCTTGTTTGTGCCTGTCTTAAACTACAACTTAAACTGATATGTCAACAAGTCAAAGAACATGCTGTACATCCAATCACAAAGACACCAAATGAAAAGCACACAAAGGACTTTAAATGAGAATAATCAAGATTAAAGGATTTGGAGGTTGTCCACACTCCTATTGGGCCCCTATATCTGTGTCCTTCACAATCCTTTGTCTTCATCTAAAATGCATTAGGCAAAATAATTAAAGTCTGACAATAAATGTAGCTACTTGTTGAACCCACCTCTACAATGCCGTCAGCTGAAATAAAGAATAAACATCGTTATAGCAAAAACAATTCATGTTCACGTAACATAAAAAATTGCACTTCCTATTTTTTGTTCTACTTATCGGGACAAAACAAGCAAATGACAATAAACCTGGCAGATAAAATGCAACCTTTGGGTTAAAAAGAGCCAGTGACGTAAAGTACTAAGTCATTTTGCACCTCTCCATTTAACCATGACTCACGATTTGTGGTATTAATGTTAATTCATCATTTGTGTTGCACTGCCAGCATTATTTTGCCAGTCCATAATGCAAAGAAATCTGGTCATTTAAAAGATATTTTTGTGGTGCGATCAGGATCTCGTTCCAGATGTAGAGTAATATTTTATCATTCATATTTTCATATGGAAAATAAAAGGATTTTGCTGTGTGGAAATATAATACTGGTATGTATTTTCAATCCCATTGCCTCTACATTCAAAGTTGTGCCTTCGGTTTTATTCTTAAATGTTAAAAGAGTTGTGTGCCCCAGTTTTAAATGTTTTGTCCTAATATTAAAACATAAAAAAGTGTAGTTTTTTTGTGTACTGTGTGCCAGGTTTTCAGCTTCACTGTTGTATTTAGTGGAATAGAGGCAAAAATCTTCAATCTGTTGGCTTTAAATGAACTTTAGTGTGAGCAGTGTTTAGTGCTGTGAATTCATCACACAGTTTTTTAGATATGCCAGAAGTTTGGGGCTGTCAGAGCATGTGGGTACATTAGTGTGAATGAGAGGCTGTTTTGACAGTGAGTTAGACAACTTCACTTCCCCGCTTGTGGTTCACACCCATGAGACTGTGACGTATTTGACACCATGAAGCTCTCTGACCAAAATACACCCCCTCTGTGGCACGTTATGAGGAAAAGAGCTTCTTTTTTTTTGGTGTATGTTTTTGTCTGTGACGTTGCTCTGTCCTTGAGGATGTCTCTTGATGAGCACAATCAGACATGACAGAAGCAAGCATCCGGGCTTCGCCAAAACAGATCTGCAGTCAATGACAGAACTAACAATAGAGCTCCAACTAAACATGGCTTTAAGGCTGAATACCTGCTACCTGTTAATTGAATATCAAATCATTTTCCTCTTCTGTAATGAATCTCTAAACAACTGTCTCCGCCTGTTCTAATGAATTCATGATACTGTCTAATCATAATTCTTCCTCAACAATAGAGGTTTGTTCAGAAATCAAGTTGTCAGTGTGGCAAAACTAAAGCTTTGCAGATAAGTCTTCTCAGCTGTTAGTAGGTGGAAAGTGCTGGCAAGTATCAGAGGGCAAGCACAACTCAGTAATTATTGCTGGGTGCTATAAGAATGGAGTGGTGAGGCACTGAAAACTGTCAGAGAGAGCAGATTGCAGTTTCTCACAGATGAGCTGTTCTTACAAACACTTTCTGGTTTGAGAAATCCCGAAAAGGCTTTCAAATGAGACACAGTGGTTCCAAATTTGTGAAAAAGAAAAATGTAGAACCCTGAAGATGAGTGCATTTAAAATAAAACAGAATCTTAGTCAAGAAGATCTGAATATGCATTGAACTCGTCACATTAAGAAAAATGTGCAATTTACCACCAGCCCAACATGAGTCATGAAAGCAATTTGACGTGTTGGTCATGTATTAATTAAACAATAAAATTATACGAATGCATAGATTGGTTTTTTTTGTTTAATTTTTTTGAATAGATTTTTTAAAAAATGGCACTAGAAGGGTGGGCACGTTGTGATTCATCTAAGCTTTCAGGGTTTCTGTTAAAGAGCAGAAACCAGAAATCCTCAAACACTAAAGAATTTGTTAGTCTACACACTCTCAAATAATTTGCAGTCCTTTTAACATCTGAAGTGTAGTGTTTTACAAGTGTTTCTTTTTTTGTTTAATTTTCTCAAAAACGACCCTATTTCTGCCTTGGTTTTGTTGTCTTTTTGAATTGGCTGTACAGCTTTTACAAAGCAATACAGGATGCATCAAGTGAAGATGTATTTCTGTAAGGAAGATGGACAAGTCTTTAACTGTCCAATCTATGCAAAGCAAAATGGCACAAATGAAACAAAATATTTGAAGCTAAAGCATTTGGTGAGCCCTCAGAGCAGTAATATTACTTCAATATAGAGAGATATTAGGAATTTGAAAGGTAAAGATTGATTTTTGTCACAGAAAAATGTGCATGAAGTAAGTCCATCATCTTTGGCGGTTAGTGCTCTGGGCTGATGACATCTTGAGTGCTTGGAGTGAACTTGAACAATATTTTGAGTTTGATGTATAAACTCCAAGGCCTTATTGATAACAGCACGTGGAGTGAACTATCCTGCGTACCTGTAAGTGAGGCAGATCTTCCTCAATGAAATTGTGCCAAAGCTTCTCTTATGTTGGTAAGGCTGTGGTCAATGGAAACTTTACTGTATGACTTCATGAAATATGGTAGTAAAAGTGTTACAATTAATGGACTTAATCAATGAATCAGTGTACATTCCTACGACCTAACCAAATCGATCTGTCTGAGGCAAGCTGTTAATCAAATTGACCAATACCATTTTAAACTTGTTTCAAAATAAAAAAAATCAATCATATTGATATTGGAAAAGAACATTTGGATTGAGACATGGTAGGTTTATTTAAACGCCAAAATGACCAAGGTCCATCACAGCTGACAACACACATGACGGCAAAAAAATGAGGAAGCCATCATTACAGTCCAATGTGTGGAAACAATTTTGCAAAGACGTGACCACACAGTGTGGTAGAATGGATTTGCCATTAATTCTTACTTACTTGTTACTTATTTGTACACATATTTAATTTACGCTTGATTATCTTACAAAAAATTCAAGGAATCTGGAAAACTTCACCTGCACTGTTCAGTACCCCGGTGTTTATCTCTGAGTCAAACGGGTTTAATTTTTGGCTAAAGACGTCCTAGATCGATTTTAGGTTAGTGAATCGAATCAAATCAGATTGTTCAAAATAAATCAATATTGACTATGAATCAGATCAGCAGCCTCAAATTAAGATATGAATTGTTGTCAAAATTAGTCATTACACACTTTATAAAATAGTTTTTCATGACACATTAAAAAAAAGATAGATCTGAACAGAAAAAGGAGAAAAAGCTTGTTAAAAGTTTAGTAAGTGTAGCTAGTCATGACAGCTAGACTTCAAAAAGGAGACAAGTTCTATCATCTACAACAGGCTTCTATTTATAATTTAGTTTCAGAATCGAAAAACCATTAAAAAAATGAATCAAATCAGAAAAAACACAACATTTTAAACAGTTGAAGAAATAAAAATTGTCTTTGATACACGACACTGTAATGCTACTTTCACACTGGTTTCGGCAAAGCGCGATTAAGCGACCACTTTCAAAAAAAGTATAGAATCTCATGTTTAAATGCGTGACTTGGGCTTCCGCATTCAAAACACTCCTGTTCGTGCGTCGCTACATACGTTTTTAAATCAGTTTTCGGGCTCTAGGAGCAAAATGCACAGCCTTTGAATACGCATTGAAGTTAAACCAGTTGAACTTTGACCAATCAGGGACTTGTCTTTGGTAGTCACATATGGGTAGCGTCTTTTTTACTTCTCGAAAGGAGAAAGTGATATTTGCGGTTTTCGCTCGGCTTGAATTATTAGACACCAAGTCTTCAATATGGAATAGAGCAATGAAAGAAAAAGCCTGGAGGAAGATTTGCGATATTTGCACCGCTTCAACATTTCACACTAAGCTTCTTCCAACTGTAGGTACATGCACTAGTATTGGTAGCAACAGTCTAGTGTGAGCACCATGTGCTAAAAGCACATTTAAGATTTTTCTGATCACGGGTTCGACACACGCCAGGTGTGAACGTAGCACAAGACTCTTTGAACAAACTTGTTTCAGTTTTGTAGTCATTAAAATTCCTTCAAGTGACAAAACACATCATGATTGAATCAGATGTAGCTGGAAATGACCAGACTTCTGCATCACGGTTTACTCAGTGATAGTCACACCAGTGAGCAGGCACTGAATCAAACTGACTCAATCACAAACTCCAGGTTTTTTTTTTTTTTTAGTTGCTGCATGCACTTGCAAATAAAAAGCCTCTGAAAGCAATAGATCTATCAGCCTCATCATGCTAGCAGCATAGTATCACCTGTTTATTTCTCGCTCTGGAAATCAGTCTGATTTAGCTGACACAGTTGGCTGAGCTGCCTGTGTTTGTGTCCTGCTGTTTTTCACACACAGAACACAGAGGACTTGTATCAGAGGTTCCAACAGGAGGGAGAGGGAGCGAGCCTCCCCCAGCTTGACTCACAATTCTGCAGCTTTGTAATCCCCTTTTCTGTCTGATTTCATTTTAAAATAGTCATGGCAAGATCAGGCTTCAGTAGCGATCCGAACATAAACAATGCGCAGAGCATATTTGATGTAATTAAGATAAACATGCACAGTAAAAGGAGAGGAAAAATTCATTAAGAGTCTGTTTCCTCCTCTGCTGGAGAGGCTCAATGCTGGTGTTCCCTTGGGCAAGGAGCTCTCATACCTGACTGAGCAGATCGAGATAAGAACAAGTTATCTTTGCCTCACAGCACTTCACATCCCTAAGGGAGATCACTACTCTAAGTAGACACAACAGCCTGGGATTTGGTACGACCAGAATAATACTGATGTGTCTTTCTAGGTCCCTTATCTACAGTCAGTTTGGAACCGGGAGCCTCTTAAAATGCAATCATGTCAGCGATCACAGTTTTTCAATAGTTTTTACTGTCATCGTGTAATTTCTATCTGTCAGTTTGTGCAAAATCTAACACTAATCCTTTGAATCAGACACTGTGACTTCTTGTTCAGCAGATCAAAAGGTGCACACTAATCATAGAGCACTGATGTGTGCAGCAAGAGAGCAGGGGAACCGTTAGGTTTGAAGTGATGTGGTAACGTCACCGGAAATTCATAGATGTACATTATCTTTGTATTGATTTTTTTTTTCTTAAGAGAGACATCCTGCTTTAGCATTAAACTCCTACACTGTCAGAGATGCACAGGTCAGCTAATGGAAAACCCTTTTTATCCACACATTCTTCTATCTTATCAAAATGTGGCACTTGCACAACCCACAATGCAATTCAACTCCCAACACATTTAGGAAGTGAGACGGGCTCATAGATGAAACACTTCTTTTTTTCATCTCTCAGGCATAAATAGTGGATTTTACGTATGTCACCAATTTAATGAAATTAAAATACAAATCCATTTACATGCATAATTTTTAAAGACCCACTCTAAAGAAAATCATGTTTTTAACTGTTCTTGTGGCACTTATTCTCACGATGGAGGCATATATAGGGAAAATTTAAACTGCATTTCTGAGTATTTTTTTATTGAAATCACTGTGAATCAGGAGTAGATGAAAAAATGCGGTTTGAAAAAGCTTGTAGTTGTTACATAAAATCTACAGTTGGTGGGCCACAAGCTCCCTGCTGTACTTTATACTGATGCATCCACTTGCAGACAAAGAGATCCATGTACATCCTTGTTTTCCTCGTCTGAGCTGAAATCTGGCTCAAAACTGTACGGCTGGATAGCTCCAATATTGCTTGGCATTTTTGTTGCACCGATAATGCCAGGTTGGGGCTGTAAGTGGCTGTAAGCTAGCGGAAGAGACTGTAGACAGATGGTTGATGGCATATGGGAGCGGGTTTACTCTGCGCAAACAGTTCCGTCCACAACTCAGAGACGGATTTCAAATAAATCACTGCTGCTCTGAAACGTCCTAGAAAACTACACAGTTTTTTTATCACTTTTTGTAAGAATACAACTTTAATAGTGAGTTTTTTTTAAGGGTCTGTGAGCAGATGGAAGACGAACTGTTGTGTGCCATTTCTATTAGCTTGGGTTCTCCCAACATTTGCGTGGAATCACTCAAGTTTGGCTGAAAAATCAAAGACGGTGGTCCAGCTGGCACATCTTCAGAGCAAAATCTAATGTAGAAAGACACTCTCTCTTGGTTTGTAAATCTCATGGAGGTAAACCCCTTACTCCAGTTGATTATTCTCCATTTGCATGTCCCTCAGCCAGGACACAACTTAAATCCATTAATTCAATAAGTACAATTTGAAGTCTTCTGTGTTCAGGATTCTTGATCTTCGGCTCTCAATTCAGTGGGATGCACTGCAGTTCCAAATTGAGGGGAACCCTGATTTCATTAAGACTGATCAAAGGGCTCCTTTTGTATTTTATTGTCTACATGTATCTCAACAAAAACAGCTTCAAAGTGTAATCTGCAGCAGCTGCGATATCAGCAACAAATAGGATGCATGGGGACGGACACGGAGCTGTGCGTCCTTTTGAGGCGACGCGCCACATCACTGAATGAGAAGATTGGCCATTTACTTAGACTTCATGTATTGCTCTCACTTTGATTCAAAATGTCTGCCCAAACATGCACACAGTAACATTTGATGGTTGGTAACAGTTTGTATTTACATAATTATGCCTGGCATACCCTTTTGGAGATGTAGACTGTTGTTGAGTACACACAGCCGGCTGTGTTTGTCTTTCATCCCAAATTAGCAAATAGATCTCTTAGAAGTAGATTTGTTGCTTCTAAATTGAAAAGTTTTAAACACAGAACCATACACATTTAAAAAAAAGGTTGGCAAACAAAATTGAACTGTTTTGTATCATTTACCTTTAGTCTCATCATTTGGGAAAATGTTGGATGTTCGAATCAGTACAAAAGGGATTTAAAATAAGAAAAACAACAAAAGTAGCAGATGAAAGTTTGTTTTTGTCTGTAGCCGGTGTTGGATGCTGACCAAATCAGCTGACAGCATACCAAAACAAAGCACTATCCTGTTTGGTAAAAAGCCCAATACCAACATAACTATTGTTCTTTCCCAAATTTGCAAAATAACTATTTTTTTTCAAGCAAAAGTTGTTGCTGAATGTTTTGTTAGCTTCGTGAATTAAATGCCATTTTCTGATTCCAATTTCATGAGTTGAGGACGGGCAGTAAATCAAGATGAGATAAGACTTGTACCTGTGTAACCATCACTCTAATAACAGAAGAAAAAAAAACCTGCCTAGAAAACAAAATATCCTTCAACCACCTTTTCCAACAATGTTCCCATTGTGTTTCTTCCATGTCAGCTGCCGATCAAGTATGACATCAAGCAATTGAACCTCCCGAGCTTGACCTGTAAGTGATAGACAGAGCTGATTTTCACCATTAGGTGTATTTCTATATTTAAAAATTAATATTGTCTAATTCCATACAAGCTTATTTTCACAAATGCAACGCACTGCTAGTTGCTGTTCATGCTAAAGTTTGATTCGTAATTTATTTGTATGAATGATGAACAACAGATAGTTGTATCATTCGCATGCATACTTGTACCAAAATGCATCCAAATATAAGGTAAATCTTTTATAAAGCCAAATAAAATGGCCCAACGGTAGCTCCCTGTGGAACTCCACACCATTTTGTTGGTAGAAGATGCTATTTATTCAGTGGATTACTCATGAACTGAACCCATATCATAGATATTTATATATTAATAGTAGTTGGACTGTCATCTTAGTATCAATACATGTCAGGTACTTGTCATGTTCAGTCAGTTTCTCAGAAATTGTCTCCACCCGGGCCAGACATGCCCATGTGAACAACAAACACCTCACCTCATTCACCACTGAAAAATCTCTCTCAACATCATCCCTGTTTGGTCTGATTCCACTCTAGTTCCAGAAACCAAACCAAAGACACAACTGGTAAAGACAAATTTTTGAATGTTAACAATATCTTAGTTGAATTTCTGAGTGAGTTAAATGCAAGAGCATTTTGATTTGTGTTTGGTAAAAGTTTGACATGTGAAGTTTATTGAAATGTTCAATTGAAGTATCAATTTCATTCTTTTAAGGTTTTCAACCTAGCATTATGTACATTATCTCTCTTTAAAATAAACAGAAGAGAAAAGCAAAGTGGATGAGTGATTGAGTTGATTCCATGTCCTTTGGAAAACGAGGCGTCGAGTCAGGCAGGAGCTGTAGAAGGCCAAAAGACTCAACGGTTTAAGATGCAACAATGTTGAAATGAGTTTTCTGAAAAAAAACCCTTCTTTTTTACTCACTGTCACAAATTTGATCCACACATTTTTTTATGTGCCTTTTATACTATATATATAGTATATATATATATAGTTAATCTACACATTTTGCATTCTTTCAATCCAGCAAGTTTTCATCAAAAGCAAACAACAACAAATGAGTTCTTATCATCTTAAAGCATTGAAATTCAGCTAAACTTTTCCCACCAAAAGAGTTTTGAGATTTCAAGGAATCAGCCATTTTGAAATTCTCTTTTTCTGCCTCTAGTGGAATGACAATTGTCTGTTTGTGCAACAGACTCCTGTGGTTTTCCTGAACTTTAAAAGCTTAGTCATCTGCTTTCTGATGGCAACAATTCTCCCATCACTCTGGTCTTTCATCATAAATCTGTACCTACAGTGACAGTAGAAACCAACTGAAGCTGCCGGAATATTCCTGAGGGCTGCCACAGTGTGGCATCATTTGAATTCATTGATCTTTCATTGATCTATCAACAGCCCATTTAGTGCCTGAACAACTTAACTGAGGTAGGAGTTGATCGTCCAACTCTTAGTCACTACTGCGCAGCAAATGTAAAGAGAGTAGCAGAAAAATAATAAACTTCTAAACTTAGAAAATTCACAAAAAGTCAAGATATGAAAACTAAACCAACACAACTTTTATTCCTCGAAGTGGCCTATGAATAAGAGTGAAGAATCTATGTATTTTAGGAATGATTTATGTGATACTTAACCAGGATAGCTGACCGGAGAGAGTCCGAACCACAAGGGATCCGTGAACAGAACTGAATGGGGTCACTTAAAACAAAGAAGAAAAATCACACCAGCTGCTTCATTGGCTCTAAGGTGCAGACATAGGAAAACAATTATTCATGGATTTTTATATACATTTTTTGTCTTGTGCAAAATAATTCCAAAAATATCCATCTTTGTTCATTAAAAATGCATAAAGTTGTCATAATTCTAAGGCAGGAGTCTTGACCCCACATACCATGATTAACTTTACATGAAAGGAAGGGGGGGGGCAGCTCTCTTATTACCTAATTATATTAAACAGTAGCCACAAACACGCATCTTCATCTAAAACATTTAACCTGTAATTTTCTCTACATTTTTCTGTTCTTGTGTCACGACTTGGCAACTATCTCAGAAACATCACTTTGCAGTTTGTTCTGAGCGAAGCAAAAAGAAAGCAGACAGCATTGTAATTGCAGTTATGAAACACACAAAAGAGACACACAGCTGTATTATAATTATCATGGAGCTGGACAAAAATACAGTATAATTACTCAGTCATTTGAAAACAGAGTCTTTACTCCAGGAAAAGTGGTCTCACACAGTTTAGTTAAATCTATCACTATTTTTGTGGTCGTGCAGGCTAAGAAGTTTAAAGAAATGTGTGTGTTTCACTGATTTGTTGGAGAAAAAGTGGCTAACAATGCCTCAAAAGGACTTTGCAGGCATGGTCTGATGAGTCAAAGATAAAAACAGAAGTCACTATTAGAAACTAAAATTATTTCATTTTTATTAACTTTGCAGTTTCACAAGTAACAACCACCTTAAAAAAGGTGAAAGATGCAATAATCTTTTTTTTTAAATTCTCTTGGCATATTTATCAGGAATGGAAGAAGTTCACAGCTGTTCTTAAACAGTTCACAACTCAAAACAGTCGCTCACACTAAACCAGGGGTCTGCAACCTGAGGCTCCAGAGCCACACGTGGCTCTTTCACCCTTTCAAAATGAGAGGTTTTTAATTTTGTATTTTTCAGACAATATTGTGTATCAAGCAAAACAAAACAGTCAGATAAATTGAACTTTATTTAACTCATTCACAAACAGTTGAAGTGTACAGCAGTGTGTATCATTCTGGAAGGCTCCTGACTTTGGTGCTTCACTAATCCATCGAGCAGTGTAGTTTTATAATACTAAAACAAAAAAGTACTAAAACAGAGCGCCGTGTACCACAGAAAATCAATTTGAGATCATAAACACAACCAGAGTTTACACATATGGAGAACAGAAATATAGTCTGTTTTTGAAAAAAAAAAATCAAGGATTTTAAGTGTGGCATATGATCTAAAAAATACAAAAGTTTTACTTAATTAACTCTGATTTAATCTTAGTTACTTAGGTTTACCAATTTATGTCAGTTCAACAACAGTAAAATAAACTTTTTTGTTTTATTTGCGGCAGACTTTACCCTATCTACTACAACATTTGATGCATTGTAATGATCCTATTTGACACAGGGTATCTTTTATTTTGAAAGGAAGTCATGTGTGCCTCTTTCAAAACTTATAACACATAAAAAAGGCAATTTTCTCTTTATGTTTATGCTTTATTCATGTCCAAAAAATCAATAGTTCATTTTTATATTTATGTGTGACCTACTGGGTTGTGATCAGCGAGAAATTGACCCAAATGGCTTTTTTAGTGTTGAAGATTGCAGACCCCTGCACTAAACATGAAGGTAACATTTGCCCTCTACAAACCCGCGCCTCACAGTAATGAACAACAAACATTACATTACATTACAGCTGGCAATGATAATCACATTTAGAACTTTATTGCACTGAATGAGAGCTCTGAATTTACAGGTCAATCTTCGTACCAGTGCTCACCTATGGTCATGAGCTCTGGGTCATGACTGAAAGATCGAGGTCCCGGATACAAGCGGCTGAAATGAGCTTCCTCCGTAGGGTGGCCGGGCGCTCTCTTAGAGATAGGGTGAGAAACTCGGTCACCCGGAGAGCTCAGAGCAGAGCGGCTGCTCCTCCACAAAAGGAAAAAAAAATTTGAACAATTCAATTTTGTAATATTTTTTTAATTCAAATTTTCTTTACTCACCACTATTGTTGCGGTTAAAACAAGGAGCACATACTTTGAATTAAAACATTTAAATGTTTTTTAACACCTCACCTACTGGAAACTGCATTGTGGTAGAACATATTTTAATTAAATTCTTATGAAATGGTTCCATTTTCCTACATTCATTCTAATTTGTACACTGTAGTATAAATAGTAACGTATTGAGCTTTAATTCTCTATTATCCATCTAGTTTTCCTTTCAAGGGTTGATAAAACCTTCAATCTGTTTTTACTATTTATTCGTCATCTAAAAAATATGTCTCAGTCTTGTGTTAAGACATGCCCATCACATCAGATGTTCAATGAGTCAGCACTTCCAACTGATATGCAACCTTTGTAGTTGGTAAAGCTGATTCACGATGCACCAGAACTTTAACAGACATGCTCACCAGCTACACCAGTGACTGGGGTATGCCGAAAAGTTTGTAAAAACCTCTTAAAATAAACAGTCATGGAGTCAGCTGTCCATTTGTGAGTGTGACCTCACTGTCACGTCAGACGGCATCAGGTGCGTTCCCTCTGCATGCACATCAACACTTTCAATCGCTAGGAGGAAGCTTCACTATTAAATTGTATTTGACAGTTCTTGTTGTGCTGGCAGTGCATTTGTTGGTGAGCATGGGATTTTGGATTTAACTCATGTTTTATGGTCAACTCATCCACACAAAGTCACATTTTTTGCCACAGATTGTCGCTGGCACTGAAAATGAGAGGGGGAAAAATAACTCTGTTTCAGTGTCAAATCAAAAATCTTCTTTTTGCCAGAACAGGACAAGAAAAAAAATGACAAAGTCATTTCAAAATAAAGTGAAAAATGTTTATACAAAATTAAAGCAGTTTGGAAAACCCTTTATACAGAGTGCTTTGCAATCCAGAACATTAGAAACATAAATAACAATGTTTAAAACAAATATTGCCAACAGAGGTCACAAAAGTAACAACAATGACTAAACATTGTTGTTACTGTCAATCATAATGCATCACACGACTCTGTTTGGCTTTAGAGGGTTTAGTTTTGCAGTTATTTCTATATTTTCAAATAAAATAAGCATCAAAACTAAGCTCAGTCCAGTTCGATATCTGCAGTCGATGGTTCATTGCTAGTGTCCTTGCAAAGGCGGATATAGATTACCATCATGTCAGGAAAGTGGCCTTGGTTTATCTTTATTTGGAATACAACCACATGGCTCATCACCATGCCTGGGTTCACCAGATGAACCAGCTACGCTTTGAGTCTGGTGTTTTCAAATTTGAGTTTTAAAATTTGACAATTGGCACCATCATGAATTAATGGGGACAGCGTCCAAACGTTACCACCAAATCAGAGTCCCTGATTGGTCAAAGTTCAACATGGTTTAGCTGGCAAAGCACATTCAGTGGCGGTGTGTTTTGTACCTAAAGACAGAAAAAATTTTACAAAATTTTTGAAGCTGCAAGTGAACATGAATGTTTTGTACAAGGAAGCTCTTGTTACATGCATTTACATAGACTTTTTATTGGAAGTGGCCACATGGACACGTGTTCCCAACGATGTTGTGTTGGTATAGCTTTAGAATGGGGAGGACTATGCTGAAGACTACCCGATTTCCAGTGGACAAAATCACCAAATGGCATACTGACCAAAAGAGACCACAAAGATAGCTTCAACTGTAGCTTAGGCACAAATTCAATGTTGAAAAGGAAAAAAAAAATATGGTGACAACTCCACTGCTGTTCTTTTTTTTTTAACTGTTTATTACAAAAAACAGTTTAACTGTCATTCTGTAAAAGTAAATAAGTAAATAAATAACTACCTTATTAGCCAGTAACTTTGCTTGACAATAACTTTTTTTGCCATTTTATTTTGACATCCTTTTTAGCATGGTTTTTGGGCCATTTTTAATCATCGTTACTTTTGTTTATTTAGTAAGTTTGTTCACTTTAGTGATTGCTGTTGTAGTCCTAATTACCTATTTAATTAGTCACACCTGGTTGGAGTTAATCACCTGCTGCTAGCTGTGGTTAACGACCACATCCTTTCGTCACTTTTATTTGGTCTCCTAGTTGCAGTTCTATTTAGTTGTCATGTTTAGGTTTAGTCATGTTTAGGTTTAATCCACCAAACCCACCAAAAAGATTAAAGATTAAAGCAGGTCGTTAAATTGGCTCATTGAAGCTGAAGCTAATAAAGATTAGGCTCGATTAAGAAAATAAAAACGACAGCTCCTTCTTTGACATGTACCTTTGGCACATTGTTCACAGTCTAACACATGCATTCGCTTTCTTCACTGCTTTTGTTGCAAGTCTGCAGTAATTTCAGCAGTCCTTAAACACTGATGCATTTTTCAGAGCTAACTTGAGTATGAAAAACTGCACGCTGCGACAGATATTAAGGGCAACAAAATAACAGGAATAAAGAGCAGCTTAGAATCTACAACACCGGCTGTGTACAAAGTCTGGCCGTTGCCACTGGCAGAAAAAAAGCTTAACAAAAAAATGTTATTGATATTTATCATTTTTTAGCTGATAGACATGGGGTGTTTTGGATCCAAAAGAAGATGCAGTGAAGTCTATTTTTATCATCTGTTAAGGTTTGTTCTGACACTTGCTTCACAGAAATATTTCACACCCATATGTAAAAATATAGCACAACCCCTGATGTTGTATTTACAGAAGGTTTTGTGTAGTTCTGTGTCTGTCTCCATCTGCTCTCTTTAGCTTCAGTATGTGGAGTTTCTCTAAAACACTTGTGTGTCACGATTGTAAACATATCCATCTCTGTTTTTCTTTTAATTTAAATCAAATAAAAGTATGAAACAAAGTATTCATGTGCCAAAGGAGTTATACAAGCACTACTGAAAGCAGGAACAAATATAAAGTAATGGAACACAACTGAGAACACAACCAAATCACAATAATTCTCTTTACCTTATTTTTTAGACTATGTCAAAAAATGGGACCTAAATTCAAGTTTTTCAGCAAATACGGCAGGTGGCAGTGCAGCGGCATGTGTAATTGGGAGGTGGCAGTCACATTTTAACTTGCTGCTTGGTTTACAAAATGTAAAAATGTCATGGTGACAGAACAATTTTTTTTTCTAAAAGTTGACTTTGGTCATTGGCCACCCAAGCACATTTTGAGGTAGTGCGGTGGCAGTCGTTTGACAGGCGTGGATGACGCCATTATGAAATCGGGCGAGAGCAGCTCTGAGTAGACGAGGGTACACCTCGGCAGTAGATAAAAAGTGGGTCATTCTGCATGTCTGACGGCCGCCTGACTGCCACGTCTACACTCATGTTCACGCCAACAATTTTCCAAAAAATTGGGCAGCGGTATAAAACCTTGAACATTTTGCTGATGCCTCCACCGTGTATGGTGACGGTTGTATTTGTGACCTTAGCATTAGTACATTTTGTAGTTTGGTTAACTCCAATATTTGGTCTGTTTCAACAGTGCAATGTGAAAGGAAACCAAACAAAATGAAAGTGATTTTTATTAGATAACTAATCAATCAAACAAACAAAAAACTGGAATAATCTTTTTTGAAGCACAGAATTAGCTTTTTTGACTTATATGGAGCAAAATAACAGTTTTTCTGCTTTAAACTGAGAATTTTAATTGCCACTACATGTAAAACAACTGTTACTGTAATTAATTTTCAAAAAGTACTTTCGTTTTTTGTAGCAGAAGTCACCTTTCTTTTCTTTCTGCAAAAATTATTTTTTTTGGCACTAAGTTAATAGTCCTTCAGAGTCTTGTCCATTTATTTTTTTATGTTTTCTTTTAAGATTGACATCAAAAGTAAATAGACATATTTAATTGCACCTCATTACCGTCTAAGCATTTAGTCCATTTGTTGTTGAAGTCCTGCTTCCTCTTTCCGGGATAAAATGCAAGACTTTCACCATTTTCCACATTTGTGTACATTTTTTTTAAATTTAGGTAGTTACATTTTTTTGTATTTTGAATATTTCGGACTGATAAGCACAGCATGAAGTCTTCTCCCCCTGTTTTACTAAGTATACAGTCCTGCAGGACTTGTTTTCTTTCCTAAAATTGGCTTTTGGTCTGATTATTCTGCCTGTGTGAAATCTCTTAACAAGCAGATAGTGGAGGCTCAGAATTTGCCCTTTTTGTTCAGCATCATCTTTACAAGATGTTTTCCTAGTGGTGGCTGTCTTCCTTTCTGTGCCTTTACGGATGGAAATGGCACTGTGGTGTTTGTCGTTTTTGCCTATGCAAAAAAAAAAAAAGCTTAAAACACTTGTTAGCTGTTGTGTTTGGATGTAGAATAAAACATCCCTTTTAAATAACCTTCTGCTTTGCTGCAGTTGCTAAAATCATCTCTGATTGAAGCCTGTTTTTTTTGGTGAAAAACCCATTTAATGCTCACACAAATGGATTTACTGTGTTGTTATGCACAGGAATTGATCAGTAAGAAGTTTGGCATTAGAGAGGCAAAAGAGAACCCGCTCAACAAGAGATCCCTACTTCTTTTCGTTTGTCACTTTTTAGGAATTTACTTGAATGTTTCTAGAAGATAATGAAAAAGAAGCAGAAAAACTAAGTAATTTAGACCAATGATTTATCTAAAGAATAATTCCATTTTCAAATATGTCATTTCATTTCACATTTTTGTCTGATTGCACAAGTTCAAAGTTTTTCTTTTTGTGAAGATGTAAAAATCAAAGCTAAAAGGGAATACAAATGTATTTGAACCCTCTTTTTGTTTTGTTTTTGTTAATTTCTAAAATGAGAACACATCACATTTATCTTGCTGCAAAAGTCCAAGCTTGTTTAAATGTACGGGAATCTGTGTTGTCAAGTAGAGAATTTTGTGTCAGTTCTGCACGTGTGGGTAAAACGACATATTTTTGCCTTTGTAATTCAAGAAATTTGTGTAAAATTCTCTAGTCTTGCTTATTGCTTTCTCCTCACAATAGATATGACATGCTCTCTCTTTGCCTTCATTTTCAGAACAATCAGTTCTGCCTGTAAGTGCCACCGAGTCACGCCGCCACGTCTACAGTCATAACTGCTGATCTCTGCATTAAGCGCAGCCACACAGAACAGAAGCATTATGATGGAATTCTACTCTGTCAGTCATTCCTTCCTCTGTTGTGCGCAGATGATGCAGTCGAGACAGCTCTTATGGCACAGCATCTGAGGCAGTTGATGCCTTGGTAAACACGGTAACAGATGGAGCTCCAAGCACTGATGGGTGGTCTGCTGTTAGTTTAAGATAATGGGACTGTGTAACCCTTTTGCTCTTAGGTGCTCCTCATCCTTTCCTCTTTGTGAGCAGCCCATTTACCATCTTTTGAATGTCTTGGACGTAATTATTTCTCAGTAAGTGCTGTACATTTTGCTCTGTAGGAGTGACCCATCTCTGCAAAAAAAAAAAAAGAAATGACACTGTATGTCACTGTGTGCTCAGAGTTGACTGAAAGTGAAAATATAAATTTAGATGCAGGGCTAAAAACATAAAAAGACTGCATCGGGAAAAAAATTACAGCTAAATGTATGGAGATATGCAGTTTCTTCTTAGCGCTCCCTACATGCTCACCAACCCATCTTCCTTCGCCTCTGTCTTTTTTATTGTGTCGTCATGGTGATGGTTTTTCGTCTTTGAGTCTAATTAAAGAGAGAGCTTTAGATGTATTGACTATTTCAGCTCACAGAAATCCTCTTTTCCAATACCTTTGCTTGTGTCGTCATCAAAAGGGTAACCTTTAATTAGACGGATGCGCATGCAGCTACACCAACCGGAGCCAATGTGGAGAGAAACAAACGGTGTCGACAACACAGAGGGCTGGCACAAACTTTTATTTATCTCTTCTCCATTTGTTGTGCCTTTCAGCCAAAATTGTGGTGGAAAAAAGAAATGGAAAAACACACTGTTGCTGACACAGACATCAGTAATACGTCTGACTAAAGTGTCACACTTTTGAAAGTGATAAAATTCATGTTTATCTTATAGTATTTAAAATGTAGTTTATTAACTAGATTGTTTCCATAGAAACCAGGGGACTAAGAAAGGATTAGGCAAACCTTCTCAGTTTCAGCATGGCTTCTCACCTCATGTTTTCCATGGCTCACATTGAGCAACAACATTATGCAACAGAAGAATGTTAATCAGGACTGTGACATTTAGGGAAAGCACCACCTTTTTCAATCCTAAACATTTTTTTTCTGACGCTATAGCCTGCTTCTTTGCTAAAATATTGAGTGACACTGTAGTGGCTCAACACACCAGGGTTCCACCAAAAAATAGCTTAAAGATGGGAGAAAGGTTAATGAAAACATAAAGAAACAGCTATTGTTGTGCAAATCACAAATCTCCAAACTAAGAGACTGTGTTTAATGGCTTTATGATGGCAGCCAAGCTGACAGAAAATAAAGACTTCAAAGTCTCAAACATAATGTGCTTGTATTACCTTAAAATAAGTCTTTGTTCCGCAGTAAAGGTGCTTTAATCTACTGGAGACCATCTCAATGCAAATTCAGGGTAAACAGCTCTGTAATGTCACATTACACATACGTTTGAAGAGCTGTTGAGGACAAAAACAATCAATATGTTTTTTACAGTTAGTTTGCCTGTTAAAATGTCAAAAAGCCAAACATAAAGCTGGAAAATTCTCAGTCTAGACAAATATGGATGTTAATTGTCAGTCTTAAATACAACCCCCACTGTGTAGGTCATCTTAAAGTTGCAGGGATGATTGTGCACATCTGACTTAATCAGTCTGTTTGACTGGAATAACTTCCCTCCATGTGATTGTATTTTATTCAGAGAGGACATGACATTGATATTTTTAAAACTCCACCTGCATTTCACAACTCAAAGCTGCTCCACTAAAGTAATAGAACAATACCCCCTTGTGTTGTCTAATAAAACTGCACTTGCCTTGACAGACCAGAGCACTATGTATCCACTTACATCCTTTATCTGTTTCAATTTCAGTATATATATATATATATATAAATTAATAGAATAAATACATTATTATTGTTGCAGCACCTTTTTCCATAAGGTCTTGAAATTGCACCATATCCTATAAATCCTGAAATTAACACTGTTTTCATCATTTCAAAAATGGCCCATGTTATAGTGACTGAGAAGATGAGCTCCTTCTACAGGAATCAAGATAATGTTCTAATCAAATGAATAACGGACCATCAGCAGGTGTGAGCAGAAAGAAGCTGCCAGGAGACGGCCTCCTCTGTCTAATCAAGCACGCCGTCCCAGCTTAAGTATGCAAAGCTGCAAGTGTGCAAACCACAAGATAAGACCGGATGATAGATATTTCGGCACAAACAGCTGACTGCTGCGGTGGAAAATGGATGATTTAGGCCGGGTTCTAACTCAACAGGTTCTGAGCACCTTGAAGTCAACGAGATGACCAGGCTCTCTTTGGTAATAATAGGTTGGCAAATATTGGACCAAGTAATATGACATTTCAAACAAATCTAGAGCAAGACCTCTAAAATGTGTAAATAATTTAAATTATTGAGCTGGGATCAATCAAAAGGATAATCTCTTAACGGGTATACCAAACAAGCAACACAAACTAAATTATTTGACTTTAACAGCAATAACATTTTTATAATTTGTGTTCTTTAGTAACAATGTGACTCCAAGCTTTTTTATGAAAAAAGAACAGTTTCTGTAATTGTTACTGCAGCTCAAATTCTAGATTTTATACCATGTTGGGCAAAACGTTAAAAAAAGAAAACACATCAGAAGTATAACATATACATTTTATATACGAAAGCTAATGTGATCAATTTTTTTTAATTGATTACTTTTAGCAAAATCTGCTGGTATTTATTTGTTTGATGTAAAAATTGTGATGCTTGACTGAAATTTATATGTATGCACATCTTTCACATCAACACAAAACATGCCCCTTCCAAGTTTTTGCTTCATTCTTTTACAGCTAATCATTCTCTCTATTAAAAAATATTTGAATTTTACAGAGATCTATTCTTAATAATATATAAGAGGATTCAATTTTTAGGCACAAAAAAAGGCAAATCCAAAAATTCTTCCAATTATGCTTTAGGTTTATTTATGGGAACATTATATAACAAATACAGGATTTTCTGTTTAACTAAAACATTTGGTTTTTGAGTTCTTTATGTTGATTAAAAACTTTTACATTTCTTGATACATTCAGATTTTTTTTCAGTCTTTGACAAGCCCTTGATTAAAAAAAACTCTTTTAGGAAGAAAAAGCATCACAATTCCTAACAGTCATACAAATGCATAAGAATGATAAGATGAGAAGTATAAAGTCGATTTTAAAACAGCACTTAATTTTAAAACACTTAAATTTTCATATTCTCTCTTCTCATCTCTTATTTTCAAAGGCATTTATTAACAGAATAATTAATTTCACAGTATCCCAGTTAAACCCAATTGTGTCAATACACACACCAAAAAAGGGCATTTAGAAACACAAAGACAAATAAAGAGCTTTTTAGTCTTACTTTATTGTAGAACAAATATGACCAAACATTTTTAGGTCAATGTTCGGCAATGCTGACAGACAACATGTTGCATCTTTTAAAAAGTTTCTTCACTATGTAGAAACAATAGTACAATTCAAAATGTTTTTAATCTCCCCTTTGCAGTGGATTTTTAAGCTAAACAACCATTCATAAATCATTTCTTTAAGCAAAACAGCTGGAAATTCCAATTTAGCAAAAATGAAAAAGTCTGATATACTGGGTGGTTTGACAAGGTGCCACCACAAAGTTACAGGTTACATGTCTTACTAAAAGGAAAATTACCCACTGAAGGAAAACACTGAAGCAAAAATGCATTTTTAAAGTTTAAGTTATGTTACTAAATTTCTAGATTTTTGGAAAAGTTTTGCAGCTCAAATTTTAGATCAATTATATATTAATTTCCTTCTTGAATTATATTTATATATTTACAATAATAAGTGTATATTTTAGATGCATATAGTTATTGATAAAAAGTAAACAGTTTAAGAAATTCTGAAAAGCAAGAAAATGAAAAATACAAAGTGGTTAGCTAGACAAAATGTGGCCACCTTAGATCTGTACAGTGGAACAAAGATATTTTGGTGAATGACCTGTTCTCACAGAAGATCCAGTTAGTCGTTTTTAAAACAATCGATTATTTTCCCCGGTGGCAGCATATTGTGTCCAGTTATCAGTGATGGAAAGTGCCAGGCACATACCCTTATCAGTTCTCCGTCCAACAAACATTTGTTAGATAGCTGGGCTGGAAAAGTGATAAGGAGATGTGCTTGACAACATTATAACAGCATTGTCTAATAATGCAAGGATTTGTGTTGACAAAAAAAGCCAAACCAATTTGAATCTGACCTCTGAAGACCTCCTTAACACTGAAAAAGTTGTTGGTTCCTCATGTGAATCAGTGCCCTATTTATCCAAGGTTTTGTCCTCTTAAAGGTCAGCTCAGCCTTAATCTGCATCCGACAGGCAAACTAACTTTAGGGACACATCCCCCAGTTTTATGGCACTGGGGCCCCACCTCATTCCTCATGTCCTTCATCAGACTGCTTCAAAATGAAAGAATGTTCTGTCAACAAAATTTATTTGCTTTTCATTAAAGTCAAGTCAAAATGTAACATTATTTTGTATTGTTTTTCATACAATTGCACTTATAAATGAAGAAAAATGTCAGTTAACTCCTTTAATTCCATCTTATAATTATTTTTTAAATCATGTTAAAAGCCAAAAAATAAATAAATACTCGCTTCTTGTCATTAATGTTGAATGGCTGTAGCTCTTGATAAACTAGCATCAACTGATTTTGGTCCTGCATTACTGAATCTAATACACTTCCATGTCTTTACTGAAACTGGCTATACCAAAAATTAAACTCTTCTTATCTCTTGATCCTTCAGCACTTTAAATGTTTCAAGAAAAAATTAAGATTTCTGGATGCAAAAACAAACCTTTAAAGTATTTTTTCCCCTCAATAGTAATCTATGATTCAAAAACTGGTGCTTTTCTCCAATTAAAGTGCCTCCACTTTTAGTTTAAGAAATTTTTTAACACAAATTTCTAGATTCCAGTCAAAATGTTTTGGAGCTGGATCATACATTTTAGCATTGCATTTGTTTTTTTTATTTTTTTTTAGCAGAAATGTTATCTATGCAGAAAACTTGTAGCAACCCCTATAGGTCTTCTGAGTTGTGAAAATACTATAGAGAACCAATCTCTTCTACTTGTTGATGGTGTAAAAAGGCTTAGTTGCATTTAAGGAGAATTATGTTTATGTAAAGTTTTCTGGTTCTGTCATTCTTTTAGGTGTAGAACTGTCTAGAGTCAGGAGTCAGCGCTCTGTCTCCCCCTCTGGTCACCGGCGGGAGGCGTCTCCAGAGGAGTTACTGTGCTCAATCTCCCAGCATCACAACTGACAAGACATAAAGATAACAACAGCGATATATAGATATTTCTTTCATGCTAGTTAGCATTAGCCCAAATAAAAGTGACTATTTGCATGTAATTTTTTTCAAAATACTTACAGCCAATTTTGAACTTTTGTCTTGGAAAGGTTAAGGTTAGGATTACTGTTAGGATTAATCCACCAAATGGTTTCTGAGCGCGGCTGTGTCTGCAGCTCACTGTTCTCCCCCAGGGGATGGCTCAACTGCTGGGAACAAATTTCCCACACCTAGGTGCGTGACAGCGAATGAGACTCGCATCTTGGCTGGCATTATGTGTCGCCAGCATGAATTTCCATCAGTTTTTAACATCAGGCTTAGCAAATTACCTTCAAAATTTGCTATATCGGATGACACATCAAATTTAAATCTTTCTAGCATTTTATTTTGGAGTGTTTTGCTAGAAAGACGAACAATGCGCCTAACAGCATTTATAGTGGCTTTTGCTAGCTCCTAAAGACATCTTGTAAACTCCAAATACTCCGCTATTTCAGTGTAAACAACGATCCACTCCCCCAACTGGAAATGATTGAGCAGTCAGGTACCGAACGCAGAAGTAGGTCGTGCATATAGCCCATTAGCCTGTGAAACATTTTGTGGGAGGAAGCCGGAGTGCTTTTGAGAGAACCTATGCAAACTTCACACAGAAAAGTCCCAGCAGGACTTGAACCAAGGACTTCTAGCTGTGAGGCTACCATTACATCCCTACAGCTTTATTCTGATATATGAAAGACTTGGTGTCAACTGTTAAATTCTCCTCTGTGATTAGTTTTCAAATAGTTGGGATTTCTGAAAATGAAAAAAGATGCTATCCATACATCACTACTAAATATCTGAGTCCCTGATTGGTCAAAGTTTGTAACTTTCAATGCACGTTCAATGCACAGAGCCCAACAACGATCATAGCAATTTGCGTAGCAACAGGTGAAAGCAATAGCTTTGAACGTGGAAGCCCGAAACGCACGTTTACATACTTTTTTTTGGAAGAAGCTGCGTTGCAGAGGACAACGTGACTGATGCTTGAGGGGCTACCAAACATTCATTTATGCATTTATTCTCAGTGTTCAGACAATTTCCTTGATTCATTTTAACATGCTAGAGTATTTCAAACTTAAAAAAGGTCCAACTGTTCTAAACTATCATCCCTGTGTGTTTTTTAGCTCGGGGTCAGCAGGGGTGAGTAAACCAACACATGACTTGCTTTGACCCCAGCTTGATTGTTATCTTTGGACACTCCAGGGATGTGTAGCTGCCAGAGGAAAGACAGCAGACATCTCTGTGTGCTTTGGTAGTGGTTATCTCTGCCTCCCCTTAGCCTGAAAAGTCCAGCGTAAATTAATCACGGCTGACTCGATTTTTGATCCACTTCCGGATTTCTTCTCCACACCAGCCGCCAACAGCGGTCACATGGATGAGGGGAGATCTGCCAAGTATCTCCTCTGCAGTGCTCTGCCCTCCTCTGGGATTAGCTGTGCTGCATTCCCACTGTCAGCAGCACCATCGTGCAAGCAATTCAGCAAAGGCAAGACCATGGCTGTCTGCACAAACAAGCACAAGGGCGCGTTCATTGGCCCTCTCTTTGTCCCTCTTTATTTCTCACATACTAACTAAAGTCTGGCATGGGCTTTTTCTCATGCATTCCAAAAAAAGAGTCAACAGACACAACTTGGGTGCATATGAAACAGAGGAAAGCTTTCAATGTTGTGGATTTGGAGGACTAAAAGAAAGAGAGACCCTCTGTTTTCCTCTTAGCTATTAGTAATAAATGAATAACATATAGCACAGGCAAATGACATGCAGCTCAAAAAACTGCCACCACCTTTTTTCCACTTGTTTCTTCGTTGGGGTAGGAATGAAGTGTTTACTCAACATGAGAAAATATTTTATAAAGTTGCTGTTATAACAATAATTTTTTTCTTATTGCTTCTTGTGCAGAAGAGCTTTAATAAAAAAAAAAATCTTGACTCTAATTTCTCAGCACAGCATTACTCAAAAGCAGGAACGATGTGACGCATGTGGTGAAATAAAGCAGGTTTGCCCTGTTTTTCTGTGTCTGCCTATGCAGACTCCAGAAAGCTTCACTTTGCCTCTTTTTTGCCTTAAAAGTCACCTTCCAGAGGATGGCTCCTGGACTTTTCCCTGCATCCTGGGTCACAATTTGTTAAATAACCATGGATAATTACATCAGAAGCAGAAGGGGGATTTCTGTATCGCATTCTTGTCTGTAAACAAAAACGGCACTCAATTTAAAGGAAGTTTTATTAAGCTCTTCCTGGAGGGACCAGGTAATTCCCTCTAATAACACCCAGAGAGATAACAGGGGGAGCCTGGGGATTGGCTGACAGAAGATGATGAGAAAATCTAGTCATGGTAAAAATAAGCTGGCTTTTGGAACCTCGGAGGACAGAAAGCAGTGATCACTGCCAGCCCCGCCAAGTCTCACATACTCATTTCTGTCCTGCAAGCCTCCTGCAGTAATGCTGTGTGATCTGACATGGAGCACAGTGCACAATGGTGGCTCGCATTAATCTCCAGCAGAGGGCAGCAAACGTGCTTTCTATTTTTAGCAATTGACTAAGATTTCTAAAGGGGATTAGAGGCTTCCTGAGGATGCATTGCTCAGTTTGCAAGGGAGGAAAAAAAGCCTATTTTTCTCTGACTGAGCATTAAAAGGAATTGCACATTTAAGGTTTATCAGCTCCTCAAGTTTAAGCAGCAAAAGTCCTTTGAAAATTCATGAAATTCCATTCGTAGATAGACTTCTGCACTGTCTTTTGGCAAGATGCTGTATCACTTCACACAGCAACAGCACCTTGTGTGCTTTGATTTGATCTTTTTATAGGCTGTCTTTGAGGACCTACTGAGTGCATTTCATTCTGCTCATTTCATAACACTGGATTGTGCTGCGTGACAGCAAAAATACAAACAGTCAGATCTGCCATGTAAGGGGCTGTCCAACACACCTCACATCTCTGATTATCTTTTACTTGCTTTGTTTTTATTTTGGACCCTCTTTTTTCTGCTTGTATCCATGGAAACATGATGGGTTTTTATAGAAAATTGATGCATTTCACAGCTTCTTGGTTCAAATTTTGCTCGCCGTGCAGTTGGATAACCAAATGTCCTTTAAGCAGGGGATTTCTATCCTTTCCCAGTACGGCCTATGGGTTTCAAAAGCCTATCTTTTAAACTTTTTTTTCCCTGCAATCTTTTCAAAATACAACTAAAGTGCAACCACTGCGTTATTCTGGCAACTAATCAATTCTCTGAAAGATTGTTTTTTAGAAGGAAAAAGGTTTTCTTCTGTGGTGGTGTAAAAAGTATTGAAGCAGCACATGCTACATATTTTTAAAGAGACTTTGTGACATGAAAAAGTTCAGGTGTTTGTTAGATTTAAAGAGGCTGAAGAACTGGACTGGGTCTTGCTCGAGTCTTGAAACCAAAAAATTGAAAACGAATATTTGTAAAAGTTATGTGCACAATCTAAAACACAAAGAACGCTACAAAAACACACGAACTTTGCATCTGCAGAAGGAAATGTACCCAAAACCACTGATTCATATCATTGGTGCCAAAGGTTTTTTTTCTAAGAAATATGAGATTAATGGCAGCACTACTAAGTCTTGTCTGCAGAGTTTCAATATAAATAAAATGAAGAAGACAGCAAAATTAAATACAGTTTGATAATTAACATTTTATTTGTTGGCAGATGTGAAGAAAAAAAGAAAGCAAAATGTATAAATTTTTCATTATTATCAATTTATCACTTTTATGTCTTTATTTATAGTTTGTTTAGTATTAAAAACGATACTTCAAATGACAACAATGCAAGGCTTCATTTTATTTTTTGTTAATTTATTTTCATTTTATTTTCTCACTTTGCAGTGCTCAACTTGCCACTGCCACTAGGTGGCAGTGGCAAGTTGCACATCTTCAGGATGGGACAGTGGAGTCGCCAGTTTTGTGACATAGGACCACATTTATTAAGGCTTATTAAAGAATGCAGGAAAACTTTCACATTTTCAAATGAATTAAGGACACTCAAAAAATATATATCAAAACAAGTGTAATTTAAAATAAGATGGGACAGCCACACTATATATCCACAGACTAGTGGAAGCAACTTTTTCTTCTTTCATGTATTTTTTTTTTTTTAGATATTATGTGTTATGAATGTTATTTTCAGTTTTCAAATTATACAGTAAGCATTTGCATTGTTTTATTTGTCTTTGCAGTCCTTCAGTTACCTACAAGGAGACGCAAATATTTTGGAGCATCATTCTGCACATCGGGGTACTGAAAAACCACTGCATATGAACTTTTTTTCATTGTGACACAAGTAAAAAACATTTAAGATATTGATGGAAATTTTGCACCACGTCTTCTTGAATGTTAGGAACACAAAGGTCTGATAACCTGTCAAAAGTTTAATGAATGTACCCTCTGATGGTCTTGATTAAGATTTAGGAAAATCCTAAAAAATTATTTAAAAAACAGTTGCGTTTTTCATGTCATGGCCACAAGTTTTATTGGAAAGATTTTTCACTGTGACTTCACAAGGATGTATCAGGTCAAGGTTTTAATGCATTCATAGTCATGATTATAATTTATTAACAGTGGAAATGACAGATCAAAACACAGAAAAAGTGCATTTCTTCAAAACACTGCAGCAAAAGAAAAAAAAGGGAGAAAAAAGGGGTATTAAAGATCACAACCTCAAATATCAACTCAGCACAGCGTTGCCAAGTCTTGTTGCTATGGAGATTGCATCCTACTGCAGGTGAAAGTAGCGGCAGAGGAAGTCAACTGTGCTTCCCTCTCTGTCTCTTTCTGTGTCTTATAGGGTCTTTGCCACATGTGTCAGCCCATGTGATTGTTCCTGCCTCACACGCCATAATAATCAGCCGCGATTAGGGAATTCGTAAACTTCCTGTCATCTGCTTTGTCTTCATTTTAAAGTCAGCTGGATCACAGTTGGGGTCTCGATTGTGCTCTGATATGGAATCTTTTTACGAAGTCTTTCAAGAGGCAACAGCAGAGGACTTCTGGACTGTGCTAATGTTATTAGCCCTCAGGCAGGATGTGCACAGTGCAGTCTGAAATAAATAGATGCATGCAGCCAAATACTGCTAGGAGACCTTCAGTGAACCGTGATGCCTTTGCTTTAACACAGTAGGACAAATTTCAGTCTGAACAACCAAAAACATGAAATGGCAAGACGGGATGTGACAGCTTTTAGTATGTTTAGAAAACATAAAAGAGGCCCAAACTACTAACATTTTGAAGCCTTTCAAGCATCATTTTTCTGTTTAAAGTTAATTGTTTTCACTTGATAAGATGATCTGTACCATGTCACAGGCCTTGAAAATGAATATTTACACCATCAAAACTGAGCGAAAACTCAAATTTGACCATAAAATAAATGGTCAGTTATAGTTTTACAGGAACATTCAGTAATCTTTGAAATCACCGGGGAGTTTGCCAATCACATCGGCTGTTTCCAGTGAAGTAGGACTGACACAGACCCCCCCACTATATTGTTTTGATACAAAATTAAATGTTAAGGTTTCAAAAAGTTTTTGGTTTTGACGTTTTTGGTTTAAAAAAAAAACAGCAAGAGTAATGACTCAAAACTGTGATACTCCTTGTAGTAAATCCTTGGAACTTTGAATAGAGCATCTCCTAGTTTTTGGACAAATGTCATAGTTTTGACCTTGTTTTTGGTGCGTTTGTGAATTTATTGTTTTGTCTCTACGTGTTTGATCTTTAGTTTAGTTTATTTCATCTCATTTTTTGTTACTTTTGCTGTAAAAAATGTACCACTCTGAATTGAGCTTTTTGGAAAGTTTCAGGTTCATTGCGGAGTTATTTTGTAATATAATATATATGTGAAAAATGAAGTAGGTGTTGTATTCAAAAAATAGATGCCAAGAATTGCTGCAAAAACTGTTTTAAAGCTAAATTAACCAAGGAAATAAGTAGAAAAAAATTCCCAAAAAAGACTCAGACTACTAAGAGTTAAAAAAAGAAATAGTAAAAAACAAACTGTGATTATTTTTTGAGAAACAGTTGTAAGACGAGTTTGTTCATTTAAATGTATTTGAATTGTTATAGGGTTTTTCTTAACTTAGAAAACAAAAACTAAATCAAACACATTTTTTAAAATGTATTCAAAAGCATGCATACACTGAGCTTGAGCTTTTTTCATATCAGTAAAATGAACTAGTTGTTAAAAACATTTTACAGCACAAAACACAATTTCTAATCCAATAAAAATGGTTTCCTATTGCTTTGAGTTAAAATGTGATTTTCAGTGCCGCGCTGTTGGTATTTTATTGCTTAAAATCCTTATACAGATTTTTCATATACCCTTAAAACTGACTTGTCCATTTCTATCAGATTTAGTGCTGTTGTTATGCACTGCAGGCGCCAACCGCTCAGCTTCCTTGTGGGTTTGAGTCTAACAGAGGAAGACTGCAAGAGGCTCGTTAATCCCGGCGCTGCAGCTTCCCTCTGAAGGCCATATTCGCGGGGAAACATGCAGCCTCTGTATGACATGAGCAGACTTTGCTGATTCTGACCATCTACATTTACGGCATGAAACGCTTGGACCCAGTGCGCTTGATCCATCATTGTTATTAACAGGAACTGACATTTTCATGGTTCAGGGCTCCATCAGTCTGTGCGAGCCTGCACAACTGCACAAGGACATGTTAAAGCTCCCCCAAGTGTCAAAACAGTTCATAACAGAAATGCTATAGAAAGATTAAAACTAAAGACAACACCATCCTCACTGGAAATGCACAGGAGCTTTTACGTTTTCATGCAGGGCAGCAATTTGACCAAAAGAACCACCAAACCAAATGTACTACTTTGCTCTTTTCAGTATTCCTTTGAATGCGAAATACATTTGGGAATATTTGGCAAATACTATGACATAACAATAAAAAATGATTTAAAATACTAGAAATGAAAACGTATCATGGCAAAAAAAAGTTAAGCTTTACAGTTAGATTGGTTTTGAGTCACAGAATTCATTGACAATAACAAAAGCATTTTCCTAACATTCCAGTGTTAAAGCTGAGAAAACCTTGAGATGATGAAAGCTTGAGGATGGGTTCGTGCTCTGCTAGCCTGTTGCATTGAAAGGGCTGTTGATGCAGTCCAACAGCTTAGATGATTGATTTTTATTGAGAGCACTCATCAACATTTGTGTTGGATGGACCTGTAGAGAACCAGTGTAGTGGTGGCTGGGATCAGTCCATTAAGATCCATTAGTCTGTATTGACAGGCCATGCTGCATGATTGGCATGCTGTCAGGAGAAGGTAACGTCAAGGTTAACACATGATTTAGTTTTGACCTGACTAACTAGGTACTGGAGGCTAAATCTGTCACCTCTGAGTTTAGTTTTGTAACAATTCAGTGTTGGGAAATCATTTTCTGATTTGTGGCTTTTCTTTAGTTCATTTCCTCCAGATTAAATCCATGTTTGCTTGTTTTACGTTCTGATTGTTCCTCTTGTTTATTTTCATAAGGCCACTCCATTCGTCACAACATTTATTTATACGCAATATTTGTCAATAAAACACAGTCCAAGTACTATGCTGCAAACTATTTTAACATTGCAAAGATTTAAAACCTTGTTTTTAGACATTTTATCAGGTTTTAGGTTGTTTTAACTAATATATCTTTTTCTACACATTTCTAAGCTTTTGTCAAAATCAACACAAGATTTTCTTTCTCATTAAGAGCAAGGACTGAGAAAAAATGAAATTATTTTTAAAATGAGTAAAAATCCTTTTGCTCCATACATTGACAATAGAAAAACTTGATTTTAGACTCACAAAAACTTAAATTACTTTTTGGTTCAGTTTTAACAATGTTATTTTAAAGTTTAATAAATGTTGACATGTAGACTGACGTTCATTGTTTGTTTGGTTTTTTTTGGAAACAAAAATGTAGATTTTAGATTTTAGGTTCACATTCTAATTTAGATTTTATGAAGATTTAAGAAGATAGGCAAACATGTATTAAGAGGATATTTTGTTCACATTTGCTCAAAAATAAGTCATTTCAACTTATTATTACACTAGTTTTTTCATCCATGTTATCAAAATGAATTACAATTAGGAACAAAAAAATCTCAAAAAATACAAAACATGTGCTTAGAAATCGCAAAACAAAATGCTTATTGGGCTGTATAGCATTCTGTTTGAAGTAATTTAATCTAAAAGTTTCAGCCAACTTTTTTAGCTTAATTTTCCATTTTTTAATGCTTAGGTGGAACTTCTTGTTTCCAGATTTTAATATTCTTTTATAGGATTTCTTGTAAATTAAAAATTACTTGCTGCATTTTCTAATGATTTTCTTCTTAAGTTTAGTGCATAAAAATTAACTCTGTTTTTGTAAAACCAAATTAAAAATCTGCAGAAACCTCTGCTGAGTTAAAGAGGATCATGTGCAACAATGTGACTCAAGCTTTCTACTACTGGAACGTGCCAAGCTGTTTGTAAAGACTTTGTTTACATGCTAGATGACAGAGGTTGTGGTTTTCATAATTAGCCACATTACTGCAGAGATTAAATCTGCACATTTTGCCAGCATGTTGTCATAAAGGGTCGTTTCTTTTCCCACGCAACTCGTGTGAAGATGCTGAATCTTAGATGTCACTAAGTTTCTTCTTCTCAGGGACATGACTGTCAATGAACATTCATGAGGAACGGATGCCAGCATGGCACTCCAGAGGTGTTCTTGTCGCTTTACGACCCTTGTGTATTGTGAAAGATGGTGAAAGTTTGACAATATTTATATAAAGCTTCTGTGTTTCCACTGATCAGTGAGCTAAGTGAAAACATGAGGAGGAATAGATGTGTGAAACAGGAGGGAAACCTTCTTGGAATAAGAAGCAATTATGTAATGGGGTACTTGTTTACACTTTAGCAGTGATTTCATAGAAGCTGAAGGAAGACACCTTGCCTTTGCTTTTCAGGATCTGCCATATTGCATTAATCTCTTTATTCATAGTGACTGGTAATTGGCCTACTTTTAGAGCTGTGTGTGTAACTTCTGTGGACTTGTACTGTATAGAAGAGGAAAGTAATGGTGTCTGGGAAACTCCTTTTTTTAGATGCACACAAAAGAACACCTGCAACACTTTCATCTGCTTACTTAAAGCCTCACTTTTTGGCACTTTTAATATGTTCTTGTGGCATTTTTATGATTATGCAGGACATAAATTAAGAAAATTAAGCTCATAATACATTTGAGGGCATTTCTCTTCAAATTGTTGTACATCAGGAGCAGACATAAAATTTCTGTTTGAAAAAGAGCGTATTTGTGATGTAGAAAACACACTTGACGGGCTACAAACTCCCTGCTCTAATCTCTCAGAGGGAAGGGATAGCTCAGGATAAAGACACTCCAAAAGCACAAACAAAACAAAATATATCAGCATGTACTTGATGATTATTATTAATTGACTATTAAAAAAATAATTAACTATTAATCACTATTCTTAACGAATGTTACAAATGTGACTTAAGTGCGTTGTTTTTTATTGTTTTTTCTTATTTGTTTTTTTTCTTCTTTTTTTTCCCTTTTTGTTCATGTAATGTCCAATTTATGCTGGAAATAAACCAATCAATCAATCAATCAATCAATGATTCACCAGGGAGAGTAGGCTATCCTTGTGCACCACAGGGCTCTGAGATTGGACCAGTCCTGTTTGGTCTTCACGTACCTTTCATTATTTCTCTATTACTGCTTATAGTTTCATTGTCCTGCAGATAATAATTGGCAATAGTTAAAAATTTAACCCTTTAACACCGGGACTTTAGCGCCAATGTTTACATTCTTGCGACTACCGTAACTCTTCATCTCTTTGTGCAATTAACGTAATTCCAGCTAATTCTAAAGTGGAGAAAAGCACCCGTGTGCTAAAATGCAACCCTACACATTAGTAAAGTGTTTATGCAATCAAAGTAAAGCAGCTAATTATGTTGTTCAGAAAAGTGACTTTGCACCATTATTCAGCGCTTAATGTTATCGCAGGTCTGTGCAAAGCTGATATGAAATGCCACTTTTCTCCTTGTCCAAAAAAGTTTGATGACATCGATAGCATAAACAGTGGAAGAATTAAGGTATGTCAAAGACTGCATGTTATTTAAGTTTCACCAGCGACATCTCGGGTGTTAAAGTTTACAAAATTCAAGCATGTCTTGAAGATTTGGACGTCAAATTTTTTAAACATTTACTAACCTCAGATAACACTGAGGTTGTTTTTGGACCTAGACATGTCAGGGGTTCACTTGGTAAAAATATTACAACACCAGATGGTAATAGTTTGGTCTCTAATTCTGCTGTGAAAAAACCTTGGAGTCCTTTTCAATGAAGACTTGACTTTTAACTGTTACATAAATCAAATTTCTGGAACATATTTCTTTCATCTTTACAACGAAATATTAGGAGTATCCTGTCTCTGGGAGAAATAGAAATTAGTTCATGCAATTTTTCTTTTATAATTTGACTATTGTGGTTCTATGCTTTCAGACTGTTTAAATTTTTCTTTAAGATTAGATCAGGTAAGATTAGTCTTCGGCTGTCAGAATTTGTGGAACCAGCTTTGTACTTTGGTTTTGGAGGCTGAAAATATCTCTGTCATTGAAGTTAGACTTAAAACTTTCCTTGATAAAGGAAATGATAAATAATAGAGGAGAGAAGTAATAGAGGACAGAACTCCAGTGCACCATCTCACTCTGGAGTAAGATGCTGTGGCCTATAGTGTCATAGGCTGTGCTAAGATCTAACAGGACCAGAATAGAGATTAGTCCCTTGTCTGTGGCCCATATCAAGTTATTAGTGACTCTAATCAGCACAGTTTCAGTACTATGCTGTAGTCTGAACCCTGACTGAAAATCTTCAAACTGGCTATTGTCCTGTAGGTGGCGGTATAGCTGCTTAAGTACAACTCTTTCCATGATTTTTGACATAAAGAGGAGATTTGATATCGGTCTATAATTGGTCAGAATGCCAGGATCCAAACTGGGATTTTTCAGAAGAGGTTTATCAATTGCATATTTAAAAGACTGTGGTAAATAACCTGTTTCTAGAGAGGTTTTTATTATAGTCAAAATTGATTTATTAATTAGGGGGAAGGTTTCTTTAAAAATCTTATTGGGTATTGGGTCTAAGAGACAAGTTCAAGTTTTGGAGGATGTAATATCTGATGTTATTTCTGTTTGATCTACTGCAGTGAAGCAATCTAAGGTTACAGAGGTTGCTATGGATGCCTTTATTTATACCCTGCTCTGGGCTAATAGTAGGGATAACTTTGTTCAACTTACGTCTAATATTTGAGATTTTACTATCACAAAAAATGTAAGAAAATCTTAAGAGTTGAGAGTAGCAGGAATATGTGGTTCTACTGAGCTGTGACTGCTGGTCAGCCTGGTCATAGTACTAAAAAGAAATATTGGATTATTACATTCTCTGATATTAAAGTTGAATAATATTGGGTTCTGGCTTTACACACATATTTTTTTTATAATTTAGAAGACTATATTTCCAGTTATTCAGAGATTGCTCTGAGCTGGAGCGGCACCATTTTCTTTCTAGCGTATGGGTTGCTTGTTTAAGGGAACAGGTTTCAACATGAAACCGCAGTGCTTCTCGATTTTGTCTTATATCAAGGTATCAAAGGGGCAACAGCATCAAGTGTTCTCCTGAAGCCCTGCATGGCATAATTAACAAACTGATCATTTTTACTGGGACTGAAACTATGGGAGCTGGTCTCAGAGTAGATGCTCAGAATGTATTGATTGAACTCTAAGTTTAAACTCAGACACAGAACAGTCAGATAATGTTCTTTTAAGCTGTTTTTTATGTTTTAGAGCAGTAGTATTTTCTAGAACAAACTGAAAGGTAATTAGAAAGTGATCTGAAAGTATGGGGTTCTGAGGGAGGACACTCATCCGACTGATCTCTGTACGATGAGTTAAGACAAGTTCCAGGGTGTGCTTGTGACAGAACTGACATTCTGACCCTTCCCTAATGCTTTTTTGTATCCAGCTGCAGACACACCACTGCAGCTCATATTGCACTTCTGATAAACCAATTAGAATCAGACCCTGTGTTTGCAGCAGGGTTCAAACACATTGATAAATGATCCACACAGGGGGACATCCTAGAGTTGTAGCGAGCCACTTGAGAGAACAAAAAAGAAAAATGTGTGTCACTGAGGCCCACTCCATGTCTGTTCCTTAATTAAGAGGTAGGATGAATGCAGGCTCATTTAAATCCTTTCTAACATGATACACATTGCTTCTTACACTGTTTTCCAAACAATCTATATGTCCTCAGTAACCGCCTTGCAGCATGCTTTAGTCATACCAAAGTAGCAGTATAAAGTGTTGTACCTGATGTTGGTCAGCGAATTAAAAAGTTTGAATAAGTAAACTATTCCGATAAAAGCAAACGCAAGGTTCAGGACGCAATCTCCACCAAATAAAGCAGACTCGGGCTGGATCAATGGATTTTTCCAGTTTGATTACCAGTGAGACTTCAGTGAGACTCTATCATGACTAAAACAAACTAAGCATTTGAAAAAGAAGCTGAAGTTTATACTCAACGATCTTTTAAAGGTGCTGCTTTACAAAGGTTTATGGACTAAACAGTTAAGCTGACTTAGAATTGAGTAAAATTCAATTAAGTGCTTGCTGTGAATGCACTCTGTGTAACCCAGGGAGCTTGGACAAAGTGCCAGCCAAGTGGCATCCCTGTAGGCAGAAGCAAAGCACAAATCACAATGGCCTTGGCTGCTGCCAAAAGCTGGGAACCTGCCACCACACAGCCCACCAATGCTCAGAGAGAATCTCACGATCACTCATAGCAGACATTCCACACTTGCCGTTCTCTCCTTTGTCACTCAGGTCAGCAGAAAGAGATTGCAATGCACATTGTTCGCCTCTTTCTCTATAATTTATGTGCTATTCCTAAAATAGACTACTCAAATAGCATGTGCTGCTTCATCTATGCAAGCAAAAAAGGAAGCTTTCATGTGGAGTAAAAAGTGTCACGGTTTTAAAGGACAGAGGTGATTAAAGCAGGCGTTTGACTTGCTTCACCCCTTCCACCACGTTTGGATCTTAGTTAAAAAGATCTGTGTGGTCGTCTCTAATACAACCATCTGGACATGGATGTTCCTGTGAATCACGTGGTGATTTTTTTTTCTTCCAAAGAAAGAAGCACGCAGGCACATATAAAATCTGCATGAATGCATACCCTCACTTCCTGTGCGCAGTCAAGACCCCCCAGACCCAAAAAACATTGCTGAAATAGTGTAACAGCTGTAAATGATGAGTGTCCATGCACAACGCGTGCCTTCAGCTGTCTAAAATGACCAAGCAAGAACCAGCATATAAGTCCTGAAAATGTGACTCAGCACATCAAATACAGTTGCAGCTCGTTTGCTGTGACCCGTAGGATCCTTTTGCCTCAGATGTCCAGCATCTTCCATTCCCCCACTGATAAGCTGTGAGTGGCAGTCAGTCTAACCGGCCTTGACGCAGGAAAATAAGCCTGAGTTGAGACAGAGCAGCTGTGGGAGCAATGCCTGTCTGGAAGATTGGGACCATCAGGGCGACACGCCACTCTTCATACCCAAAATTATGATGAACACAAGGACAATGGAGCAAAAGAGCCCACCTTGAAAATCTTTCAAATGAGTGACAGTTCTTTCTCTGCATTTCTGTATTCAGTGTATGTTCAGTAAATGTTTAAAAAAGTACTCTAAAAATATCCAAAGATTAGATGTTTACAGGTGTAGAAAACCTCTATATGGAGAACACTATTGGTAGACATCTAATAGTGACATCTTCAATCGATATATTGAAGATGTCTAATAGATAACTGACAAACGTCGTCTGTCTGGTTATCTGCCGGAGGTCTATAGAAACCTCTATGAGTTGATGTCTACTAGATGGATAATGCAAACTGAATATACAGTAGTGAGCTTCGAAATCGCCATGATTTAGATATCTAATAGGAGTGTCCTTGCCCGGTGGGTTTCTCTAATAATACCAAATTAATGATTTTCAATCTTAGATTATTTTGCTTTTGAAAAAATTCCTTGATAGGATTATTTTTCTGGCAAGACAGAAACTAAGAATTTTTTTCTTAGAACAAGGATCTTTTTAATTTTGTAAGATTCTGTTTTTACTTTGAATTTCTTTTACTTTTGGCTTGTCCCAAGCTGTTACAAAATAAAAATGTCTAATATTTAGACATTAGGTCTCATATTTGTTTTAACTCCCCATCCTTATATGTCTGCTGGGTCATTTTCTGTTCAGTAATGATAATTATGACACAAATCTGCATAAACCACAGATGACATGCTACACTTTTTCAAGAAATCAATCAAATGTTTTTTGCGTGCTAAACTGCTTTATATAACATCATCTTTTAAAAGGATTTGGTATGTTTGTTTGCCGGTTGGCTCACTGACTTTGAACTAAATAGGATATGACTGCCACAACAGCCGACTCGTTTGTTCTTACATGACAATAAGCATGAGAGGGGGGTTGGATGAAACCCAGAAAGCTGTTTCTAAATAAAGGTAGCAATAATTAGTAAATGTCATTTGAGAGGAGTGTGGCGAATCAGAAGCCTGGTGTGTCACATAATTAGGACTGGAGTGTTTTCCTGGGCGGCTCTAGGAGGACGAGGACACTACAGCAGCATGGTGTTCAAACGCTGTCGGCACCACAAGCTGCTGCAGAACACACACACAGATCAGTGTCCAGCATGGTTAACGGGGATGCACGACTGGTACTTTTTTTTCTGGACCAGTTTACCAATTTGACTCTTCTACCTGAACGGCCGACAGATTGATGGTTAGGGAGAGAAATGCAGATATCAGGACATATATGACTTAAAACCTCTTCTGACCCAAGTCTTCAGATTATCAATGGTTGATAGATGAAATATAATGCCAACAAATAGGGTTTAAATGAAAAAAAACAAGAAAAAAACACAAATGTATATTTTTCCATGAGTCCTATTACCTGTATAATTTTTTGTCTTAAATTTCTCAGAATTTATGTAACAGTTCCTTGAAAATCAATTAAAACACTTCTATCAAGGATTTAAAGTTACACTGCAATCCTCCTTTAGTCTATGATAAAAGTCATCTCAGAAGTGTTTTAATTGTGAATATGCAGTTTTTCGCCAGAATCAAAAAACCTGTGGGTGGAACTGGGGTAAACCCTCCCTCATTTCCCATCATCCATCTGTTTTGCGTGCTCCCTCCTGCTCAGTGGTCTCTTACTCTGTTCGTTGTGAGGTACTGCCCTGCTTGTTTAGCAGCTAACCTAGCTTCAGTAATTACTGGTTACCTGGATCAGGTGTGTTCAGTCAATCAGAAACTGGGCTCACTCAATCCAGCCAATCAGCATTTACTAAAGCAGGGTTAGCTGGAAGGAACAGGGCTAGAAACGCCTGTAAGCCCATTACAACCTCAGCATAACATTACCGCTGCAACAAAATTGTGAGCAATATTGGAGCTATCCAGACATGCAGTTTTGAGCCAGTTGCCACCTCAGTCGAAGAAAACAAAGACATAAATGGATGTAGTCATCTACATTAGAATGGAGCAGAGCAGGGAGCTTGTGGTCCACCGACTGTGGCACCAAGGTCACAGCTATAAACCTTTTCAGATGGCATTTTAAGTCTGCTCCTGATTCACAACAATTTGAATAAAAAAAGTACTCAGAAATGCAGTTTTCAGCTTAATTTTCTTAATGCTACAAGAACATGCTCAAAACACCAAAAACACAATTTTCGTCAGAGTGGGTCTTAAACAGATGAAAAAAGTGAAAGTGACAATGAAAAAAACAGTAACACTAATAAGGCTGGCAAAAATCAAGTTTGAAGTAGTTTTCCTAGAATAAAATTATCCATACAATGGTAAAAACTATAAATATAATCCACAACTGTTTCAGTTTCTAGATTTTGACTGTTGAGGATAGGTGGGAGTTTGTTTGTTTTTTTAATCGCCCCTTCCTTTGTTTTGTCAAGCTTTGTAGCTCTTGTTTTGAAGGGTTGGTTTGCCCTTTCACTTGCTACCATCTGAGATTCAAAAGTGCAACCAGGGCATAGAATTTTGATTCACAATTATCGCAAAGTATTTTTCACAAACTGCAAATTTATATTTTAGAAATGTACTAACAGTTTTCTTTTACTTTGAAAAGTTTAAAGTAATAGTTGTTTTTCCAAAGGTATGGAATCTGCTTTTTGACCATAAAAGACTCCGAAAGTGAGAACTGACTTTTTTCAGACATCATGTTTTTTGTAAACTTGATGACAGTTCACACTTTTAAGTTTTATGTGAGAAGTATTTTGGAATGATGCATTTTGAGAGCCTTTGCTTTTGGCCATTCATCCAGTAAGCTACAAAACGAGCAGATAATTGTAACTGTGTAATTGTGAACTACAGCCAGAGCAAATTACTTTTGTCATTCTAAGGTGAAATCTTTTCTTTTAAGTAGGTTGAGATGTAGGCTGAGATGTGAGCTGTTTTGATTTATCTTCACTTGAATTCAGGTCCAACTGGAGGAGTTTCAGAACTGCTTCTTCTTGCTCTCTGCTTAGGTGGACTAGAAGGATTCATGAAATGAATTTTCTGTTAAACTTCATGTGCCCTTCTTCCACTATTTGTGAAGTCATGTACTGATGTTAAGAACAAAGACGTTCATTCTATTACAGTTTGAAAGTTGAACTATTCCTCTGTGATTATTGTTTCAAATTCCACCAGCTTGAGTAACTCAGAGAAATGATCTTATAAGAATAGCCTTGAAAGTCTGTTTATTATGAAGAGACACTTATGACAAACTGAAGATCTGATGGGATCAATCTCCTTAAATTAAATGAGTACAATTTGCACTTAAAGCCCCACCGTAGTGCTTAGTGGAACCAAACACAATGGCCTCCAAGTGTGACACTGATCTTCAGTCTGACGTCCCTGGCTTGCCAAAAGTACTTTGTGACGAACTGCTGGACAAAGTTGAAGGAGTTAGCTTTTGCTCTAAAATATTTGTCAAAAAATGTAATTATTACAACAGTAAGCTGTGTTAGACTTAAAAGAAAAACTACATTGTAAGCAATGTTGTACTTGAGTGAATGAGGACGGTGTTCCCCGTGTGACAAGCCACGCTGTGGTTGTGAACTGCTCCGGCTCTAGTTTTCTTTTTTTTTTAAATTGCCTTAATGAAGTGGTTATGGCGTTGCCTCTTTATTTAAACCTTTCTGTGTGTGGGGTTATGGACCCAGGACATTTGTTGGTTTTGTGT
>BSAI01000030.1:28528975-28557542 GCA_036245035.1 Adrianichthys oophorus | reverse complement strand
TGTGGGGTTATGGACCCAGGACATTTGTTGGTTTTGTGTTTGGTGTCCACTTCCTGTTTTATTTTGTTGTTGGTTGTTACTTCCTGTGTTTCTCCTGTTTTTTTTCAGGTCTCTTGAGACTGCCCTCCTAGTGTGTGTTCTCTCCCTCCTTAATTGGCACACCTGTTTCCATTTACCTCATCCCCGCCTCCTGGTTATAAGTCTTCGTCTCCCCTGCACTGGTTGTCGGGTGGTTTTTGTACCTTCATGGATTTGTGTTCTGATTTCGAATACCTATTCAAATAAATGAAAGACTTTTCATTTATTAATACCGTCTGCTTCTGTGTTCGCACGTCAACCCTGACACTGTGTGGTTTTGGGCTTTGATAATTGACCTAGAGAAAATGTAAAAGATTAAAAACTTTCGTTCGTTATCCTTCAATGCCTCATGGACTTATTCGATTTTCTCGTGCAAAATTTCTTAAAAGGAAGTATAAGTTGTAACTTCATGTTCTAAGAATAAGTGTAAAGTTGACTTGATGCTAATGTGATATACATTCAAATTAAACCTCTCATTAAGAAAGCAGATCAATCATTTGTTTTAGTTTGAGATGAGCTAAAACAGATTCCAGCTGATTTCAGAAATGCTGCGTACTTCTGTCACTTCGCACTGACATTTCTAGGCAAAACACTTGATATGCGTTGTTCCTGTCGCCCAAACTAAAACATTTCTATTTGAATCAATATTTCAAATTCAACAACTTCTACAATCCATTTCTGTGGAGTCATTTCCTTGTGCAGCACAATAGTCAAATTGTGCTGCAAAAGGAAACTCGAGGCTTCTGGGGGAGTGAAATAGTACTTTCCCAGAATTATGGGCCTCTAACATGTATATCTATGCAAATACAATCAAATTCAGCCACTTTTACTGCTTGTACCTACAATTTTACAGTCAGGATCACATATACTCTTGATAGGACTCCCCTGATTATATAGTTCTTATTTGAATATTGGCTATTTATTGGAAGGAAAAACAAATGAACTAGATGCTTGTTGAAAACATATTTCCAGAGAGGATTTTTTTGTTGTTGCTGCTAAGGATCAATCAGTGAAGAAACAGCCTTAAACAAGCTTCACTCAGATGCACATTGCTATGACAGGACTATGCAGGACCAGTACAAAGTAGTCACTTCATTTTACAAATGCTACAATTTAGTCTGTTTCTCTAGAGTCATAACAACAGACAACTTTGTAGTACATGAACTCATAAGATTTTGACAATGTGCCGTTGCACATAAACTATAATGAAGAGAACGTTTATTAGAATGTTGTGACTTTAAAACAAATGTATGCTAAACCTTTAAAACACATTCATGCTAAACAGCTAGTTTAATAGTAAAATCTAATGCTGAATAGAATAGAATAGAAATACATTAAAAACTGATAAAAACAATTGTCATTGTCTTATTTATATTTTTAAATTAATTTAAAGCAATAATTGACTGGAAACAGCAGATTGTTTTAGCTGAAATTGTAGAAGTCAAGATATTCACATTGAATCCTTTTAATAATTACTCCAAATAAGATGTTTTTGGGTTTGAATTTTTGCCACATTGTCACAGATTAAAAACTTTAAGTAAAACAAGCCACAGGTAAAAAAAAATAAAACAGCTCCTCTTTCCGTGAGAAGTTAAACTGTAACTCAATTTAAGAAAACACATGACGAGGAAAGCTGTGGATGTAAATGAAATAATAGATGGCTGACAGAAAATTGCTTTGTAGACTGACCAAATACACAAAAAAATGCAAGCAATCCGTAAAACTATATTTAGTTGATCTGATTTGTGTGTGTGTGGGGGGGGGCAATAACATTATATCATCTATGACCTCATTTTTTTTCACTGTAAAAGAAAGTATTTTTGTTTCAATGTATTCATTGGATGTTGCTTTTCTGCTATAATTAAAACTAAAACATTATATCCCTCGTAGATGCGTGTTTTTCGCTGCCATCAGTGCAGTTTTCTTCTTTGTCTGGAAAGGAGAAGCAACTTGTGCGGCATCCTGTAACGTTCCTCTCCAAGGTCCTGAAATCTGCTCTTCCAAGCACGCATCATGTGACTTCAGTCAGCACTGCCTAGCTCGGCAGCAACCCTGCTGTTTTCTGAAGATTTTAGGAGAGAATCGGACTCGGGAGCCCGTTTCGTCTTATGTTTGATTCGCACCTTTTCTGTTTTACTTTTTTTTAATTACCACATTGGATGACGAGGAGCTGAAAAGTGTTCGGAGTTCCAAAAAACATTTTTAGGATGCTGGACTTGAGCTCCTCGCTTTGTTCCTTTCTTTCCACTTAAATGCCAACACGGTGAATGCGTCGGACAGAGTGGACGAGCCTGCTGCCAGAGCCTCGCATCCACAAACTGAGCATCTCCTTTGTCTTTATTTGACTTTCCAAGTATGTAACGACCGACCTGCTGCACGCAGCTGAAGCTCTTCACCAAAAATGCAGAAGGGAATACGACTTAATGATGGTCATGTCACCTACCTGGGGCTTTTGGCAAAGAAGGACGGCACTAGGAGAGGGTGCTTGAGCAAAAAGAGCTCAGATAACACCAAATGGCACACAAAGTGGTTTGCTTTGTTGCAGAATATGCTCTTTTATTTCGAGAACGAGTCCAGCTCTCGACCCTCGGGATTATACTTGTTGGAGGGATGCATGTGCGACAGGGCGCCTTCACCCAAGCCCTCACTGTCAGCCAAGGAGTGCTTGGAGAAGCAGGTACGGACAGCGTGTGCGCGCACAAATCTGCGCTCCCTTTCCTTTCTGCTTTGTTGTTAGCCAGACTCGGATGTGCAACGCTGAATGCAAAAATTACCCTCTGAGCCACATTTGCGTGGGTGCTTTTTTTTTCATACATGCCTATGTTCACCTCGGATGCCGTTTCATGACGACCTCGAATTCAGTGCTGCAGAGGAAACGCAAGGTTTTGCATTGTTGAATTGCTACTTATGTAATCCATGCATGGCTTTAATGATGAGGTAACAACATTAACAGTTAATGGCATTGCAACAGGCCTGCAAAAATCCATGCAGGGTTGCCTTTTCTTTCTTTCTTTCTCCTTCTTTCTTTTTTTTAATGTTGCACCAACCCCCCCCCCCCCCCCCCACACACACACACACACACACACACACAGACACACACCTTTTTTAGCAAATGTTTGCCTGCTTGTTCATTCAATTGACATAATGTACCTTTTTCATATTTTAGCTATATTTTTGTAGTGAAAATGAGTGCCTAATGTCTTTTATTTAACAATACCAAAAAAAAGTTGGCACCTCAAGGTTGTCATCTAGTGGTGAAATAGCAAAATTACAGTTGAGCCTCAGGACGCAGCAGGGGGCCAGATCCTTCTTATTTAATCTAGAAATCAAACAATTCAGTCTATATAATTCTTGAAGTTACATCACAACAGAGATATGTCTAAAAGCCCATACCATTATTTTTTACATCTTTGCAAACTATTGACAGAAACATTTGTGTGTAAATGAAACAAACTGACTGTAATCAATAACAAACAGGCATTTTATTGATATTATTGTAAATAGCCGTGAACAGAATGCTCCACTGAGCACTCTTCCTGTTCTGCGCTTGACGCTGAAGGTAGGGCTGCAATCCAAACTCAAGCCAGGATCTTCCTGTGAACAGCTGCCCTTGTGCTGACGAAGCAGAATGTAACAAACCGTCTCAGTGTCTTGCACTTGTCAACAAAGACACGCGAAAAAACTCCCATGTGAGATTTCTCCATACATATTCACAAGTCCCGTTGCATGCATGAAATATGAGTTTTGTTGTATTTCACATCTACTGTGGTCGACCATGATTGAAAATGTGCACAAAATAAATGATCACTTTAAATTCTGGATAAAAAAAATTTGCCATCATCAAAAAGCACAAAGAAAAGAAATCTGCATGCTTTCCTTTCCATACCACTATATGGAGGTTTTGCTACTTTTGCTTTGCCTTTTCTGCATTATATAAATACATCCAAATGCAGTTAATGGAAATATAATCATGCCTGAGCATAAGGTTTCTATGGCAACCTTTTTTTGCATCCTAAAGCATGATGCAGTCAGGAGAGGCTGTAAAACAGAGAGACAGTGCGTCACATCTCTCCTAATAATGTGAGCAGTATCTGAGCCAAATTTGCTTCTTGTGGTACCATGGAAGGGTCGCAGTCCAATTATTTGAAAAGCATCTCTCATAGCAGCACTTCAATCAGTCGCACACGCACACACAAAAGCTGTTCACAAGATGTATTGTTATTAAAATAACCCTGAAAGACGTGCAGCTTTTTGAAAACGCACAGCAGGAGTAATAATGTTAAGTACTGCATTGAAAGCAGACAAACGCAGAATAATTACTAAAGTTTAAATATCTATAGAAGCAGTTACATTAAACTAAAACTTGTAAAATATAACACAAAAATGTAGTTCTGCAGAGCATTTTTTGAATCCGTTGTCTTTTTACTGCTAGATCCTGGTCAGGGTCACAGGGGTTACTGGAGTCTATCCTAACCGCATTAGGGCAAGGGCAGACCCCACACTGAACAATTTGCCAGTCCAACGCAGGGTAACGGAGACAAGCAACCACACATATTCAAACCCAAGGGACAATTTAACGCTACTGATTAACCCACGAAGCATGTTTTTGGATTGTGGGAAGAATCCCTAATCTGTACATGCACAAGTAGAAAATGCAAATTCCACACAGAAAGGACCCAGTTGGGATTTGAACCAGGACCTCTTCAGCGTGACGCCACAGTGCTAATCAGTCCACAAATAAACAAGAATTCAAAAAACGTTGAACTATAATAACAAACTTTCTCAGATCTTATTTTGAAAGATGTATGACTCAGCTTTTCAGAAGAAGTTGTAGTTAATGTTGCCTCACACCATGAATTCGCCAAGAAAGCAGTGGAAACATGTGGGGATACCTCAACAGCATACATGCTCCACAACAAAAATAGATCTTCTTCAACGTGAACCTCATGAATGTGAAGATGTAGGTGCAGTAATCCATGAGAACAAATCAGTTACAGGTTAACAGGTGTATGTTGAACCCATGCAAGTCAGTGATAGTCTCTATGAACATGTCTGTATCAGTCCACACTAAGGATGTTGGATCATAAAGCACATTAGCTCTGTACTGACTTTTTTGAGGTCTGTGATTTTTTTCTTTACACAGGTAAGTCATTCTTTTAAACGATTTGTCAATGTGACTCCTCTTTACACAAATTTAAAGATTGTTTCTGGCTACATCTACTTCATTTTTCAGATCACTTTAAATTATTCTCTGAGGAGGTGAGCATTTTTGGATTTCCAACTTCCCTTCCAGTATCAACTTAAAACTTACAATTAACGCAGAGTGATTTTTCCGCTCCTGAAATTAATATAAAAACATCTATTAGTGTTTCCATTTTGCAAAACAACTGTATTTTATTATCAAATAATGCAATTTTTATCAAGATCTGTTTTTCACAGTGGAATATTTACCACCGTTTTAAAACCTAACACTTTTCCTTTACAAATTTGACATTTTCTTGGATGCATTTGTGCCTTTTTTTGGTGGTGAGTCTTTTCCCATTTCAAAATGCTGAACATTATAGAAATGACACAAATCTTAATCCGTCTTCAAGAATTTCCACCTCATACGCAGTACAGGATACATATAGTTTGGACAATCCATTTATTGTAGTTAGTAAAAAAACATACATTAATCCACTCGTGAAAAGAAGAAGCCAGAATCAGCTGCAACCAACAGTTTGCATTGACCCGAGTTGCTAGGAAACAGGTATCGGACAGTTACGTATGTACTGTACTTTGCGGTGGCTCCAGCCTTCATGTTTTATTGCGTTTCCTCCTGGGAATCAGAGACGTCCCCACAGCAGTGATAGGCGAGCATGGCTTCCATAGGCTCATTGTATTAAATCACCCTCTTAGTGTATGCAGTTACAAGGAATCAGAATAAGCACAAAGGCAAACGTCTGGTGAAGAGTCAAGTCTCTAAGAGTTTTTCAAATTGTATCCAAAAGTGACTGCCCACCCCCATCTCTGTGAGGCACACGTGATAGATCTGTTTCATGGACCTGGAACTCATCATTCTTTCCCTCCTATCTGTTTTAGTACTATTTCACAGTCAGCTTCACTCACGAAAACCAGAAGGCACTTGAGCTGCGCACAGAAGATGTAAAAGACTGCGATGAATGGGTGGCAGCAATATCACACGCCAGGTAAAGGCACTCATCAGTGTAATGTGCAGACATAGCAATTAGATATTTAATTGGTCGACAGAGGGTAAGGAATCTTTGACTCGTGTGTTGAGTCTGTCAACAGTGTTGCCATGGTTTCCCTGAAAGGGCTGGAAAATGATGAATAACACTCAATTGCATAAATGTGAAATGAACTAATGTAAATGCACTGATCATGCTGCAAAACATGCAAGTTTTGTGTGTGTGCTTTCATGTTTTACAGTTACAGAAACTTGGCGACTGAGCATGAGACTCTCATGCAGAAGTATCTTCATCTGCTTCAGATTGTGGAGACTGAGAAAACCGTTGCTAAGCAACTTCGGCAACAGATAGAAGATGGGGAAATAGAGATTGAAAGGCTGAAGTCAGAGGTAATGATCACTTTGATGTCTTCCTTTTTCACAAACTCAATTGAAGGGATTCAAAGACAAATGTTGTATGGTTTGTTTGTTTTTCTAAATTGAATACTATCATTTTTTAAAACAGACAGCTCATTGAAAATATCTTCATATTTTAGAGGTAAACTTAAATATCTACAAGGAAGAAACTGTCTTCTTTTAAAACTAAACGTGGTTTAGTTAAGTGTAATACAATTTAGCAATAATAAACAAAAATAATCCATTTTGAATCTTTGATTGCATTCATCTTGTTTGACCCAATTTTTTTTTTTTTTTGTAAAAGCAAGGTAAATTACAACTGCAAAAACAATACGGTCCTTGCAATCAGGCTCTGCTGCTGTGGGCCATAATTAAAGCCGCGAGCGGCGTTGGATGGCCCTCAAGCGCTACCCGCCCTCGCTGCCCGTTGCTATGACCCACTGCCATTGCCCTTGCCTCTAAGTGCCACTGCTGTCCTCGCCGCTCGCCTCTACATGCCATTGCCGCCCTCGCAGCCCACCTTTGACCCGACCGAACTTGCAAAGCAGCCACAGCGCACGCCTGACCCACCCCCTTCTCTTTCTCGAAGGCTAGTCTGAGCTGTATAGGAGAAATTTATATAAAAAGCACTTTTTTCAAAATGGCGGCTTTTGTATTGGTTTTATCCCCATAGCAACCAATTTATGTTTTGGTCGCCTGGTGATACCGAACAGACTGACGTCAGTTTCAGAAGAATCTGCAAAACGAAACTTTTGAATTTCCTTAGCAACGAAGGTTATTTGCTAGCAATGCCCACATTCATAATATGTTCATAGTTCAGTTGTATAATATCTTGTCCAGCTCTAGTCAGGGATCAGTATATTACATTTTCAGAATATTCCATCAAAAAATGTGCGAGTAAGAAGATTATGCCACTTTTGCTAGTTCCCCACGCGCATGACGTTCAAAATCTACACTTTCTAAGTACAACGTTTGTTTCATAATTGCGTCCCAATGATGGGCAAACTTGAAAACCGCCAAATCTTAGGATTTGACACAAAATGGCCGCCAAGCTGCAGGTCGTATGGCCATAATAATTTCAGAATAATTTCCTTTGGATATCGTCAACACATGTATTGTGGTTTTGTTAGTGGATTCCAACTTGTTTTTTTTTTTTCGGTGATAAGTCAGCAGTTTTTTTTGCTTATTTTTTTTTGTTTACCAGGCCCACACTTTTATCATTGTCATTTCGTGTGTGACATTGTTTTGTTCAGCTTGAGCCATTGAACATGTGCAAGATTGTAGCAGTGGCGTGCTCGCCGTTCAAAATCTACAACTTCTAATTTCAACATTTTTTTTCACAGTACCTTACCAATGATGCTCAACAAGTTACAAGACAATCGATGAAGAACTAGCTTTTGTTTGTAGCTAAAGGTGCTTTTTTTAATTCAACAAGGTGGCCTCTACGCAAGGTCAAAGGTCAATTAAACTTCTGTGATGGTTGTAGACTGAAGCTGTTCGCATGTATGTGAAGTTTTGTGAAAAAACGGACAAACAATCCCATACTGTGGAAAAATGTGAAATTTGCCAAATCTCACATTTTGCCACAAAATGGCCGCCAAGCAGTAGGTTGTCTGGCCATTCCGTCATAATTTTAAACGTTCTCTTGGATATCTCCAACATGTGTGCTTTGGTTTCGTTTGTGTATCCTGAAATTGTTTTGTTTTTGTTTCCATAAGCGATTTTTGGCCTATTCATTTTTTTTTTTGCCGTGATGTCATTGTCTTGGTGGGCAGGTGTCGTTCACTTTGTCAAAAATTCATTTTAAATTTTACTACCTGTGTGCAAATTTTGATGACTTTTCGTGCATGTGACGGGACTCAAAGGCGCAGATATGCGAAAACAATATGGTCCGTGCAGTCAGGGACTGCTGCTGCGGGCCGTAATAAACTAAAGCTTTAATTTATTTATTTATTTATTTTTTTAGAAATCTGTCACATTTTTTTGGTTTCTGTTCCTCTTTTCTTCATGCAACTTAAAGTATTTTTTTTGTCGTTGTTGTGTGTGTGTGTGTAATCTTTTTGGCATTTAGCCAAAAAGCAGCGACAAGCCAAGTCCCATCCACTTCTGCTTAAGTCACAGAAAAGGCTAATATCACTGTTTGCAATTTCTTCTGCAACACACATGATGGCAGTTAGATAAAAAGAGGTCACACAAGAATGTATATTTGATTTGTAAAGGACATGTTACAAATGTCTAAACCATTTATTATTTATTTGCTATTTAGGCTGTAGAAGCAAAAGCCAAAATCCTTCATCAAGGTCTAAATAAATCATAAACATACCCTACTGTCTTTACTGTGTGTTTCGTGCTTTAGTGCAAAGTGGAACAAAAATAGATGTTGTTATGTAAATCCTTTTGTTTCGATGTGTGTGCACATTCAAGTGCTATAAATGGTTGAAAAAATGTAGGAATCCGTATGCTGACCTAAAAAAACAAAGATTTTTGGCGGAAATCAATCCACTGATCATCATTGGCATCATGGTCAACAAACACAAAACAAATGCCTTTGAGATACTCAGGACTTTTTACAAATGTGGCACAGCCCCATTCAATATCAGGCAGAACGACTGTAAATAGACTCGCTGGCACGGCTTCTTGATTGCTCTCTCCCTCCTTTCTAAAATCCGTCTATGTCCCTCCCTCTCCTCAACCTGCCAGTGCCACAAATAAAAGCCAAACCAGCAGGGAACAGATAAATTATCTTGAATATTGTGGTGTTTTTGTCTCATGTGGAAAACTTTTAAGAGGAAGGGGTCAGAAATGGAGCCATCAAAGAGCATCGTGTTAAGGGCCAGCCGTTCTCCCCTCAGAGACTCTAAAAGGCCTGCCGTCTTCTTCAGATCAAATAATCTTTTAACTTTAATGTGCAAATGAAATCTAATTATCCTCTGAATATGCATAAATCCCGCTTCATCTTGCCTCTCAAAATACAAAATGCAATGACAATAAATTAACAGCTGATGCTGAGTAAAGAGAGACATGTTTCCAGGTTTGAAGAATTAGAGGGAACTCTGAATTGGATGGATTTTTTTGTTGTTCTTACTTTTACATACACAGAAAGACAGATTGAGTTTTGCTATGATTAGAAGCATTAGAATAGATGATCACACTGTGACAAATGTTAGGAGTACCAGCATATTGAAATCCACTTGCTTAGTCATTTTTTGCGTCAGGGCTGTGTTCACAGGTTCTGTCAGCTTAGTCACTTTGTTTACATGCATTTACAGTAAGTGAGAGGAAGAAAGAGTGTGAGGAGTAGTGATTCGTCTTTCTTGTTTTTTCTTTTCTCCGACAGATTGCTGGACTCCTCAAAGACAACGAGAAGATCAACGCCAGCCCAGCAGCTGCCCCCAGCGATGATGACTCAGAAATCAAGAAGATCAAGAAGGTGAGACTTGAAAAAACTTGTTTCGTCTTATCAGTTTGTATCGGGGCTGACTCTTCCCCCAACCGGATGCAGGTCCAGAGCTTTCTGCGGGGTTGGATCTGCAGGAGGAAGTGGAAGACCATCATCCAGGATTACATCCGCTCACCTCACGCAGAGAGCATGAGGAAGAGGAACCAGGTGGTCTTCAGCATGTTGGATTCAGAGGCCGAATACGTGCAACAACTTCATATCCTGGTGAACAACTTTCTGAGGCCTCTACGTATGGCTGCCAGCTCCAAGAAGCCCCCCATCACCCATGATGACGTCAGCAGCATCTTCCTCAACAGGTTTGCCGAGGCGCCAAATATAAACCCCTCAGGGGTGGAGCCACGGGGGAAAGGGGGGAGCTACCTCCTCAGCAAAAAGCTTTGCCCCAAACTTGCCCCCCCCAATTTTGGAGTCAATATTAGTATCATCATTGACAAAGATTAAGTAATCATCCATACAAGCTTCTTTACGCATTGCAAAAATAACAAAAGCAACATCTTTAAATGAAATGAAAACAATAATAACATAAAACTGTTAGAAATGTGCCCCTGCGATAGACTGGCGACCAGTCCAGGGGTATCCCCTGCCTTCGCCCATGAGTAGCCGGGTTAGGCTCCGGCAACCCCGTGACCCCGAAAGGGATAAAGCGGCTTGGAAAATGAATGAATGAATGAATGAATGAATGAATGAATGAATGTTAGAAATGTTTTCATTTGTAATGGCCTTTCACGCTGGTGTTTTGCCACCCTTCCAAAGTCTCCTATACAACTTTCTTGCTCCGCCTCTGAAACTATTCAACCTGATTCCTTACAATTAAAAATAATTATATCAGTTGTAAAACAAGAAAATAAAACTTGTATGTTTAAAAGAAAAGGACTTGACAGAATATTTTTGTTAACTGCGAAACACACTTTTACATTGGCCTACATGGATATTGACATTTTTTGAACTGTCTTGCCCAAGGACACTTTGACACGTGGGCAGGCAGGGTGGGAACTGATCCTGCGCTCTTCCGATCAGAGGTCGTCAGCTTATCGGCTGCCCCGGGATTAAAGATGAAAAAGGGAGCACTTTATTTCAACAAACATAATCTAACTTTTTTTTTTTTTATTTCTACCATTTTAGTGAAACTATTATGTTCCTGCATCAGATATTCTACCAGGGTCTCAAAGCCAGAATAGCAAGCTGGCCAACATTAGTCCTGGGTAAGATACTTCTTTTTTTCCTTGTTGGAAAATGAAGATACATTTATGTTACTGGGTGTTTTCTCTTGATCCACAAGTTATTTAGACTGCAAAGAGTCATTCAAGCTAATAAACTACTTTTCTGCTTTCATTCTCATTTATGTTTCTTTTGGTTTTCTTCTCTTCAGCTGACCTCTTTGACATCTTGCTGCCCATGTTGAACATCTACCAAGAGTTTGTAAGGAACCACCAGTACAGCCTGCAGATCCTGGCTCACTGCAAGCAGAACAGGGACTTTGACAAACTGCTGAAGCAGTACGAGGCCAAGCCTGACTGTGAGGAAAGGACTCTGGAGACCTTTCTCACCTACCCGATGTTTCAGGTCAGTGCAAATGCTTTTCAGTTACACACAGTCAAAACAGTGATAAAAAACCTAAGCAAAAAGCATCTCTTTGAGATGTCTGTAATTGCTGCAGAGACGTAAAAGAAAATATAATGTTCTCAAAGTCTGAGCCAAAAATGTATTTTTATTTATTTATTTGTGTCACCAAGCTAATCTAATCTAATTTAAGTTTGTGCAGAACAAATCAGACATTTGTGTCAATCTGTGTCCATGCTCAGGAAAAAGAACACAATTTCTGCATCATTCATGTTCCAAGAATTTGAAAAGTGTTATTCAAATGAAGAATGATGCAACATAATGTAATCATGCCTCTTCCAGCTTCTCTACAAAATGTTTTCTATGATATGTAATGAAATAGCATTTTGATTGGTATCAAACCTTAAATTGAATTGCAAAAAAAAAAATCTCACTCTTTATTCACCTTTATCAAGTCACAACCATTTTATTTCCTCTTTAATTGAAGCACACCTGGTTTGATCATTATTCAAAAGTCATTTCAAAGGTTTACCTCATTAAGAGTCTGACCTTAGAGGATCTTTAATTGTGAGTGGCAGACCCCAATCAAAGTCTGCTGACATTAGCTAATGCAGAACAATGTGTGGTCTGATTTAAACGATTACTTCAGTGAGATCTCAGTAGTATCATGATACATTTCTTGTGTTAATGTGCAGTTCATCGACATGAACCTATCACCTGTCAGAGTCATGATGATCAGCACATACAGCACATAAGCACATTCAAAGTGACAAAATAAATAAACGATACATATGTAATCAATTATGTAAGAAAATATTTAAGATCATAAAACTATGTTTTCATCATCTTTGTGTGTTTCTGAATGGCCTAAGTTTACATTTCTGGAACTAACAATGCAAATTCTTTAACCATAATTGACGAAACTGGACTTTTCTCTTTTGTTAACCAATGACCTGCTTGTTTCTTTGTGTTCTGTTTGATCCTAGATACCCCGCTATATTCTTACTCTCCACGAGCTGCTGGCCCACACACCCCATGAACACATAGAAAGGAACAGTCTGGACTATGCCAAATCCAAGCTGGAGGAGCTCTCCAGGTATTCATCACAATCAAAACAAGTATTAGGTCGCAAATATCATCGTTTTGCATCATACGAAATATAGTCTTTCCATTTATATTGGGATGGAAAAACCAGACACCAAGATATTTACGAATGATATTCTTTCCTAGAATAATGCATGACGAGGTGAGCGAGACGGAGAACATCAGGAAGAACTTGGCTATCGAGCGCATGATCATAGAGGGATGTGAAGTCCTCCTTGATACCAGCCAGACGTTCGTAAGACAAGGTAACTCTCACCTGCAAGTGTTAAACTCTAGATGACAACAAAAGAGGATTTCCTGTCCCCTCCACACAGCACGTCCGACAGCCTGATCTCACAGACTGCCATGAAAATGAAAGCTGACAGTCTTTGAGGAAGAGCACACATTGCTCAAAGGAAAAGTCTTTAATTTCCAAATGCAATAAGGCTGTTCTGAGGCAAGCTGATGATGAAGAATCTGGAACTGTAAATGTCAGATGTCCCCAGCAGGGCTTGATGGGTAAGAGGAGAGTAAACATGGTTGGTAGTTTACGTAATCCTAGTTAGGTTGCGTGGCTGCGCATGTTCAGTACACGTTTGTTGAGGTTCTTTGATGCCCTGCTTACACATCACCTGTTTTCCATTTGTCTATGTTTCCTTTGATTTGGACTTGTCCACATTACTTGCATGCAGGGTCTCTGATCCAGGTGCCAATGAGCGAGAAGGGCAAAATTACCCGAGGGCGACTGGGCTCTCTGTCTCTAAAGAAGGAGGGAGAGAGGCAGTGCTTTTTGTTCTCCAAGCATTTAATCATCTGCACCAGGGGTTCTGGAGGAAAGCTTCACCTCACCAAGGTGGGCCGTAGTTGCTGAGCGAGCAGTGCAGCTGCGCCAGTTGTCTAAGTCAAACTGAGAACATTTACAAACAGCAGGAGACACCTTTAAAGGTAGAAGATGCAACCTAGAAAACACTTTGATAAATAAATCATTTTCTTTATCCATGAAATACCTACTTGCACTCGAAATGAAAGAAACAAATTATGATTTAGTTTTACCCTGTATGAGAGTTTTTAACACAAAAGATTCATGTGATTTCTGCTCATCTGTAACAGAAACATTCCATGAAGGTCTTCTGCTTTGATATCCCTTTTTTGACTTTTTATTTTCAGTTTGATTGTACAAAGAAAATGAAAAAAAATAAAAAGCAAAACCTATAAACCTCTCAACAAATATGATGGTGTTACCACATCCCATAAACAAACATAAGAAACAATTATACATATATCTGGCAACAAATGATAAACAAGAAAAAGGACAAAGACAGGAGACAAAAACAGAAACAAAAATAAAGAAAAAAGAGAACAAGAGGAGTCAGATCTTAACTGAGCTTCTGTCTTCCATTAATTTAACTCCTTTATTGCGATGTTGATGAGTATGTTGTAAAGAGTAACTGTATCATGCATTTCCAGAATGGAGTCGTCTCCCTGATAGACTGCACTCTTATGGAAGATCCTGAGGGAACTGATGATGAGTGTAAGTGTTTAACTTATTTTGTTGCTTGGAGCGCAAAGTGTTGCAAAGTATGATGCCTTGTGACCTATTATACTATGGTATAATAGTTGATAAAAGATGAATACATATTATTTGGATCTCTTAAACATTTGTTTCCCCAAGAGGTGGGGGAGAGAGAGAGAGAGAGCATGTAAAAAGAATGGATTAAAAATGGCTTCAAGTGAAATCTGGATGATTTGGCATGGGTTTAAAATGAGATTATAGAAAATATTGACATTCACTGCCCCTTTCTTCAAACCAGAATTGGTTTATCAAATAGATTATCAAGAAAATTCCCCTATTTATGGGTGTCGAATAAAAGTTTTACTAACATTCTCAATAAAAATGTTTCTTTAATCTATGATGTTGTTTCGACAATTCAGCTTGCTGCTAGAGTTGTTACCTTCATGCTTTTAAACAGGCCGAGAAAGTAATAAAAGTTTTTGCTTTGCTCTGCCTTTGGGGAGGCAATAGTAAAAGATAAGGAAATGATTGGGTGCTTAATTTGTTTTTGACCCAACGGTGATCCAGCAAACCATCTTCACAAAATGAAACGGTTCCTTTCTTTGCTCTCTGTTTGATCAAGTCTTAAAAAAAGGGAAATAACATGTAGTATTTGTGTTCACCTCAAAGCCAAATCAGACAAAAGTGGCCAGGACATGGAGCACCTGGACTTCAAGATTGTTGTGGAGCCTAAAGACAGCCAGTCATTCACAGTCATCCTGGTGGCTTCCTCCAGGCAGGAGAAGTCTGCATGGACCAGTGACATCAGCCAGGCATGTCAACATGCATAACAATCTCCAGCAGAGAGACAAGATCTGAGGATGTCGGCCAAACTCACTAAAATTTCCTCTGTCTTATCTGTTTACTTCACTGTCCGTGTCCTGCAGTGCATAGATAACATTCGCTGCAACGGCCTGATGATGAATGCCTTTGAAGACAACTCCAAAGTCACGGTGCCACAGATGATCAAGTAAGCCTCGTTTTGTTTGCATGTATTACTGTGCAACTTCTCTCTTTTTTTCTTGGGCCAGATCAAATTAACAATTTTCACCCCTTCATAAATCAAACACAAATCAATAAAAAACAACCAAAACTTAACATCTCTAACCACAAAAAAGAGGGAGTTTTCGACAATGGCTGTATATACGTGTAATTAAAGAAAAAAAATAGGCAGTCATTTAGGCAACGTAAAAATAGGGCAGATTTTAAAAATGCAAAGTTAGTCCCTGGCTTTTGCTAACCAGTACATGTGGTCTTTGTATTTGGCAGTGCATAAACCAACACTTGACTGACATTAGATTTTTTAGTGATTATGAGAGCAAATTATTATTATTTTTTTCCTTTCATTTCTAAATGCATTAATCAGGCTAAGTGAGAGGACACAGCCGGGTGATGGAATATTCAAGTCTCAATATTTTTCCTTTTATTGGAACTTTTTTTTTTATAATTATGCTCCTCTGAACATTCTCCAAACCTATAAACTGTCATAAATTGCTCTTCAGCTATGATTGATCTACGCAGTGCTCTTTTTTTCATCCTGAAAACATTGTTTTGAGATTTTTTGAATGTTTTTAAATGATTTTCACACATTAAATTCCATTAACAGATCAGATTCAAGTCTGTACTGTGATGACGTGGATATCCGCTTCAGTAAGATGATGAACTCCTGTAAAGTGCTGCAGATCCGTTACGCCAGCGTTGAACGCCTGCTGGAGAGACTGACTGATCTGCGTTTCCTTTCCATCGACTTCCTCAACACCTTCCTGCATTCGTACCGCGTGTTCACCACCGCCGATGTGGTACTGGATAAGCTTATCACTATCTACAAGAAACCCATAAGTGCCATTCCAGCTCGGTGAGTCTCATGTTAAGTGATGACGCTTTTGAGTTTGGTGAAATGCCCCACAATGACAAACAAGTGTGGCATCAATTTGGTTTGAGGCTTCAATTTAAGACAGAATTTTAGAATAAAGAACTTCATGTTCTTTATCTTCAACCTTTAACCACAGGAAGTGTATTTTTGTCTTTAAACGGATCATTTTTCTAACCTATTTATTTTGTAATCAAGAAAAGATCTAAGGACACACAGTTCTGGCATACACAGAGACAAAACACAATAATACAAAAATCTTCAACTAATGGATTAACATGAAAAGAAGCTCTAAAATTAACTCAAAAGAACCCAGACCTATTTTTCCTTAAATGAAAATCATGTGGGATAGACCACAAACCAAGTGGACCACAGAATAGATGTTAATGTTTTTCTCTTACACTGACGTCACCATAAACTCATGGTTACGGGTAACTGGTAACTTATGGGTTACATAAAATTTGCACATTTAAAATTCTAGTGGTTTACAGTATGAAACAAACTAGGCAATTGTGACAATTTTCTGTAGAATTATTGCAGAATTTTAAACCTCAAATCTGCTTGATTTATTAACAGGTCAGGTCCATGGCTGTTGTCTTTGTCAGATTTTTTTGAAAGTGGTTTGTTTTTCCTAAAGTCTCACTCCGATCCTCTTTTGATGTGTTGTAAAAGTATTCCCGGTGGTCTTAAGCCATTTTTAGCCTAAATCAAAGAACCTTTGTAGCTTTCTAGGACTTAGTTTCTGCAGAATGACAATAGATCATCAGAAATTTGCCTCTGAATTGTGGGCAGGACTATTGGCACAGAGTAAGCCTGCCTCCATTCCCCTTCATCCCTTTGTTTACACTCTCTCCCACCAGCTTATAGACTCCCACGACCCCAACCTAACATTACTGGCGCAACAAAAATGGCAAGTAAATTTGGAGCTGTCCAGCCATACAGTTTTGAGCCAGATGCTAGCTCGGATGAGGAAAATGAAAATATACGTGAATCTAATCGTCTGCAAGTGAATGTATCAGAACGGGAGCCTGCGGCTTGCCGTAGTATGTTCTACTTCACACCAACAATTTTTTTCAAAGGACATTTTCTCATCTGCTCCTGATTCACCATGACTTGAATAAAGAAATACTCACAAATGTAATTTTGACCTTTTTTTTGGTATATGTTCTACATCAAAAAAGAACATGTTAAAAACATCAAAAACACAATTTTCATCAGAGTGGATCTTTACATTTAAGAGATGAATTATTTGTATCCTTGTTAAAGTACAGTGAACTGATTCTTCAGTACTTGACTGATTTGTAACCTGTAGGAAATCAACAGGAGTAATGCCTGTTCACAGCCCTTTAATACCATGTCTTAATTGTACTCAGCATGTGGGGCTAAGATAAATATAGACTTACATCTTGTAGGTATTTTATGTCGATTCAATAGAAAGATTCTTCCAAAGTCTGGACCACAGATCTGCGGGTGACATCATGATGGATGCAGTGCAACTTTACCTAAAGTTTTTGTGTGCTTTTTGTGCTGTTTTATGAACTGTAAAGAAGCATTAGATGAGGCAATCCTTCAGCATCAGTGTGCATTTTTGTGCATATTTAAGTTTGTCTTCATTATTTGGTCCATTCCCTCCTGTTTGGCTGGGAGTGTCTCTCTGCTATCTGTCGCTCTATGGCAACCAACCTCGATGCTGCAGAACCCCACCCTCCCCTCGCTTCTTTTCTCCTTGTCTGCAAAGATCCATAGCGTGAAATATTGACAGAGTGCTGCTTTGGGAGCTAACTCTGTTCTTAGCATGCCTAGAGCGAGGAGGACACGACTGTGGGGTTTAAATCTGGGAGAGCTCTGCATGTCCGCACCCTGCAGTATACTCTCCATGTCACTGTGAGACACCTACACTTGGCTGCTTGTGTCAGCAGTAGCCGTGCGCACTTTCACTCGCTGTGCTATTTATGGGAACCCGTGAGGTCGGCATGAGGCTGGTGGGGAGTGGTGGAGGTTTATTAAAATACTGCAGTCTGCATCTTGCTCTAAAATGTTGAGAGAAAGCTCAAAAAAATGTGTGATTGCTGACTTGTTTGATAAGTGGATGTGGTGTTTTTTAAATAGTTTCCAAAAAAAGAAATACAGAGTCCTCTATAATCTAACAATAATCGTCTATGTTCACCCATTCAGGTCCCTGGAGTTATTCTTTGCCAGCAACCAAAACAGTAAACTCTTGTATGGAGAGACGCCTGGCTCCCCCAGGGCTAGCAGAAAGTTCTCCTCCCCTCCACCTCTTGCTATCGCCAAGAACTCATCTCCAAACCGCCGCCGCAAGCTTTCTCTCAACATTCCCATCATCACCGGGGGCAAAGCTCTTGACCTGGCTGCCCTTAGCTGCTCCTCAAATGGCTATGCAAGCATGTATTCCACTATGTCCCCATTCAGCAAAACCACATTGGACATCAACAAACTTTATGTGTCCAGCCCTATCGCAAGCAAAATCTCTGACGAGGGGGAGGACAAGAAGGAAAAGGTGGAGGACACTTCTGTCTGCAAGCAAGGTAGCCCGACAGCAGTCACAGCATAGGAAAACACCGTTAAATTTTGGTGCAGCAAGCTTGTGGATGACCTTATTGATCTCTACTCTGCTTTGTCACTATCTAGCAGATCTTTCTGTTCGAGAAGAAAGTGACAATGATCAAAACCAGAGCGATGACGGTGATGCAGAGGCATCTCCCACCAAGTCTCCCACCACACCAAAAAACATCAAATGCAAAAACTCCTCGGGTACGTCTTTTTTTATATGTGAATTTTTTTCAAAAGTTGCAAAAATAGCATTTCCGCACAAAGCCCTGATGACCCTTTCACACCTCTGAGATGTACTCCAATGAAAGTACTGTAACTGCAGTGTATTTAAGTGATAGAATGTTGTCTTTTAAAGAAGACAACAGTCTTTAGCCAAAGGCAGTAATGGCCCTTTTTTTCTGGACTGCAGAAGAAAAAAAAAGAGAAACATGACCAACATATTACTTGTATGTTTTAATAATGTGGGAAAAACCAAAGTTTGGCTTCAGTAGGTGTTAGGGAAACTTGTGTCATAGCAACTACATCAAGAATGTGTTTTCCCTGCCGCCCACAGAAATCTTCTCTAGAGCCAAGATTATCTCAGCCTTCTAAATCTTTTAACAAAATCGCATGATAAATGCACGGTCTGCTCAGAAAAATGCTAATTTTGTTGTATTGTCAGAGGTGGAATCCCTATGTGGTTATGATCTTCCTGCGCTCAGAGGATTCAAAAATAGCAGAGTGCAGAGAATCTGTTGATTCCTCTGTTATGCTGGTATTTGGTGGCTATATTTAGCTGCAACCATCTTGAATATCAAAACCTCATGGAGAGGAAAGTGGGTAGGAAAACTTGTGTTGGTCTCTAGTGTCCCCTAGTGGAGATTTCTGCACAATTACAAAAGCCATTTTCAAGATGCCTCAATATAAGTCTAAAAATAGTAATGTTAGACTGTATTCAATTTTTTAAGTTAAAGTGCTAAATATGGTTAAATGTGACACTGGAGCCCGTCATACTAAGCCAGTTAAGCTTCATGTAGTCATTTTTTATTGGTTTTCTGTGCAGAATTTTCCCTGTTTTCCTACAACAATGGCATGGTCATGCCATCGTGTAGAGAGCTCGACAACAATCGCAGCGCTCTCTCCGCCGCCTCTGCCTTTGCTATCGCCACTGCTGGAGCCAATGAGGGGACACCTACCAAGGAAAAGTATCGGCGGATGTCCCTCGCCAGCACAGGCACAAAACCCCCTTTTTCCCTCTAAAACTTCGATTTTTGAGCTCTGTTTCCTTTTCTGTACCTGATTTTAGCTTCTGTTTTTCAGGTTTTCCAACAGATCAGAGAAATGGTGACAAAGAGTTTGTGATTAGACGAGCGGCGACTAACAGAGTCCTAAATGTGCTGAGACACTGGGTGTCCAAACATGCTCAGGTAACTTTAAAGCAAATTAAAACGCAATATCTAGAGATTAGTTGAGCAGTGATATGAATATTAACCTATCATGACATAGTACCATAACATTATTACAATCAAAATACTCAGATCACCCAACACATGCCATGATAGTACAACACCATCCCACATTGGTCCTGGTAGTTATAGGTTGGCGCCAGTGTTTGGCAGCAGAGCTGCTGTCAGTGTGTGAATAAGACTGTGATTGTAAAGCACTTTAGGTCTTCTAAGGAAGCAGTGAGGCACAATAGAAGTATGCGCCATTTACTATTTACATATAAATCTGTTACAATTCACATTAATGTTCCTGTGCGCTCCCACATCGAGAGAAGCCAGTTGAAGTGGTTCGGGTGTCTCTTTCGGGTCCCCCTGAGAAGGTAATCCAGGCATGTCCTCTCAAGAGGAGGGAGAGGGGTCTGGCTGCAGACAAGGTGGAAGCAGAAATTATTCATTATTATTTACCTTAGCCCAGGGATGTCGAACTCTAGGCCTCAAGGGCTGGCTTCCTCCTGGTTTTCCATAAATCTTGTCTCATCTGCCGTTGATTTCCTAGATCTAGGTGTGTTTGGCCAATAAGGAGTTTCAATGGCAGGTTTGTTGGAAAGCATGTAGGACACTGGTCCTTGAGGCCTGGATTCTGACACCCCTGCTCTCATCCTAACCCAAAAGTGTTCAAAGCTGTGGAAAAAACTTGTATTAAAACTCAAAATGAGAAAAACTTAACTGTTAGGGTCACCAATTAAAATTTAAAAAAAAATTCAAGCGAAATGGGAGGACTTCCAGTTCTGGATGTTGATGTCTGCAGCCAGGTCGTCTTGGGAGGAGGTCCTGAGAAAGACCCAGAATACACAGGGAGGTGACTATGTTTCTCAACTGGTCTGGGAGCACATTGGGCTTCTGCTCCCCTGGCCCAACTCCAGATAGTTCCAAGAGAACGGATGGACAAAAGCGTCACAACATCAAACTCAAAACTTGATTTAACTTAATCCAGTTAAGAATGAACTCAAACACACAGTCTGAAACAATGAAATCCTAGAGTAGGACACCATCACATGCTAGAGGTCACACCAAAATCTTGCTGCCATCACACACAACAACAAAAACGAGATAGTCAAATGGACATGCTAAATGTAATACAATATCATTACACAGTAAACACCCACTGTGATTACACACAATACTATTACACAACACTGACATGACATTAATCCCACATTTAAAAAAACTCTTAATCAAAACACACAGCATCCCCACACAACCAAAAAATATTGATAAAATACCAACTATCTTTAGGGAAATGTCATAAAACATAATGGAATCAGTATTAAGCTTCCTCTTTGTGTGTGGTTTGTGTCACTTCAGGACTTTGAAAGCAACAATGAGCTGAAAACTAAAGTGATTGCCTTTCTTGAGGAGGTGATGCATGACCCTGAACTGTTAACGCAGGAGAGGAAAGCAGCAGCCAACATCATCAGGTATGATTGTGTGCCAATCAGCGGTCACATTAAAATGTGTCCCTTCATAATTCATTAGAATCCATTTTCTTTATTAGATTTAGATCATATTTGTCTGGGACTAGTAGTAAGAAACTTGGCATGAAGTTTACTTTGTAGAACCAGTCCATGTGTGCAAAAATATTTTGGTAGGTCTAAAACCAAAATAACAATATGATTGATTTTTTTTTAGGAAAATTCAATGAAAAAAAATATATGTATAAAAAAAAATAAAAGCTTTTTTATGAAATGCATTTTGTTGTGCCTGGTTGTGATGTATTTCTTGTTGGGTTGTCATTTCCACAATTTTCCTGTTAGGAATCAATAATAGGTTCTGATGTTTACCTGGTTTGGTTTCATCTTTAAGATCCTAAACTTTCCTTTCCTGTTTGTCAGGACTTTAACTCAGGAAGATCATGGTGACAATCAGATCACCACAGAGGACGTGACACAACTGGTAGGTGGAGTTTGAGATGTAGTTTGTGTTTGTGTGTACTACTGTTCATCATAGACTATTATCTAAAGAGTTTGTACTGCAAAGTTTTTTAAAATTTTCCATTGTAGAGTCATAGGATACATAGTTACATTTGTATCCATTATTTCTCTTTTATTGATAAAAAAAAAAGGTGTAAAAATAGATTACTGTACCAGAGACTCATTTGATCTGAGACTCTGTAAGGAAAACTAAAATACCAATTTAAAAAAAACAATTTACTTATATTTACAGCTGTAGTTTTACTTGGCTGGTCTTTCAAAATAAAACAAAAATGACAAAGATTTTTCCAACTTCTTACCAAAAAAAACCCAAATTAAATAGGTACCATCCTCAAAAATTGAACATGGTTTAATTAGAAAAGAAACCAATACCTGTGTCTAAACAAATTTTAACTTGATAAATATTTGATATTCTATAGTTTAGGCTGTTATATTTAAAAACAGAGTTTTTATTATCTTAAAACTCCCAATATTCTAATGATTAAAAATGATTAATACATGTCATTCTACTCATGATTCACACAAAATTAGGGTTCTGCGGGATTTTAGATTGGCTTCAACATTTAAAATTTGCTCCAATCATCTTTTGATCTTTTGTAAAAAGTGTTCCCAGAGGTCTTTTAACAATGGTTATGTCGTTTTTAGGCAAAATCAAAAAACCTGTGTAGTTTCTAAGACAAAGCTTCTGCAGAGTGGCAGTAGTTCAACAGAAATTTGTTTCTGAGTTGTGGGACTGTTGTCACGGAGTAAGCCTGCCCTCATTTCCCGTTATTCATCTGCTAACAGCTTACAGCTACCTTACAGCCCCTCACAACCCCAACCTAACATTACTGATACAACAAAAAATGGCGTGCAATATTGGATAAAGTTTTGAGGCAGGTACCAGCTCAGATGTGGAAACGAAGACGTGAATGAGTCTAGTCGTCTAGAAGCATATGCATCAGAATGGTGCAGAGCAGGGAGCTTGCCATTGTAAGCTGTATGTCACACGTCCAAGCTTTTTCTAACTGCATTTTTTGTCTCTTCCCAATTCATGATTTGAATAAAGCAATACTCAGAAGCACAATTTTAAGCTCAATTTTCTTTTGATATGTCCTCCATCATAAGAAAAATGCCACAAGAACATGTAAAAAAAATATAGAATTTTTGGTGAAGTGGGTCTTTGATGACTTTAAATGTTTTTATGCCTCTTAGGTTGGAGGGGTTAAAGCTGAACCCTTTGAGAGCCACTCTGCACTGGAGATTGCAGAGCAGCTGACTCTGTTGGACCACCTGGTGTTCAAAGTCATCCCATACGAGTGAGTCCTTTAACAGCTTAACTAGACATACTAATGGTCAAGGAGGGAAACTTATTATTTTCTGATTAGGGAGTTTTTTGGTCAAGGCTGGATGAAGAATGATAAAAACGAGAAGACGCCATACATCATGAGAACAACAAAGCACTTCAACGATGTATGTTATGGCAAACAAAAGATGATTAAATTAGGCAAATCTCTTCATATTCCAGGAATTGCTTTTATCTGAAACCATGTTCTTATTTTCCCACCACGTCAGATAAGTGACCTGATAGCGACAGAGATCCTGCGGTGTGAAGACGTCGTCACCAGAGTATCAGTCATTGAGAAATGGGTAGCTGTGGCAGACATCTGCCGCTGTTTGCATAACTACAACGCCGTGCTGGAGATCACCTCCTCCCTCAACCGCAGCTCTGTTTTCCGCCTCAAGAAAACGTGGCTCAAAGTTTCCAAGCAGGTGACTGTTTCTCTGTTATGTATTTTAACTCTTTGTTGTGTGTCCTTGTTAAGTTAATAGCATTTGGATTAAAATCTGGTCATGGCTTTTTCTAGACAAAAGCTTTAATCGACAAGCTGCAGAAGCTGGTATCATCAGATGGGAGGTTCAAAAACTTGAGAGAAGCTTTGAAGAAGTGAGTAAATTACAAACAAAGTTTTAAATATGAAAAAACAAAACAAGTACATGATATATATATATAAATGTTTTGTTGTACCCTCCACCAGTTGTGATCCTCCTTGCGTCCCCTATCTGGGGATGTACCTAACTGATCTGGCTTTCATTGAAGAGGGAACACCAAATTACACAGAGGACAACCTGGTCAACTTTTCAAAGATGAGAATGGTGAGATGTCTAGTGACTGACAATATTGTTTACAAAAATGTATAACATCCATTTTTCTTTTAGATTTCTCACATCATCAGAGAAATACGGCAGTTTCAACAAACTGCATACAAGATTGATCTTCAACCAAAGGTAAGACGTATTGTGTTCTAAAGATCTTGGCTCTTGTGGCTTAAATTTGAGCTACTCTGTAGTTTAGAAACAATTCAAATTTAAGGACTCAGGGTGATTTCATAAAAGTAGAAAATGAAAATAACCAATTGGTCCTAAAAGCATGCAGCATGTGTGCTGTCACAATCATCTCACCCCCCGGTTTGGATCTGAGCTCAGGCTCCCTGTGAGTCAAGAGTTTGTGTTTATTTTTTTTCTGACTCCTTTGTGCTTCTATCTAGTATCTAGCGCCTGTCTCTAAACTAAGTGCATCACAGGTGACTTTGTTGTCAATAAATTCTCGAACAATCCGCAAGAAGGATCATTCAGTGCTTGAAGCCCCACCTCTGGCAGTCAGAAGGGATGAAATAGAAACACAATTACCTGTTTTTCTTGGGTTCACTGTGTGGCCCAGTAATGGACTGACATCCTGTCCAGGTAGTGAAGTATTCCTCTTCTCATCAGATAATTGCTTTTGTTCTAAACAGGCTGAAATGGGTTTAGAAAAAGAATGGATGGCTTTTTAGAACAGGCATGAAGTGAAAACTGCAGAGGTTATACTGAGAGTCTCACATCCAAATCAGTAACTGTGGACTAGTTGACACTTAGAAATAAAAAAAAATGTACAAATTAAAACGGTAAAGCGTTGTTGTGCATTTGCCTGCACCAACATGGTCAACTTTCAGCTTAACTCAAAAAAACGTTGTTCCCTGCATCGGCTCCCAGTGCCTGTCTGACTGTTTTTGATGTTTCTATTTGTAGGCTACTTTGTAAAGTTCTTAAGGCTCTTGAAACTTCTTATAAACTGGTTTTAGGTTAAGACTCTAGTAAAGCCTGAGGTTCTCAATCTGGTACCGCCCCTTTTAGTTGTCCCAAAATCCCAAACCTGGATGAAACCTGAATCTAAACCTGATACCTAAAGGCAGGAAAGATTATGGTTTTTAAGAGGTTGACAAACTACAATTCTGTAGACAATGCACTCTGTGGTCATGCATACTTCTGGTGTGAAAATATCTCCAGGATAGGCAACTGTTTGCAGTGTCAGGTCAAATTTGTACTGTTTTTCTAGTCAGTATATAGACTGTCATTAGATAGTTATCAGAAATATTACCCATTTGAGCACATTGTGTGTGTGTGTGTAGAGTGAGTTTCCTTTTTACAAGTAGGTGTATAAAGGCTTGTTCTGTTTTAAAATGCACCTTGTGTTTCAGATAACACCAAAGAGTTAAAAACAGGGAAGTAATTAAACATGAGGGATTTTAAGAAAAGTGGAAGCACTATTTTAGTCCACGTTTATCCAAACCAGCATGTGTATGTGGAACTTGAGAGGTTCCTAAAGCTGTGTGATGTACTGAACAAGCTAAGGGTTCTCACACTCCTAGTTGTATTATGTTGTAGAGTAATTTTCAGCAGATTTGTGATCTTTTAAACTAAACCTCCACTTTTTTGGTAGTCTGTTGCTGTTAATGACCAGTTAAAACTAACACCTTTGAAGCTCATATTTTTTCATACAATACAAATGTTTGCATGCGTAAAATTCTTAAGCTTTTTGCTTTTCTTCTGCTGTTTTTCAGGTAGCCCAGTATCTCCTGGACAAGAGCTCTGCTCTGGATGAAGAAAGCATGTACAAAGCCTCACTCAGAATTGAGCCTAAAGTGCCCAACTAAGGGAAGAGGTTGTTCTTCTGTTAATTATGTTAATAGTACACATACGTTACCAAACACATTTAGATTTGTATAGATGTACATTATTAGGATAGCCACACTTCTGTACAGTAGATGTTTGAAATAGTTTCACACACATGATTTAGTGCTTTTTTTTATTGTTGCCATGACACTACCTGTTAAAATAACTTTTTTTTAGTAATTCACAAATAATAATAGAGGTCACTCTAGTTGCATGCAACTGTGTCCTTTTTAGTGACCAATGACATTATTTTAATTGATGATGTGAGACTGTGTATAATTTGCACTTTTTGAGCACCTGTGATGCTGGCCATTGTTCTCTTGGCTTGGGTTTAATTAATCACTGAATTTCTCTGCAAACCATGTAGCACTGTATAAATGAACTGCATCAAATCAGGTAAAAGAGCACAGAGGAAATAAGCTAACTATAACTCCAGAGAGAGAACACTGATCAGTGGAAATGACAGCAAGCTTTCCAAAGCGTACATGTCTTTGTGTTTTCCAGACTAAAATAAAAAGTATTTGTTCTTTTCACTTCTGATCACTACTTTATAAAAACAATTTCAGTGTTTTAATATGTTAAAACAAATTGTTGTAAAGTTGCCTAAAAGAGCAACCAGGTATAAAGAGAACCAGAAGCAAAATAGGGTTTTGTGTTGCAGTTTAAAAAAATTTAAAATTTCACCTGTTTCACAAAGTATCGTAAAGTCAAAGTGTCTGGAATTTGTCCTTTATATCTGACCTGTCTCCTAATGGAGCAATGGACCCAAGTCAACCTTTTGATGCTAATATCCCCATTGAGGATTCAAACCCAAATCTCCAAATCTCAGGGCAGACACTCTATGGGCTATTGAGCTGAAACTGAGGTCTTTATCCAAATGAGAAATGTTTGTTTAGCAGTGACGATGTTACAACCCATTGACTGTATAGGAGAACTGGACCGAGTGAGTGTTAACGTCACCCATAGAAAATGACTTACTTCCGGTTCCAAAAAAATGAAGTCAATTCAGTTGCCATTTTTTCATGATTTGGCCAGTGCTACGCTTAACTAGAAATTGTCAGTAAGCAGTGATTGGTCTGATTCCACATTTCTATGGCAGTCACTCGCACCAACCAGGAGGGAAAATGATAGAAGACCACACCCCTACCACTGAAATTGGGCTCAAGGGAATCTGTCAATCAAGCGTCTTGAACGTTCGATGTGACACCACCTTTTTTTATTGAGGCATCTGATGGCTCAGGGTATACATTGAATAGCTCACACTACAGCAAAAGTATCACAATAATATTATTAGCAAGAACGTGTTAGCGTGAATAGAACGTGATAGCAGAGCAAGAAAGGTAACTCTGACAAATATGTCTGAGTTATATCTGTTTATTTCTCAATAGAAGTCAACTAGATTTGGGCTTTTTGGGACCAGCAGGTACTTCCTGTTTGGAACGCCAGATGGGAGGAGTCACTCAGTCTAGTTCTCTTATACAGTCAATATTGCAAACCTAGAAACCTGAGGGGTTCAAAATTTTCAAGTACTTTAAACACCAACATATGCTGAATGTAACTGGTCAAAGGTTTAAAGTTGATGTTTTCTTACATTGAAACAATACCACCATAGTTCCAAGAGTTTCCCTCGTTTTCTGAAGTTTCTTGTCCATTGAATGAACTCATACAAAAAGAAAAATCTGGTTTTAGGTGTTGTACCTTGAGGTTTGGGTTTACTTTGGATTAAAAGGTTGTTGCTCTTCTGTAATTAAAAGACAATCTGTCCTTTTTGCTGTTCCAGTGATTGTGGAACGTGACTGTATACCACTCTGTTATATGCATTGCTGTTAAAAACTATGATAAACTGTATGTGAATGACCTCTGCCTGCAGCATTCAAACACTATTTTTGTAGTAGTATAAAAGAGAAAAATACCTGCTCTTTATATGAACATGGGAAAGTATTTTGTACTTTGTTGTTATTTCACGTCACAGAGATGTGCTGTACATTTTGTACACACACCCTGGCATTTTTCTCTATGTTCTCAGTGTAATCCTTTCGAAAACAAGTTGTATCTCAAGCTTAACACGACATGCTACAAAAGTGTGGTCTTGAAACCATGACTTAGAAGTAGGGCGCAACTTCAAAGTGTTTTTGCATTTATACTGTAATCCTGTCGATAATAATTTCTGTTAGCAGGAATATAGTAACGTAGTGCTTATTCTGTGAATACTTGCATGTATTTTTACTATGTATGTACAGTACACTTTTGTAACTCATGTGGTAGGCATGCAACACCTTCACAGAATAATACTATATACTTTTACTGTGTACACTTATACATGCACATACTCTTATAAAGCTATTTAAACAAATAAACATTTTGCTGTTAGCAATATTCAGCGGTATGAAAATTATCTTTCAACCTTCATGTTTGAACTGCTC
>BSAI01000030.1:28492371-28528965 GCA_036245035.1 Adrianichthys oophorus | reverse complement strand
TTGTGTTTCTTTGCAGATTTACTAATGTTTGGGTTTTGAACCTAACACAAGATCACCTGAATCTGAATCTTATGTAAAATGTTCTCATATTTCTATGGTTTTATGACACCTAGCACTTTTATTTGAAACCTCAACTGGGATTTTTATGGTCAAATAAACTAAAGTAATTCAAGCAGTTAATAAAAGAGTTTTTTAATTTCTTTAATAAATAGTAAAAATAATTTAATGCAACAGGCCTGAATATATCTGCTCCTCCATGGGTTGATCGAAAGCTCAGCATGTTTCATATTTTTGGTCTCTTCTTAAGTCTCCCTTGATTTCATTCCCTGCTTCTTGTTTTATTTATTTATTTATTTTGTTTTTTTATAGTCAGAAATTTGCCAGTTTTGTGCCAATACCAAGTTTTACATTTTGTCATCTTTTTCAGCTAATCTTAAAACTAATTGCGTTTCTGCTTTGGACTTTGTTGGCTTTGTTGCTTTAACCACACCACACTCATACAGTGATAGTCTTCTGTTTTGGCTACATAACCCCTGCTGACTACCACACTTAAGCCGCCTCTGGTTTGTCAAGTCCACAAGAAACATTGACCTTTTCTTCTACACTTCTGAGGTAAATCTCCTGCTGTTCCTCTTTTTAAATCTCAACTAACAGCCTATGAGGAAACACTTTGGGTCTGTGGAGCCTTGTATGACAGTGCAACTCAAGCTGAGGTTTGGTAAGGAGAATCTTTCAGCTCACATAACCGTATCTCCTGTGGGCAGATATGACTCAAAACAACTCCCTAACCTATATCCAAAATAGTATCTCAGACTATTTAAAAAATGTTCATTTGCACTTTAGATGTAACAGTTTCTCTTAAATTCTGCTGAGACATTGCATTACTCCCCTACAAACATCCATACACTACTTCATTTGATCTATTTTCCATCTTGTTCTTTTTTGGCATAAATTCACTCAAGATGAAAACACTGCTTGTGGTTCTCTGATTGATAAATTACAATAGCTTTTTTTTTCTTTTTCTTTAAGGAAAGCAGTATTCTCTTGATTAAAAATATCTAAATTCTAATTTTGTCTAAAAGACACAATCTGTTTATAGTCTGAAGAAGTCTTGCAGGTCAATCAGGTCAGATCAAGGGGGGCCCCAGTAACACCCATCTATTGTCTAGAAAAGTTTTTCAAAAGTGGTGTTCGTGGAAGAGTTACAGTCAGAAGCTAAATGTGAAAACAAAGCCATACAACTTGAATACGCAAAAAATGTAGGAAGTGGCATGCAAACCAATGGCAGCAGGTGCTCTGGACTTACGAGCCAAAATGAAACAAAATGAGTTTGACACCCCCACTATAAACCAAATAACTGCATTTGTCAAATTTGAAAGCTCTGTGGCTCATAGGAGAAATGTGTAATGATCAGCAGGTTGTTTAGATTTAAGTATTTATTTCTTATCATACTTTGAACATAACAGATGCACTAAAAGAACATGATGCAACAGTTTTTGTTTTTCTTTTCCCAGAAAACTAAAAAATATTACAGACTAAACTGAAAATTAAAGCGCAAACTCTCAAGTTTCAAAGGAAAACATGAATAAAACAAAACACTAAACTGCTTGATCAGTTCCATTTAAAAACAAAGCACTAATTCTGCAAAAAAAAATCTAATGTTTTAAAGTTTTACAGAACAAACACAAAATTGACAATATTTTTTGTCAACATCCTGTGAAAAAGCTAGGAACTAAAAGCAAATTCTGTGAATTTCTTCTCGTAGTTTAGACTGTTGCTGCTGTGAAGGTCTTAGCTCTGTTGTTTTTTCTGGAGAAATATTGTTTATTTCAGTCTGAAATTGAGCATGTTTGGTGGCCCTGCTTCTGGTGACAAAAAAGGTTGGTAGTTTTTCCAGTTTTAGAAAGTACATGCCTTCTCCACAATTTGCAGTGCACCAAACTCTGTTTTCTGTCGGGGTTTAAATAACTAACATACCTCAACACAAGTGTCGAAAATTTATTTTTGAGACAATGGCCAAGTTGGCCAGTTTATTAAAAAAAAAGAAAAAAAGAAAATCTACCAGCCAAACATATATTTTATCAGCCAAGTTCTAACACTATTTTACACAGAAATGCTATTTTACTTTTGTGACATTTTCAGATTTTTTTTTTTTTTAGGAAAATGAAATTGCATAAAAACAATTTAGAAATGGTATGAACACGTCTTTACTGTCATCTAACTGAAAACTCAAATTCAAACATGCATCACAGACAGATTTAGTAAAGTTTTACTTATTCTGCCTCCAGGTGATCACATTTTATTACAAATGATAACAAAAAATGCATGAAAACAGTATAATGTTTTGTTATTATGTTTAATTATTGAAATTAAAGCTGCAGCTTTAAGGAGGCAGGTCTGTCACTTTAAGACATAACTAGACACAAGACACACCAAACACTACAAATAACACAAAGTGCAACACAAATTGCATAAAGTTCAGAACCGCACCACGCTGTTGCAGAGTCATGTTGCAGCAAAGCTCTCATCTCACAGGCTGGAGGTCCAAGTGGTGCTTTTAAAGGCTGCCTCCATTAGCTTTGGTCCAATTGGGAGCCACACCTTTTCAGCACCACTCCTGTACAAGATTAACAGACAGAGACACAAAGATCCACCAAACAAAGAGTTCCCACTCTGACGCAGAATATAATACAAAAACACAGAAGAAAAGAAAAAGCCATAAGACAAAATGGTTAGGTAGATACGGGGTAGAGTTATATAAGCTCGCCTTCTTCCGCTCCCTTTCAAGCAATCTACAATTACCATATGCTTGACACGTTTTTGTATGGATTTTAGCCTTTGTTGATAGTAATGTTTTTTTGTGTTTTACTGTTTTGTTTTTCTTGCTTCGATTGCTTGAAATAAACCATTTCCAAATCCAAATCAAAATAAATGACAATAGAAAGAACATATGAACTCTTGGGACGCGAAGGAGAGGGGATAATGTTTCCAGTAGACTGTCAATGGCTCCAATTCGTTCCTGTTTCGTACTGTAAAAGTGACGTCACGATCGAGTTATCAGGTTACTTTTAAAGGGCTCCTTGAAGCTGAGTTCCGCGCGCGTGGCTGGTTTTCTGCACTTTTATCCTCACCTTTCTCCACCAAATATGACGAGTCCGTGGCTCTTGTTGGCTCTGCCGTTTGTAGTTTCAGCCATCCATATTTCCGAACACGGTAAGAATTGTTTGTGTCACATTACTGCATCAAAGTTTCGCTTTCACACTCCCTGCCGTCCTTTTGCTTAATCATAGTTAATAAACGAGGTTCAAAATAAATGATAATCGTTTCAATTCTTCACAGATGAGTTCCAGTTTAAGTTCTGGATGTCGCAGGTGGGTGTGTTTGCTTTATTTATTTATTTTGTATGTTTTACGCAACATGTGCGTCAAATTCTGCAGAATTTGACAGAACTGTTACATAAAGGTTTTTAAAGTTACATAACTCCATTTATTTAGCTTTAATTACCAGTAGGAAAAAAAACGAACCTTGAATAAAGATTAAAAAAAATAATCTGTGCAGCACAACAAGGAGTACCACATGATGGAATACCACCAAAGACTGCAGATATTCACTGAAAACAAGAGGAGGATTGACAAACACAATGAAGGAAATCATTCATTCACAAGTATGAACTCTGATTATCAGGCTGCCCTTTTTTAAGAATAGTTATAAAATATTGTATTTTGTTTTCACAGTGGCACTGAATCAGTTTTCAGACATGACATTTACTGAGTTCCTCAAAGCTCTCCTCTGGTCTGAGCCACAGGTAATGCCATCTGTTCAGGAAGTTGCTGACAGAAAGAGATATTTTTGACATGAAGTCAGTTCAAGCCAACGTTGTTTTGCTTTCATTGACAGTGCTGTTCTTTTTTTTTAACAGAACTGCTCAGCCACCAGTGGAAACTACCTCAGCAGCAAAGGGCCCTACCCAGACTCAGTAGACTGGAGAAAGAAGGGAAACTACATAACACCAGTTAAGAATCAGGTGATATTCAACACACATCCACATTTTAATGATCTCAAAGGTCTTGTTTTGTGACGTACCATTGGAACAAGATAAACCGTTGGTTTTACTTTTTTGAGACATAATTTTTTAATCTAAACTTGAATTATATTGTTATATTCCTCCTTTTTTTTTTTTTTACAACAACTTATACATGCATTAGGGAACAGAGAGACAAATCAGGAGCAGGTTTAGTTGGTACTGTTCAGTGTTGATCAGCACAGCATTAATTATTGCTTATATTTGTCCTGTTGTACTTGTTCTGTTTTACTTGTATATGGCCTAAAATGGCTGTGATAGCATGACTAAATTTATGTGTTTGTTAATTATTATAAGCTTTCTATACAATATTAACTCTGTAGTTACAATTTTCATTTTACAACTTAAGGTTGTGTTCAGACTGGACACATTTGGTTCGCTTAAAGTGAACCAGAGTTCATTTCCCCTGATAATCCGGAACAAATTTTCAGTTTGAATTCTGTTAGAGATAATTGTACTTAAACCCAAGCAAACCTTGGTGCAGGACTAGGAACCAATCTCTGACCCATCTTTCGAGGTGGTCTCGGTTTGTTTCCAGTCGTACTGAACTCTGGTTCTCTCTGAGTCTTTCCTCAGTTGGAATAGTCTCTATGCTTTGAGCAGAACAACTGGACCTCAGTAACCGCCTTGCAGCTTGCCACGGCTGTATCAAAGCAGCAAGTAAAAAATGTTGTACCTGACAATGACACAAACGTTCAAAATTGGTCAGCGAAATATAACGTTTGAAAAAGTGAACCATCCTTACAAGGATTGCAGAACTTTCTTTATTCTTTCTCTTGTTGCTTTGCCCCATCCTCGTAATTCCTGGCTAATGACTGAAGAGATCTTTACTCACGCGGTTTTGTTTACAAGCTTTTGTTTGAAACAGAAATGTCCAGTTGAAAGGAAGTGAATACAGACTAAGCGCAAGGTTCAGGACTCAATCCGGACCAACGGACTTCTCCAGTCTAAATACACCCTAAGTCGTGACATTTTACTTACTGAAAAAAAAATTCTATATTGATCTTTTTGATTGCTATTTTTTGTATTTTGTATTAAAAGGGAGCTTGTGGTAGCTGTTGGACTTTTTCTACCACTGGTTGTCTGGAATCTGTCACTGCAATCTTCACTGGAAAGCTCATAACACTGGTGACAAACTTTGGCATCAAACATGTCATGCCAAAATGTCCAAATGAGAAATACTGACTGCTGTCTTTATACTATTTTTGATCATTAAACAGTCAGAGCAACAGCTGGTCGACTGTGCCCAAGATTTCAACAATCATGGATGTGAAGGGTGACTTCAATATTTTATTTCTTTTTAAGTTTTCCTATTACTGTTGCTGCTTATCAATCTGAATTTTAAAACCAAGTCCTAATTTGTCTTTCAGGGGTCTTCCCAGTCAAGCATTTGAATACATAATGTACAACAAAGGACTGATGTCAGAGCAGGACTACCCCTACACAGCCATGGTAAGGAATTAACGATTAACGTCATTAAGAAAAGCAAGGACTGACTTTACTTTTGACTACATCAGGAAGGTAAATGTATGTATAACCCATCGTTGGCGACTGCTTTTGTGAAAGAAGTGGTGAACGTCACAGCCGTGAGTAGGCATCATTTTATTTAGGTTTTTTGTTATTTCTGAACAAAAGTAACAATACATTGTTGCCTCTCTTAGTATGATGAGATGGGGATGGTGGACGCTGTCGCCACTCGCAATCCTGTCAGCTTTGCATTTGAAGTGACGTCAGACTTTATGCATTACCATCAGGGCGTGTACACCAGGTGAGACAAAACCATGTTTGCTTTTACATGTAAACATTTTTTAACATTAAGATAGTTACTAAATTGTAACAATACTACTACGTATTACTACACATAATACGTGCAGCAAAGACACACATTGCTGCTTTGCCTGCACTTATTTTAAGTGCATCCAAGGCTGGATAGTGTTGTTGGCCGCACATATATAAAATTATGCTTAAAGTTAAAGTCCCATTAGCTGTCACACACCCAGGTGTTCTCCATATCCCCTGGCGGACCAGGGAGCTGCAAACATCCAAACAGGCAAACTTTGCCTTCCTTAAACACCAAGCACCCAGTACTCACAAAACGCTACCATGTACTAAATGATTACATGACTTCTAGAGATGAAACGTAGCGACGTTAGAACATTTAAAACCCGTTCGAAGGAACATTTAACTGAACCTTGAAGTGACTTTCAGACTGCTGGTTCTACTCCCAGCTGATGCGGAGCCTCTGCCTTCTTCATAGAGCGGTAGCAGTGTGCTCGAACCGTCACCTCGCCTGTCAAACTGCTTTACCTGACACTTAAAATTACTTTGATGGAAACGTAGAAACGCTCTGCTGCTCTGCACCACACCACCCATGTTTTCTCTCTCTAAACTTAGCACTGAATGCCACAGCACTGCAGACAAGGTAAACCATGCCGTGCTCGCTGTGGGCTACGGACAAGAGAATGGAACTCCTTACTGGATTGTAAAGAACTCCTGGGGGGCTCAATGGGGCATAAATGGGTAATAGTTTTTTCTACTTTAATACAATATGTCAATTAAAATATAAAATCAGTATTAATGATCATCTTCTCTTACAGATACTTTCTCATTGAACGGGGGAAGAACATGTGTGGCCTTGCTGCCTGTGCCTCTTTTCCTGTAGTTTGATTTTTTTTTTCTTTAAGTCATTGTGAAATGCCATTAAAGTTTTTAAGTTTTTTAAAGAAAGCATTTTTTTTGTGTGTGTTTTTTTGCTATGTTTTATTCTACACTAAAATACAGATATATATATATAACGATGCTGTTATTTTAATACTGCAAAAATGTAATTGAACAAATGGAAGAAATTAAATAAAAATTTTGAGATCAAATTTATGGGATGAAAATGAAAAGTGAGTTTGAATGGAGCCAAAGTTATGTTGATTTTGTTGTCTGTTTTTAGTGGAATTCATAAACTGCATCGCATAAAAAAGTGAAATAATTTCAAAAGGGTTGATCACCTCCTAAAAGCCAAACATTTTTTAATCTCCATATGGATAGAAAAACATGAATGAAAAAGATGTTTTATTGTGTGAATAAAATCTTTGAGAAACACAATATTCATTTATTTATCATTGCGTCTTTTCTTAAGTGCAGTTCCTTACAAAGATTGCTATTACTGCTCACAATTACCTCACATAATTAACATTTTCTATAGTTTTAAATAGACCTAGATAGATTATACTTAAATATTTATCCATCCCATTTCTAAACCTGTTTTTATCCTTTTTGGGGTCACTGGGCTTCTGGAGTCTCACTTGGCTACTTTTGGGCAAAGGCAGGGTACACCCTGGGCAGGTTGCCAGCCTGTTACAGGGCCGCAACCATACACACTCACGTTCACTGACAATTTAGAGTAACCAATTAACCAATGAAGCATGTTTCTGGAATATGGAAGAAAGCTGGAGACCCTGGAGAGAGCCTGTGTACCCACAGAAGAGTCTCAACCAGGTCTTGAACTAAGGCCTTCTTACTGTGAGGCAAGAGCACTAACCACTGTTCCACCATAAAGAAAATAAATAAACTAGTCTTCAACAACTTTTTGACACAGGTAGCTTGACATAAATATGACTGAGAATGTCATTAAAGACCAACTCTTATGAATATGGTGTTTTGGGTGTTTTAAACATGTTCTTGTGGTATTTAAGTCTGATGATGGAAGACATGTGTAAAGAAAATTAAGAAAATTAAGCTCAAAATTGCACTTTTGACCATTTCTTTATTCAAATCATTGTTAATCAGGAGCAGACAAAAAAATCAGTTGGAAACAGCTTGCAGATGTGACATAGAAGCTACTACAGCAAGCCACATGCTCCCATGTTTGAGTTGGCGTCTGGAGAGGATGATGGGAAGGAGGTGGGCTTACTCCACGCCAACAGTCCTGCCAGCCCACAACTCAGGGGCGATTTCTGCCAGTTGCAGAAACTTTGTTCTAGAAAATGACACAGATTTTTTGATATTGCCTAAAAATTATATTTAAAGACTTCTGGGAACACTTTTACAATAGATCTAAAGATGTTTGGAGTGGCTTTGGGAGGTCAAAAAAATGAAAAATCCCTACAACACGCCTGTGTCTCACCTATTTCACCATTACTTACTCTTAAGTGTTGTAAGACCTTTTGTCCGCAGCATGCATGAAGAAAAAATGTGCATGACCATTTTTGCTCTAAAGGCTCACTGAGTGGTCTATGACCTTAATATTTCCTGCAGGCCACCTTCTTCCCCTGTACAAGTTTGCACATTTTTTGCCCACTGATTTATAAGGGGCAGTAGTGACTAAGGCTGTAGTGAGAGAATTGTCAAGGCATCATTTTAAACTTAGGTTGGAATTGAACCACATTTTTACTGATGAATCTGGAACGTAATTTGGTTTCTATAATATTCACCAGAGAAAGCTGTCTCATGGTTAGGTATATGTAGAGCTAACATGGTAAAAAAAAATTAAGAGTTTGCTTCTTTGAACTTTGAGAAGGTGTCTTAGGGATCATTTGGAGCCAGGAGGTTAAAGTATAATTGTTTCTTCTATTTGATCAAATAGGTCTTGCTTTAGTGTTCCCTCGTGTATGATCTCAGTTGCTGAACTTATGAACTCTTTGGCAACCACTCTGTCAGTGAAAGGCCTTTTCTGTTGCCCCAAATATCTAAACAGCACAAGGTGAACACTCAGGAGCTGGAGTTGGGCAGTGAATGGTTTCCTTTTGGATTATTTGAGGCTTTTCTTTTCTGTTATCTGACTTCATATCTCAGTGTGTATGCTTGAAACTTGTAATGTCATCTTGTTGTTTCACATTGACATTTTTATTACTTGCTGCTGTTTTTTTGGTGTATTCAGACTGGAAAAGTCACAATGCTGAGGAAACTCGAAACTAACAAAAGCTCAGTCCAATTGGAAATAAACTGAGACCACCTCGAAAGATGGTTCTGAGAGCGGTTCCTGGTCCCTTTTGGCTGTATTCAGACAGAAAATGTGTTCCTAATTATCAGGAGAAATGAACTCTGCTTCACTTTAAGCAACCCAAATGTGTCAAGTCTGAATACACCCTTAAAAATGGGACAGTGCTTCCAAAATGAACTATAAACAGAACCGAGTCTGCTCATGCAAATTAAAACAGGCCACTATATTTTTGATGTTCAGTTTTTGTTGTTGTTCTAGGCCCTTCCTCCTCTCTCTATCTCAACTGTATTCTTCTTAATATTCTTAAGTGTTGTTCGCTTTACTCCATACATGACCGTTGCCCTCTCCTTAACATTTGCCTTCGCAGTTCAGTCTCTATTCTCCATTTTACTAATCCATTCCCTACACTTTCTCCAAAACATTCTAACAACACATTCTACGGATTTTCTGGCTCTGCCTTTGATTCCAGTGATTTCCCCCATCACGGATTTACATATTTTTTGTTTTGTTTGAGTATTGTTTGCGTTTTTACTCCCCTGTCAGTTTAACTTTTAGAGGCCGTAAAGCACACCTTTCATTTGCTAAGTACTATCACGTGTGATGGTCTGAAACGCCCAACTCCAGTTTAAAACATAACCCTCTCTGTAGCGTTTTTATTATTATATTATTACTATGTTCTGTAGTTTAACATTGTTTAATGCGGATAAAACAGTGTCCTGGTTCAACCCGCTCCACGAATTCTGCCATAGATATTCCTAAAGAAAAATAGCGGAGGCAGTTTGAGCCTTCGTCATTTCCGTAGAAACTGCCTTCTGTTTATATTGCTTTGACTGCATTTCCCAGAACTCCTTTCCCCGCTCAAAGTTGGCCAATACAAGGCTTGCTTCTTGAATGGGCGCAAAATCTGGTGTTGGGGTAACATTTTTTCCACAGAACTTTTATTTTGCATTCACAGCTAAAACAGTTTTATCAGTTTACGGCTTTACGCAGGAGCGGAGAAACCACAGACATTCCCATTTTATCATAAAAAATGCTCGGGAAACTATTTTCAAGTGTCTGAGTACAGTACACACCGCTAGTTAGCTAACACTTATTCGCTACGTTTGCCAAAAATGTCTGGTTTTCCACAAAATAACTTGGAAGAACAGCTAGCGAGGCACAACAATGCTACCCAAAGCAAGCTGTCTTTGGCTAAACCAAAACCAGGGTAAGTAAAAAGACATTAACCGGGAGATTTCATTAATGCTTTCTATTAGCATTTATCTAGCCTATTTGTCAAGCATCCTATACAACATTGGCGGATTTCTGTTTAAGATATTTTTGAGCGAACACATCTGACCTGTTCAGATTAACGAACACTCATGTAGCTAGATAATTAGCTTTAACGACTAACTTCTCAATTACGAGAGTGCGTTAAAACCTGAAATGAACAAACTCGTTTTGGAAGCTAGTATTTGAAGTGTTTTCTGTAGTTTAACTAAAACAAACACGACAGAGCCCATTAAAGGAAAACAATTTGTTTTTCATTACATAACCTATTGGCCTACAACATCTTGAAGACCAACAGCAATGAAAATCGTGTTTTTAACATGTTCTCGTTGGCATGTTTTTTCCATAATGGAGAACGTATATTAAGAAATCTATTGTTAATATTTAACGACTCATTTTATGTTTTTGTACAATTACCAGTGTGAAGCTCAATGAGACAACTGTGTTGTAATATTGGGCAATATAAATAATAAAAGAAAGAAAGGAAAATTAATCTTTAAATTGCATTTCTGACTTTTTCTATAAACTGATAATTGTGAATCAGGAGCAGACAAAAAAAATATGCAGCTGTAAAAAGCTTGTATCTGTGACGTACAAGCTACTACAGGCTACTTCCTGCTCTGCTCCATGCTGAGACATCCGCTTGTAGATGAGGGGTCAAAACTGTACCGCTGTATATGTCCAACATTGCTTACCATTTTTGTTGCATAATGTTAGGCTTTTTGTATTGTTTTTGTATTGGCTAAAAATGGCATAATCATAAATAAATAAAGTAAAATATTTGATTTTTGCTCCCACAATGGTGGGGAAGGTCACATGCTGATGAGTTCGCAACTCTAAAATATCTATTTTTTCATATATGCCATGTCTTTTGTCTTTCAGTGCCTTTCTTTTCAAAAAGAGGTCCACATCAGGTACAACTAAAGTTGAATACCCAACCAAGGTAATTGCCTCAAGTGTTTTGGCAAACAGGAATGTCAATGTCCCAAAGAACAATTTACTGACTAAATCTTCTGTGGCATTTTCAAACAAGCTTGAAAGAACTCAAAAATCCAAAATCAACAGCTTCTTCACAGTTAACTCTAAATGCCAGTCAGACTCCATCATTCCAGCAGAGAACACTTTTCCAGCATGTCAGACTCCCTCAGCTGTGTCTGGTAATAATGGCGCTGCCACTCAAACCAAAACTGTCAATCACAGCAACAGCGCAACTAATGTGCCAAGTTTTGATGGATCACAATTTCCACTGGATGACTGGGATGATTTTGATGACTTTGAAACTCCTGTCAAAACTAAAAACGACTCCTTCAGTTCTGGGAAGATCACAAAGCCACCATCTCCAGATGAACAGTTCCCAGAATTCGAAGGGAAACGAAGTTCTGATACCGCTCATGTGACACCAGAATTAAGCATCAAGGATGATGATCAGCCCTGTATGGAGATAAATGAACCAGAGCAAAGTGTCTCAAAAAACAGTACAGTTTCACCTGGACCTGGTCATATTCAGGAACTGGTAGAATTTGAAGTGGAAGACTCACCTGTAAAAGTGAAACAAAAACGTCCCTTTGAAAACCTAAATTCTATCTTAAGTGACAGTGAAGAAGATACAAACACAGTGGTTGGAAAAACTGAGACAAAATTGGGTAAGTAGTTATTTTACAATGCTTTAGAAATGAAAATGGGGCAGAAAAATAAGTTATTTTTTTCATTATTCTCCCTTTTATTTCCCCTGCATAAGATGTCTTGTATTGTTTTGATGCACATGTTTTCTTGTGGAAATGAAATAAAATAATAGAAGACAAGTCTTGAGGGAGTATATTAACCAGCAATTGTGGACAATCTTTTTGCTCATCAGACAGTAAGAAGTGGATTGACCCGAAGATTATTGAACTTGAGGACAAATTTGAGCCTGAATTTGACTTTGATTGCATTCCTCCATCACCTGTCACTGATGAGACTTCCTGTTCATTATCTGCACTACAGACAAGGTTGGTCTCCTTTAAAGTTGTCTTTTTACTTGACTTTAACTGTAAGGCATTAGTCATAATTAAAGATTGCAGAAAGAAGATTAGAGTTGGTATTCACAAGATGTCAGCGTAATCTCACATTATATGTTTGTGTTTTATCTTTAAGATGAATTCATAATTGTGGGCTGCACGGTGGCGCAGTGGTTAGCGCTCCTGCCTCACAGCAAGAAGGTTCCCGGTTCAAGTCCTGGCTGGGGGACCTTTCTGTGTGGAGTTTGCATGTTCTCCCCGTGCATGTGTGGGTTTTCTCCGGGTACTCCGGCTTCCTCCCACCGTCCAAAAACATGCTTCACAGGTTAATTGGTTACTCTAAATTGTCCCTAGGTGTGCATGGGTGTGTGATTGTGGCCCCTGCGACAGACTGGCGACCAGTCCAGGGGTGTACCCTGCCTTCGCCCATGAGTAGCCGGGTTAGGCTCCGGCAACCCCGTGACCCTGAAAGGGATAAAGTGGATTGGAAAATGAATGAATTCATAATTAAGTAATAAAGTTTGAGCTGTTTTTTTTTTCCTCACAGGTCTAAAACAGATGAAAGTCAAAGTAGAGTCATTTCTGCTAAATCGAAAAGTTCTGCTCCAACTCTTCCTGAACTTTCAGATTATCTTTCTAAAGATTCAACACGTGAGTTGTTTTTGTTTACAACATCATTGTTTTGGCAATGTTTTTTGTTTTGTTTTTTTACTTTTTTTCTGTGTTTATGGCAGGTGAACAACTCTACAGTATCATGGAATCCATCTGTGCTCTGGTTGATTCCATTCCAGAGCATGAACTGATCTCTCTGTCCTGTGGGAATGAACTGTTGCTGCGAAGAGCTCACAGGTTTGATCATAAACTTTTTTCGGTGTTGCATTTTTTTTAGTCTTCTCAGAAATGTAATTGTCTTCCTTCTCCTGCAGAAAGAGGATTCTTGCAATGGGTGGGGACTTTTCGTTCAGGATGCAGCAACCTGACAGCACAGTTATCTCTGACGCCAGCTTTAAAGAAACTTCTTCCCGTGTTTTGACACCCAGCATCTCTGCAGTTCTGGACTTTAGGAAGTCTCAGCAGCCCCGTAGGCCATCAGTCATTTCTTTGGATTGCGACTCAGATCATTCTGATATAACTACCTTTAATCCCTTGTCAAGTAATAGCAGCAGGGCAATCTGTGTGGAAGATGAAAGTATTTGTGATTCTCTATCAGCTCCCAGGCTTCTAAAACAACCATCTCGTTTCTCAGAGAACACAAGCACAACATGTCTCGATGAAGACGATGCAGATCTCTTCTCACCAAAGAAACCAGTGTCTATGGAGCAAAATAAATCTAAAACTTCGACCTACACAGTTGTAGATAACACCGAAACTGATGACTTTTACATTGACGATTTTGATATAGATGACTTTAATGAGTCGGATATTCCAGAATACTTTGACGAAGCTCCAACTTCATCAGTTCCAAGACAAAACTCAAGCAGGACGACTGCTGTGAAGGAAGGAGGCTCTATCAGGTCCTCATGGGACATGAAACCATCCACACCAAAACCCCCCAAGATATGTTCACCTGGTAAGTCGAATTGAAACTCATGGGGGTTTTAAAAAGGGCCACTGCTCAGCTGCAAGCTGCTTCCTTCTGTGTAGGGTAGTAAGTAACCTATAGCAGTATCATCCTGTTTGGTTCTGACCCGAGGTTCTACAAGCGAAATGCTTCCTGTGAATTTCAGCCTTTGCTTAGATTTATAGACCACATGTATTTCTGGTCTGCATCACAGAGGGATTTTTAAACTGACACAAATTAAATAAAACAAAAAAATATATATTTTGGTTTTATTAATATTTAAAGACAAAAAGAAAACTAATTTACTGATCTGCATATAATTTTTGTGTCACAGTGAAACATGCAAAATGCAGTTTTTACAGTTAATTCTAGTAGGATATATATATATATTCTTGTTTTCCATTTTCCATCTTTATTCAGAGCCCACCTTCAGAAACTCAGCTCATGACCGCTTCCGAGGATTCAACTTTTCCCATTCCCAAGAAATGATGAAGATCTTTCATAAGCGGTTTGGACTTCATCAGTTCAGGTTCAATCAGCTTGAAGCTATTAATGCTGCTCTTCTGGGAGAAGATGCCTTTGTCTTGATGCCAACAGGTTGGTGGAAGAACAGTCCAGACAAGAATCATCTAATTTAACACTTGAATGATGGTTTCTTTTTTTTTCTTTAACTCCACAGTAAATTAGTGGCATTTAGTTTCAGGACTCTCAGACACGTAGGTTTGTTCCAGAAAGTAGAGATTTAAAGCAAAAGTGACGGAAGCACATAATTTATTTATCCACAGGATATCAGTTCACTGTAGCAAAGCAGTTATAATATCATTACTTTTTTATTTGCATGAAATGTGTGATTGTCCTTCATGTCCAGTATTTTCTCATTTGGAATAATGTAGTGTTTGAGCACTTAGACTGAATATACCAGAATCCTCTGATTGTTTGATGTTTAAATTACACAAATGTACATAAAACTAACAATATTGATCAACAAGTGAAGGAAAAATTACCCCTTTTTTTTTTTTTTTTTTAAATGCGTCTGCCTCAGGTGGAGGTAAAAGTTTGTGCTACCAGCTGCCTGCCTGTCTTTCTCCCGGTGTCACTGTTGTCGTCTCACCGCTCAAGTCGCTTATAGTCGATCAGATCCAGAAGCTTACCACCCTTGATGTAAGCGTGATGGTTTCCTCCGATCTGTTGAGATAATTGAGAAAAACACTCTCTGCTTTATGAGTCACTTTCATGCATTTTCTGTGTAAAATAATAGGATTAATCTGATGAATTAGCTATTTAAAAGAAAAAAAATATCCTTTATCTGTAATTCAGATCAGTTTGATTTTTTTTTGTAATTTGTGAATATTTTTGACAATGTGGATCTTTCAGTATTTTTTATTTATTCTGACATAATTGATTTTGTTTTGATCTGTAGAAAACAGTTGTATTGTTTTTGGATTATTATTGTCATTTTTAGACACCTAATATGTAATAATTGGAAAAATAACTGGGAGGTGAAATTATTTTGTTTCTTTTTCAGATTCCAGCAACCAGCCTGTCAGGTGATAAAAGTGACAGTGAAGCAGGAAGGATTTATATGCAGCTTTCCAGAAAAGATCCTTTAATTAAGCTGCTGTATGTAACTCCAGAAAAGGTGAACATTATTGGTGTTTGTGTATGTATAGAGTTAGACTTTACTGCCAACTGTTCACGTTAAAAACACAAGTTAAAAACAGGTACATTGGAATTTTCTTTTGGCAGAGCATTGGCATACAAGTAAAACAAGGACTTAAAAACCCAACTAGGTAGAATATTAAAATCAGTACCACAATTTTTACAAATACATATTATCTGCGTTAAGAGTGTTTCCTCAACATTTGTATCATTTTTTTAATCTGAAAACATAGCTCTTTATTTTCTTTTAAGGTTAGTGCAAGCGGCCGGTTAATCTCAGCCCTGCAGAACCTTTATGAGCGAGGTCTTCTGGCTCGCTTCGTCATTGATGAGGCACATTGCGTCAGTCAGGTGTGTTCCTCTACTTTGAAGCTTCACCGAACCAACAGCATGCTTTTTATGATTCATTCGTCTTCTTTTAAATCTTTCAGTGGGGCCACGATTTCCGCCCCGACTTTAAAAGACTGCACGAACTCAGACAAAAGTTCCCCAATGTGCGGATGATGGCTCTGACTGCCACCGCCACTCCCCGTGTGCAGAAGGACATCCTAAACCAGCTGAATATGACGCGGCCACAAGTGTAAGTGTAATTATTTATACTGAACTCAGATTTCCAGCAGGAACTGACGTTTTTTTTTTTTTTTTCCCGATGTGTCGTCAGATTCACCATGAGCTTCAACAGATCTAACCTCAAATACAGCGTGCTGCCAAAAAAACCCAAAAAGGTAGACGAGGACTGCATTAGCTGGATCAAGAAGCATTACCCACGTAAATAATTCAATCTTTTTTGTGATTCTGTTGCTATTTTCAGAACACTGTTGTGACCTCAATGTTAAAAACTCATCTCTCTCAGCTTGTCTAGACATGCTAGACAGATTTACATCAGAACTAAAGTAAATATTTGAAATTCGAGCGCTTTGTCTTTCATTTTCAACCTTTATTGAAATAATGATAAACTGAACATTTTATGAATGATTCTTAATCCTTTGACGTTGTATGCAACAGGTGACTCGGGCATTGTGTACTGTTTGTCTCGTAACGACTGTGACGCTATGGCGGAAAGTTTGAAGAGGGCAGGCATACAGGCTCTGTCGTACCACGCTGGACTGAGCGATGGAGACAGAGAGTATGTGCAGAGCAAATGGATCAACCAGGATGGTTGCCAGGTCAGTGAAGATCATTAACGGCCACATCTTTGGAAAAAAAAAAAAAAAGAATATCAGTTAAATATTTATTTTTGTCAGTCATTTTTAAAAGTGACATTTGAATGTCATACATTTACATGTTCTTTTTGGTTATTAATTATCAGGTAACAGAAACCTGAACTTCAGTGTTTAACCTTAGTGTTTTTACCATACTGTATTCATTTATTTTTTTTATGTGCCTGTAAACATTGCCAGACTGGTTGATGTTTAAATTGTATCTAAGTTATAAAATTATTTCAGATGTGCGACGCTATTATTTTGATTTTCTCCCATCATTTGTTTATTTGATTTAAAGCAAGAAAATCAAATTTACCAGTAATTATTATTGTTAAAAATAATTCATTCAGTCATTCCTTTTCTAAAAGACACTTCTGATCTCTGAACTCTTTCATGAACATATACCTTTTCTTTAAAGCATCAACTTTATCGACAAACATTACACAGCAAAATGTTGGGGAAGTATTACATTTTGACCAATATGAACTGTTTATTTTATTTTTTGTGAGTCAATCCTGATGACAGCATTGTCACAAATCAGTAAAGTCCGTGGGTGATCTGCTGGGTGCTCAGGTTGTGGGTGTGGTCTACTTTGTTGCTTACGGAAATTAAGATTTCAACTTTCAGCTTTCAACTAAAAAAAGACCACCTTTTGTATTGAATGAAATATGTCTCCGTACAGGTTTAAACTAGTGATAAACAATCAAATAATTAAATACTTACTTGAAATTTTTTTAATGTTATGCAGAGAAAAAAAGATGTATATGCTGAAAAATGTGAAACATTTTGCCTTATTGTGTTTGTTCTTACAGATCAGTGTGTTGTAGTTGTGAGTCTTAGTCATTTCAAAGAGTAACAATGACATGAAGCAACAAGTGAGTGTGTGTTTGTGTTGACTGAGATCAGTGTGAGCAAATGCTAGAAATTACCAGCGTCCCTGAAAGCAGCAATAGCAAGCTCTTAATGAAAGCGCATGAGTGCGGAAATTCAATGCAGCCCCTGAATGCACCAGCTGCTGCAGCGCATGTGACTGTTAAATCTGCGCAATAAAGTCAGAATGAAATATTGTGAGTTTGAGCCCTGTGTCAGAGATGATAAAGGCCTCACCTGCCAAAGTGGCTAGTGAAATAGTTTAACCAACTTTTTTCCTTTTTTTTATATTTCAGGTCATCTGTGCCACCATAGCCTTTGGCATGGGCATTGACAAGCCGGATGTGCGATACGTCATCCACGCCAGTCTACCAAAATCAGTGGAGGGTTACTATCAGGAGTCGGGGAGGGCAGGCAGGGATGGAGAAATCTCGCACTGCATTCTATTCTACTCTTACACCGATGTCCACCGGATTAAGAGGATTCTCAGCAGTAAGTGGCATGAATGTCCTAAACTAAATCATTACGAACAGTTAGCACTTAAGTTGGTAATCTAAATCATTTGCTGCATCTCAGTGGACAGAGAAGGCGACAGACACACTAAAGCCACTCACTTCAACAATTTGCACAGCATGGTCCATTTCTGTGAGAATGTGATGGAGTGCAGAAGAATTCAGCTACTGGCTTACTTTGGAGAGATGAACTTCAACAGAAACTTCTGTAAAGACCATCCAGATGTCAGCTGTGACAACTGTGCTAAACCCAACGTGAGACTCCATTTTTTTCCTCTTTGTCTCCAAAAATAAATTACCTTGCTCTTTTTTAAAAATCCACTTTTTATGCAGCAATATAAAATGAAGAACGTGACTGAAGATGTCAAGAAGATTGTGAGGTTTGTCCAGGAGAACTGTGAGAAAGTTGGATCCAAGTTTGGCAGAACAGCTCAGCAGAATAGACTGACGCTGAACATGCTGGTCGACATCTTTGTCGGTACATTAACCTCTAAACTTTGAAAAAAATGCCACCAATTAGACATTCAGTAACTATAAAAAGCAAAGAAAATATTAATGGTAATCGTTGACAGGGTCTAAATCTGCCAAAATCCAGACGGGGATGTTTGGAATGGGAGGAGCTTACACTCGGCATAACGCTGACCGGCTCTTCAAAAAACTGGTTCTGGAAAACATCCTGGTGGAGGACCTCTACATCACCAACAATGGCCAAGCCGTGTCTTACATCTCTGCTGGATCAAAAGCAATGAATGTGCTGTCGGGGTACTTGCAGGTGAGAGCTCAGTGCTCATTCTTACACAGAGATTTTCATTTAAAGGAAATACGTTTATGTGCAATTGTCAAGTTTTGAAAAAATCAGAGATGAAAGCATATCTTCTCCTTTAAATGTCTAAAGTTTCTCTCTACCATTTAGAGACATTTATTTATACAAAAATATCAAAAAATGTCAATATCCAGATTTTTTTTTCTTTTCAAGGCTACTGTGCTATTAGTGCAAAATGTTGTGGTTTAAGAGAGAGGATGCCTTTTAAAAATTGTTTATTTTATGTCATAAACTAGACAATTTCTCATCATTGTTCATAAATTTAACTATTAGTACCCAATCTAATCAAGTAGCAGGATTTATTCAGATTAAAGAAAGCCAGAAAAAAACTTGTCAATCACTCTAATTTCTAAGTAGCATGGAGTTTGCAGTTCTTTAACACACTTGTCTTATGTCAAGTAGGTTTTTTTTTTTTTTTAAATTATTCTTGAGAATTCTTATTATTAATTCTACATTGTAGGTAGACTGTAGAGGATCAATTCTGGTTGCGACGTTTAAAAGCTTTTTTTTTTTCTTTTTTTTTTCTTTATCTTTCAAGGTGGACTTCTATGAGACAGAAAGTGCCTCCAGCATCAGAAAACATAAAGGTGCTGTGTCCAAGAGCGTTTCCCAGAGAGACAAGATGGTCCAGGCGTGTCTGAAAGACCTGGTTGATCTCTGCAAGGAGCTGGGAAAAGCTTTTGGCCTTCACTATTACAACATTTTCTCCACGGCCACATTGAAGAAAATAGCTGGTGATTTTGGAAATAACATTTTGAAATGCATTCGTGATGTTTGTCTTTGCTTTTTTTCACTGTTTACGTTTTTTTTTTGTTGAGCAGAAAGGCTATCTTCTGATCCGGAAGTCCTTTTGCAAATTGATGGAGTGACTGAGGACAAACTGGAGAAGTATGGAGCTGAAGTCATAAAGGTTCTGCAGAAATACTCTGAGTGGCAGCTTCCTGGTGAGAAACAAGAGCGACGTAACTCATTAATTCAAATTTTCTTTATTTTGCTGTATGAAGTAATATTAATTGCGTTGTTTTTGTAGTGGAGGAACAGGGTGAAGGTGCAGATGAAGGATGGATCGACACAACACGGGGCCACACTCACGACGAGGACGACGACGAGTCCTCGACATACTTCAGTAACAAGTCTGCACGAGGACAGAAGAGGAAAAAAGCTCCTTTTTTCAAATATTCCAAGAAGAGAAAAGGATTTGGAAACTCAAGCTCTAATTCTAGAAGGTTAGTTCACTCATTCTGTTTGGTACTGTGTGGCTCCAGAGTGTTGGTGATTGGAAGAATTTGCTTCACAACTGAAATCGTCTCCTTTTTTTTCTGCTACCTGTTTGCCATCATCACATTTTGTAACCACAGCAACAGCAAGTCCTGGTCCTCCAGCTCCAGAGGTGGCTCACAAGCTGCAGGTCGAGGGTCCAGGAGCTCAGCAGGAGATACACCAGCGGGGAGAAGACCAGGACTCCTCGCCGCTCCGGCGCCTCAAAGCAAGCAGCGGCCCTTTTTAAAACCCAGCTTTTCTCACACAAGCTGAGGACTCTGTGCTGCTGAACTCATTCATCAGATTTTCCAGTTTTTGTTTTTCCTGTTGATCAGTTTGAACTGAATGCACAAATATAGGGACCACTGTAAATTGAAAAACTTGTTTTTTGATAATAAAGAAAATATTCATATGTGTGCTTACTAAAAAACAAATTCTACTACCCATTTTTTTGAAACGTCATTTATTTCAAGTTTAAACCATTTTCTTTAATGGCACCAGTTACATGGGACTATTAGAAACAATGCTTTTATACTGACTTACAGAAGGATTCCTACAGTACGACGGGTTCGGAATGGGTCAAAGTGAACAAGGACTGGATTTGGCACATTGATTCCTTTTATGTAAATAAATGTAAATTTCATGTCATTAAAAAGAGACATTCAATCTAGAGGACAAAAGGCAGACTACAAAAAACATGACCAGACACGTATACAATTTGATATGTATACAGCTTTGTGTGTGGGTGGCTAGAAGAGGCGCAAAGAGTCAACATGTTTGACAGTTTTCATCCACTTTTTGTGCTGTGAGCATTTTGCATGAATTGAGAAAACATCAAAGCTGATTGTATTTTTTTAAAGATCTAAATGAAAACTAAAACAGAACCTTAGCTCTCAATTATATTTCTGATTACTGAATTGATGACTAATGTTAAAATAAAAAGTCCAGCAAAGCAAAGACCTCATAAAAAGTGCTGTTTTGAGGAGAGAAGCTGTTGCAGCCTGTCAAATGTCAGAGCACTTATTTCCCAGCATGCAAAGCATTTGAAAAGTTGTGCCTTTTCAAGTACAAATAAGCTGCTTTGTTGTACAAACCACACTGATCAAAGTTTATTGCAGACGGTTGCACGACTGATAAAAACGAAATAAAGTATGCAAACAAATGACTAAAAATTGATCTATGAAAACCTCACATTACATGAAGAAAGACACTGCTGTCCCATATGAACCATCACAGATGCACAGATGGATGAGGTCAGTCTCTGGCAAGACAGGATCCAGTCACAGGGAGCTATCGGTCAATTAATGATGAACCAGACAGGAAACAAACAAAAAACAAAACACCAAAGAAAGTTGTAAATAAAACTCTAATTCTGAATGAAACAGTAACTTAGTGGTCAGATCATAAATCCACACAGCAGCACTCTGGTAATTGCTTTACTGAAAGACAATTCAGCAAACATCTGACTTGAAAACATTGTTTTTCATTCCTTGACCTTCACACACACACGTTTGTAAAGTTTCTTTGCAGCTGGTTATTGCTCCTTGAATAATGCTGTCTTCGTATGTCTAAAAAAATATTGTTCTGCGAGACCACTGAAGCTACATAATCTAAACAAATGGGGAAAAAAGACAAACTTAAAGACTTGCTTCACAGCCCATGGCCTGGTGGGCTGATGCAGCGCACTGAAGCCAGAACTCTTTCAAGTTTGAAAAAAATAAATAAAGTCAACCTATCCCTCCGAACACTATCCACTTAACTCCACCCCTTATTGAAGAAATAAAACAAAATCCTTGTAACTATTTACTGAAGGACAACTGATTGAAAAATTACCTATAAGCGTGATTAAGCATTTCCAACTTTTTTCCCTAAATAAATCATTTTTTAACTGCAGAAAAGGATGCAGGAGTTGATATTTATACAAACTAACCAGAAACTGATCAGTTGCGGATCAGAAGTCAAACATTCTAGACTTGAAAAGTTTCCATTCTGCTTGTTTTTCAGCTCTACTCGTACCTGGAGAAAGTGTGTTCAGTTATTTTGAGACTGGAATTGCTTCCAGCTAACTTGCAGGGATAAGGGCAAGGATAAAAGGGGAAAAAAGTGGGGCTGTACCTCTTGTAGACAAGGTTTGGAGACCACTGTTAAGACTATCAAACCTTTGGTGGAGCAGCTGCTCTTCTAGTAAAATGGTTAACAAAAAAAAGAACCTGTACAGATATCAAATTCTGTAAATCCCTAACCCCACGCTGTTTTCAGAACCACAGTCTTCAGTGCCCTGTCATCTGATTTCAAGCTTGTTTTTTTCTTTTTTCTGTTAGGTCTGTAAAGCTTTCCCAGTTTCATTTTGTTTTGCTTTGCATCTTCTTTCCAATCCTACTCACAAACACACCAGAAGATATACTACCTGCAGGACGTAAATGCAATACAAAAATAATAATAATAATAATAGGCTAAAATAAAAGGACTTTACCCAGAATCCAACAGCCATGACCCTTATTGCTTTGGAACTTCAAAATATTTAAGCAAAATATGAGATATCATTTGATATGAATGTGGAAACGCTGCAATTTTTAAAATAAAATAATGTAAATAAAGAAAGAAAGCACATGCTAAACCTTATAAAACACCAGTTATATGTTTCCTTTATAAGATCTTTTTTAAAATTATGAATATTTACTTTTATAAAAACTTTTTAGCATGTTTTTATACAAATTAGGTCACGTTAAGTTGTGAAGTAAATGTATTCTTTGTTATTATGCTAATGTGGGACAGTTTTCTCTTAACTCCAAGTAATAAAGCTGTTTTTTAAATGTGCTTTAGATCAGACTTGATTAATCAGTATTTACTCTAATGGAAGTAGGTATTAAAATGATCACTGATTTCAGAAAACAGAGCAAAGGTTGGCACGCAAAAGCTGAGGATAATGGGATATGGATCACTTCTGGGTGGATCTGAATTAAAGCCCCCTTACACACTTTTCAGAAAACCTTCTGACTTCCCTTGAAACAACACGCTAAAAAAGGTATAACGTTTAGTCTTCCATAACAAAATAATATTTCACTTCTGTTAAAATATACATGAAAAACCTGCAATATATATATTAGGAAACAAACTAATTTGTACAAAAGTACATCATTACTCTTACTCTAGCAGTAATTAAAATGGATTGTACAGTATGATACATAAACCTAAGAGGCTGATATAAAACCAAAATAGATCAAACTCTTCATACGTACAAATTTCTGAAATTCATTGAATTTCAAAACTAATTCAATATGCTTGATAGAATTAAAAAACACGAAGCAATGAGCACATTCAAAGTAAATAATTATTATAACCATACCAGCATTGCACATCTATTTAGGCTATTGTCTACAGGTGTCAGTGAATTTTCTGATGGCCATGAGCTCTTCTTTATCCACCACACACTACTGGGAAACAAATAGTTTATTTCACTGAATCTTTAGTAAATAAGGAACTATTTTGTTGTCTAAGTTTAACCTTTTTCTATCACTACACTGAAGTTGAGCGGTCTTTAACAAACCAGAAAATCCTAAACAGTCATTGGATTCTTTCAGAAGAGGCCTCTCTCCATTTGTGTCCAGTTTCACAAACTCTCACTATTTCTTGTTGCATTTTTTTGTTCTTTATCACATAAAATTAGCCTGCTTTTTTCCTGTAATTGAAGACATTGCAACCTTTTGACTCCTTCACAGCTGCTTTCCCTCTGACTCTCACAAAACCTCATTTCCATTCTGTAAAGATACATCAACTTCCTTAATTTCCTCTTCGTTGACTCTCCTCATTCTCTTATATGATTGCAGTTCAAAAGCAATAAATAATAATAACAATAAAGACAGTATTTGTTTGTTGTAAAAATTATTTTTGCGTAAAATTCTATTTTTCTCAGTTCCTTTTTTTTTTGTAGTTTTTAAAAAAGATAATACCTGAAATGAAGTAAAAAGTCTGAAACCTGAAAGCAAAAAAAGAAAGAAAAAGAAGCTTGTGGGTAAACGAGGAGGCGTTTTTTGGAGGGAGAGGCAACGTGTTTTGGGGTCAACATCCTGCTGGTCCAAACTGTTTGTCTGACAGAGAAGGATGAAAGAAGCAGGGTTTGTGGCTGGGGTAAGGCTACCCTCCGTGTTCCTCTGTCCCAAATGCAGGCTTGCTGTCCCAACAATTTTAGTTGTTGATGAGCAGCCCGCCCACCCAGCGGAGCTTGCAGGCGAACCACCGTCTGAGCGGACAAAAGTATTCAAAGTGAAACTGTTCAAATTCAGGGGTCTGACGGATGTCGCTCAAAAATGCAATGTCAAGATCAGATTCTGTCAAAATGATGAGGAGGAGGAGCAGGACGAAGAGGAGTCCAATGGTCACGAGGAGCAGACGGAGGACACTTAAGACAAACTTATTCACCTGCTCCACCTCGCTGAGGGCAGAGTCTGAGCCTTCCTGTACGGATTTCCCTTCTGCACCAAAATCCCCCCTTTTCTCCTGCAGTGGGGTTCCTGCTTCTGACTCCTTCTCTTCCTCAATGCTGCAAGGGGCACCGTTGATTTGTCGTGAGACAGACAGCTCCATGCTGTGGTCGGCCACCGGGGTCGGGAGGACGCTGTCAGAGGGGCTATAGGCTTCGTCAGAGATAACCGCCTCATCAGTGGCCTGACTGCGAGAGCGAGGGATGAAGGACTCCCCATGGGACACGGAGCGCACAGGTGTGGAGTGGGCACTGTCCCGCAGCGACTCCAGTCCTAACAGAAAAATTACAGATAAACCATTACTCAAACTATTAGTACAAAGTCCTATAATCCTCTCATATAATGATTAGACATTAATCCCTTGATGCCTATTAATGCAAATATGCATCAAATCACTTTGGCTCCAATATGACCATAATTTAGCAAAAACACAAGTGATTTTTTGAAACAGGCAACAAGGGGTTAAGGCAAAGTAGTTATGACATTTATCATTAAAAGATAGTAACAAAAAAGACCCATGAGGAATATCTCTTACTTTAACAGTAACACAAATGTTGACAGTCAACTAAACATTATATCCGGATGTTAATTTCTAACTTGTTCTAAAAATAAAAATTTGTTGTAAAAATATTTTTTCAGGAAAAGAACCATTTATGGTAACTTCAGTTGGAGTTTAGTAAATCTGAACTTTTTACATTACAAAAACCCCTGAAAGATTTTGTAACATTGTTTTACGTTTATTAAAATAATTTGATTGTTTATTGCTTTTTGTCATTTTTGCTGTATTTTAATTTTAGTTATTAATTTGCTCATATTTTGTTTGTCTTTCTTTTATTGTAAAGCACTGTGGTACCCTGAAGGAGATATAAATAAAGTTTCATTCATTGATACATTTTGATATTTTACATGCTTTACATGTGTTTGATAGTTTGATAAATTCTCTGGAAAGACTCAAAACAATAAAAGGCAATATACTCCATAATTTATGAAATTTTCATTTCGATAATGTGCACCTTGAAAGTATCCTGTCAGCTGCATCCTGATTCCAGGTGTGGCAAACCTTGGAAGCTGATCACACAATGAAATGACTCACTAAAAATCTTGGCTAGTTTTGGTTTGAATGTGGCAGTCACAGACATACTGTGCAATAGTTTTGGTACATGACTTTTCCAGAAACATTTGTCCAGCAGAGGTCTCTAAAAAGCTGCAGGCTGACCAAAACATTTATCCAGAAAATTTTGCAAGTGAAGTTTTCTTCCCGTGAGTAGCAGCATAATTACAATTTAATAAAAAAATCACAGACATCATGATCTTTCTGAGTGTTAAACCCAAAGACAATAGTAGGTGTTCTTTAGATTTTGTTAGTTTTCTCGGAGCTGTAAAAAGGAATTTTCTTCCAAAAAAGCACATTTAATATCCAGATCAGTTTCACTTATTTTATGGAATACTTTAAGAAGGTTCTGTTGAAGAAGTGTATTTTCTTTTTGAAAAATATTTCCTAAAACAACCCTTTGCGCCTAATGAGTTTTTAAGCTGTGACAACTGCAGTAGATGAGAGAAGCTGTACAGTATACATGTCAGTGAGGATGAGCTATGTTATGGGACTGCTGACCATATCACATTTGCCAGAGTATAACAGCAGCAACATTACACCCTTACTAAAACGAGAACGGATTAAAAACTCAGGTTTTCTCAAACTGAGAATAGGAATTTTGCTAGGAAAGTAGGGCAGATTATGTCTGGCACCAAAGCTTGAGCAGACATCATGAAATAAAAAGGCGGAAAAGGCATGAAGGACTCAATCTGCCTCTCTTCTTTTCTTAGAGTTGATCTGTGTCAGTGTATCCAGTTATTTGCTTGAATTATTCTTTGTTTTTTGTATGGAGTTGTTGATTTTTTTTTAAATCTAAATGACAAACAAGTAAAATCTGATTTTCTTACAAATGCATACACAAAAAAAACATAAAAACCTTTTGCCAAAAGATTAAAAGAACAAACAAATGTCTCTCCAACAGCAACAACAAGAAAAACAACTGCTAACAGAAGCCAACCAGAAAGGCAAACTGAAAGAACGTCAAGACGCTTGTGTTTTCCAGGATGATGGATTTACCTGGAAAGATGCTGGGTTGAACGCTGGGCATTGGAGTGCCAGGAAAGGGGCTAACACTGTCTAACTCTTGCTGCCCTGTAGTCAAGGAGGGGTACAGCGGCAGGACACCCAGGGCCTTGCCAAGCATGCGAGGCCCCAGGCTCAGCACCCGAACCTTCACATCCCGGTAGCAGTGGTTGATCATACGGAGGTGGACATTCACCCGAGTGGTGATTCGGATCAGACACTTCACCATAGCTGCAGCGTGCACGTGTTTATCCTGCCCTTTATGGTCCCTTAACAGTGCCCAGACCACAGCTCTGTGGCTTCGTTTGCTGGTTGCAGACGTGAAATGGTGGGTGTTCAAGTAATGGGAATGAGCTCTGGCCTCTAAGTCTGGCCCAGCCCAAGCCAGTGACATACATGGAGCAGAGGACCCTGGTTATTTTTGGCTGGGGTATTAATACCATGGTAAGACACCCCGTCAGCACTCAATGGGGGTGGGAAAGTCTTATGGCTCATTTGAACACAGAAAAAATATCCACGATCACCTGTTTCTGACCTGCATTTATGTCAAAGAGGCCAAACCCGAACGGCACTGAGACTGGATCTCACAGTGTCAGACCAACTCAAGCAGAGATTTACACTTATGTTCAAATTATTGAAAGAGAAAATGTCTGAAACCTGCAAACAGACTGAACAAATGAGTTGTAGCTGCCTGAACGGAAAAAAACGCACGCAGACAGCTCAAGTTTCAGCTATGGTTTGGAGAAAGCAAATCTATAAATGTTTGTTGCATTTTCTGCCGATGGAGGACATTTATAAAGAAAACTAAGCTTTAAATTGCATTTAAAGCTAGGAGGCTGTGAGTAGGAGTGAGATGCTGTGAGTATCGCGAGAATCGACGAGACGTGGGTGGTGAGTCAACTTGGCAGCGCGAAAGTGGTTGAACAAACATTTCCGTCTGCTTTTCTCTTTCCGCCATATAAGTAATAATTATAACAATATTCATTAAACCTCTAAAAAGATTATTAAGTCCTTGACAGCCTGGAGGACCTGGAGAGCTTCATAGACGACTGTTATAATACCTTCGTCATGGGGAAGACAAACACCACCACTCCTCTTTTCTTTTCTCTTTTCCTCTTTTTATCCCCCCCCCCCCCCATCCTCATATTTAAATCAACTAAAGGCAACACATCCCTGGTAAGTACCCATTTACTCATGCACGAGACATGCGCGCGGACGTACACGCGATCCCGCACGCACTCGCCGACATACCGCAAACACCTCACATAGGCTCATATAGGACACATACAACAAGCAACTCACACAGCCAGGAAACATTCACGCGCACAAGCACACAGCGCTCCTCTGCGCACTGGTCAGCGGGCACGCGCACAGTACTCACAGACGCACGCGCATTACTTAGCATAACACTCTCTCAGTCAGTGCAGTCATGTCCAGTCTGAACATCTTTAGCTGGAATGTGCGTGGACTTGGCTCTGGGCCAAAGAGGCTGAAAGTTTTCAATCATCTGAATGATCTAAAAGCAGATCTAGTTTTACTGCAGGAGACCCACTTATCCAGATCAGCTGATCATCTCCTGTGCTGCTCACAATTCCCATTCATCTACTCAGCTAGTTACAACTCCAAACAAAGAGGAGTTGCTATTTTGATTCATAAAAATATTACATTTACTCATAAGAACACAATTGTTGATCCAGAAGGCAGATTTGTAATTATTAACATATCGGTTCAGAATAAAGATTTCTGTATAGGCAGTATCTATGGTCCCAATGCTGATGAATCCTCCTTCTTTCACAGATTCTTCACCTCACTTTCGGTTCACGCTGACTCCACAATAATTATAGGAGGAGACCTCAACTTGGTCCTTGATCCTGAACTTGACAGACTCAGCACAGCAGGACACCAGCGCACATGGCGTTCTGCAAGTATTTTGAAGCAGTACATGGATGAGTTGGGTCTCTGCGACACTTGGCGCTCATGTCATCCAAACACTAAAGGGTTCACTTTCTTTTCTCCTGTTCACCACTCACAGTCTCGCTTAGACTACTTATTAGTCAGTAATTCTCTTTTAAAAGATATCAAGGATTCCAACATTCATCCAATTATCATTAGTGATCATGCACCAGTTTCTGTAAATATTTCTAGAGATATTCCCACACCTTTAGGCTTAACCTGGAGGTTTAACACTTCACTGTTAAAAGATCAAGAGTTTATTCAATTCTTTAAAAAAGAGTCGGCAACCTTCTTAGAATTTAATGATACTCCGGATATTTCACCATGTGTTCTTTGGGAAACAGCAAAAGCAGTGATGAGAGGAAAAATTATTTCTTATTCAACAAATAAAAAACACAAAGAGAAAGCAGATTTATTAGAAATAGAAAATAAAATCAAAGATCTAGAGGCTGCTTATGCTGCTTCTGCACAAGAACACATTCTGGGAGATCTGAAAAACTTAAAGCTTCAGTTAAATGACATCATCAATAAGCAAACACAATTCCAAATACAAAAACTTCGACTCGAAAATTTTGATAACTCAAACAAATTGGGTAAATTTTTAGCTAATCAGCTTAAAATTTATAAAGAAAAATCAACTATTACCTCTATTATGGACCACACAGGAAATGTCACTCATGACCCGGTTAAAATCAATAAAACGTTTAAAGATTTTTATAAAAACCTATACACATCACAGGTCAATCCATCAGAACAAAGTATTAACTCATTTCTTAATAATGTAACTCTACCCAGATTAAATGAGGATCAAAGCTCAAACTTAGACTCTCCGCTCTCATTGGCTGAACTTCATGAAGCTCTGTTGCTGATGCCCAACAACAAAGCTCCAGGGCCTGATGGCTTTCCTGCTGAGTTTTATAAAGAATTCTGGGAACAGCTGGCACAAACTTTTTATAAAATGGTTACATTTATCAAGGAAAGCCAATCAATGCCACCTCACATGAATTCAGCTAACATAATCCTCCTTCTCAAACCAGAAAAAGATCCCACAATTCCTTCAAGCTATCGCCCCATTTCTCTAATCAATGCAGACGTAAAAATTATTTGCAAAGCCCTCGCGCAGAGAATAGAAAAAGTCACTCCTCGTATAATTCATCATGATCAAACTGGATTCATTAAAGGTAGACACACAAGTGATAACGTCCGCAGACTTGTTAACATAATAGATTTTGCTACTAATAAAAACCAGGAAACAACCATACTCTCATTGGATGCTGAAAAAGCATTTGACAGAGTAAACTGGAAGTACCTCATTGCTGCCCTCCATAAGTTTGGGTTTGGGAATCCTTCATCGATTGGATTGAAATATTATATCACAACCCAAATGCATCAGTCAGAACTAACAAACAGACTTCTGACAGGTTTTTTCTTGGTAGAGGGACCAGACAGGGTTGTCCACTGTCCCCCTCTCTTTTTGCTATATTTATTGAACCTTTGGCTGCAACAATAAGACAGCGTGAGAGCATTAAAGGCATTACAACAAAATACAGCAATCATAAAATTAGTCTTTATGCTGATGACATATTACTTTTTCTAAACAATTCACATTCCATTAGTGAAACAACAACAATTATTAATGAATTTTCCTCTATCTCAGACTACTCAATTAACTGGAACAAATCAGTTTTATCGTCACTGAATGGTAATGATGAGCAAACGACCTCAATCCCAGTCAAATCAGGCAATATCAAATATCTAGGTATTTATTTCTCCCCGAAACTATCAGAACTGGTGCAACTAAACTACACCCCATTACTGAAAAGTATACAGGACGATCTAAACCGCGGGGTCAACCTGCCCCTGTCACTCACGGGTAAGATAGCCACAGTAAAAATGAAAATTTTACCCAAAGTTAATTATCTCTTCTCAATGATCCCCACATAACCACCACTAAAATGGTTCAAAACATTAGACTCAGCCATATCCAGCTTCCTTTGGAACAATAAACCTGCAAGAATTAGTCTAAAAACTTTAAAATCTGGAAAAAGCTGTGGAGGCTTAGAATTACCTAACTTTAATAACTATTTTCTTGCCAACAGACTGCAGTACCTCTTAAGATGGATAAAAAACAATCCAGAAACCAAGGTGCATTGCGTGGGGTTCTGGCTTGGCTCGGGGGGTGGTCCTTTTGCGTGCGCTGGGGGGGCTTGCGCGGGGCCCTGGTCCTGGGGGGTCTGCCTGCGCTGGATGGGCGGCCCGTCTGCACCCGGGGGCTGGGATCACTCCTTCTCTGGCCCTGGGACGGGATGGGGCAACCCTCTTGGGGCCTGCATTTGCTCCAGGAAAAGCCTACCATGGCGAGGTCTGGGGGGAGCGGGCCAGGGGGAGGGATTTCCGTGGGTAAGAGGGGGGGTCCACCACCAGTATGGGACCCTTGAGGCTTCCTCGGGCCCGCTGGTACCTGACCAGGCAGCCACAGGGGCGGTGCTTGGGGGGGGAGGGCTGGGGCTTGCGCCTGGGGGCTGGCCCCCTCTTGGCTCCTCTCTCTTTGTGTGGAGTGGGGGGTGTGGGACCTGGGGGGTCGGCTTTCGGGCGGTGGGGCCTCTGCCCTGGGGAGACTTGGGCCCAATGCTGGGGGGGGCGGGGGGGACAGTTGTTTCACCATCTGGGGTCAATCTGGTAGCTGTCCCTGACCTCCCCACCTTCCTCATACGAACACTTATTAGGTTGGAGGGGGGGCGTGCTTGCGGAATACCTCGAGGGGCCGATCCACTTGGCAATGGTCCCCCCTCCCATGGTCTCGGCACAGTTTCGCCCCTTTCTCTTGGTTTTAAATGGACCTTAGACACGTAGGACCCTTGGTGGTGGGGTGCTGGGACATCACTGCCTGCAAGCAGGAGATGTCCTCATAGTGCTCTACCCTCCAATTTTAATTGCACCGTAGACATTTAGGGTTCCCTGGTGAGAGGGTGATTGGACATCCCTGTAAGCAATCAGGAGATGTCCTCAGTGCCCTGCTCACCAATTTTAACTGCACCCTTTATTACACACACCCTTCAACCTCAAGAAACACACCTCAACATACACACACACACACACAAATACATTACACAAGGAAGGTGGGACTACTGATCTTCTGTCCCCTACCCCATCCCCGGTGGGAGGGAACAGGACCTTCAGCAGCGGCGGCCTTGTCTCTTGGGTGTCGGCCTCCTGGGCCCGGCGGCCCCCTCCCCACGCAGGGAGAGGGATCCCTCAGTCCTCTGGCAAGTCCATGAGCGGGGGATCATATTCCACCTGAACCTGGAGGGTGTCTGTGTCCTTGTGGTGCGGGTTCTGGTCCTTACCCTCGGGTGCCGGGCCCCTTCTAAGTCACAACATAGGATAGCCTGGTCAGGCTATGTACTCCCTCGGGGACCCCACTTCTCTTGGTCATCCCTCCTCTAGGTGGGGGTAGCTGACCCCCGCTGTGCTCTCTTCTGGATCTCCGCAACTGCCTGGAGCTTCGGTGCAGGTCTCCCTTGGGGGGCCCTGGCTCGTACCCGGGGCTGGGGTGGGGGGATGCTCAGAACTCCTGGGTGGTGGTGGGCGGCTTGTCTAGGGTGGTGAGGCTCTCGGGGGTGGGTCCCCGTGCTGGGCCGCCTGGCGCTGTGGGAGGGCTGCTCTCCTGGCTGGGCTGGGCCTTGCGCTCTGCGCTTCCGTACCTCATGTGGTGGTCCTGCGGGCCCTGGTCTGGGTGCTTGGCCAGGCTGCCTGGCGGGCGGATCTCCTCCGTTGACCCCACAGTATGGGTGCGGGGGCGGGCCCTGGTCTGGGCTGTGGCCTCGGCGGGGGTCTTGGTGCGGGGATGTCTGGGAGCTCTCCCTCCTTTTTTTTTTTTTTTTTTTTCTTTTCTTTTCATTCCTTCATCCACTTCAGATTAACATAACATTCACCTGAGCACAGGCGTCAGCTCACCTTTGCACCTTCAAATGGTGTGCGTGTCAGAAGGTAGTGCTTTGCATGTGTTGGTTGGTATGCACAAGTGTGTGTGTGTGAACTGGATGTGGACAAGTTTGCGAACACTCTTGGAACCGGCAGGTATGTTTGTGGCAGCTGAGTGTGTGGACAGGCCCCGCCCATTTTAGACCAACATTCACTATTTTAATGGGTATAGGCTCCAACATTTTGTTGCCTGTAGATTCGCAACTCTACTTTCCCTTTCCATTAGTCATCCTCTAAAATCTATTATCCACCGCCCCCCGCCCCCACCCCCCCTTTCCCCCTTTCTTTTTCCGTCCGGTCCAACAAAAAGAACCCAAACAAAATTAATATTAATAAAGTTTTGTTTAAATTACAAAAGGGGCTTATACCAACATACAATTTGTGTTCCCAATGATTTATAATCCCCGATTGTAAGAGTAAAATCTGTCTAATGCAAGAGGCTTTCAGCTCATATCTTTCTGCTCAGCTGTTGGACAGGACAAGTTAAAAAAAAAAAAAAAAAAAAGAAAAAGCTTTAAATTGCATTTCCGAGTTTTTCTTTACTTCTTGTAGGTGTGAAATAGGGCCTACAACTGCTCCCTGCTCCACTCCATTCTGATGCATCCACTTGTAGACAACTTTGATTCTTGTGCGTCTTTGTTTTCTTCGTCTGAGCTGGCATCTGGCTCAAAACTGTATGGCTGGAGAGCTCCAATATTGCTCCCCATTTTTGTTTCACCTGTAATGTTAGTTAGGGGCTTGTAAGCTACAGGGAGAGAGTGTAAACAAAGCTGACGGGGAATGGGGGCAAGTTTTACTCTGCGCCAACAGTCCAGCCCACAACACAGAGGTGAATTTCTAATGAACTCCTGTCGCTCTGCAGAAACTATGTCCTAGGAAAAGATGTTTTTTTTTTTTTTTTTTTTTTGCGTAAAAACAGCGTAATCATAATTAAAGACCACAAAAGATGACTGGAGTGGGACTTTAATGAAATTTAAATGTTTATTCTCTGCTTAAATGTGTTGTTTTCTGTCTCCCAACAGCCCTGAATGTCTGTGTAAGAGAAGCTTAGTTCTTACCCTCCATGATAGATATGTGCACAGCTCTCCGACGTGTGCGTGGTACACTGCTGAGCCGAGGCCCGTGGGTGATAGATGGGCAACTTCTGCTGGGCACAAGGCCAGCCCTGCAAAGACAAAACCAGACACAAATACACAGATATAGGTGAAATTGTCCCGAGAGTGAAAGTATTCCATACTATAACCCCGCTGCTGGTAGTGAAGACATTTACAGCAGCTTGGTGCCTATGATTAATGAAGCGTTATAAAAAGAAAAATCTGAGCAAACAATCTGACCTCTCCTGAGTTTACAACTCTACCTGTGTATTTCTGGAGGCTCACGTTTGATTTTGGCACTCTGCTCCATCACTTCTTTTGCCACTCTTCCACTGTTGTAAAGCACAAAAATGATGCTCAGGATGAGTTCTACGAACACATGCACACTTACGTGATCAGGCACAGCAGCCCCAACCAATACAGCCACACATAAACACTGTGACTGAATTAACCTGGTGAATTCAGACACGGGGGACTGAATTTGCACCAGTCTGACAAATGCACAAACAGACTTGCAGGCAAAATATCAAAACAATGATCATGGTTTACCCTTCAACGCTACGCTCAGTAACCCTGAAACTGACTGGCCAAGCTTTTATCATGCTAAATGCAGAGAGTAAATACAAAATGTAAAAATTGCTTTTGGTAAAAGACAAATTCTTTCATAAAACCTCAACGAAACAGAAAAAATAAAAAAATGTATCAGAAATATCAATGTATTACCCATCTATTTAGCTAGTAATTGAACAAAAACTGGGATAATGGCTTGCAGTGTAAAGCACACTAGCACCAAAAGAGCATTGAGAGAGGATTTGTCCCTTTATGTCCCCTGCATGGTGAGGTGTCACTTTTATCCTCCAGGCAGCTGTACACTGATGTTACACCACGGAACACCAGGAGACAGAGTCTTCTATATAGAAGGCACTTTTCTCCCATCTCCTCCCGCGTGCTTCCCTCCCCATCATCAGTCAAACATCCTCGTTGTGTACGCTACCTGTAGCGGAAACGGCTGCCCTTGAAGAATAAGTTGCTGCTGGACACCGTGCGAACTTGACTCGACTTCTCGAGCCTGACGAAGGAGAAACAAAGAAGTCAGATGCAGCCACATGGAAAGTCAAGGGAGGATTCACAATGTGGGTGCACATGGCTCTCATTATTCAGACAAACATTATTCAGTGATTAAATTATTTAAGTCTTCTCCATGCACAATTGGCATTACATCCCTATCCCGGCTCCATACAGTATTTAATATGTTTGCACAGAAATAGTCAGTGAATTTAATGTTTAATTTTGCAGTCAAGGAATTGTAAGTTTGATGAATTGATGATGAAATATTAGTAGTATGACACTTTGGGTCATGCTTTTTCCTGTGTTCATATGCTTTTTGATAACCTGATCTGTTACTGATCCATTTGACTTCTCCTTAACTTTTTATTGTCTTAAACCCACTCCACTCCACTCGTTTCATTCTTGTGCATCCACTTGCATACAATTAGACCCATGTACGTCTTTGTTTTCCTCATCCGAGCTGACACCTACCTTAAAATTGTCTAGCTGAGTAGCTCACAAATTGCATGGCATTTTTGTTGCACCGGTTATGCTAGGTTTGCATTGTGAGTGGCTGTAAGCTAGCAAGAGAGTGTAAGAAAGGGATCATGGAAAGTGTGGGCAGGCTTACACCATGCCAGCAGTCCATCTCACAACTTAGATGCAATTTCTAATGAAGTCCTGCCGCTCTGCAGAAACTATGTCCTAGAAAACTTCACAGACGTTTTGATTTTGACTAAAAATGGCATAATCTTAATTATAAGACCAATGGAAACACCTTGAAAATAGATCAAAAGATGTTTGAAGTGGGACTTTAATCATCCCTTTTCTCATAAAACATCAAAACAAGGCATCTTACACAAGATCTTATACTTGGGAAATGAAAAAGAAGCAGAAAGAAGGAAACATATTTTTCTGCCCCTTTTACATTCTTAGAGGAAATAGAAAAATAGCAAAAGTAATAAAACAAAAAAAGATGCTGTATTTAAACATATACATTTCTGCATCATAGCATATACAGTAGATATGGTTGTGGCTTAGATCAAAGCATGCAGTATAAAATAACACAGACTCTGGCAAATTTGTAATTCTAAATTACCTGGAATTGAGCAACAATTGTATTTTTGTAGTAATTATTTTCTAACTAATAATTACTGTCAAAGAAAATTTTCATTGGATTTTTTGTAGAATTAAAATTGAACTCAAGAATGTTTTACATGTGTTTTCTCATATTTCAAAACTGTAATTTAGGTATGGAACAATCAAGGAGTTATACAATAAATACACTGCTTGTTTTATCCAGAGCTGGCTTAATTTCCTGTAAAACAGCAGTTGTTTTTGTTACCTGTTGTTTTGATATTATCGATATGGGGTTTTCAAGTACCGTAATTCCCTCTATGATTCCCAAAAGTTTAAATTCCTTCACTTTTGTGCTCGAAGGGTAATTTCTCTGATAGCGCACTGAGGCAGAGACATGTGCACAAAAACACTAAACCATGAAGGTCTGAAGTATCTTTTGTCTTGTATTTTTAATTGAAACATAGAAAAGACTAATGGCTCAAACCTCAAACAAGAACCCAAAGAAATAAGATTGGCACTTACTTGTAGAACGCTTGATTCTCCACTCCACACTTCCAAAGGTGTTTGCAAGCCTCCGGTGTGGGTGCAAAGTATGTCAAGATAATCTTTTTGTCCTGCATGTTGGAATATAAGAAGTGGTGCAAGACAATATAACAAACTGAGATGAAATGC
>BSAI01000030.1:28459353-28492361 GCA_036245035.1 Adrianichthys oophorus | reverse complement strand
GGCAAATGTGCCGCATAGTGTGTCGTATTTTAGTGTCGAAGTGTTCAACTTTTTTTTTTTTTACAGAAATACATTGCGTTGTGTAAAAAGCTGTTCAAATGCATGTTTGATGTGCCTAATTTTATTGAGTTCTTTACTGAATTGAACTGCTGGCATTAGACTCTGGACGCAGGTGGAGGCCCTTGGAAGCTCAGTGCTGCATAATGCCTTCTGCTTCATTTACACTGGCTAATATGAAATGCATGCATGCCAAATTTGATTACTCTAAACAACCTGGTAATGTCCTTTGCGTAGCTTAAAAGCTAAAGAAGATGTTTGGCTCACCATTTGAGAAAGTGAACTCTCTTGTTTCCCTGAAGCACAACAAAACCAAACGGTGTGAAGGCGAGAAAAGCAGGGTTCCCAGACACATCCTGAAAGGCACATGTCAAAATAAAAGACCACATCTGAAAACAAATGAGTTATATGTTTCTAGATGTCGATGTTTTATTGCTGATCTCAAACCGTCTCTAAATCACCCAACCTTGCAGGGATGTGGATCAACACCGTATGTTTCCAGCATCTGGGCTTTCTGCAGGAAATTTCGCTCTGAAGTTTCAGGTGTCTGTCCGCTGCGAGACAGCAACTTCATGTGTCAGTGCATTGAGACTCCAAAACAGATACATTTAAGAGAAGTTAAAAAAGGCTCACAAAAAAAAAAGTACAGTACAGTTCTGAACCAGATGCCAGCTCAGACGAAGAAAACAAAGATGTACTCGGATCTGGTCGTATACAAGTGTATGCATCAAAATGGAGCAGAGCAGGGAGCTTGTGGCCTGTCAATTGTAGCTTCTCCGCCACCGCTACAAGCTTTTTCCAACGGCAGTTTTTTCTCTGCTCCTGACTCACAACGATTTGAATAAAGAAATTCTCAGAAATGCAATTTTAGGTTTAATTTTCTTTCTATGCGTCCTCCATGATAAGAAAAATGCCACAAGAATGCCAAAAACACAATTTTCGTTGGAGTGGGTCTTTAACTGTTCGGTGTGATTACTTTTCAGAGAAAACCACTAGTGGGCAGCAAAGTGTTAAAAAAAATTCTATCTTTTTTTTTACAGTCACACTCCCATGTTTGAGCACTTAAAAACTGAACAACTGCTGATCCACAAGAACAAAACACATAAAACACATTAAATTGGAATAAATGTCTGAGCAATTGAGAAACAAGGGCTGTTTGCTGTGATCTGACTGGATTATTGATCATAAACAACTACATAAATGTCAGCAACAGCCTTTTACTTTGACCTGACTGAATTCACATCAGCAGATAAGTCTAACAGAAATAGATGGACAGTGTAAGGGCAGCACTGTCCTTTCACTTACATCAGCTCTGTCTTGTGAATTTCTGCTATCCGCCGCTCCAGTTTCTCTGATTGTTTAGGGAAGAATTGGAATTTGGAGCTGTAACCTTCAGGATGCTTCCCGGGGTCATAATCACCAATCTCAGCTGAGTGGGGAATCAGAAAAAAAAACACAAAATAAGTATGTTTACGGATTAAATGGGATGGGTGAGACGAGGCCGAGGTTTTCTGGGGTACTTCACGCTCTTCCTAAGATGACCCTGAAGCTGATTTTCATGCAAGAAGAATCTGACCAGGCAGTCCATGTTTAATTTATCAGCTCGCCCTCCAGAGGACATGCCTGCCATCAAAACACAGCTTTCTGTGGAGCCTGCTACGCCACCTCATATCTTGCCAGAGGCTTGCTTCTCTAATGTTCAAAACAAATCAGTACTACATTTTAAACCGCTGTTATTCTGAAACACGCAAAAATCACAAAACAAAAAGTTACTTGGCCAACGGAATCTTTTACAGCTAAAAACATCCTTTAAGCATAATCATCTGTAAATGTGTTTGAATGGACGGCTGTATCTGTCAGCACAGTGAACGGCATAGCACAGTGACACAGAGAACAGTGAGATGCAGAGAGTGGGGCGAGTCATTTCCATCTGTCTCGTTCAATTACCTTGAAGGATGTAGGCAGCGAGCATGGCCGCATCCGAGGTTTTACACAGGAGACGACCATGATAGAGGTCTCTCTTGATTTGTAGGAAGACAAGATATCTGCAGGGACAAAGATCCGCTCGTATGATTTCACTAAGTACTAAAATCCTCATAATCATTACTTGTAATGTATTTCTAAAGGAAAACACAGGAGTTAATGGGAGCAGCAACGTTCCTTTTTCACATCCAAGCATTCAGTTTCAAACACAATTTTCTATGAAATAAATGAGGTAGGTAGGTGATGGCTGTTACAAACCTTAATATTACTTTTCAAAGGTGAGAGCATTTGAGTGAATTTGTTAGGCAGGAATTATGGTGAGTCATACAGACTATTGCCCTTCTCTCTAGAGGCGAATGATGCCTCTACAAAGAAATCTACTAAAAATAAGATGAATTTCTTTGTTGGTAACACAAAAGCAGAGTCAACAAATCATTTTATGAAAAAAAGTGAGGGGAGTGAGTGTTTCTCTGCTTTTAATGTTTTTATGAAACTGCTAAAAGAGGTCTCACACACACTGCTGATAAATACTTTCTTTGCTTATTCTTTAGACCCACACTGTGTGTTGCTTTTTCCCTCAAATGAAAAAAAATCCAAGTTATTTTCTAAGTTGCATGTTTTAATTAACAACATAGACAGTCCTCACATATGAATTAAACACAGATTGATGAATTCCTCCGTGTTGATTATTTCTCCAGTCCAGACTCTGAGCTCTGACCTCTCTACCGTCTTCATTATCTATCAGCCTGTCGTCCTTCCTCCCACCCACTCCTTCGAAGCCTTCATACTTTCCATCTTTGCCTCTCTTTCAAGTGTATCCCTCCCTGGTGAGTATGAGATGGACACTGCATGTGATCAGACCCTGACGAGAAATCACTGCTTGCTGTGTGTAAAAGCACGACTTGAGTGTACACACATTCAAGGGTGCGCTACAATAATTCTTTATACTAGAGTCTGCAACTTGCAGGAGTGATGATTAGAAGGGCTTACTGTCAAAGAAAATGTGTCTCCGTGTAAAAAGTCTCGCTATTACTCACTATCCCAGAGAGCCACAAGGAGAACATTTCACAACCATCTTTACCTCATATCATTCACTGAAAATGATACCAGTTTTCTTTTTATTTTGGCTAAAATACTCTTTTTGGATGCACTTTTAAAATAGCTTAAAATGATTGGAGTGGGCCTTTAACTTCACTTAAAATATATATATATATATATTGCCATCAATAAAAAAATATTAAAACAATACCGGTATCCAAGGAGTCTACAATTTTAAGTAAATTAAATTTAGACATTTTTAGAACCACTACTATAAAGTGAATGTAAATAAAGCAAAATAATGTGTGAAAATAATAAAAATGATAAATGCATGAATGTAACATTATTTAACTTTTAAAAATATCCATCACCATTGCTGTTTAACAGAATAATTAGCAGGAGTTCAAACTTTAAGGAACCCTCGTAAAAAATATGATGTCCTGATTTTTAACCACTTGAAATATTCATTGCTTTAAGCCCTTTCTTTAGCTGAATCCCCCTTTTCCTGCTGATGCACATTATTTAATTAGCCAAGTGTTGAGAAAACAATTTACTACCAGTTCACAGCTAAGAAAACCGGACTTTCTTCTTCTTTAGAAAAACACAGGAAAATACGATGTGCTAACAACTTCATGGTTTTCTATGCATTATTTAATCTAAACTACATTGAAGGCATTTTAAGACATGGTAAAGATTGCAAGCACTCTTATTTGTGAAATAAAAACATGTTGCAGGACATACCGAGTGATTTCCTCTTTGAGAGCAGCAGGATCAGGAGGGTAGAATTTGACTCTCAGACACATGGTGAATGGATGTTGAGCTTTGGTAAACAAAAAGAGAAAAAAAAATCAACCACAAATGGCACAAATTTAAAGTTTCCAGCAAATGTAAAACTTTCAGAAAAAGGAGGAGTCCTGTTGCTGAGCAACTTTCAATAGAACTTGTCATAGAAGAATGGTTCCACACTTGGAAAAAAAAGGTCAAGTATCAGATGGCAGAATTTCCATTTAAACCCAAATTTAATCTTAAATACAAAATAAGAGTCAAAAAGGAAATTTTAACCAAACCTTTATTCTGTTATATAAATTCTGCTGTCCAGGTGGTACCCGGTGAACTCATTTAGTTTCATGTAATTCATTGTAAATTTTCAAGCTTGTATGAACAAAGCAATGACATTTTTTTTTCTACTTAAAGATAAAAAAAATCCCATCAGTGGTCTCACACCTAGATGTTCCCTGCATTTGACCCATCCCCTGGGGGAAGCTGCCGTTTAGTGGTTTAACACCCCCAATCCAAGCTCTTAATGCTGAGCGTTAAGCAGGGAGGCATTGATTCCCATTTCTAGTCTTTGCTATAACTCAGCCATGGCTTTGAATTCATTACCTTCCAGTCTCAGGGTGGGCACTCTACCACAAGGCTACTGAGCTGGTCATTTTGTCACTTTTGCTACAAGGCACTTTTTCTCTAAATTTTGTGTCTCTAAATATGTCATCTGCACTAATGCTGTAGTGAACCACACCAAGATTCACTTGCAAGTGAACCATGCTCCTTGTTTTTAAGGTGTACAAGGGTTCGCTTGGTCCCTACCAGAGTCCATTTGATCTTTTGTATCTGCCAAATAAAGGAGACTGTTCAACAAAAGTAACTCAGTAACTCAGCTTTTGATTTTTTTTTAAAAATCCTTCAATTTTGTTAATTATCCAAAATGTCAAACTTCTACAATCTAGACCTTTTGTCTCATTGAAAGCAGAAATGCAATGCTTTAAAAAGGACGTCTTTGTTTTTCCTATGGACTTTATTGCTGTTCACAAAGTCTCATATTATTTGTCATAAAACCAACTCCTGCATCACATTTTAGACAACTAAAGTTACCCAATACAATAAAATTTTAGCCAGTTTCCCAAGACAGTTTATTGACTAGTATCTAGAAATATTTTAACGCTTGAAATATCTTTCTTTCTTTAATAAGCTAAATTTAAAGAAGGATTGGCCCCTTAAGGTCTTGTTTTTGAGGGGGTCTATTTCAGTTTCGTACCAGCACAGATGGCAAAGCAGAAGAGAAACCAAAGAAGAAATAAGCAAAAACATAACAATTTGGTTTACAGTATCCCTTAACAGCCAGACATACCCACATACAAACATACTGACTCTCAATATTCACCCCAACTCACAATATTATATATGTAAGTTAAGATGTGAATACACTCCTACAAAACACCATTGTCTCCATTTAACAGGATGCAAAATCAGACAAAAAATGAAGAGAAACTTACATTTCATTTGCTTAACGATTGATTTTGTGAACTCCAACCAGTGCTGCGTTAAAAAGAAACACAGACAACAGCTTCAATATTTTCACAAACCTCATTAGTGGAAATCTGCACATCTTACCTAACACTGCTAGTGTCACTATCATGTGCGGCAGTTACGACTGTCACTTTCTACATATGGTGTTTCAGCAGCGCTCACAGTAAAATACCAGAACATCCATCTTTTCAATGTGAAACGTGTTTTTACAACAGGGAGACATAATTTGGACTCAGCATCAAGGCCATGCAGATGGTTTCTTTTTTTTTTCTTGTGGTCAGATTCATGATCTCACTAAAACCAAATTCTCATTTGCAATTTTTATTTCTAATGACCTTTTTGTAAACCCAATCAACTCAGCAAAGACCACCAAAACAGTTCTGAGTGACAGCACTGGATATGCAGCATCAGCATGAGTTGGCTGTCATCTGCAAAACTACAGCGGGATCTGTAACAGTGTAAATACTTCATGACTCCAGCAAAAACCCCTACATATCTCACAGAATTAGTCTAACACACATGCCTTCCAATTATTTGAGTTAGCATAAGCAGGAAGTGTCATATCTTTAAAACTTTTTCTTTGGACACTTTTATTTTTCATTCAAAGGGTTGTTCAATGTTTCTTTTATTGCTGTCACATGTTTAGGATATAAAAATATCATAAGAATATTGAGTGACACGGAGCAAAAACGTGATTCTAAAACACTGTCATGGTGTAAAGATTGTTAAATAATGTCACACAAAACAAAATATCTGCAAGAAAATGAAAAAATGTCAGGTCTAGACATCTTTGATATAAATACAATTTTAAATTAATTTGAAAAGGTTGTTTTAGGGTTTTTACCCAGATTACAGCCACGGGTTCACCTAGTTTTAGTTGAGTCAGACGGTATAAAAAAAGAACTGGATTGAAATCTAATAGTTCTAATCTAACAATAATAGCCAAATCTAATAATAAAAGCCAAATATTGATCAACCAGCCGACTATGAAAAAAGACCCAAAACTTAACCACTTGCAAAGATTACAAGCCAAGAACAGAAAGAACTATTCAGTTATGGAAAAAAAAACACAAAGGTTAAAAAATAAAGCACTTTTTCCTCATAACCACTTTAACCACATGTTTAAGAATATATATATCTATCAAAACATTTGAAAAAAGAAGACTGAAATAAAGAAAATTCATAATATTGTTGCATAAATGCTTACCCGTTGCTTGTCTGGATCCACATATCTGATGCCAAAATAGTCTTTTTCCAGCAGATTGAGGTGGTGGCAGATGAGGTCAAACAGATACTGTCCCTTTGCATCGCGCTACAAGAAAAAAAGATCAACCAAAAATCACAAAAAAGCCTTCAAACAGCTAAAATACTTAACTAGGAATAGTTAGAAATAAATAATGGACATAAAATCCCCTTTTTTAAATCCACTAGAGATATCCTGGATTTGATGTTAATACTCAACCAGAGCATTGTGAAGTGTTAAGAATAAACCCTGTCATTATGCATGGGGATATAAGAGAGATTAAAAGTGCTGCACTCCGGTTTGTGAGTACTTGGGATTCTGAAACGGAAGCTTCTCTTAAACACTTCCAAGAACATCTAATTCCTAAATATCTACAGAAAATCTCAGCTCAGACCATAACAGGTAGAGTGGTTGCATACATGACAAATGTTAATATTCAAGTTTTGCTCTTTAACATTCATTTCCCAAAGAATGCTTTAAAGACTTCTTAGATCTTTACAAACAAAAACAGAAATGGCAGCTGTGTCCACGAGACACATGACGTGCTAACTAAATGGTGGCAATACAGAATGAAGCACAAATGTTGAATGAGAGAACTGATGATAGCTACACGCAAGAGTAGGAAGCACTGGCAGGGCGCAGAACTGTAAAAAATGTTTCTTAGAAAGTTTAACATTTAAGCATCATGACATCAGATCCCATTTGGATCTATACTATACTAAAGTTCCACTCCGATCATCTTTTGATCTATTTTCAAAGTGTTCTCAGTGGTCTTTAATTTATGCTTAGTCCGTCTTAAGCCAAACTCCTACATTTGTGTCATTCTGTCAATCTGAGTGAGTTTTTAATAGTTTTGGAATTTCTAGGCTAGTTTGGACCTGTGGTGGTGTCACATCACTTCAAAGTTTTAATAGTTTGGGTGTGAAACCTGCTTTTTGAGACTAAAAACTGACAACTTACTAAAAATACTCTAACATTTAGACACTCTGCCTTAAGTTTTTCCAGTAGTGAAGCTGAAATAAAGAATACAGAACTATTGACAATAACAATTGATAAGCATGTATTGAATTGACAAGTGAATTGTGGATTTGCTTTACATTGGAGTTTTTATTTATTTAATTTTATAATGATGGTTCATTGACCTGTCTGGAATTTGTCCCAACAACCCTGGGACCTTGAGAGGGATTCAGTGGGTTCTGAAAATGGATGGATGGATTGATGGATGGATTGAGTTGAATGAATTAGAGTTATGTTGAAAGTTTGACATTTAACATACTGCAAATATTTGCAGCCACTCAACAGAGCTATTTCTGCCACAGATGTCTGGTGCATGATCTGCAATCATTTCCTTTTTTACCCAGCATTTACCTTGATTATTATTATTCAGGAACAAAACATCTTCATTGATTGCTGCAGGGCCTGATTCACTCTTAAATGTCCATAAATGACCAAGTTTGCACCAAGCTGCTTAAAATTAATATTTACTGCTTTGCAAATCAAATGTCTTATAGGGCACAGAAAATATCGCAAATATATTTTTTCTATTTTAAATCAATTATTTTAAAAAGAAAGATTAGACAAAAAATGGACACAATTGTTAAATCTATGGAGCCATCTTTGGTTTGTCAAACTATTAAAGTCCTTTACCCTGAGAATATCTATAGCATTTAATTTGTTTCCATTGTTTTCATTTATTTACCTATTTAAAAACAAAAAAAACATTAGCAGAAAATCCTGCTATACCGAGCTGTTACTCAGGCTGGAGGTAACAGGCACTTCATTAGGACAAAGACCTGTCAGTGCTGAACCCATCCGCCTGTGACCCAATGCTGACTGAAGATATCTGACCTTTCTCTTACAGGACCGAGGGCCTCCTGGGTGCTCACCACTGTCACTTTGAGATTATCGCTTCATTGTAATATTTGCAGCCAAGATGACATGCCTTCTAACTATAAGACGATCAGATATGGGAGGAGCAAGAATGCTTAGGAAGAAAAATGTCTAAGAGAAAAGAATAAAAAAAGAAAAATGAAAAACTATTTTATGATAGTTATTCATAACATTCCTTCAGTTCATTCAGTTTTTATGAAGCTCGTCTGTGGAACAGCCTCCCAGAGAGCCTCAGAGACTGTTCATGTTTTTAAAGGAAGGCTCAAGTCTTACCTTTTTAATCTGGCTTTTAGTTGAAATTTAGGAACTTATTATATATTTTAATTATTTTATCTTATTTCTTCACTCATTAAATATTTGTATTCACTTTTACAGATTTATATCAGTTTATCAATGTTTATTTATCTGGTTATTTATATCTGTTCTAACTTTTATAGATTTTGTTCTTCTTGCATTTAGTTTGAACGAAAGTGTTTTCCTCAGAGGGATCCTCCACATCAGTGATTTCTCAGTGAACCCGGTCGCTGCAATGGGATCTTCCAGGTCCGGTTCTTTGCTTAGATCTGGGGGGGGGGGGTCCTGTGGTAGCGTATTCTGTGGGGGGTCACTGGTGTGGACAGACCCCAAAATATCGTTTCTACTTTGCATCATTTTAAGCTTTTCCATGGTGTGCGTATGTATGTGTGTGTGTGTGTGGGTGTTTGTGTGTAGGTGTGTGTGGGTGTTGGAGGGGGGCAGTTGGCATTGTTTGGGTTTTATATATATTTTTTGGGCAGTGTCTTGGTCTTTTCGTTTGTTTTTAAAATTCAATAATGTTTTTTATGTAAAGCACTTTGAGTTACACGAGTTGAAAAGTACTATACAAATGAAATTTGATTTGATAAAGAAGTTTAGCTTAATTTACTTGAGATTTTAAAGAGTCTATGGTATTATATAAATAAATATTGCTATTAAATACTCAAATGGGAGAATAGCCAGACACTTAACAGAGAGTCTTGCAGCAGCAGACAGGATTCAGAGGAGACATCTGTTCTTTTGTTGTTCAGAAAGAGCAAGTTTGTTAGTATTCAGCAGCACTTCCATCCACCTCCCTCCCTCTTTCTACAACCCCGTTTGTGCTCCCTTATGCTCTCCCTGTGCGGTGCATGCAGCAGAACCCCCACCATTCTGAATTTTAATACTATCTTTGGTCAGTTCTCAAGAATAGGCTGTCCCTTGTTATTTTAAAAACAATCAAAGTTTGAAAAAAAGGGAAAGATAAGAATCCTGAGAATAATCCAAAACTAATGTTAACCAAAACTAGCAATCAATCTATCCATCTTCTTCTCTTCCTGAATCCCTTTCAGGGTCAAAGGGTTGCCAGAGCCTGACCCAGCTACTATTGGGCGAAGGCGGGGTATAACCTGGACAGAGGGCCAGCCTGTCGTAGACACTTGCAAATATTAATGTCTTTTTTTTAGATTTTTTATTGAGTTTAAAAAGCTAATATTTTAACAGCTTCCTAATTTTAAAAATGTTTTCTCAACTTTGTTTACTGTGCAATCCATTTCTTCCTTTTGTTCCTGAATTTGAGCCGTTTTTAAAATAAATATCCTTCCTCTGTTCAACAAGAGCACTGACAATGGGTCGTTAAACAAGCTAACAAGGAGTCCTGGAAACTTAAGATTTTAACTAAAATTGAAAACAGTGAAACAATTGAAAATGGGATTAGTCAAATGAATTATCGTACCATTCTTCAAACAAAGAGTGCTAAAGAAAGCAATTGTGTATAAAATATTATCTCTGGAAAAACTGGTTCATTAACAGACCATTTTGGGTTTGGCACATAAATACTGTGTTTCTAAGACATTAAACTCCAATGTGTGATGGTGGGAAACCACACCTTAGACTGTGTGCATCAAAGCACCAAATGCATCCAGACCATTGACTGGATACAAGAACTGGACTAGAAAATGCCTTACTTCCGACTCCAGGAAAATGAACCCAATTCTGTCTCAATTTTTCCGCGATACGGACGTTGCCACGTTGGAGCCTGGCGACAGTGATTGGTCCGAGTTTGTCTGAGTCAACATTTCTATGGCAACCACTGTCGCCAATCAGGAGTAAGATTGTTCGAAGTCCAAACCCCTTCCACTGAGAATCTGTCAATCAAACGTTCAAAGTGGGGGCCAGCGGGCACCACATCCTTTTACTGAGGCATCTGATTGGTCAGTTTATAACTTGAATAACTTGATATGAAGAAATACTATCATAAAGAAAATTAGGATCAGCATGAACATGTTAAAAAAGGGCATCAGAGCAGTAATAGTTATTCTGACAAATAAAATGACTGAATAATAGCTGTTTGTTTCTCTATAGAAGTCTATGGGGTTTTGGCTTCTTGAAGCCAGTGGGTACTTCCTATGTGGAACCCGAGGGGTTGGGGATTGCTCAGTCCAGTTCTCTTATACCGTCAATGACACAGGCCTGCCTTAACTATTTGCTGTGTTACCCTACCCTGAAAACATAGATTGTTCTTTTTTTGTTTGTTTTTCTTTCTCAAGGTACTACATTAGAGTTAATACAAAGATTACACATGAACTATATGGTACTGAGATGTAATAAACTACCCTTAACAAAGTTTCTCCGTTTGCTGATTGATTTTTTTTTTTAACGTTTTTAGTAAAATCAGTTCCTGATCTTACAGATTTTCATGTTGTGCTTAGCTACAGTATTTTACTTTTTAACAGTTGTAATAATGTAACACAAACATATTCCCAGTATGACTTTTTTTATTCTTTATATTTACTTGCACGTCTTACCTTCAGGCAAATGTTTTATCAGGTGGACAAATAAGACATAAAAAATGTTAAAAGTTTTTTTTTTCTTCTGGATCCTAAAAACAGGGCAGAGGTTTTCTGACACTCTAACCATACAATGGGCACTTTCCTTTAAATGAATCATTAAAACAGTCTCCATGTCAACACAGGAGCCCAGACCATTAATAAAAGATTACATACTTTATAGTAAGAGGAGAAGAAACATGATGCTATTGACTGTGTGTGCAATGGCTGTGAGGTGGTGGCCCGGGAGGGATTCATACACTACTACTACTTCATAAGAACTTTTCTCATAATGACCAACTTTATTGAAGTTTGTGAATTTTAGCTGTAATACAAATCGGTGAATGAGGCAAAAGATCCATCTAAGTTCTGTTAAAACTGATGGATACATTGTTCACGACAGCGTTAAGCAAAAACGCAATAATAAACGTAAAAAATTAGCTTCAAATAACAAAAAGCCCTTACATTAATTAAATAAGAAAAGTAGAAGGACAGTGTGTGTGTCTTTGTGTATGTTTATCCCAAATAAATCAAAATAATGCTAAGTCATCCGCAATGTTTTTTTTTTTTTTTTATTTTGAAAAAGGGGATTTTTAAAACTTAAAAGTATCTGCAGAATAGAAGAAAATCTTAGGGTGTAGTCAGACTGGAAAAGTTTGTTGGTCCAGACCGCGTTGGCTTAAATTGGTCCAGATCAAGTTCTGAACTTTGTATTAGGTCTGTCTTCAGACTCCCGTCATGGACATGGACCCTAGCTTGTAAACCAAACCACGTGACTAAAGATCTCTTCAGTCATTGGCCAGGAATTATGAGGGTGAGGTAAAGCAACGAGAGAAATGGAAGTCCTACGATTTACAATCCTTGTTGGAATAGTTCACATATTCAAACTTTATAGGTATTTTTTTTTGAGTTAGCTTAAAATCATAGACTTTATAAATATCAAAATGCCAAGGGGAAGAAATGCATCTATATCCCTACTCTGACAGGAGTTCAGACAGGGCTGGGGGAAAAAAAAGTTAAGTTTCTCTGAGTTGCCCCCCTGAGGCGTGGAACCAATTGATGAGCAAATGTTCTGCTGCCACTGTAGTAACTCAACAATGGCTTTTAGTACAGTTATTAGCCCACATTATCATGCAGCCCAGAGCAATTCAGGAAGACATCAAATATGTAAAAGATACCCAGAGAATCTTTCAGGAGCAATTACAACAGAAAAGTATCCTAATCTAAGAAGGAAAAAGCAGAATAATTCAGGAGATAAAACGATCAATTTGACCCTGACAAGAGCATGATTAAAGAGTTCATTAATGCTTAATATTTGTTAGAAAAAAATGTGTGGTTGGGTGACACAGACTGCTATCAGTGATTGTACCAAGTCTTTGTACAAGACTTCTCTGTGAACCAGGAAATCAGCCTGGGAAGCACTTTACGATGCACTCTCACCAGGAAAAAGTGGGTCATCATAACACAATGGGAAGAGATTAGGAAAATGAAAGGGAAAAAAACGGAATACCAAAAACTTGTTAGAGATAATATTTGAGTAATTTACTTACATGAAAGCGACTGCTGTTTTTGCTGTAAGCCTTTGACTAGATTTAATTGCTATTTATTTATTGTTTATTTCTATGATTTTGTGATGGTTATTCTCAAGATGCATACAATTTGGGACAAAAGAAAAACTTTCCAGGAAAATAAAATTTGCATGACATAAAACATTGAATTTCTGGCATTTTGTGCAATCTGGTTGATGATGTTTCAGGTATTTTCCTCAAAAATAGCTAGAAGGCCGGAAGGTTATGATTTAGCAAGCCTAAATTGGCCACCTCAGCTGTTCAGACCTCATATTGATTCTCAAACATTATTACCCCCTAAATGAGACAAGAAAGTCTGACTGCATGTAATACTAATGCAACCACAACTTGGTTAAACCAGAAGCCATGAAGCGTTATAGCTGACATATACACAGCACAACTAGAAATGACTGGTAATTATCTCTGCAACAGCCATTGCTGCTCCATGGGATGAAAACCTTTGTGTGTTCACTACTACTACAACTGCATTTTCATTTTTAGTTTACTGCTAAAACCAGCTCTCACATGGTTTATGACAAAAACGTTTTTCATTGACTCCAACTTGCAAGATGCATCTCAATTTGGGGCTTTCTTTAAAAACGGAGGCGGTCAGTTCATCCACTGCAGCTTTATCACTGTTCTGTTTGCCAAAATTATTCTTCCATCAGGCAGAGAAGTCGGATCCTCACATGCAGCCTTTGCGACTCCTTCTATTAATGAAACATGCTGTCACAGAAAACCTGAACGGTCATTCATAAAGCTTCATATTTTTTCTACACAGTCTCTTTTCCAACAGCTTTTTTTTTTAAATTTTTTGGTTCCTTTTAAATACAATGTCAGACCCGGCGGTTGACTGGTAAAATTTGTTCTTTGAAACGTTAGCATTTCATATAAAAGGCGGTTATAACATCGTGTCCGCTAAACTGACAGATTTCGGACTGCAAGGTTGAGAGCAGTAAAACAAAAAGCCTCTGTGAAAGACAAGAACTCACCCAGATACAGAAACTTCACTCTACTCCCAAGCTTTAGTTTCACTTCTTCATTTTCTACACTAGAGTGACAATTCCCAGTTGTTCACCCTATTTCTTAAAGTGGGTTGATTAAATCTCAAGTCACAAGAGAAATTATCAAATAGGACCACTGTCCTCTTTAAAAGAGCAAGAACAATCTTAAAAATTAACATCTTCCTATTAGACAAAAAATGTGCTTTTTTTAAGTTGCTCTCTAAAATATGTTGTAGGATGTGAACAGCTGAGAAGAATAAACCTTAAAGTTATTGAATTACAGTGAGGAAAAGGCTCCAACTCTGGAGATTTTAGTTCTCCAGATTTACTCCTGTGTCCCGTTCACTCATCCTAAAATGAGGCCGTCTTGGAACTAAATGATCACCTTGTCTGTATAAACATTTGGGTCCACGTTAGCATTTCCACATATAGTCAGTAAAAGAGCTGCTTTCACAGGGAACCAATCAAAACAGGATATGACGTGGCCAAGCTTAACACTGGATTTCCCTATTAACATGATAATGAAAAATATGTAAATTATGGTAAATAAACGATAAAAAGTAGAAAATTCTTAGAAAATAATGATAAATTGTCATATTCTCATTTATTTGCTCAAAATCTATACAATTTTGTCAGGAATAAAATGCAGAAAATGTTGTACATTTAGAAAATGCATAAGCATTGCAGAACTTAACTACAAATGATGGAAAACATTATAAAAACAAAGGTTGAACTGCATGATGTAAATCTAGAAGAGCTCTTTTTTTAATAAAAGTAAACTTAGTTTTGATCACTGCTTCTTTATGGTTCTGAGTACCCGGTATGTCTACAAAAAAATACACAAACACACACCAAAAATATTGCTCCTTTTGTTTACTTTAGCCCCACTGATTTGTCCCACCCCAGCATACAGAAAAATCCCAGGCCACGCAGGATCACAGGATGTTCAACACTTATAGACCCACTCTGATGAAAATGATGTTTTTGATGTTCTTTTATCATTTTTCTCATGATGGAGAGCATATATAAAGTATTAAAAAACTTAATTTTCCCAATATGTCTTTATTCAAATTGTTGTGAATCAAGAATAGATGAAAAAATGCTGTTTGAACAAACTTTCTTTTGTGAAGCAGCAAGTGAAAGTCTCCCTGCTCCACTCCATTCTGATGCTTCCACTTGCAGACCAATAGATCCACTAATGTCTTCAATTTCTCTCCATAGGAACTCATCATTGGGAACTCATTTACAACAGATCAAAATATGAATGGAGATTATTGTTTTGTAAAGGAAAGAACGCTGAGCAATGAATACAAAAGGAATCCTCCTACAAGAAAAATGCTGATGTGAGTAGAAGAAAACTCGAATAACTTGAAAAGAAGGAGTGTTTTGGAAAGAATATCATTAAAACAACAAAAAAAAGTTGCTTTCAAGGTTTATAATGATTTAAAAAAATAATAGATGCAACCATGCTTTTTGTACCCTTTAGTAGTTTGTGAACCCAGCCATAAAAATGTGAAGAGTTGTTTGGCTCTGGAGACTGGCTGACTGTTCACACAGGCGTGAATACCCAGTATTGCTCTGATGTGCTGGAGCTCTAAAGGAGGCCCAGGGGAGATGCAATCTTGGCCAGAGAAACACTTTTTGTCAAATTCAGCTTAACCTAAATGACAAGGTTAAATGTGGCCCAAACTGAGTCAGAGCCCTTTATTTTTAATGAAACACCCAACCATGACAGAAAATACTGAGGTCATTACAAAAGGACAGAGATTGCATGATTTTAAGAAGTGCATGGAAAAATAATAATTTATGATAGAAGTGTACATTTTTCTGTAAAACATATGTTTTCATTTTTTAACTCTGCAGAACCCAAGAAACAATGTTCTTCTGAGCTTTAAAATTTGATTTGGCAACTTGTTTTTTGTTTGATAGTTTTAGGTAAATTACAGCAGCCCAAAAAAAAAAAAAAAGAAAAAGAATCAAATAAAAATCAAAAAGAAAAAAAAAAAGAATGTTGTAACAAGTTACGCCTGTATTTTCCACTCTTCCAGTGGGGCCACAACAACATCATAAGTTGGTCATCAAGAATTTAAGATCTAATACTGATGTTGAAATATGAGTACATCTTAAATTAAAAAAAAAAGTTCATAATCATTGAAAATTTGTTTTTTTTTTCCAGATAACGTACTAGCCATTGATAAAAGTAGTTAGTGGATGCTTAATTTCTGACGTCTGCCATTGAATTCTAAAAACAACGCTAGAATGGAAGGGTCTATTGACTAGAGTTCACTCCACCCAACTCAACGTTCAGACAACGGCAGCTTTGGCAGAACAGTAGAAAGTTGTCTTCACGAATTTGTTCAATCAAGATGAACAAAACATTTTTAAACCAGACTCCAGTGGTCATTTGAGGAACTGCAAAATTCAAAGAGATAAAAAGTCAGAGCAATCTCATAAGATAACAGGCCTTGTTTCAGTTCTGTGTCACCAATAAAATATCTGTGTAGTCATTTTAATCTGCTGATTTTTTTCTGTGCTCTACAAAATGTAGGTAATCTTTTTAAATTCAATATAATAGATGTTTGTTCAAAACTAAAAAACTTAAGCCTGGTAACAAACCCAAAAATGATTTTACAGTAGATGTTGCCAACATAATGAGAAAAAGGTGATAGACACATCAGACAACCACAAAAAATTGAGAGTAACAGCCCCAAAATTTCCAGAATGAACATAAGATGTGAGGATTTGGTACGCTTTAACTGAAGGGAGGCAGACAGCTACTGATTTGACCATCTGACGGGTCCAAAAGTGAAAGTTTCTTTTACAGACTCTCATTTCTCCTTAAGTATTTGGCATGACGGTAAGAAGGATTTATCTACTGAATGGCGATGAGGGCTGCTATCTACAACCCACTGCTGATTATGCCAACCAAACAGCGAGGCAGCTCAGGGTGAAAAGTACAGTTGTATCCTTGACTGGGGATTTGCAGTGACAGCTTATTTTAGAGATTTACTGTGGTGCCACTTACAGTGGGAGGTTATGGAGACGTGTGCGATTACTGCCAAGTCCTTTGCTGTTACAAATGATTATTATGACTATTGTTTCAGTGAGATTCCTCGAGCAGCATTTAAAAACCTTAAAAAAGGGCGAATGTTAGCTTCTACAAAAAGATAAACCGCAGTTTATGTGAGAATCAAAAAACAAGCGAGACACAAATATAGAGACAAATGTGCTGCGAAAACAAAAAGAGCATTTAAATAATGTTTACCCCCAATGATAATATGGATCCGGAACCAATTGCGGTCCAAAATATGAATCAATTCAGTTCTGTTCTATGTAAATAAATACAATAATACTGTCTTTTTAAAATGTTTCAGAAATATTTTTGAATGTTGCATTTTTAACAGTTTGATTAGACTTTTAAGGACATTTATGAACATATTTTTTTATAAATTGTGTATACATTTTCTGTGTGGCTTTTATAAGGTTTTAATTTTGTTACAGATTTAAAGTTTCTTTGGTAACAATATTTTTTTTAAAGAAACGTTTGCGCTCCAGTTAAGGAAATTAACCGACACCAACAAAGTTCAGTTAATAGTCTTTTTTAAGGCTACCTTTTTAGCAGGAATGGTATCATTGATGTGTATCTGAAAATATTCCAACTAACACACATTCAAGCACTCAATCCACTGACCTACTAAGCAGCAAATTCTTTCCTGTAATAAATGCCATCCCAGTGGCTAAAAAGGATGACTTTTTTTGCATGGTGATTTTTTTTGTTGTTGTTGTTATTCTGCAAGAGTTTTTTTAAACATCATCCATAACCAATATACTCAAAAAACTTTGTTGTAAAGTTTACTGAGGTTTTAAAATACAACTGAAAAAAATGACAGAAGTTTCTTTCAAGAAACTATTAGCAAGGAAAGGAGTCTTAAAAAGAGGAAAAGACTTTGAGCACTACCTTCTTGTTAACATGCTACAGTCTTCTGAATAAATGGGCATATCCCACATATGGATTATGATACTAGACTCTATGTACTATGTCACTAGACTCATCAACATTGATATTAAAATCCTATACTATTATTATTTTATCAGAATCTAAAACAAAAGTCAATAGAAAGTCAGAAAACTCAGTAAAAAATTATCAGTACAGGTCGAGAGGGTGAAACAAATTATTGGTGAAACAAATAACTATCAATAAAAAAGCTTTTTGAGTTGAGTGATTTATAGACAATATGATGTTTACAAAGGAATTATAAATGGGTTTAATTTTATGGTTTGGAAGTAAGCTAGACTGTGATATTACTGCTAAACCACCTCCTTTCCCAGAAATCCTGGATTTCTGGTTATTATAACTACAACATCCTGTTGTAGCCAGGTTTCTGAGGGCTAGTAGGCTCAGTTTGTATTCATTCATTAACTCATTGACTAAGAGTGACTTAGAGGAAATTGATCTAATGATTAGTAACCCACATTTAATTACATCATAATTTTGCTTGTTGTTATTGAGAGTATTAGTAGCTACTTACTTTTAGGTTTCTGTGTCTCACTCCTAGCTATGAGATTTGTCGGTTGCCTGTCATCTCTAGCTTCATTCCACTTACCTTCCTCAGAGCAGATAAACCTTATTGTTTCAAGGCCCAAAAAAGGTGAATTCCCCTGTTTTGATATTTAGTGACATTTCAAAATGAGAGCACAGCATGTCTAATCTTTATAAATTCCAAATCAGAAGCTTACTCTCATACTTTTGAGTGGATAAACACTGATATGTGTTCATATCAGCCAGTTAATAATAAAGTTGGCACTCATCTACCAAAGCAATAGGTGTTAAAAATTGAGCAAATTTGATCAAAAATAGTGTTGTGCTGTGAACACATTTACACAGTCTCATAGCAACAGTAGTATCAATGAGCTGCAGTACACACAGTCCTTTTGTTTGAATGACTGAGCTTAGATTAAAAAATAAATAAAGGTAGGCGCCATCAAACATAACTTATCTTGCACAATGCTAAGACATCCCCTTAAAGGTTGCAGGTTCCTCCTTATCTGTCCCTCAGACAGCTTAGAGTTTTTGACTTTTTGTATCTTTTTTTAAGCTATGACTTATTTGGTTGTTTTATTTTGTGCATTCAGCCATGTCATGTCTTACTTTCACAATCTAAAATGCAAGAATAGGTGAAAACTTATGGAGGATTGGAAAGTACTTTGTGCCATAAATAAAAAGCAGAAAGGATTCAACTTTGTCCAGACACATACAGGATCATAGACAGGTGCATCCTGCATTCTGGCAATTAGGAATGTGCGTTGTCTGGCTCCTTACTGACCGTGCACAAATGTGACGCGCACGGTGTGTGCAGGTGATGTGTAAGTGCCTATAGGACACCTGAAGGAAGCCCACACAAACTACGTTTGCATTGTCTAATTTTCGTCATTTCTAACAGCCAGGCTGCCTGCAAGGGACATGCAAAGAGTGCGGGCTTACTTGAACACCACTAACAGGCCCCTTGCGCAGTGTAATGGGTTTGAAAGGGTTGAACAAGATGTAAAAAATTTGTTCAACACACTTGCGTCTCACCTACTTCACCCCTACTTATCCTAACGTGTCGGTTCAGTATTACTCTCCAGCCTGTCCCCCACAGCATACCCAAAGAAAAAATGTGCAATATTTCCACCTCACAGGCTCACAGAGTATACTACGATCTTCAAATTTTGTGCTGGCCACCTGCATGCCCGTATCCATTGGCCATTGTGACTATGGCTTTAGCTAATTTTGCTTTGCATAGGACATTTTCAACCAGAAATATAATACCTGTCAGTGCTTGATAATCCTATAGTTTCCATAGGAAATAAAGACATTAAGATAAGATTGCACCGGTAAAGTTTGATGATTGGTGAAACAACAGAGAATGAATGCAAACCTTTTTTACTTAATGACATAAAAATACTGCTTACAATACTGAAATCCTTTTCTTGCACTATTACCTTCAGGTTTTGAGGATTCTTCGTGCAGAATGCGACTGATTGAGGTCAGTGGATTGATGCTTCAGGAAGAAAGAGCAAGTGGATTCTGATGACTGACACAATGAAAATACGACATCTCATCAAAGGGCCGACAGGAGAATGTGGGCATTGGCCTGCCCACTTTCAACCTTGTCAGTCTAAAAACTAAATAGCATTCAGGCCCTAAAGCATTAAAAACCATCAGAGGTGAATTGGTGAAAGTGCCTCTGTATCTCCAAGATACTTCAAGCTTCTGTCCCACTTTCCTGCAAAGAGAATCCATACCACCAAAAGTTAAAAATACAGCATGTGGGTGACAGATTGCATGTTATGGATACAGATTTATTATACTTCCATCTAAAAATTATGCCAAGAGAAATACAATTTAATAATAGTGCTCAGTAAACTTCCCTTTGTCTGCATTATTCTCTTACAAACAAAAAACAGATGTCAAAAAGGACCAAATTACTGTTATTGAATTCTGCCAGTGATGAATCAGACTTCTGACTTTCAACAGAACATGGGATATTTATCTGAGTGCATAGTAGCTGAAATCCATGCATCCCTTTTCTCCTTTTGCAAGTGTCGTCAGGGAAGGTAACCAATGAAAAGGTCAATAACCCCAAAATATAAAATGTCCTTTAAAAGAACAACAGTGATTTATGTTTTCTTTCTGAGGCCACCGACAGTGGTCCTCAGCCTGTTAAAACACACTGACGCATTAGCACACATAAGTGCGTAAATAGTGAATATCTGCTTTCATGCCGTTTCAAGATCAAAACATCCTTGCAGAAAACCCCAAAAGCACAACCAGTCTCGCTGTTTGAGCAAGAAAGTCTGGGTCACTTCACACTGGGTAACCAAGAGGAACAGATTGCTTCTGCTCTGCACGATCACAGTAAGGGCTGGTCTGAAAGGGGTCTTTGTTTTCCCAGGGGGAGGCTAGAATGGCATGGCTTGGTTGCACAGGGTGGCATGTGGTCTGAATTGACTGAGAATTGAGTGTCGTGGGAGGCAACACACTTTGCTGCAAGCAGTTTCCCCCTGCATGTATTTAGTCATGCTCCTCTAGGGCCAATGATCACCCAGCATGTCGTAGTGGGGCTTTCCAGGTGGGTGTCATGGAAATTAATTCAGAAAGTCTGAGATTTAAAGAAAGCCTTCAAATTATGCTTTCTGCACTCTTTGCTGGGTGAAAAGCCTGTTTTCTACATTAAATGAGACCAATCTGCTCAGTCACCCACTATGTTAATGTGAGATGTACATAAAAATGTCTTCAAATCCTAGTGGGAAATCAGAGGAAAACCAATTAGTAAAGGACATCAACAGAAAAATACTCATAACTTCACAAACATTTGATTTATATATCCCCATAAAAGCTAAACCACTCTGTGTCCAGCACGCCAGGCACAGGCAAAGATAGCTTTGTAAGGAAGATTACTTTGGTGTGTGGAAAACATTAATCACCTCATAACAAAGCACAAGAAGCACAGCTGGCCTATAACTCAAAAGGTTTGATCACCAACCTTACCCTCATACTGTGCTGATGCTTCTGTTTGGCTCTAGATGGATGAGCCATTATGAAAATCTCAAAAGATGTGTACTTTCTGAGTCAGCAAAGTAAAACTGCAAGGGGGGGGGTGATGTGTGGATAAGGGTGTCAGCAGAGCTTACGAACCGTAAGCCGTTCTGCCATTCAGGCTGGCCAGTAAAAAGTGAACCCCACACCCCTCCCCGAAAGAAGTGATAAATGGGCATGAATGATCTATGTCAACAGAATTAAACTGAAGCTTTATTAACCAGTAGCTTGGGAAGAAACACGTCAATGACAGAGGAGCAAGGAGCTCAACAGAAAAGGCAGCAGTTTTAACAAAAATGTAAATGTTTAGATGTTTTTAAAAGGGTAAAAGCTGCAGAATAATTATCAGACCAGCCACAAGGACCTTTATAAACCTTTGTTCATCTCTGTACGGAGGATTATTAAAAGTAATTGCTGCTGCAAATCAGAACAGTTTAAAGTTCATCTTTCTACGCTAGCCAGGATGCTTCAGCAAGATAAAACATTTACAGATACCTCACAGGAATTGATGTTAAAATGTACGACATTTATGGATTTTGGCACAAAAAAATGTAGGCACAGGTGACTGTGCACAACCCACAACAAAAATACATTATGGCCATAATGATAAATGGCTACCATCCAACAGAAAATGATTTCTTTCAAGTACCAAGCAGGGAGAAGTTGGGTCTCATTGTTAGAGTCTTTGGTATGACTCGGCCATGGATTTGTTCTCACAACCTTCCACTCTCAGGGTGGACACTCTACTACAAGGCCACTGAGTTGGTCAAATGTGCGCTATATATATATATTTATATATATATATATATATATATATATATATTAGGGCTGTCAACTTTACACAATTAATTTTAAAAATTATGGCGTTAATATTCATTAGCGCAGATTAATTACACGGCAGAAGCTACTGTCTTTCGCTTGTGTCTGACGGTTCAAGCTTCTTCCACGTGAGTCAATTTCTGAAAATACACATTTCGACGGGCACTATCCCACTTATACCACTTATACCATGGTCACTTACAAAAGTAATACATATTTAATTGATTTTTATTACTTTATTTTTGTTATTTTTATAGTTTGGATCACTTTCGCACAAAAAGCGGACTACTTGATTGGTGGTGCAGCACGTTGTCACAGAATGACACGAGAATGCTTTGCAGACCTTGACTGCAGCGGAAAAGGAAAGTGACATATGTGCTGATCGTTATTAATTCAGAGAGAAAGTTCACCAATCAGATTTGAGTGTTAACCTGGACCATTTAAAGTGCAGAGACACAATGTTCGTTTCTTATGACTATATATCAGCATCTTTGTTTTTTGGAGTAATACTGCAGACACAAAAGTCTTTAGAGTTCTGCTCATCTTGCTATTGATGTGTTTTGTGCCCATAAATTACATTTCTGGGATATCTGAGTTTACACTTTACAAATTAAAACATTTCAGAAAATAAAAATAAAGGAAAAAATTGCCTCTCTGGCCTTTTTTTGTCCAAAAGCCACATTTTGTCACATAAAATGTATCTAGGAAAACATTGTGATTAATTACAATCCAAAAGTGATATTAATCTGATTCATTTTTTTAACTCGATTGACAGCAATAATATAAATGCAAACACTAGAAATGAAAGGAGGGTTTGCTTTTATGTTTAACATAACTGGCCTACTGAAATCCTATCAGCCCTGCCTTATCCCAGTAAAAAAAACAAAAACAACAAAGAATAGGTTTCTGGTGATGACGGGGATTTCAGTGAATCTGAATAAAAGCAATGTCACCAGGAAGTTGATAAATTCCTCTGAGACATCCCTAACCTTGAATCGAATTCCCTTGAAGGAGAGTTAAAAGACCAGAGTCCTTCAGGCTTTGCAGCCCCAAGAGAACTAGATCCTCCACAAACCAGCAGCCTTGAGCCCAGAAACCTGATCTCATTAACTCCGTAAAATCATTCTCTTTAATGACTGGGCCTCCGTGCAGGCTTCCTTCTATCGCGTCATCCATTTACTCCACCAGGATTCAGTCTTTCTGTTCAAACTGTGAGACTATCAAATAATCATGGTGGGATTAGTAAAACGTGCCTTTAAAGCAACCTTTAGGCATTAACTATCCTACCATAAGAGGCAGGTTTTCATCTTTATACTTTGTTTTACACAGTAATAAACTGCAACTTGCTTTTGTCTTTTAAACCTTTTCTATGTTGTGTTTTTAAGAACCAGGAACAGGTTTAAAATCAAGATATGAGAATAAAAAACTGGAGTGTTTAGATTTGTCACAACAAAGCCAAAATGTGAGGAATGAGACATGGCATTTGATAAAACATTATTTGGGTGTACAGAATTTGGTCAAACCTTACACAGTACACCTGGGAAGCAACGATGAGATGAGCTGTTGCCATGGTGATGTGCTGCAGCAAGACTGAACTACAAGGACAAGGAAATATAATGTTTACCAGGCTGTCACTCATAAAAAAACACCAAGAAAAAATATAAAAAATGCAGTAGAAAAGAGTCAAAGAATACATGACACATTTGGCTGTAGTGTTTTTTTCCCCAGTGTTGTGGAGTGTAATCTTTAAACTCATGTCTTTTCATACCAGCAGTAGTCTCAGTCAAACACAGCAGCATATGAGCATCATACTTTCTCGCTTGATGGACTAAATTCCAAAAATATTATATTTTCCTATAATCCTCTCATGCTAATGCTTAAAAAAAACATCTTGATGGAGATAAATAATCCACTTCTGGAAAAAAAAATAGGGTCACGGCTGAAAAAAAGGATTCAGAGTGGGCTGCTGTGTGGTAGAGGAACTGGAGGAGATATCGGAACAGAACAGAAACCCGAATTAGACTTGTATAGATGGAACTTACCACCATTTCTTTCTACTTTGCATAGGTGAAATGACTACATGGGGTGGCCTCTCCCTCTACAGACTGCATGAAACACGGCTGATGCCTTAATAGTGTAAATCAAAGTCAGCAATGGCATACTTGATTCTCTGGCATGGTGTTTTGCTGCCATGCTGGGACTTTATTCTCCACAGAAAATAATGCATTATTATTTATTTGCATGACTAAAGGATTTGTGAATGCTTTAAATTATATTAGATTTTTCATCTGATAAGCTCCTGTTCCACATCTCTCTTCCTCTCTCCGACTCCCAGCAGTGACTCATTGGGCAATAACCTTGACAAACAACCTTCAACGCCCACGCTCTGCAACACTGACAAGGTTTGTAAAGTACCTTAAATCTGTCTTTCAGCTTTCTTCATCTGTCAGCTTTCCAATTCTATGGAGACCCCAGTAAGTATTTAGGACCCATAATTTAGTCCAGCATCGGTGGATTACAACGATTGCTGACTGTAGAAAGTACTAAGCTCCTTTCGGCAATGAATGACTTTCCATTAATCTCTTTGCTATTGAACATGTTAAACATGTTGTGATTGAATGACCATGTTAGTATGTTAGACATGTTAGTAAATATTATTTAAAAACGTCAGGATAATTATTTGGATTTAAAACATCATTGGAATTTATTTTTTTAGCCATGAGTTTTTTAAGTAATACATAGTTAACACAAATAAATGTAATCTATGAAACCTCTAGTTTAAATTTTCCTGTTGGTTTATAAAAGATGTTCATAGAAATTTATTTTTAAAAAAGTATTTATTCTTTTTGCTTAATAAAATGCAAATTTTTATTAGTTTATAAGTGCACAACAAACCACTGTCATCACAAGAGCAGATTCATATCAAGGAGCGTTACTATTTGATCACTGAATTGCACCAAGTCGTTTAAAGATTGAAATAAAGCTGTGATTTGCACCGCTCCCGACATTTTGCACCAACCCTATTCCCACGGTAGCCGGTGGACATGCGCTAGTAAACAGTCAAAAGAGAACAAGAAGAAGCCCCTCCCTTGCTTGTCCAGTGTGACTGTGAACACTTCATGCTAAATATCACATGCCCGGTGTAATGGTAGCTGAGAAAGATTAATAGTTTCCTAAAAGTAATGCTAAATATTCTTATGGTCTTTTAAACAATTCTTGTATATATCTATTCATAACTTCGAAGAAGTGGAACAGTCCCATATGCCATAGACCGTCCAGTGGGAAATTACATTGTGCAGCATACACACTATATTGGTGCCAAAATCCATGTGCCTGTTTGAGTTGGGCCAAAGAACCATGTTTTTTAGTGAATACCTTTTTCCATCTAAAATGAATGATTTTAAGTATGTCTTATTTTTAAATAGCAAAAACAACAGAAAACAACAACTACCACTGGTAACTGCTTGCCTAGTTAAGTGCATTATTCTACTTAAAAAGTGAAAGTAAAGCATGAATCCAAAACCTGCTTAGAACAACTTTGAATCTCTTTATTTTTAAGAGTTTCCAGTCACTTACATTTAAAAAGCTTTTACACAAGCTATACAACTTTACTCAGCTCTGTGACTCATGTGGCTCAAAATGGAGCTTGGTAGATCCAATAAAGCTGTTAATGCACATGCATTATGTGCATAAAAGAGATAGGCGTGATGGCCTCTAAAGCAGTCAGAGGTTCAATGCTGACCAGAATGCCAAAACCACTCAAAACCACCAAGCATCATGATGTTATGGTTTCATGAAGTATACAAACTAGAGTCACAAAGTTTTAACTTCTCACTCCAGCTGGCTCAGGCAGATGGTTGCCTGCCTTAAGTCTGGATCTCTTCTTTTTCTTTTTTAAAGATGTTTGCTCTGTAGTCTCACTATATTTGGAAATTCATAGGTTTTCCTCTTTTACAAGTGCCCAGACATCATAGTTTATAACTTAGTAAAGCTCTTTATGAATAAAATGCTTATTAACTTGAAATACCTTGGCATGAATGGACAATAAAAAGCATTTGACACTGTCTGGAGACAACAAGATAGTAGAGATTTATTATTGGCATGTAAAGACACTCCTTTTTTAAAAATAATTTATGAAGCAAAATGACCAATGACCCCCTCAATCTCAACAGTATGTCTCTAAATTACCTGCTACAGGTAACGCTGATTGGATTGGCAGCAAAATTCAATAATAGTGTAGTGTCTGTTTATTTCTAGGTGTTCAGCTATTTTTTCCCTTTTCTACCCCACGCATGTATTACAAAACAGACAAGAAAGTAGAATTCATCAAATTAAGCCTAGCAGGACTTTGATAAAAATCTGTCAAATGGGGATCTAGTGGATTGCACTAAAAAGCTCTGCCATTCGGCTTAAATGATCATAAAACAACCTGCTTTTACTGGGCTGGGCAGTAAACAAATTCTGGTGAAATCTACCCACATGCAAAACTAATAAGCAGGAGACTTTGTCAAGTCTTTCTTGAGGTATTGAGGACCCAGTTGAAGGCAACATTCCTGCTGGTACAAAAACCAGTGATATTTGCAGTGAATGAAGTATGCAGTGAATAACTGACTGTCACAGAGGAAGCACAGCCTGACCATTGGGGGATAATTAATGCAGCTTCTGCAGAAGAAAAGAGCCTTGGCAAAAACCCAACAACCACAATTTTTCCCCATTTTGATATGAAGCACTAAATCTTCAAACCTCTACGAAAATTTTTATTAAACAAAAATGCAAATTTCTGCTGAATGTGCTTCACTATTATTTTGCATTTTTTAAAGTTTACAGTTATTGTTTTTAAATAAATAAGCAACATCTAGCAGTATTTTTGTCTATTTTTGTTTTTCACTCAGTTCACACCATCCTTTCTAAAGTAGCTAAGAAATATTGCATAATTAATGCAAATAACATCGGTGGAGCATCATATGCTTAGTATTATCAAAGCAGATTGTTTACTTTCTAAAGCATTTTTTAAAAATGTTATCCAAAAATCAAGATGACCAGTTTAATCAGGGATTACAGACCTCACACGTGATGAACCAAATGAAAGTAGCAAAAGCATGCAATAAACTGTGACAACAAACACATGAGATCAGACAAATAAATAAATAAACGAAGCTGCAGGTGCACAGCAATCCAGAGTTTGTTTCCAAGAAGGTCCAATGAGCTTAATCCAGTGTGGGTCCTTAGGGGGCAAGGGGACCTCAAGTCTGGTAGTCCCTGTGCCGGTCCCCACCCCAGAAAAAAATACGATTGTGTCAGGAAGAGCATCCGTGGCGACCCCTGACAGGAAATGCCTAAAAGTTCAACCACAACATGGAGCAAAAAAATGTTGTTGTTTCCTGATAAAGCAAAACTAATGCATTTTGCTTTGATTTACATACATATATTTATATATTATTGCTGTCACTCGATTAAAATATTATTCAGATTAATCACACTTTTGGGTTGTGATTTATCACAATGTTTTACTAGGTAACTTTTATATGACAAAATGCAGCTTTTGAACAAAAAAAGGCCAGAGAAAACATTTTTTTCCTTTTTAATTTTCTGAAATGTTTTAATTTGTAAAATGTTAACTCAGGTATCCCATAAGTGTAATTTGTGTGGACAAAACACATCAACAGTAAGAGAAGCAGAACTCTAAAGAACTGTAAAGACTTTTATGTCAGCAGAATTACTCCAAGAAATCAAAGATGGTGAATATACAGCCATAAGAAACAGACATTGTGTTTCTGCACTTTTAATGAACTTATGCCATGGTCCAGGTGAATACTCAAATCTGATTGGCCACTGGGTGTTGATGCACATCTAAAGAAGAAGTTCCGGCCACATGGCCCAATGTTCTATCTTATTGCACAGACTTCTTTAAAGGGTAACACAACAGGATAGTTGGAGGTTGACTCCACCCTCAGCCCAGATTGGACAAATGCAAAAAAAGGGGTGGGACTAGGGCAGGCGGGCTGAGAAACTGGAGCTGCAGAGCATGATGAAATGACATGGGACTTACACCAGCTAAGCATTCACAAAATTCAACTTTTCTACCATGTTTCAACATCTAGGGGGCAGCACACAGATGGTTTTAGGCTATATTTCCAGGAGTTAAACAAGTTTATTTTGAATTGTCAAAAAATTGACAAGGACCAACAGTCAGCACTTTTAAAGCCACATTTGTACAGGTAAACGGCCAAAAAAAGTCGAATTACTGTTGTGTTACCTTGTAAAACAAACCTTTTTCTCATCTTCTAGACAAAAACAAGTGGTAAGAGGTGAACTTTCTCGCTGAACTGATGCTTTATTGTGATGATCAGCTTATATATCGCTTTCCTTTGCCGTTGCAGTCGAGGTCAGCATCGGATCAGCAGCGCGTTGTTGTGCTAAAGTGACAACGGGACACACCACAAATGAAATAGTCCACTTTTTGTAAAAAAACACAATCTAAACCCCAAAAATAACAAGAATAAAGTATTACAAATCAATTGAATATTTATTTCTTTTGTAAGTAACCATGGCATAAGTAGTATAATGCCCGTCGTAGGGTGCATTTTCACAAATTAACGCACGCCATGAAAGCCTGAATGGTTCATTAATTTGTGTTAATGAACATTAATGCATTAATTTGTTTTAAGTTTAGATGGATAGAGAGAGATAAAGATATATATATATATATATATATATATATATATATGTGTGTGTGTGTATGTATAGAGAGAGAGAGAGAGAAAGAGAAAGAGAAAGAGAGACAGACAGACAGACAGACAGATAGATAGATAGTCAACATGGTCAGTACGACAGATCCAGACTGCTGAATCTTCTCAGATGCTGGTCACGCTGAACGTGTTCATGATTCATTAGCTTGTGGTTTCATGTGGGCAGAGGTGGCGAGACCATCTTCTCTCTGGAGCTTAGAGACTGCACCTGCACTAGAGGAGCAGCTACAGTTAGCAATGGCTTTGCTCATCAAAAATTAAGAACACAGCATCATCAGTTTCCCCCAATCCACCATGTTATTTATCACTGGATTCATTCATAATTTATGCTCATTTGATTACAAAAACGTCAGCACTTGGGCTTTTAGGTATAATAAATTTAGTCACATTATATATATATATAAATGCTTTTTAACTTGGGCTGCACGGTGGCGCAGTGGTTAGCGCTCCTGCCTCACAGCAAGGAGATTCCCGGTTCAAGTCCCCCTGGCTGGGGGACCTTTCTGTGTGGAGTTTGCATGTTCTCCCCGTGCATGTGTGGGTTTTCTCCGGGTACTCCGGCTTCCTCCCACCATCCAAAAACATGCCTCATAGGTTAATTGGTTACTCTAAATTGTCCCTAGGTGTGAGTGTGCATGGGTGTGTGATTGTGGCCCCTGCGACAGACTGGCGACCAGTTCAGGGGTGTACCCTGCCTTCGCCCATGAGTAGCTGGGTTAGGCTCCGGCAACCCCGTGACCCCGAAAGGGATAAAGCGGATTGGAAAATGAATGAATGAATGCTTTTTAACTTCATTATTACATAAGTAATCGAGCTTAAAAAGGTCTTTATTTAACACAAATCACAATCAAGCATAGATAATACAGTTTTTTTCTTTCAAACAGACCAGAACTAGATGTTAAAGAATTAGCAGTCTGACATGCTGTGTAGCAGTGCAAACAGTGCTTTATTACCCTCAACGGCACCTGTCTCCCACACTTCAGGCAGCAATAGGCTGCACAATCACCATTTATAAAGAGTCGAGTGCTGCTGTTTGAAAAATCCCCTCCAGATTTAAACATTGCTGCCATATGGCACACCTCTGTCTGAGCACTGAGCCACAACAAAAGCAGAGCTGCCGGCAGAAGCTAAACCGTGCTGTTTCTGTCGGGACAGTTTCACAATATTAGCAGCTGACAATATCAGAACACAAAGACATAATAAAAACGTTTTTTGCTAAACTAATCAGATAGATTTACAATACAAAAAGTCTATAAATAATGAATAAATAGCTGGATAATCTTGGAAAGACTCAAGAAGAGTAGAGGTCAAAAAGCATTTTGGACCATGACTTAAATATGTTTGAGTATAATTTTAGGAATTAAAAAAATTTCAATTATATTTTTTCTTATTCTTTTCCCAGTCACGTTTTTCATTAATTTGTTCAGGAAATGGGAAACAGGGTCATTTTGTCAATGTTTAAATGTAAAAATTAAAAAAATGTTGGTTGAAACGCTCATTGTGGGTTCTTCATAGTAAAAGCTAATAAACACAAGCGCACTCCCAGAGATGTATTCACAGTGAGTACCACATGAGCAGCTGTTAAATCCTGGAGCTGTGTCTCTGCTTGCCCTGAAAACCCATTTTCCTAAACATAGAAGTGCTGTTTTTAAGGCTTACCGCTGTTCTTTTAGTGGTTTCTTGTCCTCAATGTGGGAAGAGCATCAAATTACAACTGCAAATGTTATCAGGCTCAGGATGGAATTTTGTGAAGTGAATTGAACAGTGTGTTAATGAGTTTGCTGGAGTGCGAAGGAGGAAAAAAAAGGAAAGACGGAGATTTGAAAAGAGGAGGAGAAATGAAATCTTAATAACTCATCTCCTTCCTGGCATGTTCTCTAACATGTTTTGGTAAAATTAATGAAGCAGAAACATTGAATGTTTTTTTTTTTTTTTTTTCTAGCTTATGTAGCTGAGCCATGCGGACAAGGGAGATAAACAGAGACATGCAGTAGTTGTCTGCATTGCTTCACATCTAGACTGGTTTTTATCAACTAAAATAAATCAACACACCAACATTTAGATATCTTTTGGTAAAAAACTTTCAACAGGAATATTTCAAAGCTCCACCATTGTTTCAGTTTTCATTTAAAGACACTTGCAGCTGAAGTAGAAGCTGCAGTGGACGGATTCCTTTGTTTCAATGCTTTGCATGTTTGTGTGAGGCCAGCCTCTTTGTCTTCTCTGTGTGTGTGTGTGTGTGTGTGTGTGTATCTATCTTCTCTTCAGAGACATATGTCTCTTGTGACTACTGTGCTAACACACACACACACACAGAGGGAAAAGTGACTGCATGCATGAATAGATGCTAATGTAATCTGCTGAACAGGGCAATAGGGGTTGCCAGCAAAATACATCTGACCTCAGTTTTTAAAATGTTTTTAGGCTGTTTGCTTTAACTCTATGCTGAACAGCAAGAAAGCACAAATTGTTCTGCCACTTCTTTTTAAACAGGTATTACAAAAATTGGACAGAGAGAGGAATAAAATACACTAAAGACACCCCTATTTGTTCTCTTCACAGACTTCCAGCCACGACTGTAGGACGGAAAGTTCTGTTTTCTTTCAACAGAGCACAGATTGTGCTTAAAGTATAAAAACTCTCTGACTGTGATGCTCAAGTTCAACCGGGTAAAAACACTGACTTTTAACCTTCTGTTGCACTGAAGGCAGTTTTACCTTCATTAATATTAAATAGAGCATTTTAAACAGAAACAAAGTGCTGCAAGTAACCACATTTAATTATATCAAACTAATGGAATTTTAATGCAATAAGGTGCTGATTACAAAACTAATCTTTAAGCTGTTGGATATCAGTGAATATTTAAAGTCCCACTCCAATCATATTTTGATTTATTGTAAAAGTGTTCCCATTAGTTTTTTTTTATGATTATGCCGTTTTTAGCCAACATTTTCTTGCTTTGCTTGCAAAGCAGCAGGAGTTCATTGGAAAATTGCCTCTGAGTTGTGGGTGGGACTGTTGGTTGGGAGTAAGCCCGCCCACATTTCTCATCATCCATTTGCTTATGTGCTCTCCCATGAGCTTACAGCCCTCATAACCCCAACCTAACATTACGGATGCAATCAAAAAATGGTGAGCGACATTGAAGCTATCCAGCCGTACAGCTTGGAACCAGATCCCAGCTTGGACGGAGAAACTGAAGATGCATGTGGATCTATTTGTCTACTAATAGAATGAATCTTAAAACTTGGATTTTAAATCATGAATCAGTGTTAGTTCTGATCCATTTAAAGTGATAGAATCCCTGTTCTCGTGTCATTTTATTATAATATTTTTCATTTCTGCTGTAAGTAAAGTTTATATTTCTTCTAACTGTCCTACTTGGCAGAAAAAGAAATTCAATTTTTACACCATATCTACTAAAAAATTCTGCTATTGAGCTCCAAGATTAAATATTAATAGACAAAAACTGGAACGTTTGGATGTTGAATCCTAGATTATTAAACCTCTTGGTTCTGCAGCCCCTGAATTTAGTGCATGGAAGTCATTATTATGGACTCTACAGATTTTTGTTAAGCACATCATTGTTGACTTATAACGATTCAAGAAAGATCTTTTTCTGGGATGTTGCTTTAAATTTGAAACCTTAGTAAACTATTTATTGAGCTGCTGCACTTCCAAAGTCAGTTTGCATGCTTCACTCCTTTGTTTTATTTATACACAACTTGCTATCTACTGGATTTAAAAAATGAATATTGATGGAATATAAATACAGTATTATAGGTTAGGTCAACGCAATCAACAGACAGACTAAACTAAAAAGAAATGCACCAAAAGTTTTCTTAAAAATAGCTAAAAATCTGGTTTACGTAAAATTCCTAATTTTACAACCAACTGTTTTTTTGCAGCTGTTTTTACTTATAAAGATAATGATAATTATAACATCCCA
>BSAI01000030.1:28441392-28459343 GCA_036245035.1 Adrianichthys oophorus | reverse complement strand
TTGGTGAGTGCAGCAAAGGGGATTTGATATCTTGTCCTCCACCAAGGTCTTTCATAAATCCCAGCAATGCAATCCAAACATACAATTACATTTCCAAGTAATACACAGCTAATGATCAGAGCTGTGTAGAGGCAGCAACAAGACACAAGGGTGACAAATAGAGACTACATTCAGAGATCAGCAGCAGCCCTCATATAATGTTTCTGTGGTTTCACAGGCAAAGGGCAGTGACGGATGCATGTAAATGGCAAGAAGCTGCTCCCACATATCAAACCCTCACAGAAGTTGTAGGGCTATCCTGCCCTCCGCTGCTGCACACAGTGAAATAATGCTGAGTTATGTGCCACAGGTTCAGCCAGTCATGATGCTGCTGAAGACTAATGCTGCAAAATACTAGCCAAATTCCCCTGAGCTTATTTCTAATAAAAATGTTCAGACATAGCATCCATTTCAATTAGTCGTTTGAGACAAACGAACAGTGTTTTCTTAAAACAAATAATCAAATAAAAACTCTTCTATTTTCCAATATTGGTATGCTCTTGCAGCCCAACTTGGACATTAGCTGTTTTTGGTTTGATTTGAGATGTGAGATCTGAAAACCAGCAACTCATTCATGATAAAGGCTTGTGTGAGTTAAAAAAAAAAGCCATAAACCAAGCCAATATGATGTCCTCCCATACCAAGATACTGACCATAAGTGACAGAAAAAGTGAAAATAACTTGAAGAACATTTTTTAAAAAGTGACTTAAATCATAAACGTATATAGTAATTTTAAGATAAAGACACTTAAATATAGGGTTTACTTCTCCAAAAAAAGTGTTTTTTTGCAAAAGGTGTTGTAGCATGTTTCCCCCTGCTAAAACCTCTATTTATTATTGTAAACAGTTGTTTTTTTCCTGACCTCAGGAAACATCATTTACTGATGCAATGAATGCACCATTTAGCCCATTAAACAGTGGCGCTGCCTTTTTCGTCTGTTTGATCTCAGCCTCCAAAGAGTGTTAACACCATTAGGTCCACGCTTTTAGTATTTAAATTGAATGGTCAGAGAGATGGACATGAGTAAAAAAAAATGCAAGGTAAATACCACTATTTTACAGTCAGTTTAAAAAAAAGTCCTAAAACTTAACATCTTGAAAAATTAAAGTGCCAATTTAAAAGGAATGTTTTCATCTCAGAAAACTATGTTTATTTCACTGCACTCCACACGTGGTTGGGCCTTCTTTTGGAAAAATTGCTGAATGTGCAGTGAAGGCTTTCAGCCTATGGAACTGAACAGATGCAATGGAAGCCTAGATTCTTTTGATAGCTGTCTTTAGGTCATCTGGACTGTAGGCTTGGTGTTTCTCATCTTCTTCTTGACAACAGCCTATAGATGTTCTCTCAAATTCAGACCATGTGATTTTGTTGGCCAATTGAACACAGTAACATTATAGTCATTGAGCTAGCTTTGGGTATTTATGTCAGTTTGGGCTGGTGCCAAATCCAACTGGAACATACAACCAGCATCTTTATACAGCTCGTCAGCAGAGACCAGCATGAAGTACTCTGAGATTTCCTGATAGATGACTGCATTGATTGTAGACTTTAGTGGACCAATACCAGCAGAGGACATGGAACCCCAGAGCATCACTGATTGAGGAAAAACCCCACTGGATTTCAAGCAGTGTAGATTCTGAGCCACGTCACTGTTCTTTCAAACTCTGGAACTAAAATTTTCAAATGAAATGCAAAATTTACTTTAATCTGAAAAAATTACTTTATATGCCATTGAGCAAAAGTTTAGTTATTTTTCCCCTTAGTAAGACGTTTCTGATGTTGTCTCTGGCTTCACATCTATGCCTTATGTCTAGTACTCATTTGTGTATCAAATTAACTGAAAAATATTGAACTTTTTCCACAATATTCCAGTTTATTAAAATGTTCTTAAATACTTTTTTCAGACTTTTTGGAACCAAAATGACCTTCTCTCTGAAGGGGGGCGTAGTACAGCGGTAGGGCAGTCAACCCCTGATCAGAACATTGCAGGTTCCATTCCCGTTATACCCAAATGTGTCAAAGCGCCCTTGGGCAAGACAATGAGCCCCACATTGCCTCCAGTGAAAGGTTGGCGCAAGTGTTCAGCAACAGAGTCACCATCAGCATGTGTGAATGGAACTGTGACTGTAAAGTGCCTTGGGCCTTCAAGGAAGGTAGAAAAAGGTTATACAAGTATTTACCAGTCTCTCAACAATGTCTGAGTAAAATTACATTAAAGTGTTGTAAGTGTAAAGCTACTGCCAAAACAACTGAGGTGCTGGCACCATGGCACCATGTACATACAGCAGATTTATGGAAAAATTGTACAAAAGTTTAACAGCCAAGTAAAAACTGAAAGGTCTTTTGAATCAAGAATACCTTCTTGATTTAGATTTGGAGATACAACATTACAAGCAGTTGTTGTCTTAAGAGAGAATATGTAAAAAATGCAATACACCCATGACGCATTGCTCTGCATCCGGGATAGAGATTTTCAGCAATATGAGTTGAAATGTTGGTTTAAAGTTTTGTTTGGAAGGAGCTCTAACAGAAATGAAAACTACATAGTCCATATTTGCTCATTATTTTTGATGCTGCTTTCCAATTCTTTAACTTGGGAATTTTCTTAAAATGACTAGATGTGCAGTATGGATGGTTACCGCATTGATTCTCTTCAGCAACGCTGCATTAACATGACAGAGCAAAGTGGGCCTGGGAGCAATAGAGGATTTCAGTCTCTTCCATCAGCCAGCAGCTGCATAAGAACTCTACAGAGCAAAGTACAAAATAAATGCCCACTACTCCACCCTCAAAGCAGGATGAAAACCTCTATAATTCATTAAAGCAAAACATAAAGCCATGTATTACAGCAAATGCATTAAATTGCTAGTTTAAAAGCTTCTTGTGTACTTTCTTTAAATACAACTAAAAACAGTGTCTTAATGTGCAGATGCCATCAGGACTTTGTTTAAGTAAATAAATTAGTTCCTAGTTGAAGTCCTTCAGTGGAAATAAGTTGATCTGAGGCAGAGGTAAAGTAGATTGTGGACTCTTAGACGCTTCAGGGAGTTTGGGGAGAAAGATCAGAGATTGAAACAATTCGGCTGTCACGAATCATGAGAAGATATTTTCAAAAGAAACATGTTCAAATTCTGGCTCTTTCTTTGCATATTAAAACCCTGATATTCTGGTAAAGAGGAGGAAATGAGTATTTGATCCCCTAATAGCCATTCAGAGCTTTGGTCCAAACAGAGCAGTTAAACTCTCCAAATCAACCAGTCACCTGAGTTGAAGACACCTGTTTGAACTAACCACTTGTATAAAAGACACATGTCCACAGAATCAGTCAATAAGAAAGACTAAACAACACAGCAGGAGTCAGTTGATGATCTCAGAGCAGCTGGTACCTCAGTCGCCAAGAAAACCATTGGTAATACTTTACGCTGCAGTGGTTTAACATCTTTCAGTACACTCGTAAAGAAGGCCCGTCTGCCGACCTGCCTGAAGAGCACCTTCATGATTTAGAGAGAGATTGGGAGAAGGTACTGCGGTCAGATGAGACCAAAACTGAGCGCTTTGGCATCAACTCAACCCATCGTGTTTGGAGGAAGAGAAATGCTGCCTATGACCCCAAGAAGATGACCCCATCCTCACTGTCAAGCACGGAGGTAGAAATATTATGCTTTGGGGGTGTTTTTCTGCACAGAGCACAGGGGTACGTCATCGTGTCAATAGGAGGATAGATGGAGCCATGTGCCATTAAATCCTGAGTGAGAATTTCCGTCCCTTTGCCAAGAGGCTTAAAATGTTTCAAAAATGGTGGACCGAAATTCCTTCCGATATGTGTAGAAACCTGCTACAAGAAACGTCTGACCTCTGCTTGCTAATGAGGATTTTGCCACAAAGTATTAAGTCTTTCTGGCAAAAGGGTTCAAATACGGACAAAAAATGTGTATGAATTCAATCAAAGTTGATTTCTATACTTTTTTTTTTCCAATCACTCACTGTTCAAATGAGTCTACATTTACGATGGCATACTGTCAATTTCCTTTTAAGTGAGCAAATACCAAATCATGATTCCTACAAGGTAACACCTATATAGTATTTGAAGCATGAATTCATAATGTAGCCACTGAGGGGGATTATCTCACTCTGCTTCTGGAACAGGGCTTGACAGAAACATAATCAGTCCGCCAGACAGTCACAGCAGAACTGGACCACTCTTCCCTTTCACTCCACTCCCCTCCTTCCACCTTGGTGACATCAGCCACCTGACTCTGCTGCACACAGCACACCTGCTGCCTTCACAGTCTATCTGGCCCTGATCCATCACTTTCTCAGCCTTAAGCAGAAACAGAGGTCTGTTTACAACCTGGACACAAAGTCACAGCCCTCCAGCACAATCTTTACTTTATGTAGCCATTGTTTATTTTAAAAAGAAGCAACAAAGCATTGGGGCAATAACAGGAATCATTGCATTCATTGCCAATTATTGCTGTAATATTACAAATATATGATCAGTTTTCAATTGTAAGGTTGTGTGTTTATTTTGTCTACATGTTGCTGCAGAAATTTCCCAGAGGATTCCCTGCCTTTCCTGCAAAGGGAGCACACTTATTTTTCTATCTGATTTAAGTGACAAGGCCCTCTCACCTCCTTTTTTCTCAACATCAGTGTAAAGATAAAAACCCAGAGTCATCAAAGCACATTTGATACTGTTGCAAAATCTTGACAGTTTAATGCAGTGGGTTGATTTTCAAAGCCATACACTTCAGAAGCCAGTGTTTTGGATTTTATTCCTTCTTTTAAAAGGGAACGAAAATTGTACCTATCCACATACAAACATCATGGTCAAAATGCATTTGCATCTGAATCAACCTTGTAGACTCTATGTAACTCAGGAAGCATGTTTTTTAGGATAACCGCTTTGCATAACAGATGTCTTCGAAAATTGAATGACATGGGCACTAAATTCCATCAATGGTGGCAATACAAATGAGTAATAGCAAGTAAAGCTGTAGAATAAGCTTATATCCAAATCATATATTTAAAAAAATATAATCTTTCAAGCCACAGATTGCAAAATTAAGCGATATGAGGTTTAAATCTTTAAAGCCCCACTCTTTTGAACTATTGTAAAAACATTCCCAGTAGTCTTTTAAATTGGGATTTTGCTGTTTTAAGCCAGAAAAATGTCGTTTTCTAGGTAATTTTCTGCAGAGCAGCAGTAGTTTGTTAGAAACAGCTTCAGCTCTTCAGTTGTGGATGGGACCGCTGGCATGGAGCAAGCTTGCCCCATTTCCCATCATCCCTTTGTTTACAGTCTCTCCCCCTAGCTCAAAGCCCCTCACAACCCCAATTTAACATAAGAGGTGCAGCAAACTTGGCGAACAATATTGGAGTTATCCATCCGTATAGTTATGAGCCAGATGCTAGCTCAGACGAGGAAAACGAAGACGTACATGGATCCAATTGTCTGCAAGAAGATGCACCAGAATGAAATAGAGCAGTGAGATCTGGCTTGCCATAATAAGTCCAACATCACGTGCAAGCTTTTTAACATGTTTTCGTCTACTCCTGATTCACAACGATTTGAATAATACCACATTTAAGCTTATTTTGCATTATATGTCCTTCATCATGAAATGTAACACTGTAAACACGTTAAAAACGTCAAAAACTTTACTTTTTATCTGAGTGGGTCTTGAATTATGAGCAAAAAAACTTGTGATCAAACTATAATGCAAACATGTAATTAAATTTGCATTGTTTTAAATAAATCTACACACATCTGGGTCTCTTCTGGATTGCATTCAGATCTTCTACTGAAACCCCTGCTTTTCTGTTTGGACACAATTGCAGCAGTGTTGCAGCAGTGTTCGCCTCTTCGCTGAGTGAATGAACAGTGGTCGACAGGTGACTAACCTGAATGGTGCACGTATATTCCGTATCGTCCAGTAGCCTGACCGTGCAGTTGTATTCCCTCTCCAGGTTTCTGATGCTTCCACTCATAAATCGGCTCAACATCTTCTCAAGAGAAGCGCCTCTCTGCGCCTATAGGACCAGAACAATAAACTCATCAGCAGCGTGCGAGTGAATGTCACATCGACCGCCTTCTTCGCTCCAGTAAACGAGCAGCAAGCACGGATTCAGTCCCCCTGGCGTGCACCATTGTTGTCCGGTCAAGTTTTCGCGTCGTGGGTCCGTTTTTTTAGGGAGTCTGATGATGCCAGCATCCAGGTCTTAAGCTGGGCTCGGCGACGCTGCCTGTGGTGAAGAGCAGGATTCTCTCTCACCATTCACTGCTGCCTCTTGACAAGGTGGGCGGGTTCCGGGGAAAACTGACGTCAAAGTGAGCCAATAGAAGCGCGAGGCGTTTTTTCCCACGTTTCTCCAGACACTTATGAAAAAAAAATGTGGTTGAAGTTGAAGATCTCCCGAAAAATCTGAACATTGTCCTAATATACGTTACTGCCGTGCTACTCTTTTTTTTTTGTTAAAAATTCTGAGCATTTCCGAAAGAGTGACCTAAAAAGCTCCAGACTCTCAGTACCGAAACCCAAGGACTTCATTCTCCTGGACCATCGCAACAGTACTAGACTGCCACAAGCAGGCCAGCGACGGACATTGCTCTTGCAGAATTGTTTATTTCAAGGACCTATCTTTATTAAAAATCATTGTATTAAAAAACACTTCTGATTGTGATCTGATTGTGAGGCTTGTCCTGAAACTTTAACGCATAAAATCAAGAAAGAGTACATTGAAGAAAAATGCTCTTTTAGAATATAAAATGTTTTAGAAAGCTTTGTGGATTTTTAATAAAATTGTTGTAAAGGTATGGCGCTTGATCTCTTTTAAAGGACTACACAAAAAAGAAGGTACCTCAGACGCTATTGCCGTGACCCGGATTCGAACCGGGGTTGCTGCGGCCACAACGCAGAGTACTAACCACTATACGATCACGGCGAGCTACTCCGGGGACTGCGCAATAGCGAAGAATTTACGGATATGATCAAGTGGCCCATAATAATTTGTCCAATTGTTCATTTGTTTTGGAGTTTTTGTCTGCTTACAATACATATCCGTTTTCAGCTAAAGTTTACTCTAAAATTAACTGTCTTTATTTTTTAACTGTCTGGACCGACATCCCACCACAGGCTCAGATAAACGCCTCCTACCGGCTGTCGATGCTACAGTACGTGGTCAATTTGACAACTTAACTTAAAACACATACTACGGTGTTATAAAGTAAAATATTACAGTGTTTCATTTGCGACATTTGCAAATAATAAACAACACATCAGCTGATATGTTAAATTAGTTTGCTTTTATCAGTCTTCTGGGTTAGAGAAGCAATACGTAGTATTAAAACTAAATTTAAAAAATGTCTCCGGAAAACACTCAAACTATTATGAAAGCTCAACTGGATGTTGAACAATAGTCCTAGTTCGATGTATGTCACACACATTCTTTAATTTGAAATTGTTTATGCAGTTTTTGCATGTTTTGTTGACAGAAAACGTGATAATCTAAATTGATCATAAACGCAACACTTTTGTTTTTGTTTGTGTTTGCTCCCATTTGTTATGAAATGAACTCAAAGCAGACAATTAACACAAACATCTGTAAATATTTCAAAGAATTTGTGTACAGATCCTTGCAACATGGGACTCTGCACTATTATGCAGCAACATGAGATGATGTTCTTGGATGTATGGCACAACAGGATCTCTTACAGCACCTGTGCTTCAAAACGCCATCAAAGCTGTGTTCTTTGTCCATAACATATGCCTGCCCATACCATAACACTCCCACCACCACCTTGGGCCTCTCGACAAGTTGATCAACTCTATGTGAAGGTACCGCGTCACACCAGCTTCTGAGCAGTATTCCAAGTCTCCAGATCCCCTCAATATAGCTAAAGGGTATGTTTCAGAGTGGCCTTTTATTGTGGCCAGCCTAAGGCACACCTGTGCTATAATCATGCTGTCTAATCAGCATCTTGAACAGGCACACCTGTTGGATGGAATAGCTCAGCAAACGAGAAGAGCTCACCATCACATATTTCAAGACAGATTTGTGAACAGCTTTTGTTATTATGTGTATGTAGAAAATGTTTCAGATCTTTGAGTTCTTGGTGTATTAACAAAATGAGAACTTCTTGATTTTTACCTTTATGTGTTAAAAGGTTTACATGACCTTAGGTTTTGTAAATTCTATGTTAAATATAAATTACACTCAGAACTGTTTTTAAATATACATGTTGAACTCACTTTTTAACTTGTTACTCTAGTTTCTGTGGTAAGACAAAACCAATTTTTCTTGTAGACTTTCTATATTGTATTTGCAGACAGTTCACTAACATTTCCCACCAAAAATACACTCATTATGTGACAAATTACAGGATCTTATTTGGTAGTTTAATAGTTTAAGCAAACCTGCATTCACCATTTTTTTTAAATTCTCATTCAGAAGGCTCTCTATGAACACAAACAGTATTACAAGTCACAGCTTTGCCACAAACAAAGGTGAACTGCTTTTTAAAAACGGACAATATCACAATACAAGAAGTAATTTGTTTTGCATAAATTACTGACAGAAATGTCCTTGTTTTATAAATTAAACCACTAGTTAGAAAAAGTATGTATAGTAAAGTTTAAAATGAGATCAGTGTTAATGTGTTTAAAGTACTTTGTTGAGAACCAAAGTCAGACCGCATAAAAAAAAAAAAAAGAAAAAAAACAATGTAACTCAGTGACTCGCTGCAAACAATCACAGATAAAAAACATGACTGACAATAATTAACATAATTTTTTGGAATAGTATTAACAAAGCAGACAGACTTAAGGTGGATAGTAGAAGTTTTGCAGCTCATTTTCATCATTCTCCTCTGGTTCGTTGCTCTGAGACGTGGCAGGGTTTGGAGCACACACTGCCTTTCTAGTAAATGGGTGGCAACCCAGACTCTGGTTTGTTGGTGATTTGCTGTGTGAAATGTTCTCCACAGTTCTAGCTGAAGTTGCTTTTTGTCTTTTGTCAAATGCCGCATGACTGCCCCTGTACAGCTCACAAGATGCAACCAGAGGCTTTCCGATTTTGACCTGCTGAGTTTCTGTGTGCCGCAGCTTACTGTCCTGGTTAGTAAAGTGCAGATCTACCGTGATTACCAATGCCTCCTTAAATAAGAAAAGAAAACAAAAAGGCATTTATAGTTAGCAATTCAATATTACGTAATGACAAAAAATGGACACAGATGACAGATTTCATACCTTTAGCTTTTGAAGGGAACAAAGTCTTAGAGAACAGTCTGGGTTATAAGATTTATTAAAAAGTAGTGAGTCCATCTCCTCTGATCCCTCAGGCTTGGAAAATATATCTGCAATTGGCTGAAAGGACAATTTTGTTAGTGAGACTAAAATACATCTATATAGAAAAACAAACTTTTTTTAATTTGCTTTTTCTAGTCAATACAGAGATCCACCGCTAGATGTCAGTATGGCCCAAAATATTTTCTTTGAAAACTTGTTACACAAGGGAAGCGCAACACAGAACTTTTCCTGCTTTGTCAACAGTTGCAACATACAGGAAGCCCATATTTGGTCAGAAGTTCCTGGAGCATGTGATGCGTGGGTGTTAGTGGTCATCATAAGTTAGTGGAAAAGTTAGAGGAAAAGTTTGCATTCCTTTTTGTGAAACATGTATTTTATTACATAAAACCCCAACTTATTTTTTGTCTGTAAGATCTTAAAAATGAAGGTTATAGTTTTATGAAATCCCCACAGACAGAGAAAGTTAAGTACTGCCAAAAAATGTGGTATCAGCTTACACTGAACACTTTGTAGTTGCATGTCATGCCTCTGAAAACATCTTTTGTGTACCTATTCATGTCCACCTGTTTACGGTCAGCTTGACAAAATACACAAATAGATAAGTTAAGTGAAAGTCTTCTTACAGGCATGCTCCTCAGTGTAACGGTGCAGTCCTGAGCACGATTGTCTGTGGTTTTCACAGTAGCAAAAACAACCAGGACGTTTGAGAATAAAGCAGAGAAACAAAGTTCCACTTCTGCACCGCAAAGAAACATTAGCTGCCTCTTCCGTGGGAGTTCTGAAAGGAGATATAAGACTTTTAGCTTCTTTTACTTTGGTTAGAAATGTAAAAGTTGTGGCTTAAGTTGACTACAGTATAAAATTACAAAAAATTGCAATATCAAATTGTTAACCTAGGCCGCAGACATCTTTACTCGTGTGTGTAGAAGGCAAAGATCTTCAGGTAAACCACAAAATCACAGTTACATTTAGGAGTGGCTAATTCTTTGTAAACTTTACGAAGTCCAATAGGTGTATTAAAAAAAAAAAAAAAACACTTCCTGCCGAAACAAGCTCCTCAAGATTAAAAGCATGTCAGCTTGTGGAATTTCCAGCACCTTACCATTCGCTTGTCTCCAACACACATCTCGTAGGTGCAGCTCTCTGGTGTGACCGCTGGTTCGAACCTGATCTGCAAGAGATCGAGGTTCCTTCAGAGTGTGTTTGATCTCCACTGCTTGTTTTCCCGTGACCAGGGGGTCTTTACCCAGATCTTGAAGGAAGAAAGGAAGAAAATTCAAGTAAATCTGATACAAAAAACCTCTAAACAATGTTCCATATAGACACATGGAATTTTTTTTCAAATCTGAGGACAATTCATTCTATGATTATGCCATTTAAAAAGTTAAGATTGACTTTTTTGAAATTGGATGAAGTTTATGCAAAAAACGAACATTTGCTTATCTTAGAAAGGTTTTGTGCACTTCCATACAAACAGGCCATTTTGTACTGCCAGATTAAATTTGTGAGAACCCCATGAGAGCTGAGGCAGGGGGTGCCCAAACTGCACAGCAGCTGTCTGGCTCGCAGCAGCTCTCAGGTTTCTTGTTGTTCTCTAGCCAACAGCCTGAATATCTAAGAAATGAGGTCACATTGCTAACAGTACCTCAAAAACGGATTTCACCAGAGCCTGACAAATTATGCTTTGCAAAAAAAAAAAAAAAAAAAAAGGAGTTCATAATCTCTCATCCCTGAACCGACACAGCAGTTCTTGCAAGGGACGAATAAACAACATAAAACTGAGATGCCATAATTATGGGACTTGTCTATGCTCCATCCAGCGTACCACAGAACAGCTTGTCCCTGTCAGTGACGTTTAACCTACATGTGCAACTGCCATTATGAAATATCCTTCAAAAATAGAAAGCAAATGAAAAGCAGACAATATTTACGACATGACGTTACTCTACAGAGGTCTTGCATGTATAATAAATGCGGACAAGTTCAGTATCAACTTTAACACTGTTAGTTGGAAATAGGTTTATCACATTTTATTTTAAAAATAGAATAGATTATTGTTTAACAATTTTGTCAACAAAAATAAGTTTTTACAAAAACACTCACCCTCAGATACTTTTTCTAAGACATGTGTGACTTTCTCAGACTGTAAAATGTGTTTGTTCAAGTACTTTGTGAAGATTCCAGTACTCTTTCCACCATCTTGAACCTCAAATGCCTCAGCATCCTCACATCTGAAAAAGAAAATGTGGCGTTAACACACTATACCATAATAAATGCTCTAGTCCGGCATTAGGCTGGTTTCTATTTGCATTGACGACACATACGTGGCATAACCGTAGACCGTGTTCCCACTTGGCCCAAGAGGCATAATGGCTGAAGGTATGCAATGCTGGTTGTACCTACAAATTTTAAAGTAGAAAAATATAAATAAAAAAGAATGCATCAATGCTGAAATATCATGTATCAATGTGTTTCTTATAACATCACTTACCATTTCCTGCAGGTATCTAGCAGCATTACACTCAGCGCAGTCTGCCTTTCCTGCATTTTTTGCATGACCCTCTGCACACAGATGCAGTTTTCAGGTCGGTAAGGTTGTGGTGCATCAACAGCTACCAGGTAGTTCCTCCCAGCATGTTCATACCCATGACCAGCATAGTAGAAAAGGCCTGTGACGCATCCAAAATAATCCAGATTACATAGGTTCGCTTCTTCCCACTCCTTTTCAAGCAATAAATCAAACTCTACTTGACTTTGGTTTAGAATCACTATATTTAATAAATCTAATATAACCTAAGAGTCTATCGTATGCATCATTGCAAACATCTCTGGGTATGATTATGAGTAAATACAGAGTTATTGTCTTCTTACAGTTATGCAATTTTTTTTTTTTTTTTAAATCGATGCATTTCATTATTTCTGTCATGAGTTTTATATTTCTGTAATTTTTTTGGTGTATTGTTTACAATCAGTGCTTGAAATAAATCTATAAAACCAAAACCCAACTATGACTAACTTCTGGTTCTAAATTCTGTTTGAATTTACAACCTGAAATACAATGTATTATTGTTCTCAAATAAAAAAAGAAAAACCGAAGATTTTTGATCTTTTTTTTTTACAAGCTCAGCATATAAAACCACAAATGTTTTAGAAATATAGGCAAAAAAAAAAAATCCTTTTGGTTAATTATTCATGCAACCCACTATGTTCACTAGATGCACAGTTTTACAATCTACAAATTGACCACAGCTCATACCAAAACATAACAAACATTTTAAGATTTTTCAACGAGCCCAAAAATAAGTTCAATATTGTCAAAATTAATCATATCTAAGTAACAGTTTTTCAAATAAACATTACCATAAACTCCTCTGTCGAGGAGCTGAAGGAACTTGTCTATAGCAGACCGCATCTCCCCCATGGTGAGGTCCAGCAAGGAAACCACCCTGAAGTCAAGCTGCTGCAACAGGTTGGCCAACTCACGCACGTCCATCAGGGGCGCCAATAAGACCGGGTGGTTGGAATAGTTTAGATTGCCAATAAGAAGGGCAACTTTGTCAGTAGCTTAGAATAAAAGAGAAAAACAAAGTATGAAAATAATATTCATAACTACACATTTGAAATCTTGCTATATAATACTTTGCTGCAAAGTAGCAGTACCTGTGAGTGCTGCAGAAGGAAGCTGGTCAGGTTGCACTAAAGTATATATAAAAAAGGAAAAATCAGCTTAAGTTGCTACACTTCAGTAGTAGACCTAATTATATTCATTCAAAAAGTTCCCAATTCCATGCTGCAATTGTTTTTTTTTTTTTTTATTAATCCACTGGATATATCAAAACATAAGTCATAAACAGAAGACAGATAGCAAAGTTAGTTTCAGTTTGCATCACTTTCCTGTTTCAAGTCTAAGATTTTGACCAAGCTCTGCTTGGAGTTAACCAACTTCCTTTTACTTCAGTGAAAATGGGAAAGTACCTCAAGCTCAATGGAAACAACTAGAGATCTGAGCAAAGTCAGTCGAATGAAATGAGTGTGAATGAAGTCTGCCCTCCTATTGTACAAAAAAACATTTGATTTTACAAAAATTATTCTTAACCTACCAATGTTAACGTCAACTGCATCGGTCCATCTTTCCTCCAGCACATTAGATACTGAGCACAGGTATGATCCTGCGTGTTCAGAGGTCGCATGGGAAATCTGTAACAGCAATAAACCAAGTTATCTTTTTGGACGCTCCTTTTACCGTCATTTCCTATCTGAATGATGATATTAGCATGGAGTAATCAAGAACTCTTTTCTCACCTGTAGCGTGTCACTTGTCTTGTCCAGCAAAGGCCTTCCATTTTTGTACCACTGGTACTGAGGGGCAGGAATGCCAAAGGCAGCACAGCGAAGAGTTAGTTTTGAGCCTTGCTGAAGGGTCTGAGGCTTAGGGTTAATAGCAATGTGCGGGTTACCCTGCCAGTCAACAGGTAAGCCTGAAAAGAAGCAAGGGGATTTATTAATCTTTCTATTTCTAAAGAAAGAAGGTTCACTTGTAGGCATAAGACGCCCTGCAAAACAATATACCTGATTTATTAATGTCCAGCACCTTCACCTTCACCCATTCACTGAACACATAGTTAAGGAAGTGGTCGCTCACTCTGCACACAAAAAGCTGCGTTTTTGTAGCTGTAATTGTCAGGTTTGATTCAGTGCCACCAGGAACCTTGGAAAATTGAGGGGGGAAAACATTAACAATATTTCTGTTTTACCTTGTTTAAGACAGAAAATTAATGGTAAACATTATTACTTTTAAATATAATGTTGCAAGAGGTAAAAATAAAATAAAATAACAATCTTGTTTTTAAAACTAAAATTGATGTTTTAAACACAACTTACTGCATTTTCGCCTTCAGAGAACCATTGGAACTTGAGGATGCCTGTGCCCTCAGCGCGGACTTGCAGGGTTACTTTATGGTTCACAGGTACACACACGGAGACGGGGTGGCACACAATCACGATTTCTTTAACAAAACAAGACCAAAAAAGACGTTAACTATCAAAAATTAGGGTTAAGTCAAAAATGTCGATATGATTTATGTAGAAACAAAAATCAAACCTCTGGTCATTATTTGGCTATAGCGAGATCCCGTCATCTCTGCATTTTTTTCTGTCTGTAAAAAAAAAAAAAAAAGAATTAGACCGCCTTCATTCATTAAACATATGATAATCGCGCAACGCCTGAACATAAAATTACAGTTTACGTTGAAAACACTTGAAAATCGATGTTTAGTCTTAAACGTTAACTTCTCGTTTCTAGAGAAATCTGGTTTTAAGAGTGAAAATGCTGTTGTCAACAGCCTGATTTAACCAAATAAAATCTTTTCTCGTTTATAATCTTTATAAAAATAGAATGCTTTAGTGCATACTTGCCGTCAGCTTCGCACTTATTGAGCATCTGTCTGATCTCGTTTGCGCTTCTTGTGTTTTCCTGTTCTTTTAACTTCATTTATATATCGAGAAAAAAATACCCCCATTCCCGGAAAAGCGAAGCAAACACATACACACACTGGTAAACGTACATTACCGTAAACCTTGCAGTACGAGAGAAGGTTGAACATGGGCAGCTAAATGTCACCCGTAAAACGTTCAAAATGTTTACAATATTATAGTGATAGAGCACAAATAAATCGTAATGAAATAATATAACAGAAAAGAGAACAAGTGGTGGTTTCTTAGACAGAAATTGCCTGTAGTGAAATACCTGTGCGCAATTCATGCAGTACTACGGTAAAAAGGAATTTGACACTTTGGCGAGGGAACGTAACCTCAAATTGGGGTCATTCGCTGTGAATTTATTACAAAAGAACAAATTTTTTCTTTGTTTCAGTCAAATAACAACCAACTACATTTTCAAAATTATATTTTTAGTCTGGAGTTTAACTGTGAGCATGACACATGTTAATTGTTTTATAAAAGACACAGAAACCAAGCAGACATGCTTTTGAAAAGGGTGCAAATCAGGGACATGTCAAATGTAGATAGCATTAAATCTATGTTGCAACTAAAAAAAAATGCTAAAATGACAATATTAGAGTATTATTTTGCTTTGTCTCATTCCAGAATGTTGTACTGATAAAAGAGATGTGATTTATAAAACAAGAGTTATGTCTTTTGGGATTATTTGACAAGTGATTTGTCATTGTTTTGCATGTAACCCTATATATTCAAGGGTATTTTTAGATCGTATTCAATTTCATTACAGTTTATTAGTGTTAAAAAAAACAAGCAACACCTTTTCAGAAATTTTCTTTACAGTACTTGATTAGCATTTTTAAGGAATTTTAAAATATCTTTTGAAAAGATGTCCTAGATTGCACACTTTTATTAGTTGAAGCATTTTAGCTAAGAAATATGAAAAACCCTTTATTAAGGGTATTATGTGGAACTGATGTTTAGCTTTAGAAAATCGAGCAAAAATGTCTATACTTTTTTGCATTTGTTTAGATTTTTAATTCTGAAAAAAGGAAAGTATTCTTTTTTTTTTTAAATGACATACTTTACTGAAATTTATCTGTTTAATTTAAAAAGTATAAATGATTACATTCTTTATAATCACCAAAGAAAACTGAATTTTTAAGGCCTTTTTGTAGGTAATGTGTGGAAGTCTGGAATTGACCCTCAACAGGGACCAATATAGCAATGTGTTCATTTTATTCAATGCTCGATGACATTAAAAAAAACATGAAGAATGAAAATGTTTAAATGTAAACTTTCAAACTTAACTTAGAAGTAAAATCTAAAATCTTGTTTCGGAAAATCTGATGGGCCATTGCGGCTATTTGTGGGCTTGCTATAAATAGAGCTCTTCAGGCAACACATGCATGTCTATGATAGGGGGTTACAGATTTTCCTCACAGACTTTAGCCCCAAAGCACACTGCCAACATCTAGGTAAGTTGAACAAGATGAGAAGTAATTTTGAGGTAAATCTAACTGCATCCTTAATATACATAAATAAATCACAGATCTAAGACTTTATTTTGATCTCTAAAACCTTTACAACAACCTGATAGCAAAAACTATTTATAACTTGCTAGTGCCAGAGTTTGCCTTGGTTTGAAAGAACAAGCATTTAGACTTTGTCAGTGACTAATAACTGTTTACTTTGTTTTATTTTATTTTTACTAACTTCTAGCAGAAATGTATTAATATGAAATATTTTTATTTCATCTCCAGATTTTGTATTTATTTTAATTTTTTTGGAACCCTCCAATAAAGGATCCCTGACCACTGGATTTTACAAAGGGGGCGTTTTATTTTCTCAAGCTTCAGATGATACCTGTAGCTAGAATTTTCTTTATGTTTTTGTGGACTGCTTGAGTGGAGAATGACTTCAAGGAGAACAATGACTCGCTCTTTCTCCGGCAATGGGAGAACAAGCAGCTTCAGTGAGGAGGAGGGAAGCTCTTCCAGTGGCCGTTCAGAGAGCCGCAACACTTATCTGTCAAACGTTCGGCCAGAAAACAGGTGAGGAATCTTTTTTTATAAAAATTTTTGTATGTAGAAAAAATATGTAAAGTTTTGATACAGTGATATTAAAAATGAGATCTGGTGAAAAATAAAAGTAATCTTAAAACAGACAGATTTAAGAAAAAATGTAAATGATCATAAAAAGTAAGGTATGACTAAAGTTGCTATACCCATCACAGTGAAGATTGGCTATGTGATTCTAATCTGCAAACACAAAAAGGGCTCAATCTGTCAAAGAGGAGGGCAGTTAAAGTGATAACATAGTTATCAATAGGCGTCCCATGAAGCAGATCCCAATCAAATACTGACAATCCTTCATTTGCCTCCTCTCTAAATAGCTATTCAAGGTATTCTCACTACAAGCCGAAGAGGTAATCCTAATTCAAATCAAATCACTCTCCCTAACTAACATGTTAACTGTATATCTTTGGTTTACCCCAATAATTAAATGATGAATGATACCGTAACTATAATATCTAGTTTGTCCCCCGATGGTTTTACGTGCTGGATTGACAGCTCTGCTTTGTTTGAAATCTCACAAGTATCTGTGTCATTGTCACAACGTTGTCACTACCAAGGATTTTCATTAACATTTTATCCTGAAATGTAACCTGAATTCACTGAGCCAAGGTGACGACATCAATGAAATGTGTGTAAAATAAAAAAAAGACCATCTTCTGTCCCGCTATTATAAAACTGACTCACTAACAGATCAGTGTTTCTTTCCAGGAGCACTCTGTGCAGTGTAATGGCTCAGCTGACTGAAGACATACAGCCAACTTTTGAGACTACACTAAAACCAAAGGCAGTGTCTGAAAACTGTAATGTGAAATTCACATGTGTGGTTTCAGGTAGGCACCAACCGTTTTTGAAACTTTGCATTTCTCCTAAAAGTCAGAAGAAAAAAAAACAAAATTCAAGTCAATTCCTTTGGATTAGATGGGCTAGGCTTTCCAATAGCAGCAGTCACTACTGTGACACATTACAAACATGATGCAATAATAACACCCACACCGCCCCCATTCCCTTTTTTTCTATTAGACACAGTACAGTACAAACAAATTATTCATAAAAATTACATATGCCAGG
>BSAI01000030.1:28378181-28440992 GCA_036245035.1 Adrianichthys oophorus | reverse complement strand
CTACAGACAAAGATACAAAATAAATAACTTATATTGGAATATATATATATATATATATATATATATATGTATTCCTGGCATATGTAATTTTTATGAATAATATATATAAATATATATATATATATATTTCCAAGATAAGTTAATTATTTTGTATCTTTGTCTTCAGGGTATCCTGCTCCTGAGCTGAAGTGGTATAAAGATGACATAGAAATGGACAGGTACTGTGGACTCCCAAAATATGAAATACACCGTAATGGAAAAACCCATACTCTTCACATTTACAAGTAAGGAAGGGCAGCTCTTGCTGTTTTTTCTATCCAGATAACAGAAATATGTCTTCTCTTTGCTTCGAAAGTGCATGTTGTTATGGTTGTTACTATTGTTTCTTCCCAACAAGTTTCCAGTTTGAATCTTTGCTGGGGTCTTTCTATGGAGAGTTTGTATGTTTTCATAGGGCATGTTGGGATTTTTTCTGGCTACTACAGCTTCCTTCTAAAGAAAGAAAGAAAGAAAGAAAGCTTTTATTAAGAAAATTAAACTCAAAATTGCAATTCTGGGTTTTTCTTCATTTAAATCATTGTGAGGCAGGAGCAGACAAAAAATTGGTTTGAAAAAGATTGTAATTGTGACAAATACAATGGGTGGGCTCAAAACTTTACGGATGGATAGCTCTGATTGCTTGCCATTTTGTTGCACCGGTAAATGCTAGGTTGAGGATGTGCGGGGCTGTAAGCTAGTGGGAGAGCAAGTAAACAGAGAGCTCTCAGCAACGGGAAGGGTGGTGGTTGCTCCATGCCAACAATGCCACCCACAACTAAAAGGCAAATTTCCAATGAACTCCTGCTGCTCTGCAGAAATTATGTCCTAGAAAACGTCAGGTTTTATGATTTTGGCTAAAAATGGCATAATCATAATTTAAAAATCCGCTTAAAAGATTATTAGAGTGGGTCTTTAGATTCCAAATTGATTCTACAAGTACATCAGTTTGTCTCTTCAGACATTCCACAGTAAGGGTGACATCTCATTTGAACCAGATTTGAAGCTAGTTTGAATAGCACCCTGAGTATGAATGGTCACTTCTCTCCTTGAGGTTAGGATGAACTGGTGATCTGCCTAAGGCTCCAGCTCCTATAACCCTTCAGGATCGAGCATGCATATAAAACTTTCAAATTGATTCTTTGTTTTGTTACAACAATGTCCACAAAATATTAGTTGTAGGATCATGTTTTTGTTTTGCTTTCAGTTGCACATTGGATGATGCAGCAATCTATCAGGTCTCTGCCTCCAACAGCAAAGGAATTGTTTCTTGTTCTGGAGTTTTGGAGGTTGGTACCATGAACGAATACAAGATCCACCAGCGGTTCTTTGCTAAGCTAAAGCAGAAGGCAGAAAGGAAGAAAAAAGACTTAGAAGACCAGACCAAGAAGGTGAGCAAAGAAAACATACAGACGAAAGAGCTGCAAAGAAGCCCAGAACATCCACAGAGGAAACGTTCCGTCCCTCCAACAAACAAACTGTCAGTGGAGCTGCCAGGAGAGGCTGCTGTACCAAATGGAATTAGCTCAGACCGTAAAGATGCTGACACTTCACCTATAAATGTAGAATCTCCGCCTGAGGAAACTTTGGCCAAAAAGAGAATTAGGATTTCTAATGGTGTAGACGTGGCGCCGCAAGACAGCAGCAGCAATGGGTCTGACAGAACCCACATGATGGGGAATGGAGGCGAAAACTGCTATGATGGAGGAATCGGTTTGGCACATTTTTTAGCAGAGACTTTCCAGTCCCAATCTCCTGAGGAGAAACAGATCTTACCTGAAGAAGAGCTGCCGAAAGACATTGATACATCTACTTGCAAAGAAAATAAAGGAAAAGATCAAGATGATATGAGGAGCATATCAAATGAACAGGAGAAATCATTACAGGAAGAGCATGAAAAAGACAAAGGAACAGAAGAGGAATTAGCTGTTGATCGAGTAAGACAGCAGGAGATGATGCATACAACAGCTCATGGCAAATGGAGTTCGGATGTCAATCAGAGCAAGGGTCATAGGGATCATGATCCCCACCATATCCAGGCGTCCATCTCCTCGATGTTTCACTCAGTTAAAGATTTCTTCTTTGGCAAAAGTAAGAAGGACTCTCGGGATCACATTGAAAACGAAGATAAAGAATTTAACAAATTAAACGCTAAAGCTCAGCCTTATCAACTGGACATGCCTCCATCGTTTCAATTGCACCCAGAGCATCCCCAACTCACACAGGAAGGTGTGCCCGTGGTGATGGAAAAAACATGTAACATTTCAGAAACGTTGGCTCAACAACAATCTGTTTCTCCAGAAAATAAGAGCCAGAAGAACGTCATGCACACAGAGCACAAACCAGAAGTGTGCAAACCACTCACCGAGGAGCCTGCACCCCTTGTGATTGATGAATCTAAAGAGGTTTCATTATCTTTGGGCGAGGAGCAACAGTCCGCATCAGTGGAGCCTCTTGAGTTTAGGCATAAAGATGAGGTTCCAAACAAAGAAATGCAAACAAAGCATAAACTGTCACCTAAAAGCGTGCAGGAGCGCATCTCAAAAAGAGATGTAGAGGCTGAGGATGCTGTCGAAGCTATGGACGTGTCTGTTGAGCAAGAAAGCAGTAAACCACTTGAAGATAAGTCACTTCAAATTCCCACAGAGGTGAGTACAGTGGTTTTTCATTGGTTTTCGCTTTCACTTTAAAAATATAACCCTCTGACTGTGCAATGACTGTGAAAATGGTGTAAGAAGCATATATGACTTATGGGAACAGTATCATTCATGTAACCATGTGAGGCAGCCAAACAGACAGGAGGATCAGTGATCTCGCAAATGACTTTTCTTGCAAGGGTTAAAAACAAACAAAAACTGTCGTGGGAAATAGAGAACCACAGGGAATGCTTTGGGGTGGGGGGCTTGTGCATGTCTAAACTGTGAGGATGCTGAATATCTCAGATGTTGACCTGCTGGTGCAGGGACACGAGTGAATAAGACTTCATGATGAAACCTGACTATCAAAGTGGCTCTAATTACAAAGAAGCCTTCACATGACAGACGGCTGGGGGAAGAATCCTGAGGCAGGTTTTAGCCTGAAGGAAGGCCATGTCAGAGATTCCTCAACCCTCACACCCCCACACTTCTCCTCCTTCCTCCAGCACCCAAAAAAAAACTTGTGCCTCATCTCGGGGGTGGGGGTGGGGGGGTGGGGGGGGTTGCTGCGTTATTTGAAGTTGGGGTGACTAAGCTTCTCAGTTGAATTTTTATACTATTGTTGTATCAGATTATTTAAAAAAATCAATTAAACTTAATTCAGATTGTTAACTGGATTTAGTTTAGTTTAGTTATTAAAAAGAGTAAAACAGGCTGTTGATTAGCAGCTGGGTAGCTCAGTTGGTTGGGTGTAACGCTGGCACCCTGCAGGAAACCTGGGTTCTGTTCCCAGGAAGCATAGTGAGCTTCATCCAGTTTGGGTCCTGAGGTAAGACCCTTTACACTGCTGCCAAACTATGTAGCCACAAGGGGACATAGTTTGGCAGCAGTGCCAAAGTCTGTCCCCAAGTCTGGATCTTCCAGTGCTGGCCCCAGCCTGGATAAAAAACAGGGCTGTGTCAAGAAGAGCATCCAGAGTAAAACTCTCTGCTAAACCATCTGTGGCAGCCCCTGAGGCCATATGCCGAAAGGTGAACAAGTCCAGGCGGTTTACTAAGAAGAACTTCACAAAAGTTTCAGACAGGGGGAAATTTTGACATCACTAAGGGAGTTGATTTTCAAGATGTGTAATAAAAATCAATTATGATAACATTTTTTTATTTATAAAATGCATTCCATGTTGAATTTTGGAGCTGGACAAATCAAAGTTTGCTGCAAAATGTTTGAGAAGTCATTAAAATTATGTCAATTCTTTTACATCTGTTCTGTGAGAATCAAGTTGAACTATTTGTATTTAAATTATTTTTTAAGTTAAAAATATTACAAGTATTTCTTCTTATTTTAAATACATCCTTTTACATGGTGAATAATAAAGAGAGAAAAAGGAAACTGATGCACATGAGTTTAATAACCCACCTGCAGAGGGACTGTATGTAATGTGAAACTGGAACACACAGTTAACAGGGGGAAGTAAATTGTATCATGAACAATATCTTCCCAGATAGGAGAAGGCACTGTCCTGCATTTAGAGATGTTTATGCCATCAGAACTACATTTTTAGACTGAATGTGATGACAGTTTCTTTCTATCGGAAGCATCAACTTCTTGTTTTATTGCGTAGTTGCGGCTCTCATAGCATGTAGTCACGAGGAAGAACACAGTTGCGTTACATGTCTGCATAAAACTTGTCAATGTGAGCAGCAAAAACAGATGTCGCAAAAGAAAAGCACATGTATAGGCGCAGCCTAAATTGGCCTCACAGCGTCTCCTCTTTTCAACTATTATTTTAATTTTTTTTTTAAATAAAAGTTAAAATTTGTCTTATGTTTGTCCCCTAAAAAAAGAAAAAAAAAACATGCAGGCTATTTTCACTCACTTATTCACTGCTCAGCAAATATTTTATTTTCCACTCCTTAGACAAACAGGCAGGGAATTCCCCTGTCTGTGTTCTTGGAGGTTCAGCAAACAAGGACTTTGTGACTTCTGTCTTTTTGGTTTTCGTTTGTTTTCACACATTTCTTGCTTTACTAAATGAATGTGTGAAGTTGCTATAAGAGCAGAAGTCTTTTGGATTTTCATACACACAGAAAGTTAACCCTAGAAAGAAAGCTTGTGTAAACACAGGCATTTTCTTGGACTAGGTCTGTGAGTGCAAACACTCGGTTTCAGCTAGCTTGCACGTGACAGGAGGTTAAGAAGTTCCCAAAATAAGCTGACGGGTCATAAAATAGAAGAACATATTAACTTAATGAGGTCATTTCGCAGACTTTTAAACTTTTGATTTTCTTATTAACTATTTATTATAGTTGTGAAACTATTAGGGCCCAAGACTAATTTGCAACTTAACATCAATATAATTATTTTTAAGTATGTTACACTATGTTACACTATCAAAGGTCACTGCTAAAAAAAATATTATCATCGTATTGAATTCTTTTTGAATGAGTACAGCCTTTTTTTTGCAAGTAAAATGAAAAAAAAAGGTTGTTTTGATCTTTGTGTGTAAGACGGCTGCAATTTTAGAGACGTGGCATAAAAATTGTGTTTACCTTTTTACCAGGCTAACGACATGGACTTTGAAGTAGTTTCTGCTGACAAAGAGGTGACTAATACCACTGCAGTTCCAGAAGAGCCTAACCTAAGGGCTGGCACAGAAATTTCTTCACCAAAGGATGATTTGTCTGATTTGCCACTTGTCCAAGTTCCATTTAAAGAAGAATTCCCCCTAAAACCAACTTTACCCAATTTAGAGGATTACCAGGCTCCTTCTGAGAGTTTTATCTCAGCAGCAGACAGCCACAATCTTGAAAATGGTGAATGTGGTGTCGACACAGTGGGTTATAAAAGAGAGTCTAACACAGAGAAGAGCCAGTCCTCCAACAACCCATTTGGAGAGGAGAAAGATGAAGTGAAATCGACCGAACACTCGTGCTCAGATATTAACAGATCAGAATTCACTAAAATAACAGTCTGTTCTTTGGAAGACCAAATGGAGCTGTGTGAATCTAGAACAGATCAGGTGCCGTCTTCTCTTTCTCCCTTACAGGCCAACGATACAATAGCAGATCATTTCAAAAATGAGACTGAACAAGTTTCCGTCATTCAAAAAAAGGATGAAGGAAGTCGACTAACTGGAGCCCCTGTAAAGAGCATTGATCTAACAAAGCAGCATGGCCACACATTTGCAGTTGGGGAACTCACAAAGGTCAACGATGATAGAACAATACAGAGCTCAAATTCAACCTTTACTCAAAGCGAGGATGCATTTGAAAGAAAGTTAAAAGAGCAGCTAGATTTTACTTTGGATAAAAATGTAGAAAAGTATTTGTGTAACAGTCTAAAAACACAAGACCAAACCCAAGAGAAGGTTGGTAATGCTGAAAACGAGCGTTTACATCCCGAACCAAAGACTGAAAAGAAAATGTCAGCTAATGTAGAGGTGTTGGATGAATCTACAAGCATTTCTCTAATCCAAAATAATGGAAGTGATGAGAGTCTTCCTCAGGAACACACCAACAAAAGAGGCAAAAGTGGTTGCGCTTCAGATAATATTCCAATAATCCAGATTTCTGACACTGAGGATATCTCAGACAAAAAACTTTTTGCAGAAGATTTTAGCCTCAATGATCATTTTGGAATCCCCAAAACTACAATATTTGACCCAGAGATTAAAGAAACCACCTTACCTCTAACTATTTTGGCTCTAAGCAAACTGGAATCAAGTCATTTGCAAAAGCATGGCACAGCTCATGAGTCAAATAAAAGCACCCAACATGAGAGTGAGCCTGATTGTTCTGTCACCTTTTCCCCACCAAGCATTCACGATGTCTCACCTTCTCAGAAAGTAAAGGAAGTTACTCAATCACTATATGAGCAGCATGTGCAGAGCAGTGAGCAGCCCCATCAGAAAGACAACACATCAATCCCTGTTATAAATATTTTGTGCACAGATGACAAGGAAAGTGGTGCCCTCAGCACCGATTCAAAGATGCGTCAGATTTGGGAAGTTCCACGGGTGCCTCTTATTGTGGTCCCTCCAATTTCTGTCACTTGTCATGAAAGTGATTCTGAACCCACTCAGATCAATTGTAGAGAAACAGAAACCTCTGCTGACATGCAAAGAGGAACAAAGAGTGTTGATAACAGCATGAAATCTGAAAGAATTCAGATATGTAGCAGTGAGGAAAATACTCCAGTAATGCTTTCTGAAGCTTTGATACCAAAAGTTGGTGGCAATATGCAGTCACTCAATGAACCACCAGAGAAAAACTCTGGCCCTGACGCCTCTAAACCAAAACCCCTGAAGGAAATCAAGACAGATATTCCTCAGTCTGTTGAAGATTACCTGAAAAGCAAACCCTCCATCGAAAGACTCAGCTCCAAACCGCCAACATATCCATCATTAAGTCCCGCCAGTCTTCGGAAATTTATGACAAAAACCGTTTCGGATTCTGAAAATGACCCTTCATCATCTGTTCCCGCGATATCTGTGAGTGACCATCAGAGCGACAAGACTGAAGAAGATCTCAGTGGAGGTTCAACACCAACATCCTCCCTCTCTTGTGAAAGCAGCCCCCGGCTGAAACGGAGGGACAGTCTGACTCTCATACGTTCCGCCACACCTGAAGAGCTGGCCTCTGGAGCTCGGCGCAAAATCTTCCTATCCAAGACAAAAGAGGAGATGGAGGGATCTATGTTTGGCGTGCAAGAAAGCAAAAAGGAGAGCCCGTACATGTCACCCAGTCAGGCCCGCAGAGCAGCATTACTGCAGCCTTCGATAGGACAAAAGACCCCACCAGTAGAGAGACGTTCCCCGCTGCTGAGTCGCAGAAAAGCCACTTTGGATGTCCCAAAAGTTACGGAGGAGCCTTCAGCAGGAGAGCCAGTGGGTAACAAGACAGAAGACAAGTTAGCAGAAAAGAAAATAGACCCTTTGAAAGGTAACGTCACTCCAGTTGCAGATGTTATATTTGAAGATTAAATATGATCGCCATAACATTTTATTATAGGGGTGTAACAATGAATTGACTTAATAGATTAATCAATTTATATTCCTACGACCCAACCAGATTGATCTGTCTAAGGCGAGCTGTTCATTGAATCGACCTAAAGCATCAAAAAATTATTTCAAACTAAAATGAATCGATGTTATTGATATTGGAAAATACCATTGATTGAGGAACGGTAGATTTATTGTACTATAACGCAAAAACTAGTAAAAGCCAAGTGCCATCACCGCAAAACGAATTGTTCAAAATGAATCAATATCAGTTATGAAACATATCAGCAACTACAATTTATCATCATTATCATTGTTGTTAACATGAACTGTTACCTAACCCCTATTTTATTATGTAACTGGTACTTTTTGTACATACTTTAGCACACCAAGACATTGTGCTATTCACTGCAGCATACTAATGGTATTAGTAACATCGGTGCTATTATTCCTCTCTTCACCTCACATTTTTTGCCGCTAGCTCCTCAGGTAATACGCAAGATCCGGGGAGAGCCCTTCCCAGATGCCTCAGGACATCTCAAGCTGTGGTGCCAGTTCTTTAATGTACTCACTGACTCCACTATCAAGTGGTACAAAGATGATGACGAAATACTAGAAATTAAAAGAAGGTAATTTCCCCTACTGAATAATTACCCTTATGTAAGCATGCTTGGTACAACTATTATACCACATCTCTTGAAGAAAGATACTTTCCACTTGTTTTACTGTTCTAATTCCAAGAACTACTATGAACAGTTAAGCCGCCGAAACAAAACAGCAAGGCAGCAAGTATTCATTTAGGCTTTAAAGTCTATCCCATGGCATTCTGTCATTCCCATGTCTTCAGTGTAGAGTTGTCCAACTCATGTGACTTTAAAGCCCGCAGCTATGACACAGATAAGTGAAATCTCAGGCTAGACACGTAAACTGTAACATGACACAACATTTTCCCCTCTCTGGGGTTCATTAAAAGTCTAAATAGGCACCAACTGCCCCCGCAGAGCAGCACCTCCTGTGTCACAGTGACATCTAGTGGGTTGAAGTGTACATCTGACAAGACTGAAGTTGTTTGTTCTCCACCTTTTGCCATTAAGTGGAGAAGATGAAAGCCAAGTAGCACTGGCTGTTGTCCTCGCATCCAACCAAGACTGTGGTGTGTACGGCTGTACTATCAGTAATGACTACGGGAGCGACACCACTGACTTCCTGCTTAGCATCGATGGTAGGAAACGACATGAATAAAGCAAAATGTATATTTGATACCAACAAGTATACTAATTGTTTACGTTCTGTTTTTCAGTTCTGTCTGAAATACTACTAAAAGATGACTTGGAAGGTATTTAGCTTGTTGTACAACATCTTACAATTTTTGTACAAGTTATATTTCATGGTAATTCCATGATATGTTTCCTTTCAGTTGGAGAGGAGATAGAGATGACCCCTTTGCTGTTCACCAGAGGCCTGGCAGACGGTGGAAGCTGGGGCGAAAAGTACTTTGGTCGTATTTTTACCGAGGCACTTCACGTTGGAGAAGGCTACACCCACAAAACCAGCAGGGTGAAGGTAATTTACGGCCTGGATCCTGTCTTTGAGTCTGGGAGTACTTGCATCATCAAAATTCGAAACCCCATCGCCTATGGGAACAGACAGGAGTCCAACCTCACTGAGAGAAATCTAGACATTACCAAACAGGTGAGTAGAATGAAACGTTCAGAGTAATTATGGTTGAGAAACCTTTTGCTTGATTTAGATCTCTGTTTTGACAGGAATGCAAAGTGCAAAACTTGGTCAGAGAATACTGTAAAATCTTTGCTGCTGAAGCAAGAGTAATTGAAAACTTTGGCTGCTCCCTAGAGTAAGCACTGCATTTTGCAACTTTTCACATAAAAGAAGCACACTTTGTGAGATGGTCTTAACCCTATTTTTGGTACTTTCCAGAGTGATTCCAAGGTATCTAATGTACAGACCAGCAAACTCTGTGCCTTATGCCACTGTGGAGGCTGATCTTACAGGCACATTCACTAAGTACTGCACAATGGGTCCCAAAGACCAACTGATTTCACAAAACACCTCAGAAATTGAGCAGAAATGCTGCACCTTCCAGCACTGGATTCATCAATGGACTCATGGAAATTTGCTAGTCACTCATCTTGAGGGTAAACTGCTTTTAAATGTTTTTTAAAGAAATAATTTCAGACTCAAATAACGGTTTAGTTTTAACTGCTTTGCTTTCTTCACAGGGGTTGAAACAAAAATAACGAATGTTAAAGTTGTGACCAAGTCGAAGGGGTTAGTATTAACCCCCTCTATGCTGATGATTGTTTTGTTTGCATTTCTGTCAAAAGAGCAAAGAAAATGACCTTTTTCTCTTCCACTTCAGATACCAAGGACTAACAGAATGTGGCTCCCCTCAAGTATTTGATCAGTTCCTGACGTACCATCAGTGCAATTACTACTGTGGACTTCTTGGCCTGCGGCCTCTGAAGTCTTTAGATACTCTGCTGCAGCCCGCCAAAGTAAAGGGCTCCAAAAGTCCACTACTTAACCGCAAGTTGAGCTCTGGCAGTCCACAGCTTCAGCGAAAAGGGCAAAGCCCTCAGATGTCTAGAAAGGTAAATTCCAGTCCAAAGGTTGCAAAAAAAGTTCAGGAAACAGATGACAATAAGACTGAAGGGAAGAATAAGCCTGCACAGAATCAATCTGTCACTGAAACGAGGTAGAAAAATAATTTTTTTTTTATTGTGGCATTTTTTTGTAGTATTACCAGTCTCTCTCCAGTTATGGAGAGGCCAAACATCTGAACAGAGTTGCAGATTATAAGAACAGGGGTCACTCGTGTTGATGTTCTTGTCATAAAAAATCTGAATGAAGACATCCACTTCTGTTAGAATGTTAGAGACAAGATATTTTTTATTGTATTGTTTTGAAATATGTCACAGAGTTGTTGTATCAAGACATTTAAAGAATGAAAATATTATGACATCAAACTATTACAACTAAACACTAGCCTAAAAGTCTTATCTGCTGTTTGAATGAAACAATAATATTGAAGTAAATACATAAGATAGAGATGTGAAACTCAAAACTATAACTGACCACAACCACAGATCAGGCGTATGTGTTATTGGTTAGAATGTTGATGACAAGCACATTTGTATTTGCAATGTGCAGAATATTTGAAGAATAAATAGGTTACCTTCAGAGAAATCATCTGAAGATCATTTAGCTTATCACTGGGTGTGTCTTTTTACACATAATAGAATAACCTATTTTTAAAAATAAAAGTCTCATTTTTAGATATTGGGTTAGTAAATCTGTGGGGTTTTTTTGCATTATTTTCAGTAAATTTCCAGTGTTTTGTTTGCGATTAATGAAAATGTTAATAAATCCCAAACTTTACTGTATTTTAGAAACATCCTGGTAAAAAGCTGACAAATGTAAAGCAAAAAAACAACAAAAAAAACTTTCATAAAAGAACAGTCTTTTTATAAACTGAAATGAGGAAGTAGTTTAGAGGAAACAAGGATTAGCATTAAAAAAGAAAAATTTTTCTGCCTGTTAGATTGCATAGATTGTTAAATTCTGAAGAGATCGCGACCTTTTTTAAATTAGCAATGTCTGAGCATGAAATTCACAGGAATTTCCACAGTGGATTCTTAGTTAATGATTTAAAAGACTTCAAATGAAAAGTCAACAATAAAGTTCAGCTGGTTTTGAATGATTTCCTAAGTTGCACGAAGACTTTACAAAGAAATTGTGAAGGGAATCCTTTCTAAAGCTGATATGTCATACAGTGATAGCAATGATGTGAAATACAATCGTATTGTTTAAAATAAAAAAAAAGTCAAAGGGCTAAATGTCTGTGTGATGAAAAAGTCAAAAGAAAAGTGTGTGAATGACTGAATGAAAGTAATGTATACTACTGTTTTTTTTTAAATAAATGTGTAAAATAAATCCAAAGGTGTTTTTCATTCACATACATTAGAATAGATTGATTGTTTCGTTTTGCTTAATTGTTTACAACATACAAAGTGTTCACATTGCAATATTTCTAAAGTTACATATATTACAGGAAGTTGTGGCTTTGGTTTGACGCAAACAAATTTATTTAAAATACAGTATAATACAAAACAAATGAATTTATCTTTCAAAGGTATCAAACTTTATATTTGTACAGAAGTGTGACAAAAACAAGCTGATGTAAAGAATTTAGAAATATGGCGTCAAGCAAGAACTAAACATAAAAAATATTTATAGCAACTGCTTAGATAATCAAAACATTTTTTTCTTGTTTAAAAAAAAAACAAAAATACCCACAAATACTTTTATTTCTGTTGCCATTTCATTGCCATGTTTTTAAAGCTCATCACATTTTTACAACCTACAGTGAAAGAAAATGTATAATACCTGAATCTTATCTTGCATGCTCCTTTACCCATCTTCCTTGGGGTGTGAGCCTCTAAAACATATGAGTTCCCATCATTTCTTTTTATTATTTGCTTTCTTTTAAAAATAGCTGTCGTGCTGATTGGCAGAAAAGTGATTCGCAACTGTGAAAAACTACATTTGTAAATACAAAAATAAAAAAGGTCAATTGTTCTTGCTTGAGGCCTGCTTTTATGTACATTTCATGTCAACTGACAAACCGGCACATCAGAAAGACCACAACACTGACAGCATTTAAAGAAAAACACTGTGACATTGCGAATGGAGCTCCATTGTCCTTCAAAAGTGATGTTTCCATTATTCACAGTGCTGCAAAAGACAAAATAAGGACATGAATGCCACATTCCAAAACATTGCAACAATACAATATAAACTGATTTGTTTAGTCAGCAGGGGTATCAAAAGTATAAATACAAACCTCTGAAACAAATCTTGACAGCATTGTTGGATATTTACATCTGTGGCATTGAATGCAGAGTCCCGAAAAATCCCCACACAGTCAAGTGGAGGCACAAAAAGTATACCTGATAAACAAAGAATATATATATATATATAATTCCTTTAATACAGTGAAAGAAAAAGCTCCAGATTTGATTTAAAAACGTGTTAGATGTACCTGCAATGCAAGCATTGATGAGAGAAACACAAGTTCCAGTAATCATGGCTCTCACCACCAGAGATGAGATGTCACTTCTTCTTGATGGGCTTATGGATGCTATAGAAAAAAAAGGTTCATTACATGGGTAATTGTTTTTTTTTTGTTTTTGTTTTTTTGAGTAAGGACAAGAAAATTTTAAGAAATACCTACACAGGCCTCCAATAACAATGCCCAAGGAGCTGAAATTGGCAAACCCACAAAGGGCATAGGTGGTGATAATCTCCGATCTCACCTAAAGCAAGAAAGTAATCTTTACTTTCTTATATTTCCCTTTTTCTAGGTGGTGGTGTTAAAATACACATTTCTTGACACTAGCCATAATAGTAATCAGCATAAGTCAGAATATTTACTCACTGATATCCACTGTCTTTCATCTCCAATAACCTCATCAATTCCATTAAGTCTGTTGTTAATAAGTTCAGATAACTTCTCATAAGCCACAAACTCATTTAAGAAGAGCTTGGTCCCGATTAATTCAGCCACTGTGAAACTCTCATCATAAGGTATTCCCATCATGAAGGCTATAGGCATAAATATATAAGAGCAAATCAGCTGTGAAAACAAGAGCACATGAAGTTAAAGGGATTCTGACAGACATCTTAAATATGAGATGTGCCAATTCAGCATCCCAACCTTTGTACCACCTTATTGAATGAGCACATTATTTATTTATTTATCAATCTTGTGTTCCACATCACCTGGAAAGTGATTTCAGGATATCCCACCATGCCTCCTAGCCAACTCAAAGCCTGATTTATGAAGGCCAATATGGCGAGAAAGGCGATTAGATTGGCTGCAATGTTAGCTACAAGCCCGATTGATGCAGATGCCCCACTGCTGGCAGCTTCCAAAATGTTCTGTTCATCCCTGGAAAATTAAGAAGTGATGTATTTAGTAAGGGAAAAAACTGCCAAACTTTAAGAAAAAACAAAGAAGGGGTATACATACCCACAAGCAACTTTGATATTCTTTTCTGACTTGAAGGCACTTTCTTCAGTTTCGGGGTAAGACAACTTAGACATGGCTAAAGCACACGGGGCAGCCATCACTGAGGCCGAAATCAAAGAAGACGCATCAATCTGTAAGTTACAATTAATACTCATGTGAATTCCCTTTTAAACAAAATTATGTCACTGATACAGTAATTCTAAATTCTTTCTTTTTTATATTTCAGTCTGTTTTCTTTTCTTTTTATTGTGCTATAAAGCTGGGTACAACCAACCAACGTTTTAAACGTACTTTAAATTAATATTTGCTTTCAAAAGCTTCTTTTTGATTTCAAAAACATTTTTTGTTTGCAAATTTTTTTGTTTTTGCTTTCAAGAACAATTTTTGCATTTGCAACACAAATGTTTTCAGATGCGTTGTCTGTCATTTCACTTTTGCCCTTCTTTGATTTTGCGTTCATGGGTTTATTAAATATTTTAATTTGCAAATTATGACATTACATTTTGCTTGCAATTTAGAAAATGTTGATTTCAAAACAGTGAATTTTGCTTGCAAGCAATTTGGTGGCACAAAAGTCCCTCCATATTTTTCCTCCATCTAAAATCACTTGCAGTGCAAAGTTTAGGAAATTTTTCTTTTGCTTTCAACAAAATGATTTTATCAGTTGGATAAGAAAAGGAACAAGACATCTTTTAGAATAAATTTATCTTTTCCAATGTTATTAATTTTTCACCAGGGGACTGAAAAACATATTTTACTTAGTATATTCCTAAACTTTTAAACCGTTGGGCATCTGCTTTGTCCTTTCTAACAAGCACACCCCAGACAGTGATCAGCACATTCCCCAAACATTGTGTGCCCATAACCTGCAGTGCAGTTACAAAACGTACAAGTTATTGTTCAAACAATGAATAACTAAATAAAAAATAAATGATTAGACAACAAACCGATTAACAGCCACTTGAAATAACAATTTGACCCATTGGTTAGCCTCAAGAAAAGACATCAGGCATCATACAGCTATTTTATTCACTAACTAACATTTATGCTCCAAAAGTGTGACATTTCCCATAGAAAATGCCCTACTTCTAGCTCCAGTGAAATGTAGCCAACTCTGCAATTTTTCGGGATACGAATGTCGCCATGTTGGAGCCAGATGCCAGCAATTCGGTCTGAGTTAACATTTCTATGGCAACTTCTGTCGCCATTCAGGATTGAGCTTGTAAAGTCCACACCCCTACCACTGAAAGCGGGCTCAGGAGAATCTGTCAAGCAAACGTTCAAGGTGGGGGCCAGTGGGCACCACATGCTTTTACTGAGGCATCTGTCTGGTCAGTTAATAACTTGAATAACTTGCAATAAAGAACAAACATCATGAAAAGAAATAGGATTTGTAAGAACATGTTAAGAAAATGTATCAAAGCAAAAAGGGCTATTCTGACAAATAGAATAGCTGAGCTGTTTATTTCTCTATAGAAGTCCATGGAATTTTAGCTCCTTGAAGCCAGCAGGTACGTCCTGTTTAGAACGTGAGAGGGGAGGGATTGCTCAGTCCAGCTCTCTTATGTAGTCAATGATACTGAGGAGGCTCAACAGTGTTCCTGCCTCTCTCTTGGTATTCAATCCCACAGCTACAAGCTAATACAGCTCTAACAATTAGCCACTGTAAATATTATCTTGATAAGTGTCAGTCATCAAAATAAAGGTGAGAAATGGTAAAAAAAAAGAGATGAAGTGATGGAGAAATGTCCTTGTCGGTTTACACTTATTGTCAATGAAAGTCTGCAAAAGAACAGATGAGGAAAAACAATAGAAAATTGGTGGAAGGAAGATCTAGCAAACTACTCAAGACTCATTGTGTTGCTCCCAACATATCTCGTACACATTTCCATGACAATTTCTCCTCTATTGACGTTTCCTTCTCATCTACTGATCTTGTGTCACCTGAGAAGCTTCATTTGCACATCCTCTTCTAGCTTTTTAAAAATTAAATCTACAGTCAGCTTTATCCTTTTAGATGATGGTCCGCACCATGACTACTGAGACAGGGTTACACCAAAGCCACCATGTCCATCCTGCAGCTGTCCAGCAATATCTCTATGTCTAAGCACTGCCTGGGCTTGTGACCCCTCCTCATCTGGCTTTCACTTCCATCCTGCAGAAACTTTAGAAACTGCGCTTGACGCAGTTGTATCCCTGGATTGTGATAAGGTCATTTTGAGTCTTCCATTTTATTCCCCTTTGTCAGACTAGCTCCTGTGAGCTCCTTCTCCCATGTAAGGGCACTTTGCTTTAAGTCCCTCTCCAACAATAATTTTATTCATTGTAAAATCATTCACTTGATCTTTTAATTAAGATTATGCAGTTTTGTTTTGTTTTGTTTTGTTTTGTTTTGTTTTCTTTTCTTTTCTTTTCTTTTCTTTTCTTTTCTTTTTTAGCAAAAACAAATATATGTCCTCCATAGGGACATAAATAAAGGACATATTCTCTCCATCATGAGAAAAACTTCACATTCTGGAGTGGGTCTTAGTATTGTGGCACGATGAGACATTTTATACCTTTTAATAACCTTTGCAATGGATAAAAAAAATACCTAAGAATACCTAAAAAATGCCAAGAATAAAGTACTAAAAATCAACAGAACACTTATGTCTTTTGTAAATGACTATGTTATAAGTGGAATTATGCTCTACAAAGTGTGCATTCAGAAGTTGACGCACGCTGCGAAAGCCTGAACCGACTGAAGATGGTTGCTTTGCAGAGTGTAAATAATCAGCGTTGATATATTTACACGTTTATTTTTCTTAATTAATAGCGTGCGTTTACGTTGACAGCCCTACTTTACTTGTATAGCACTTTGAGCTGCATGAAAGTCAGAACACATGAAAAGCGCTTTTAATAAAAAAAGATTGATTGATTAATTGATTAATTGATTGAATGACAAGTTCAGTTTGTTGAATAATAACCAAAAAAGGTCAGTGTTGTGGATCTGCCAGCAGCTCCCACCTCCAACAAGAGGGAGCCCTCGCCTGAGTGTTGAGAGCGCTCAGCTCCTTATTTCAACTCCCATCAGCCTTTGCTTCAGGTTCCATCCTGTTCAGCTGTTTCCTATTGTTGTCATTAGCCACTAGCATATATATATATACCAGCTCCAGCTTTCACTTCCATGCAGTCTTGTTTTGCCTAGCAGACAGAGCATTTATTCCTAGTTTGACTTTCTGGCACTCTGACCCTTTGCATGTTTCATCGTTCTACTGCCTCGCCCTTGTGTTTTGATCTTCGCTTGGACTCTGACTACATTTATGTCTTGCTCCTGTTCAACTTTATTAAAACTTTTGCATATGGATCCAAACTGTTAGAGATTTTATGATTCTTATTATTCTGTTTTCTTCAGTTACTCTTACTTCTTGTTTTGTACATGACTAATGGTGACTCCTCTGTGGAATGGCAGTTCTGAGTGTATCTTAAGAGGTTGTGACCTTTCCACACCAGGGGCAGGACAAACAGGGGAACCTCAAAGTCTTACATTCCAGAGCTATCTACTATCAAACCTCAAAGTCTTACATTCCAGAGCTGCACACTATCAAACTTCAAAGTCTTGTCGTGTGACCCTTATCTCAGGAAGGGGCACGGTTTACCCCTCTTTTTCTCTTATTATCTACAAACTGCTTCAGCCAGCCCCCTTTTTTCCCCTCCCTTAGTGGCTGAATCAGCATGTAACTAGGGTGTTCCCTTTAATAAATAGCAGGGGGAGGCTAAGATCAGACAGAGTGCGAAGAGGAGCTTGTAACTGAGCGATCTCTGGCACTCTCCCTGCAGGTGAAAGCCATACTCAACTCTCTTGTGTTTCTTTGCAGATTTACTAATGTTTGGGTTTTGAACCTAACATTAATTGGGGGCTCGTCCGGGATCCAACATACCTGAAGCACCCCAGCAGGTGGGAGAGAACCAGGAGAAGTCCGCGGCCGTGGCATTGTATACCCTTTCCGGGCCTGGGTGTACTCTCCACCGGCTGGGGTCTGACGGTTGACGGACATCCCGAACACCGGGAGTGTGAGTATGTCTTGACTTAAAAAGCTGTGTGCTACTGTGTGAAATAAAATAGTCTTAAAAAGCTGTGTGCTACTGTGTGAAATAAAATAGACTTAAAAAGCTGTGTGCTACTGTGTGAAATAAAATAGAAAACCCTGAGAATTCTAGACCCTATCAGGTACACTGATTTACAGTTAAGTTCCGCGGGAGGGTAACCTCCTCTGTGTGAAGGACGGCGGAGTCCTCTGGTAACAGTGTATTAAAGAAAGCTGTGTGCTATGTGACGTCTAAAAAGGAATGACTGTGTGTGTGTGAGGGACTGTAATTACCACTAGGTACTTACATTCCATACCAAAGCCAACAATAGTGAGCAATAAGTTTCTGTGGAAGGCTGTATCCAAGGAGACACCGCCCGAAAGGGTAGAAGCTTGTGTCTCACCACAGGAAAAAATTCATTATTGCATTGTTGGACAATTGAAACTCAGTGTTAGAACACCCTAGGTGTTAACCCCCACTGAGTCCAAATTTTAGCTCAAAATGGGTAAAAGTCAGAGTAAAGAAAAACAAAAAGTCCTAGAAGGACTAAACTGTAAAGACTGGAAAGTGTTACACAAACAAGACCCCGAACTGGTAGATCCTCTACCCTACTGGATAAAAAATATAACTTTAAAGGAAAGTTAGACGCGAAAGACATAAAACAGTTGCAAACTAAAATAGAAGAAGACTGTAACGGCAAAAATTAAAGAAATGAACAAAAAAGGTTATCAACAAACGAGGGAATGGATGAAAGTTGCAAAGCAGAGAGAAGAGGGAGAAAAAAGAGCAAGAGAAAAGTGAAGAATCTGAAGAAGAAAATTAAAGAAAAAAAAATGGGGAACTAGACGAAGATACAGAAGAAAATGGATAAAGCATAAGAAGCAGGAAGAGTTGACATGTGTCGGAGATTGATTGAAAGAGTCAGAGCAGCACAGAAAAGATATTCAGAACAGCAAAAGAGAGAGTACAGGAAAAAAAAAAAAAAAAGGCTGCATGAGAAGCAGAGGTTGCAGAGCTCGTGCCCGAGCATTCCTGCTGGGAACGCGCAGACAGTGGGCGTGTCTACCAGAGGAGGAGAGATAGAGTCGGCGTCCTTTGGGGTGAAAAGAGTGAAACTCAAGTCCCACGAGAGATAGAGTCGGCGCTCTTTGGGGTGGGTTAGGTGAAACTTTGCCCTACAGAGGGAGAGTTTGCACCTTTTAGATTTAGGATAAAAGATTAAAACTCCAGAAGTCCTACGTGAGACCTGGATTTTAATCCCAAAGCGCGCAACGGTAAAGGTTAAAGTAAAGTAGAACAAGGTCTGAAGAACAAGGTTTAATCCACCCCCTAAATTTGAAAAGTTAAAATTAAATTTTTTAAATCAGAATTAGATAACAAAATTGGTTGGCAATTTTATACAATTTTAATTGGACAGTAAATTAATAGCTTTAATAAGAGTGACTGAGTGTGTTGAGTGTGTGGAGTAAGAATGGAAGGAAAACCTGAACAAATGCAAAGAGTGTGGAGGCTGCAGCTCCATCCTCTTTCCTGAAGGGGTGTGAATGGTGTTGGAACAGCAGATGTTGAGTACAATGGAAATTTGAAAGAGAAAAAAAAAAAAACAACAGAAAAATGAAAAGAAAATGTAAGAATTAGTGGCAGAGAGTGAATAAATGTCAGACTGATGAGAAATGTGACGTTGGTTGGCAGGGTCTGAGTAAACTCTTACAGGTGGTGGAAATGCAAGAGTTGAAAAAGGTGAATTACTTGAGACAAAGGATTTTGGAGGAGAAGGGGGGAGCTGATAGTGGGTGAATTTATCTCCTGTTGCTCACAGCCCCCCACCATTTAGACTTGCAGAGGGAGTAATGATGGCTTCAGTGTTGTTGCAGGCCATGCGGCCTGTGATCCTGAAGATGGGGGAGAAAGAGGTCAAATGACAGAAGAAGAAGAAAATGATCTGATTTCTCAAGCTATAGTAACCAGGTTGGGATGGGGAAGAGGGCCATCAAGCCCTCCCCCACAGGAACAGACTGTTGTGTCGCCAAACACATCTGCATTTAAAGCCATTTACAGCCCTACTGCAATCCTCTGCAAACACACAACAGACAAACTCACAGATCACATCCCCTACAGGGACAAAATGAGGGGTCCAGAGTAGGTCATAAACAACATTGCATTCCTCAAAAGGATATAAAGTTAAATTGGTTAAATAAGGGTCATTCAGTCATGGTTGAATAGAACAGTGGGTCAACCACTATTTGATGTAAGTCAGGAATTTTTCCCAGAGACCTTTGAATGCAGCACCTTAAGTGTTGCCATGGAAGCCAGGTTCGGACCCAGTGACACATTATTCAGATTGCACGAACCTTTGGACAGCTCAAGCAGGTAAACATCCCTCCAAATCCCCAGAAAAAAGAATTAATTTTTAGAACAGCTTTGCTGGTGGGGCTTCCTGGGCCTGTAAAGGACAAACTCGAGCAAAACCCAGATCTGCTTCCGAGGCCACAAGACAGGTTTCAGAGGCATGTTAATCATGCTCTGAAGACACATATTGATAATCAGCAGAAAGATGAGACACAAATGAAGGTATGGAAGAGACTAAATGAAGCTACAAAGACACCAGTTTTACCAGTTCCTGATCCTTATTGCATTTTGACCTCACTGGGCCCAAACTATAAATGGTTCATTGTTGTTGATCTGGCAAACGCATTTTTCTGTCTCCCTTTGGCACCTGAAAGCAGGAAATATTTTGCTTTTTATTATAAGGGTAGCAGGTTGCAGTACCAAAGACTACCACAAGGGTTTAAGTGTAGTCCAGGCATTTTCAATCAGGCTTTAAAGACAATATTAGAAACTGTGATTTTTCCTGAATACTGTATGTTGGTGCAGTACGTTGTTGATCTGCTTTTGGCAGCACCTACAGCAGAGACCTGTTTACAGGCCTCGTCCATACTTCTGAGAAGATTATGGATCTGCGGCTTCAAAATGTCCATGAAAAAGCTGCAGTGCTGCAGAAAGTCTGTCACTTTCCTAGGACGCACTGTTTCTGCTCAAGGTTTTGCAATGTCAGCGGAACACAGATCTTCCATTTTTAAACATCCCAAACCTCAGACAGTCAGAAAGGTGTTCTTGTGTTGCAGTGCTCCTTTACATTCACTGGAAACCAGACAGTCACTCTGCATACAACATGCAGCAAGATTAGCAACACTAATTAAAGAAAACAATCACCCATACATGAACAACGGTCATGGGAAAACAAAGGTGCTAAATTAAAGGATGGCATTTACATGTGCCCAGAAAATAAACCAATCCTACCAAAGAACTTATACCAATGGGCAGCAATATTGAGTCATGGGACAACCCATGTCTCAACAGGAGGGATGGCAGGAATGGTTAACCAAATCTATACAACGTATGGATTTAACAATTACGCAAAAAAACATTTTTGTCGAGCATGTCTTATATGTGCTAAACATAACGCCCAAGGAAATTTAAGACCACGAAGAGGTCAGTTTCCTGCCCCACAATATCCATTCCAACATATACATATGGATTTCATAGAATTAAGCCAAAGTGAAGGGAAAAAGTTTTGCTTAGTAATAATAGATGCATTTTCCAAATGGGTAGAAATATTTCCTACAAAGCATCCAGATGCTCTAACAGTAGCTAAAGCGCTATGCAAAGACATCATTCCGCGGTATGGAATACCAGAAAAAATATACAGTGACAATGGAACACATTTTGTGAATCAAATCATTACCAAAATAGGTCAAGCTTTCCAAATAGACCTAAAACGCCACTGCGCTTATCACCCCCAAAGTGCAGGATTGGTAGAAAGAATGAATGGAACTATAAAAAATAGACTAAGGAAATGCATGGAAGAAACAGGAAGAAACTGGACTCAATGTGTAGAGCTAGTCCAAATGTACATAAACATTACAAGTACTGAAGGGTTAACCCCCTATGAGACCCTATTTGGAAGACCCTACAGGCTTCCCTACTTTAACAATAAATGGGAAACGGCTGAGGAACAAGACTTAGCTGACCACATGAGACGAATGATACAAAAACAAAGTGAGCGTCAGAATAACAAAGAAAGCATATCCTCTATGTCTCCACAGGAGGGACCCCTAGTGGAACCAGGGGACTGGATCCTGATAAAATCAATTAAGAAGAAGCACTGGCATTCTCCTAAGTGGGAAGGACCCTATCAGGTCTTACTCACCACAGGAACAGCAGTAAAAATAGCTGAGCGCACAACGTGGATCCATCTAATTCACTGCAAAAGAGTGATAAAGAACGAGTAAAACTAGATAGCTGCTCCCCGTGTAGGATAGGAATCCTTCATCAGGCACTAACAAGGAAAGGCCAGCTACAAAGGGATTGGTGACAATAGGTTACCTTTGTCTCAACCCTGGTGAAGATTGTCAACCCCTTGTGTAAGTGTGTAGGAAGGGTTCAATAAAATTAGACATGAACTTCCTCGTTCTTCTCGTAACGTTGTCCGCACTGATTTCACAAACATTTGCCTGGGGAGTGGGACCTAGTGCAACGTGGAAGTCCAATTCCCTCTTACAGCATGGAAAAATTAAGAATCCCTGTAATGAATCTGAAAAGGGGTTAACAACTTATGAGCTATATTACTGTTACCAGACTAATTCTATGCAAAGCACTATTATTTTTGACAAAAATATAGGAGGATATCCAATCAAAGCATGGAGGGACTACGACTGGTACCTGGACACGACCAGCATACGCAATGAGGGCTACTATTGGGGAAATGTTGCGGCCACTACCGGAACCTGGACAAAGGGCTCTTATGGGTATGGCAGTAGAGCCCGGCCATGGACAGGTCGCCTTACCATGGAGTATGCTGATGGAAAAGTCCTAGTGAGTATAAATACCACTGCCAGTCCCTTGTCTGCACCACCTTCTGTTGTTTCAGGAACCCTATCAGGATGCAAAATGTCACGGGCTCCGCCTCTGTGTATGGCGGCCCCACGATTGGGACGAGTGTGTGCCGTTCTTCCTCTGTCCAAATATTACAGCGGCCACCGACCTCCCCGACATAACGGCAGGTCCAAAATCAACCTCGGCACGACCTGAACAAATATTCCTTAGGCCAACATTGGACGACTGGTTTAAGGTCACCACAGGGGTGACACAAAGAAGCAACAACTGGCTCCTTATGGCTGAACAAGCAGGCATAATGAGCAAAACGGACTGTGTGTTCCCGCAACAAACTGCTCCCTTTGGGATACCATATATCCCCTTACAAAAGCAGAAAGTTGATCTCCACTTCATGCCACAGTCCAGGAGCGACATCTGGTGGTGGTGTGGTGACAACCGCCTGTTTGACCGCCTGCCATATAACACCACAGGATTGTGTGCCTTTGTCTCCCTCATTCTCCCAGCTCTGATCTTTCCCCTCACAGCTGATGAACTCCTAGCCAACTTCCGCAGCATTCTGCCATATCACTGGAGGCAGAAACGTTCCATGCAGACATCTATGACGGGATGGAGCAAAGATGATCCCACCTACATAGATGGCATCGGGGTGCCACGAGGAGTCCCCGATGAATACAAACTGGCAAACCAGATTGCCGCTGGATGGGAGTCATCCATCTGCTGGTGGTGTACTCTGAACAAAAATGTTGACAGAATTAATTACATTCACTACAATGTGCAGCGTCTGGGAAATATGACAGCTGATGGGTTCTCTGCTATACACGAACAACTGTCTGCAACCTCACTGATGGCTTTTCAGAACCGCATAGCCGTGGACATGCTGTTGGCTGAAAAAGGAGGAGTCTGCGCCATGTTTGGAGAACAGTGTTGCACCTTCATACCCAACAACACTGCACCGGATGGAAAACTGACTAAGGCCCTGGAGGGCCTCCGCTCTCTCAACAACAAAATGAAGGACCACTCTGGGGTGGACACTTCCTTCTGGAGCGGCTTCGGAGACATGTTTGGCCAATATCAGGCACTGGTTGTCTCTGCACTAATGTCTATTGCCCTGTTTGCAGCCTTGCTTACCATCTGTGGATGTTGCTGTATACCTTGCATCCGGGCACTGGTGCTGCGGGTCATTAACAAGGCTCTGGCACCGGTCCAAACGGATGTCACCGAGATGTACGCACTGATCCACCAACGCTCCGACGCGGAAGACGACGAAGACGACGAGGCCTCTCCTTTAGACCTTTTTCCGTCCACAGCAGAAATCTAACTCCTCTGAGTGTACCTGTTTCTCTTAATACTACTATGAGACTGTTATTAAAAATCCTCAGTGAAGATATACCAGTTGATGCACGCTTAGAAAACAGCATAAACAGGAGGGAAATGTTAGAGATTTTATGATTCTTATTATTCTGTTTTCTTCAGTTACTAATGGTGACTCCTCTGTGGAATGGCAGTTCTGAGTGTATCTTAAGAGGTTGTGACCTTTCCACACCAGGGGCAGGACAAACAGGGGAACCTCAAAGTCTTACATTCCAGAGCTGCACACTATCAAACTTCAAAGTCTTGTCGTGTGACCCTTATCTCAGGAAGGGGCACGGTTTACCCCTCTTTTTCTCTTATTATCTACAAACTGCTTCAGCCAGCCCCCTTTTTCCCCTCCCTTAGTGGCTGAATCAGCATGTAACTAGGGTGTTCCCTTTAATAAATAGCAGGGGGAGGCTAAGATCGGACAGAGTGCGAAGAGGAGCTTGTAACTGAGCGATCTCTGGCACTCTCCCTGCAGGTGAAAGCCATACTCAACTCTCTTGTGTTTCTTTGCAGATTTACTAATGTTTGGGTTTTGAACCTAACACAAACGCTTCAGCCTCCTCATTACAGTCAGATTATACTCAGACTTTCTTTCTGTCCTGCCAAATGTCAATATGCAATGTGAACAAGTTTTAAAGATAAAATTACAGCTGATCACCACTTCATTTACTGGGGGTGTAAATGAAGAATGACACTGTCCAGTTGTGGAAGATTTAAATTACCGGTACTATGATTAGCAAACTAAAAAAGTAAAAACATTTATTTTAATATTCAATAAAATCCCTATCACAGAAATAACTTACATTAAGTTACTCAGGCTCTGTCGCATAATGTAACAAAAGATCTATAGGCAAAACGCATACACAGGTACATATATATATATATATATATATATATATATATATAAAGTTCTTAGAAATTATGATGGTATTTTGTCCTGTTGTATTTAGCCCTATTGCTGTAGGTATGACACATCACAAATGCAATACTTTTGTTTTTTAAACAAACATAGTTGCAATACTATTTCAACTTTGGCCTATTTTCTTTGTGCAATATTGGTATGATAACATGCTTTTTTGAGTTAATGTCAAAATATGTTCAAAAAAGCTACTTTACTTGCTGTTTTTGAATTACAATTTTTTTCAGATATTTTGGAAATGGTTTTGTATTTATTTGTATTAAAATATGCATTATAGGTGGAGGTAGCTGGATAGCTCAGCTGCCTGGGAGTAGGACCTAGGTTTGGTTGTCAGGGCGTGCAATGAACAAAGATCCAGTGAGGGTCCTCAGACTAGATCTTTCACGCTGCTTCCTAACTGGGTCCCCTGTGCCTTAAATATACAGAGTTGTGTCAGGAGGGGCATCCGGTGTAAACTCTCTGCCTAACCACCTGTGCAAATCCGTGAAAGCTTATTCCCTGTGGCGATCTACCGGGACAGGTGTACAACAACAGAGTTTGCATTATAGTTGGTGATGACACAGTTGTTAAGAAGAAAATTTCAAATTGGCACTTCATGTTATAAACGTTGCTGACCCCTGTCATAATCCATTAGCTTTTCTTTTTACTATTGTTTTTGCAAGTTTTTTTTTTTTTTTTTTTTTTTTTTTACTTCAAGCACCAAAGTTTCAAATTGCATTAAATAAAATGGGTTTCGGCTTCTTTAGTCAATGACAATCTGCTGTCTCAGGCTAGCAAACTGATTTTTATCATTAAGACGTGCATCAAACCACCTCTCCAGACTTTTGACCGTTTTTTTTTATCATTGTTGGTATTGAATCTTCATTCATTCAAAGCCTCAGATGTGACTGAACACCATTTACTATTGCAATGCTTCTAGATTATGTTTTTAAAAAGTTTACTTTTGTTGTACCAATTGCAAAAATCTTCCTTTGCCTTGCTCCTTTTGTTTAAAAACTGTATTTGATCTGTATACTTTCAGAAAGAATTTTCAATGCTTTCACAAGAAAACCGTGTGTGTGGAAGTTATGAACTATTCAAATCTGTTTTATACTCAAACTAAATAAAGCAGCTCGAATTGAAACATTGCGAGAACTCCACATTTTAATTAAAAAAACTGCTTTTATAAAAACACTTAACAACATTTACCATGGGCAAAAAATCTCTACTGCAATGTATGACCAAGGCAGCCTTTCTTTGTTCATTTAACATATTTGATAATCCACCAATTTTCATGTATTTTGGGAAAAAAAATTATTAACTAATTCTGTAAGATTTGAGTTATCAATGTAAATAGGTTTTGCCTATTTGTTTTTCCATATAGGTGGGTAAAATTTTGTCCCCATGGTTTTTTGTTTTGTTTTATTTGTTGTTGTTGTTGCTTTTATTTGCCACATAAAATGAATTGTGTTGTATCTTACCCCAAAGGAGATGAATGCGCCCATGACACTGCCTGCTATGGTGGCAAATCCACCAGTCATGATGGCATGGATCTCAGATTTGGTCATTTCCTTCAAATATGGGCGAATCAGCAGAGGAGCCTCAGTCTAACACAGAGACACAAACAAAACCCCTTAGATATGGACATTTCTGTATTTTTTGCAGGAGAGTTTGTGCTTGCTTTGTTTGGTAAAATAATTATCAGATTTTAAGTTCTATCTTGGGTACCTGTCCAACGAATATATTGCCTGCCACACTTAAGGTTTCTGTGGGAGAGGTTCCCATAGTTATTTCCATGACCCATGAGATCTGTGTGGATGACAACACATTGCATTACGTGACTGTATAAGACTGTACGAGTAAGCAATGTTGGCGTGCCTCGAGTGGAACATGTTACCTTTAAAATGAGCCACTGCATGATGCCCAAAAAGTATAGGATTGACATAACACTGCTGAAGAAAATCACAATGGGCAAAGCCTAGGAAGAAATCCTGAAGCTAAAGTTAAACAAATCAACAATTTAAAATCATCACCACCACGGTTTACCAGTCACCACTGCTTTTGAATCCAATATCAAACTTACTTGAAAAGCAAAGATGCCGCCAATCAGGTCTCCAAAAACAAATGATGAGCCTTCTTTGGTGTAATCAAGAAACACCTGAAATTTCATTTTAAAGAAGAAAGGGTTACTATAAGCCAAACATTTATTAACAAGAAATGCAGTACATGACAAGCAACACCATTTGAACAAAAATTCAATTGTAATTGAAAATTCATGCATGAAATTGCACATATACAAGAGAGGAGGCTGAAACAAAAATGAACAAAAAGTGATTAAGAGACACATGCCTATGAGCACCTTCTCCTGAATTAGCCCTTAAATACAAAAGTTCACCTGAAGATAAAGGCATGTCACCCTCAGGTAAAAATACACTCTAAGAGATTACAAGTCGTGCCACAAGAGTAAATGTTTACCGAAAACTCTTAAAAGTATTTCAATGTTTTTTCTTGTTTCATAAAACTGTTATACTAAAGTTGGGCTACTTCAGAGTAAATAAAAGAATCGCCAGAAACAGTATAAAATATTGTAAGGAATTATTTAGTGAGGTAATATTGATTATACTTTTTTCAAAAGAAATTACAGTTCATTTGTGTTCTTGTTTTAAAAAAAAAAAAGTGTTTTACCTGTACTTGTTTACCAAGCCAGTCGAAAGCTATAAGTCCAGGTTCTGTTCTTATAACAAAAAGGCCAATGCAGAATTCCAAGCCAAGACCCCAAAAAACCGGCCTCCATGAAACCTGAAAAAGAATTTATTCTCATTTTTATTGCCATAATTATTCCCATACATTATGGTGTTATTACAAGGAAGCTCTACAGCTGAATCTTGAGATAACAGGGGCACAAGGTCAAGCGATATCCAAAGTCTCCGCTGAAAGGCCTGAAGATAACTGGACGCATAAAAGCACGTGTTGTAACAACAACAACCTAGAGTTAGAGCAAAACTTACCATTGACCTGTGTGCTGAGAAGAGGAATAAAAGCACGATGAACATGCACACACCTCCAAATGAGATAAGCTGCTCAGGGCGCTTGCTTGTGTCTAAAACTAGCCACACTACCAGCAGGACAACAACTGCTAAGATGAAAACCCTGCAAAGCACAAGAGAAACAACACATCTTTACTAACCTGCATACTTTAGAAAGTGAACTTTTTAACTTCAGCCCTTAGTTGACATGTATAATCACCATTTTAGCCATTTTAAGTTGGACTGAAAGCATCTGACTGCAGGTTTTACAAAACGGCTGATGCTTTCTCCTTTGTACTTCATCAAAAGTTCATAAGAAGTGGCAACAACTGCCAAAATAGTGAGGACAATGAGGGCAGTGGCCCTCTGGAAATCCAACACGCAGGCTGCAACGAAGTATGCCACATAACCTGCAAGAGTTAAAATAGTCAAAATTGAGAATACTATTTGAGTTTTGCTGTTATCTTTTAAAAAAAAATGCAATAAAATGTTAGAAAAAGACTAAGTTCATGTATTCATACCTGCTCCAAGAATGCCAAGGACAACATACTTAAAAATTTTTGAATGAGCTTTGAAGTAGTTTTCAGTGGCATTGATTGGCCGAGAAACTTGGCTGGAATACAGAACAGATGAAAGACAGGTCAAACTAAAAAGAACAAAATGTGTGCAAATATGATTAAACTATATGCCAGTCTCATTACTGGTCTTTTAAAATTTATCAATGCAATTTTTTACCTGGCATGGCAATGAATGGAGGTGGAGGAATGTTTTTGAGCATGCATGCTATGCACAAACTGTACTATTGACATGCAGTTTATACAAAGCTGCAGGCTCCTACAGGGTTCTGACTTTAGCTCCACTCTACTAAAATGAAACATGAAATATCTGAACTTCACAAACCTCAAGTATGTTCCCAATCCTTTCTTTATTTTCTTACTCTGACTTTTGATGCTGCCTTTGTCAGAATACCTGTCCTCCTGAGAAAATAAAAGCATTCCATGCAAAAATGGTTGGATTTTTTTTTTTTTAAATACAGGATCATTTAAACAAAACATCAATACATACCCCCATTTCAAAAGCCTCATTGTCAACTCCACTTCCAGTGCTTTGGGGGACGTTTTTTAACTGGTCACCGTCGTCCTCTGAAAAACCAAATCTATTTTCACTTTTTTGTGGGCAGCCAGGAGCAAAAAATTTTTCTACTTCAACGTGTAGCAATGTCAAACAAACAAACTCTCCAATCCAGCTGATAAAAACGCCTCAAAACAAGCCCACTGAGACCCTAATTCTTATCAAAAAATGACACTCAGAAACTTTACAACTTCAAAGAATAAATAGCAAACTCAAGGAAAAACAGAGGTAATAGCTTACTCATTGTGTGTCCTCCCAGACCCAGCCTCCGAGTGCTGAGTGTCAAACCATGCAAGACCAGTTAAGGAAAATACACTCTGCCCTCAATGAAACACCTTAACACGCTTTTATAGCTCCAATCTCCCAGGAAGTACATGACAGTGGGAGGATTCAGAGTCATGCAGCTGACAATCCTGTTTTTCACAAACTTGGTCAGTTTGGACACTTTTGATCATGTTTGCGGTTTTCCAGATCGCTGAAACAACAAATGATAAGATGTAAACTCTCTGATACTGTTAAACTCATTTGCTGACTTACTATTAAAAAGTGAACAAGTGGAACTTTGTATAGATCTAACAAATGTAAAGTAGAAATAAATGTTTTTTAATGATACTGTGATGCAAATTAATAAAAAAAAAACTACATTAGCCCCCAAAAATGGAAATTAAAAATCAGTATCAATCAGTGGTCATCAAAGACACTAACATTCACTTACTGGCCACTTTAGGCACACTTGCCCAACTGCTTGTTTATGCAAATTTGTAATCAACCAATCACAAGGCAGCAACTCAGTGCATTTATGGATGCAGATACGGTCAAGATGATCTGCTGCAGTTCAAACCGTGCATAAGAATGGGGAGGAAAGGGGATCTCTGTGACTTTGAATTTGTCATGGCTGTTGGTGGTCTGAGTATTTCAGAAACTGCTAATCTAATGGGATTTTCACACACAACCATCACTAGGGTTTACAGAGAATGGTCCAAAAGCAAAAAAAAAAGAAAATGTCCAGTGAGTGGGAGTTCTGTAAGCGGAAATGTCTTGTTGATGCCAGAAATCAGTGCAGAATGGTTTGAGCTCAAAGAAAGGCAACAGTAATTCAAACAACCATTCGTTACAACCGAGGTCTGCAGAAGAGTAACTATGAACACACAAGATGTGTAACCTTGAGTTAGTGGGCTACAGCAGCAGAAGACCACGCCGGGTGCCACTACTGTCAGGTAAGAACAGGAAACTGAGGCTACAATTCGGAGAGGTTCACCAAAACTAGACAATAGATTGGAAGATTGGAAAAATGTTGCCTGGTCTGATGAGTCTCCATTTCTTGTGAAAGTCAGATGGAAGGGTCAGAATTTAGTGTCAACCACATGAAAGCATGGATCCATCCTGCCTTGAATCAACGGTTTAGGCTGGTGGTGGTGTAATGGTGTGGGGGATATTTTCTTGGCAACCCTAATCCTAGCCCTACCAATTGAGCATGGTTTCAACACCACGGCTTATCTATATCTATATACTGTTGCTGGCCATGTCCATCTCTTTATGACCACAGTGTACCCATCTTCTGATGGCTACTTCTTGCAGGATAACATGTCATGTCTTGATGCTCAGATCATCTCAGACTGGTTTCTTGAACATGACAACTGAACACTGTACTAAAATGGTCTCCACAGTCTCCATTTCTCAACCCAATAGAGCACCTTTGGGATGTGGTAAAACAAGAGGTTTGCATCATGGATGCGCAGCCGACAAATCTGCAGCAACTGCATGATGATATCATGTCAATTTGAGACAAAATCTCTGAGGAGTGTTTCCAGTACTTTGTTGAATCTATGCCACCATGGATTAAGGCAGTTCTAAATGCAAAAGGGGGTCCAACCTGGCACAACCAAGGTGTCCCCCTAATAAAGTGGTCAATGAGAGTACACTCACATTTAATCAAAAATATATGATTGCTGTCAGACAAATGTTTTGTAATCCTGTCAGGCCATGGATAAAAAAAATGAATAATTTTTAAAAACTTGATGTCCATACAAGCCATAACTTGTTCAAAACACTTTTGATAATACAAAACTCTGAGCGCTCATGTCAGGAGTCAATTGGCAACAAAAAAGCTAAAGGGTGATGACTCATGATTTGATGTAATGGATCACTGCATCAGGACCTGCAATAACTCATATTATTTTTTTTCCTCCACATAGAAATGTATTCTGTACAACACTTTAATTCAGTGGATCATATCACTCAAAATGGGCTCTGTGTCTAGACAGATATCATAATGTCCTGCTTGCATCCTATTTGTGTCCATTCATTGTGGTTTTACAGCCTTTCAGTCTCTGAAACCCCATTAGTAGAGATTAATAACCCGATAACATTATATGCACAGGCTCAGCAAAAGACTGCATTTAAATATGTCTCATTAAGCCATGCATCACTTGTGTTAGGCTCAATGATACTTAAATAAAAATCCAGAAACTGCTTTTATTTCACACCAGTAACTTTTTTTGGCAGCAAAGTTTGTTAGTTTAATCCCTAATTCCGCATCGCATATTGCATTTAATTTTTCTGTCCATATACTTGAATCTGTTTACTTCATTTACTTTCTCTTCATCCTTAAAACCTGCAAACTATAGTCTTTGCGAATTTAGCGTGAATTTGAGTTGAAGAGCCCTCTGAGACCAGTTAGCCAAAAGTTGAGTATTTACCCCTGAGATTGTCTCACAGGTTTTTTAGCTCTCAAAAAGCTTTAAAATTGTAATTTTTAAAAGATATACCCTACAATGGTAATATATAACTCCATGAAAAGATAACCGGGTGGTAGATTATACTATTTTAGTCTGTGCAAAGTGAACTGTGTAAAAAGGTCTGTTAAAATATGCTCGAATAGAAGTGACATTTTCTTTCAGGGTGCTATTTTAAAGAAAGCTCTTTTTATAAAATGTCTCAGCTGGTGTAACTCGGCCATCAAGGTCTGTACGTGTTTAGGTGTTCTGTATGAATTAAAACCGTTGATTTATTTAAATATCCACGTTTTAAATGAGTTTAGTTGGTCTGTAAGACAGCGTTGAGAGATTACTTATGAAATACAGGAAGAGGAAATCCAAGTTGACGTTAGTAGCTATTAACCCACGTTAGCTATGAAACCTTTAGCTCCACCTAGTTCAGTGAGATCTTTGCAAGTGTAGTTAACATGCTTAAAAGATAGGTTATTAAAGTATTTAGCATGAACGGATCCCATGGTAAGAGACATATGCGTAGTTTATAAAGTTTAAAAGCTAAGTTATCATTTTTGCGCAGGTGCATTTAGCTAAGCTAGCATGCTAACCTGTTTTGAATCCTATGTTAGCTGGCGTCTGTGTTAGCTACAATGACAACTTTCACCGATGCAGTGGTTGGGTTTATTAGATAATTATGAACCTTAATTTGTCTATGATGTTACGATTATTGTGTTTGTTTGGAGCTTTTGTTCTTTTGGTTGCACAATATGAATTTGCTGCTAAACATGCCGTGAAGGTAAATTTACTAGCCAAAGCTAACGTTAGCACTTTTCTCTGCATTACACTGAAGTTATTGAGTGCACGATGGCTCCTGTTTTAGCGTTTATTTAAAGCCCAGTCTACAGCGAACACTATGAATTTAAAATTTAGTATAAAACATGCTATCTAAATATTCTATCTATATATTTTTTTGTAGATTTTTAAGGATATGCAGCCATGGGTGACATGAAAACCCCAGATTTTGATGATCTTCTGGCGGCCTTTGACATCCCAGATGCTACTGGATTGGATGCCAAAGAGCCCATCCAGACTAACCACGAGAATACAGAAAATCAGCTAAAACACGATGGGATGTGTCTGGATCAAAGTTTATTACATAACCCAGCTCTTGCAACTGCAGATGTCCCTGTTGTAAGTGTAATAGTGAAAAACATAAGTCGACAGGAGTCAGCTGAAGATTACCGGGAAAGGCAAAATGGATTAATGGGACAGGAAACCTATGTTGGCTCACCAGAGGAAAGAGACAATTGCTTTTCCAAATCGTTTGTGTCAACTTTAAATGGAGAGAGTTCACCAGAAATTCCTAAGGAAGTACCTAATCAATGCAACGTCAGCCAGACGCCAATATTTTCTCCTTCTCATTTTAATACAGTCTCAAGCCCAGAACCTGAGAACACTTTACCAAGCAAAGATGAAACAGTCTCCACACAAGATAGAAATGATCCAGAAGCTCCTGTTTTGGATGAGCCTTCCTTTCCAAACAATCAAAGAAAATGTGACTTTAGTCTGTTTGATAATTGTTCCCAGGATATTCAAGGTAGCAGAGTGGAAATAGGCAGAAGTAAGCCACCAGATGACATCTGCATAAATAGTGAAACTTATAAAGCATCTGATGAAGGTAGTACATTTCTCCAACTTCATTGTAATCAAAACTTGACTGAGACTAGCTGTAATTCAAACAAAACAGTGGATGGGACTGATTCTCAATTAGCTGCCAAATCTCACACATCCAAGCTGTCCTCCTGTCTTGATGCTCTTGTTGCTCTGAACGCTAGAAAAGACCCTAAAGAGTTGACTAACTCCACAGTGTCACCTGAGATACAGAATAACTTGTTGAAAGCTACCCCCAGGGTGCCCATATCCCCAAAAAGTCCCAGAAGTCCACTTGAAGCAGTGAAACGCATAATCAAACCGTCTGATAGTCCAGTCAGCATCTGTAGTGATGGTAGTGAGAAAGCATCCCTAGCAGTGGCATCTGGATTGTCTCCAGCAATACCCAAAGTCAGAATTAAGACCATTAAAACCATATCTGGTCAGATTAAACGCACAGTTACTAGTATCTTCCCAGAGTCGGAAACAGATGACATTTATTCTGCTTATGAATCCTCTCCGTCTCAGAGTGTGATCAGTGAAGATTCTTACTCTGTCTCCCCTCAACAGTTTCAAACTAATGAACAAGTAGTTGGCATAAAGTCTAAAGGCAGCCCAGCTAACACAATATCACCGAAGGCTTTGGACAGAAAATCTTTGGCTTTATGCAATACCAGCATTGGCAAAAGATCTGCTACACATCGGGTGCAGAAACCAAAGAGAACATCAACTGCAAGCCAGAAAACTAACACAACCGTCCTACCAAAAGCTGTGCACTTGGCCAGTCTGAACCTGGTGCCTCACAGTGTTGCTGCTTCAGTAGCTGCACGGTCCACTTCCCATCCACAAAGTAATCCTACACTTTCCTCTTCCGTGTGTAGTGATGTCCCGTTAGTCCATCAGGTGAAAGCAGTTAATTCTTTCCCCAGTACATCTGTTCCAAACACAGCTGCAGGAACTCTACACAGACTGCTGAACAGTGCAAACCCTGTGCCTACATATGTGCCCAACTTGACCCCCCCTCCAGAGAGCAAACTCAACCTTCCACCAAATGGATATTGCTGCCTCGAGTGTGGGGATTCTTTTGTGCTCGAAAAGAGCCTTGTGGGCCATTACAGTAGAAGAAGCGTTCACATTGAAGTGGGATGTACACATTGTGCAAAGACCATGGTTTTCTTCAACAAGTGTGCCTTGTTGGCACACGCGCGGGAGCACAAAAACAGCAGCGTGGTGATGCAGTGCACGCAGCTCCATCTGAAACCCTTACCTGAGGAGCACATGTTTGCTCCACTGAGCTTTGAGCCCGTAAGTTTGGCCTCGTGCACCTCACCCTTAAGGTCGTCCAGAAGTGAACCTGTCATGCCTTTGTATCCGGATAATATAATGCGACACAGACATCATTGTGTGGAGTGCAACAAGCAGCTGCATGACTACAAAGCGCTCGCGGGGCATTACCAAAAGCTATCAGAAGATGTGGAGGGTCTGGTGAGTGCTTGTGTAAAATTATGAAAGGTGTTACTCTTTAAATGTGATCTGTGTTAAATACAAATATTTTTTCTTTTGTTCTTCTGTTTGTTTTTTTGGTACAGATTTGCAAAGTATGCTCAATGTTGTTACCCAACAAGTGCAGTTTGAGAGCTCATCAACGACTTCACGCACACAAGTCCCCTTACTGCTGCCCCGAGTGTGGTGGTCTGAGTCGTTCTGCAGACGTTCAGAAGCATGTCAAGGAAAACTGTCTGCATTATGCCCGCAAGGCTTGGTACAAGTTAGTATTCCTGCAAATCACGTAGACCTCAAAAATCTCATAACATAAAGAGTATCGCTGCAGTTAATGATTTTTTCCTCTCCTTTGTTGTAGATGTCTGCACTGTGACATGGTGTTCAGAACCCTACAAGGACAAGAGACTCATATTGAGGAGAAACACTGTGAAGTTTTTTATAAATGTAATGTCTGTCCAGTTGCCTTTAAGACCTCAGACGCCTGTGAAGTGCATTTGAAAAATAAACATTCTGCTAGCAAATTGGCTTTTCAGTGAGTTACTGTCTTATGACTTGATTGAGTTACATTTTTCTTTTTCTTTGGAATTTTTTTAAAATCAAACTTTCTTTGCTCTTACAGGTTAGTCTTAAAGTGTTCCTGTGAAGCAGTTTTCAAGAAAAAACGCCTCCTTTTTCAGCATTTCAATCAGAATGCCAACAAGCGACTTATATGTGTTTTTAAGTGTCCTGAATGCAACTCGGTGTTTCCACAAAAGCGGCTATTAATGCTACATTTCAAGGTAAGTTTGTAGTTTTTCTGTGAATCAATCCTTTGTTGGGTTATCAATGTAAAGTCACAGGACTTCTGTTTTTAAGATCATCTGGACTTCAGTTTCAGTTTTAAATCTTAATCTCAGTTCAGTGATGAACCTTAAAATTCCAGTTGCCCTGATGGACAGAAATCCTAAAAACATGACCTTAATAAGAATCTCCACATGGATCATTTAGAAGCAACAGATTTTGCAAGTTTACACTTTGAAATGTATTAAATAGAAATTAAAGCTTTGTTTTCCTCCTTAACCGTTAGAATAATGAAACATCAAAAAACTAAAAGGGGTAAGATGTGGTTCTTTACCTTTTCTCCTTTTTTTTCCCCAGAGTGTTCATATGGAAAACATAACTGCAGAAGTGGCTAAAGAGAAGGACAAAACTAACCACCATCCAGATATTCATTGTGCAGAACAGCCAAAGACTACAAATGCGCAGAAGTTTACAGGAAGTAGTAGAAAAAAGTCAGAGAAGGACATAAAGCCTCGAATGAAGCCCAGTGGTTGGACCTGTGGCGAGTGTCTGCAATGGTTTTCTGACAGGGAATCCTATGTGTCTCATGTAAAGATCAACCATGGAAAGGTAAGACTTCATAATTATGAATACTGATGTGGTGGTTTTTTTTTAAGTATTCACTATATAGCTGGTTCTGGCCTCTTACTGAATTATATATAGTATTTATATTTTTATAAAACATTTTTATGGGATTTTATTGGATTTATCTTTCTTTTTTACAGTTTGCTTTTAAAAAAAGCTAGATTTAAGTTTGTATTTAAGTAAAGAGCAGAATTGTATTTACTTTAAGTTGATATAAATCCAGATCATTTTTGGATTAAGTTTAAAAATATATATATATTGTCATAAAAAACCTTTTTTGTGAATACACACCTGGAAAGTTGGTTTTAAGCAACTTAATTATTAAAAAATAATAAATATGTGTTAAGTCTTTCTAAGTGGTCTTTATTTTATATATTTAAAAAAAAAAAAAAAATTCTCTTGGTAAATTAATTTTTCCCCATAACAATAAAAAAGATAAAAGGCACTTTTTATAAATAACTTAATTACATATGTTCTACCTAAACTTTCCTCAGAAAAATGTTAGAAAAGGTCTCCGTAATGATCATTTCAATGACAGTTACAGTAATCCTACGTTGATCACAATAGAATAAATAACTTTTTAGATTTTACGTGAAGAAGTCACTGTGCTGTTTTTGCTGAAACCAGCAGTCTTTGTGTTTACAAAAAAAGAGAGAATTTATTTTTAATTGAGTCTGACAACGTACCTATGAAGCATCTGTTAATTTTTGTAATTCATGAGATGCGTCGGCAAAACGTTTCAAGAACAAGAACATTGAAATTGAATATTGTGGATTTAACCTCTTTAACTTGATTTTACAGTCATGACAGAAAAGAGAAAATTGTGCTTTTTAGATATGATTTGATCTATGTTTCAATCATTGTTTGTTCCAAGTAAATTCATCTGATTAAAGAAAGCAGTGAATTTAGTACAATTATAGATTAAGGAACATTTGTATCCATATTTAATTGCAGTCTCCTATTACGGTAAAGCAGTTACATTTAAATAATCTATTTTGATGGAATTTTGATCATATTTAAAAAAAAAATGGTACAAAATCAGAGTTGCCCTTGCTGTAAGTTGAGGTGCTGCTTCTGAACTGCCCACAGTGTTTGTTCTTTTCATCTCCCAACAGACCAGCAGCTTTTTCTGGTTTAAAAAGTTGTCCACAGGAATTTGAAAGCAATAAACTTCTCTAATCTTCCAGCAGAGAACATATTGCCAGAACTGTTATCATTTTTTTCCAAGAAGTGGTGTTATTACTGGGAGCACTTCTTCCTCCCTTCCGTAATTCATATTTTATGGCAACACGTGCATCATGATTTACAATCAGTGCACCTGCTGTCAAATGAATACACTAAGCACTAAAATATAACAAAGTAAGCAAAAGTGCAGAGCTTGTGTGTCTTTGGAGTTGATGAAGGCTGGGGTGGAATGATAAATGCCAAACTTTGGTTTTAACATGAATTTTTGAAGCAGATCCATTCAGTGATAAAGTATACTTAAAAAAATATCAGGCAGCTATTACATCTGAGGTAGTTAATCTCAGTTTGAGAACATAAAAGGAGGCACGTGACTCCATTTTCGGTTTCTTTCTACTGCCTGAGCTCTTCAGGGTTCAGTTAAGACATTATTGTTTCTTAAAATCTTAAACTGATCACACCCTGTCATATTTATTTGTTCCTGACTGGTAGCTCCAGTCAGCTGGTTAACTTTCCCCAGAGGTGCAAAGGTCCCAGGAAAGGCTCATGCAGGATTCACCTTTTTTCTTGAACTTTTTTTTTAAAAACTATATCCACATTAAATGTTTCCTTTCTGTCCCATTTTAAATCAAACAAGTTGAATTGTCTGGCCTTTACCATACTCTGTTTTATAACTTTTTTGTTTTTGCTTTGTTTTATTCTGGCTTTTACCAGTTTAAATACCCTTTTAGATCAAAACAGAGATTTTGTAGATGTCTGGTTTAAGTTTTGTTTCTTATGTTTTTAAGTATTTGATCAGCATTTTATTTTAGCTGCAGTTGTTTTTGTGTTGTCTACAAGTGGATATATCAGAATGGAGCGGAGCTGAGAGCTTGTGGCTTGCCAATGTAGATTCTACAGTAAATCACAGCTACCAGCTTTTTCCAAAAAAGTTTTTTCATCTGCTCCTGATTCACAGCAATTTGAATAAAGAAATACTCAGATTTGCTATTTGAAGCTTAATTTTCTTTATATATGTCCTCTGTCATCAGAAAAATGACACAAGATTATGTTAAAATCACCAAATACACCATTTGAATCTTAATATGTCTTAAATTAAATGAAGTCTTTAAGATCTGTCGCTTTGCACATTTTATTTTATTTTTTAAATATTTATTGCCCTCTTCTTTCTTTTTACATTTCAACAAATAGTCTGTGAAGAAGTATCCGTGTCGACACTGTGAGCAGTCATTCAACTCTGCAATCACCCTGAGGAGGCACATTCGAAGTGACCATGATGGAAAAAGAAGGATCTACTCTTGTTGGTAAAAATTGTTCTACCGATAAATGTTTTCTAATTCTTGAATAAGTTAGTTTGTTTTAATAAAGATTCTCCCTCTAAAGGTATTGCACTGATGCCAAGACAATATTCACGACAAGTGTGATGCTAAAGAACCACATTAGTCTAATGCATGGAATCAAGAATCCTGATCTTAGTCAAATGCCGAAAGCATCTCTCCGGGAATACAAAAAGCCTCTGGGAAAGGTAGTGTTCTTTTTTTCTAACATGAAAATGAAATGCCTGAAGGTCAAATTAGCAGAGTAACTCATCCTGGTCAAAATTTAAAAGTTGCCTTACTGTTTTTCAGAAGTTTGCATCTGACCTCCCCTCTGTAGAGACCCAGGCAAATCAACAGGGCTGCACTGATCAAGAGGCTCCCTTAGCTAAACGCCCCAAAACACAGCACCGCTGTTTAAAGTGCGGCTTCACTACAGTCAACAGGACGGACTTCCAGCAGCATATACCTCTGCACAGAACAGATGATAGCACTCCTCAGTGTCTTCGCTGTGGCCTGTGTTTCACATCTGCACTGTCTCTCCATAGGCATCTTTTCATTGTGCACAAAGTCAAGGAGGAGGAGGAGAAAGCTGCTGTTGGCACAGAGGAGCAGAACAATCACCACATTGGATCAACACAAGTACCTGAATCGAAACCTTCACTCAGTGACAGCTCTAAAACTGTAAAAGGAACCAAAAAATCAGTCGGCCATTTAAAACTAATCCCAGCTTTAGACTCTAGAGAGCATTCTTTAGAACAAACTCCTCCTTGAAGCTGCTGAAACAGCTAATGAAAGTAAAGCCAAATGATGCTGCAGTATTAATTTCTACAGTTAATTCATATATTTAGAGAGGCTGTTTTTCATCTTTCCACAAAAAAAAGTCACTTCTTTTCAAAGAAAAAATGAGACGAGCATCATTAGAAGCACCAATGACAATTAGTGTTTTTTTAGGGATCTGACAGCAGTCAAGTAAAATGTCTGAGGTGTTGCTCATTTAATGACGTTGAAGCACACGTGGCTGTGACTGGGGTGGCAGATTTTGACCCCTAACATTATAATTCTAATGCAGTATATTCACACAGATCTGTTATATTTGTTTATGAACAGTATTTTTATATCCATATACCTAATTTAACCCTGCATATTGGTGATATATTCATCTTTCTTTTACGATAAAGCTTCATTCATACTGTTTTTTTTTTTTTTTTTTCTATTCATTCATGTTTCGTCTGTTTAAAGAGAATGCTCAGGAATGTTTTAGTGTTGAAGTCTGATATGATATTGATTGCTTGGTAGTAAAATGTTGGTTTTCACCATGTAATGATGGATTATTTATTATTTTTTCTAATTTAATTTGCTTTCAAAATCCTATCCCTGAAAAGAAATGGGATTTTATTATTTTTTTAAAGAAAAATAAATTGATCACAAGTTCAAACAAACTGATTCAAGAGTTTAAAAACAGTTGAGAGACTGTTAATTGTTTTATAAAATGTGTTTAAAACATGAATGAGGGTCTTAATATAAGTGTTTGAATGAATCTGAGTGTGGTTATGCTAAGGATGTGACACGCATCAATACTGAATGTACCTCAAATTGCCAGATCAGATTTTTCTTTTTTGGAACGCCAGTGTTTTGTCAAATCAGGGTACAATGAAAGAAACTTTAGCAGCAATAAAAGGAGAGAGAATTTTCTTAATCTCATCCTGGAGATGTGAATATTAATACGTGTGGCTTTAGGCGAACTGCATGAGTGTTTGTTGAAGGCATGCACTTTTTATCTGCAAGTTCTGGATTTACGCAAAGCAGTTCCTACCTCCATCATAAAAGGCAGATTGTTTCAGAGGGGTTGAGAGTTATCAGCTACTCTGTGCAATTAAAAAAATATAGATAAAAATGTGTATCCTCCCACTGTGAATTTTATAAATTATTTTGGGAACAATACTAAGGTTTTAGGGTCATATTGACCTGACAAGCTAGAATTTTTTTTAATGAAAGTGCTGTCCCTAAATCTTCACACCACAAATGGAAGCAAAGAAATTGTTACTTGTTTAATTTTTGCTCTTTTGTACATTTGTACTTTTGATACTGTGTACTCGAAGGACTTGTATAGAGAAGGAGTTTGTGTACATATGAAACCAGTGAAACGGGGATTCACAGAACACATCTCTGTTCGGCATGCAGTGGCCCACGCGCCTTGTTATGTTTACTCAAAGTACTTACAAATAAACTGGTCCATTGAATAACATATCTCAGTTGTGGTCCTTTTGCAAATAAAAAAAAAAGTTCTAATCTTTTGGATGCTGGGAAGCAAATTGTTTCTTGTGTTTTGATGTGATAATTGAAGGTTTTGCAGAGATGGCCTAAATCTTACAATGACCAGACACTTTAATGTGCGTCATCTATCCAACAACCACAGATGATTGACCTCATCAAATTATAATATTAAGTCCAGCCTATCACAGTATAAATGCCTGTCCCTGGAGTATAGGAACTGCAGATGCTAAAATTACCTGGCTGCTGTTTTTAATTAAGCCACAATGACAAAGATTTGCTGCAAAGGAATTCTCTTTTCTTTAATGATTATTTCATATTTTGCCATGACTACTTCAATGACTCTTGATTTAACTGAATTGAGAAATAAAATTTCAAAGCTGAAGGTGAATCCCAGAGGAAACCTGTGGGCAACAGGTAAGGAAAGAAAAATGTTTCCCCTTTGTTTGAATGTGGTATTTCAACTGCTTACTTGTATTTGGGATTTTGCATTTAACAGGGCATTTCATGGGCAAGAAGAGTGTTATGGATAGTAACGTTTTAAATCCTGCCTTTGAAAATGAGAAAAGCCCCTCTGATGTACTGAAAGAGCTGCATGAACTTCTCCAAATGTCGAAACGGGCACAGGAAGCAGAAAAATAGGACAATAAACGTATTGGTAAAATATATTATATTATATTATATTATATTATATTATATTATATTATATTATATTATATTATATTATATTATATTACTGCTTCTTTTCTACTCATCTAGAAATGGAGGAGATCCAGTTTGAGGACAACCAACAAGCAAAACACCAATAAAACCATTTTGACACTGACTTTTTTTGTGAACATTTTATTAGCAAATCATGATTCTTGTATTCTATGCAATCTAAAAAAGACAAATCCTTATAACATATTACACCCTGTCTTACCTTATGTCTTTTGAAATACTTTTGTTACGTTTGTTTCAAATAAAATGGGCAAAGAAAATCAAAACTTTTTGTGTTGTTTTTATCATCTATATATTCTTCTTTACCTGGATTTGAAGCTGAACATTTAATTTGAAATTTTTTGCGCCATCTGCTGGTTACCCTGTTTTTTGCTTCCGGGTTAAAAGCCTTTCTCACATTGTATGCTAGCCTGTGTTGGTAGTTATGCCTTTAATAGTAATTTGTGGTTACCCCTGCAGTGGTAAGACTAAAAGAGCAGAGGAGCTGAAGGAGTATTTTGACAGGAACACAGAGCGAAAGGTTCATATAGTCGGAGACGGCGCTGTCGGCGTTGATAGAAACAGTGTTTACGCAGGCAAGTTAAGCTAGCTGCATCTCATTTAAGTTTCGCGCTTGCGTTTAACCTATTTTTTTTTCTTTTTAAAAGTAGTTGATTTGTTAAAACTAGATCTTTTGGCCATATTTATTCTGAAAGATGTCGTTCAAATAATGTCACTTGCATTTGTGAGAGCTCAACTGGGTTAAAGAGGGCCTTAAATGCTAAATAAACCCACGTGCTTCTATAAAAAATATTTTGGATGTTTAAAAAATACATACACATAGAATAAACTTGACGTTGTTAATGTACTGATGTTATTCAAGTAGGTTTCTTCAAAGGTAGATTGTAATGCGTGTTTAGCAGCTATTCATGATGCATGAATCACTTTGATTTGTTGTTTAGGAGAGCTGAGTTAAAAAAAAAAAAAAAAAAAAAGATTATTAAATCAGATTTTACTTAGAAAGTGCCATATTAGTTCATTAAACCAGTGAGTTAAATTTGTTTTCAAATGGGTTGTTAGATTGTGTGAATAGTCCTTTGCTGTTAGGTTTTAATTTCAGATTTCAAATGTTCACAATTGTCGCAACTTTATGTAACTAAAAGTGAAGTTGGGTTTTAAATAAAAAGCTAAAATGAGGCAATTGAGTTGTGTTTCATTGTAAATTGAATCATATCATGAACTTGTGAATTAAAATTTGAACCAATTTAGTGTTTGAGCATCGATTCCTAATTAACAGATTTTTATATTTATCTGTATTGTTTAATGTGTGGCAAGACCTTTTGAAAGCTGTTTCCTCAAATCCTGCATTTCCTTTGTAACTTTGTGAGATTTATTTCAGATTCTCAAAAGGAGAAAGAAGTCAGAGCTTCACTGAAAGCTGAAGTAGAAAGGTGAGCTTGTTTAAAATTTCCTTGTGATTAGTCACTTTAATACACACCTCATTTCAGAATTTGTTCTTTATTTCTTTTTCAGGAAGGTAAACAAAGATGGTATTGTTATTTTGGACTCTGTCAATTATATTAAAGGTAAGTATCCATAATGTATATTTAATACATTAAAAAAAGATAAACTGGCTTAATATTAAACAAAACTTCTTCCAGGTTACCGTTATGAGCTGTTCTGCCTCATCAAACATGCACAGACACCACATTGCCTTGTGAGTGCACAGCAAAAAAAAAGACTTTGAATTGTAATGAGTTATTACTGATGTCAGACTTCTAAGAAATGCCATGCCTTCTTTTGATGTAGGTGTACTGTCTGACATCAGATGAGCAGAGCTCCTCATGGAACAGAGGCAGAAATCCTGCTGAGCAGTATTCCCAGGACATGTGAGTGGTAAACAGATGGTTTGAACGGTGTTACTGCAATGCTGTGAACTAACTTGAGCCTGAAATCATCCTGTTTTTAAAGCTTTGATGCATTAGTTCAAAGATTTGAAGCTCCTGACTCCAGAAACAGGTGGGATAGCCCTCTCTTCACCATCCTGAAAGACGATAACCTTCCATTTGAGTCCATTTCTGATGCGCTTTTAAAAAGAAAAGCTCCTCCACCAAACCAGTCCACCCAAAGCGTAAGGATTGTCCATAACCAAACTCTATTTATCTAATACTAGTTGTTGTGGAGGATTTTGTACTTACAGTTGGGGTTATTTCTGCCTCTGCAGCAACCTTTGACTTCTGTAAACTTCCTATACGAGTTGGACAAGATCACACAAGAAGTACTATTGGTAAGTCTTAATGGGAATTTGTGTTTGCTGGTGTAATTTCCCTCCAATATTTTAGTCTATAAGCTGTAAAATGCCTAGCCTAAGCTTTCTAAATTTCTTTTTGTTGTTGAAGTCCTCATGACTAGCTGATGATTGGTGAATTACTACATTTTATTATCTTAATCTAAATGTGACTTAACCCTCCAGCTTGGCGACCCCCTTCACATTTTAAACACAAATGACTGCAAAGGCTTCTCGACTCTTTAGTAACAAAACCGTGTTTCACGCCTTCACTAATTAGACATTAGAGTGGAAGTGGAGCCAAAGTACAGGGGCAATTTGAAGCTATAAAATCAGATCTGTGTGGCTTAGTGGTTTTAATTCTGCAATAATAAAGAGAGCTAAAACTACTAAAGGAAAGAAAAATAAAAACTATGATTTGAAAGCAGGGAAAGCCAACTGTTAATGTATATGGTCACCTATGGCTGTGTGAAAGTGTCTTTGCGCTATTAACATTAACTTTCTTGTTTTTTGTTGCACCTCAGCTGCACAGTGGAGCATTTTCTGGGTCCTTTCCATTGTTATTTGTTCAGTTAGTCACCCCGTGGGGGCAGAATTGTGTTTTGGTATTCCTTACAGTTTAAAGGCTAAACATTTCTTCATTCCGTTCTGTTCTATTTTTTTTTCTTGTGTTGTGTAACTAAGGCTTGTGGTACATATGTAACAAAACAATGGGTTCAGATTATTTTTCTGCATTATTGCATGCAACCGTGTGTGCATTGATTATTTGTAATAAAAATAAAGAAATAAAACATGAATAGAGTATTTTAGTTTTATCTCCTGAACAAAGAAGCAAAAAGTAACATTCAAATAACTATTCTGCTGGCTTTAGTATATAAATCACTCTTTTGTTTTAATTTTAATTCTAGTCAATGATGAGAAAATACACCATTAAAACATTTTGTTTTACTGTTCGTCTCTTCTATTTGTCCAAAGGTGTTTTTATATTATGGTAATTTCTGTGATTTTTAAGCTTCAGTTTAATATTTTTTCTCTTGCTAATTGTCATAACTAAAACTTTTCAGGAAATATTTAATGCTCAAAAGTCAAGTGTTCCTGGGGATCTCATCTCAGTACCAGGAGCGACTGAAAAGATATCCTTTTTTTTCACAATTGTCCATGTTTTAAGGCCTTTTTTGCCTCTTAATTATCTTTTTAAATATCTCTCTTCCTGTCTCTCCCTACCCCGCAATTCTAGTCCAAGAAATATGTTTTATTCCTTAAATAATGAAGCCAATGTCCTCAACATCAAAGAATTCTTGAACTCTGTCTTGGCCTCCGAAGTCAAAATGTTTTCCTTTGATGGCAGCATAAGCTGACTTAAAAGCACACGTCTGTCTTTGTTGGTCAGTCTTCAATTACAGGTGTATAATTTAAATTTGCTATACCGCTGACAGCAGTCGTTTATCCACCTTAAACGTTTAAACAGGAGGAGGTAATCTGGCCTTCCCCTTTGGTTGGTTGTTGCTTCTGAAGTAATGTGAGCGAGGCACGTTTTCCTCAGTGTGTAAATGACCAGCTTACTGTCCTTAACGAAGCTTAACGTGGAGGTCACCAAAAGCATCAACATGGCAGAGCTGCGGAAACTGCGGCGCCAGTTCATCAGCTACAGCAAGATGCACCCCATAGAGAACACAGCGCAGATCGCCAACATGTTTGTTCAGTATCTAAATAAGAGTCACCATTGACTGTTTTTTTCTTTTTTATGTATTTAATTGTCACCATTCTTGTATTTGTCAGTGAAAAATAAATACTTTTATGCATATACATTTGTTTGGAATCATATTCTTTATTTAAGACAGTTGGACAAGGATTTATTGTTTAGATATTTGCTGATAGGAAATTTACTACTTTAATTTAATACTACAGAAACAGATAAAAGTAAGAAACATTTACTGGAAATTGCAGAGTGAAACATGAAACAACTTTTGTAAAAACAGACCTGAAAAAAAAAATCAATGATATCCCTAAAAAGATGAGTTGTTTGACCATAGGGAAATATCAAACTGAGGTGGGTCCTCAAATTTGCATCACAAGTTTCTTTAGACCTGTAAATGGGTCTAAGGAAGTCAGTGTTATTTGGTGATAAGGTGTGTACTATCCTATCAGACTGACTAGGAGACCTTAAATTTGAACTCCAAGGTTAGTGTTTGTCAGATCTCCTTTCTTGGGAGAGAAAAAGAGGATTTTATGAGAAACGATGTAGGAAAAACACCACCGTTGAAATAAAAAAAAAAAACAAGACTGAAGCTTGCCTCAATGCCTGTTGAAAAATCTTTTTGAGAGAATGCCGTTTTGACTGATCAGATTCTTTCTTTCTTTTGCATTACCAGTAAGATGTTCACTAATAAAAAAAATGAAGCGTTATGAGTAAGAAATGACGATCTCTACTGTGAAACATGGAGGGGCCTTGGTAATGTTCTAAGGCTGCTTTGCTGCATCTTTTACAGGCTGACTTAAATCTTTTCTGAGTCTAAGGAAACTCCAAACTATCAAAGCATTCGGGAGTGGAATCCGCTGCATAGTGTCAGAAAGGTTGGTTTCACTCACAGGTCGTACAAAAGTTCCAAACCCTACAAAATACCTGTGAACAACTGCAGTAGGAGTAAAGCATCAGAAGATTCAGTGGTGCCTTCTAGGAGCCCCAGTCAAAGTTGTACTGAACAACTGTGGGAGCAGATAAAGAATGCAACAAGGTAGTTTGCTCGCTCAGGATGAAATTGTGGTTAGCATGTTTTTCAAGCAAAAAATAATCATTTTCAAACCCCATTAATAAATAATGTTATATTGTTACATTTTTATTCATATACAAAAGGGATGTCAGCAAACTTAACCATAGGAGTAAATAACTTTTTAGAATTTTTTTTTTTTATTATTAAAACATTTTTTATTTATTTATTTATTTTTTTGAAAAGATTTGATTTAAACCAGATGCTACAGAGCCACAAGGGAGCCCAAGTCTGGGTGTCCCTGTGCCTGTCCCCAGCCTGGATAAAATACAGGGCTGTGTCAGGGACGGAGTAAAAATCTCTCTTCCAATCCAAATGTGCAAATCAGTGAAAGCTGATTCACTGTGGCGACTCCTGTACAGATATGCCAAAAGGTGAGCAGCATATGATTTTAACTAGAAATCCTGCAGTAATTCACAGGAGATTAAAAAAAAGGTGTGTATTTTACTCCAACATTAGTGTACGTGTGTGACGGGTAAATAGGACTGTGGCTGTAAAATGCTTTCAGCCTGCAGGATGGCAAGAAAGCTCCAGATGCTGCACTTATCTCCTCACGTTTAAGATTTTTGTTGTCATTTCTCCTCTACTATGGGTTGATTTCTTCATTTTTCATTCAAGTCAGCACATCCAAATCATGTTCAGAATGCGCACACATTATGTTCAAGAAGGGGTTAGCCTTAAATCCCTCTTGTGCCTCTCAAACCATGTCTGATAAGCAAAAATCTTGTTAAGCAGCTCATTCTTACTCATTGGAATTCCCCATGAATGAAATGTTGCTGAGTAAAGCTTTTTCAATGAGCTTATAAGAGGATTTGGGCAAAACAGACTTCTCATAGGCTTTGCTTACAAGTTTACTGTTTACCACTGGAGGTGAAATCAGAGGCTAAAACACAGGAGCTAAGTCACTCTGGCTCCTTTCCAAGAAGAAAATTTACTGACATTATCTGAAGAACTTTCTTTGACCGATAGATCAATATGGGATGTAAAGAAAGCCAAATCTCTTATTTCCATGATGTATTTGATCTAAAGAGACAGTAGGCCTAATTGATTAAAGTCAAACATATTACATTAGATACATGAGTCAGTCAGCCCTCCACAAGAGCAATGGAATAGAAATACACATTTCTTGTACTTTTTTGGGGTCTTAGAATGTTTTTGCTAGCTCAGGAAAAAAAATATATTTGAGCTGTGTGACCTGATGTTTCAAATATGATACAAATATAATAACTTTGTTGTGTTTGCTTGTTCAGAGGGACCTTATAAAGGCTCCAATTATAAGGAATTGGAATTTTCTGTCAACTATTTAATGGTTCAGGCTTTACAGGGTTAAAGGAAACACAAAAGTTCCAGTTTGAGCCTTAAATTGAATTCTTTTTCATAAATGATCAAACTTTGATTTTTTTTTCCTGATAATTTTACTCAATTAAAATGCTTGAAAAAGGTGCACTCAGTTATAAATGAATTATCCTTTGCACTGCAGCCTTTGCTGCTTAGTATACTGGGTAGTTTGAAAAGCTTCACGAATGGAAAAATGATGCAAAAAATGACACAAGAAACACACACACTTATATATATATAATTTTTTTCACTAACTTGCAGCATAAAATATTTTTAATAGTTGGACAGCAACACCAATGCGCTAGGGTACTGTACTCTACCTTCACATGGAAGGCTGTGGTATAAATGAACATGTTAAATGCATCAGAGTGCTCAATCTTAAACATTTGAACACAGCATAAGTTGTTTCAGACAATGCATTCCCTCACAAAGGTATTTAGAATATTTATCATATCACTCAAACTGTCATTCCACGAATAAAGTCAAGTATAAACTCTAACTCATGGCTTTCCTTTAATAATTTTTTTTTACCAGAATACCACATTATTTAATTAAACAACACTTTTCAGAGTCTGAAAATTGTAGAACAAAGTCTTAAAATACAGAATAAGTCTGTAGATCAACATTTTGCACCTTTTTATATTCCGACTTTGACCTGTTTGTATTTGAGGGGTTTAGTTTGACCCACCAATCAGATGCAGCCGAAATTGTGCCTCTTACATGTTTGAAAAAGGTGTTTAAAGTTACACAACATCCTTAGATGTTACAAAACTCGGCAATTAGTTTGTCTTAACTCCATTGACAATCAGAGCTCTTTTCCACTCATTCCTTTCTTGTGTGTCCTTGATCCATTTTTCGCTCCTCTTTAATGTTTGAGCTTTTTCATCAAGACTTAGTGGTTACGTTTTTTGTTCTTTTCAGAAAGATTTGATGTTTGTGTTAAAAAAATATAAGTTGATGTTGGTATTTACACCAAATATAGCAAAGATATAACATATTAATAGCGTATTAAAATAATTTTTTAGATTAAAAAAATAATTAGATGTACAGACCAGGATCCCGTTGGTTATAAGGTACAGCAGTGCTAAGTGTGTACACAAATCTACAACAAAACTTCACATATGATTTTAGTATAGGGAATAAAAGGTACTTATTCTATACAAATGGAAAGACATTTAAAAAGGTTTTATTTAGCAAGACAATGTATTCAGGCAACTTTAGCTAAGCAAAAATGAAGATGGAGGCAGCCTTTTGCATCTACTTAATTAAACTAAACATAGTTTTTCCCAATTTAAAGACAAGAGAGCTTAATTACATGATGTCAGAAAACATGTCTATTTATTTATTTTTATTTTTTAGTGTCAGGAATGGTGGTGGTGGTGGACCCAAAATGCAGGAGACCAGGCTTTCTGGCAGAACTAAGGACAAAAAACAAGACAAAACTAAACTGTAAATCCATGAACCAAGAAGAAAACAAAAAGATGACAACAGAAAACCAGACTCTGTTTAGTGACTGAAACCAGTAAAGACTGCGACAAAGGGAAACACAAAACCAGAGAAGTGTAAACAAAAATAATATAACTAAAGCACAAAAACTAAACCCAGCGAGAAGGAGGGTCTAAGGGCAGAGATGCCAGTTTAGCTTAATCTGTTCAGTTTAGTTTAGTTAACAACCAGCTATTGTTTACACTTTTATGACTGACTTTATGTTCTCTATATAAATACAGGTGTGAAGCCCATTGAGACAACCATGGATGTGATATTGGACTATATGAATAAAACTGATTTGAGTTGAATTCAAATAAAATTTGTGGGCACTAAGATTTGTGACAACCACCAACAAATTGTTCAAGTGTCTTCCGGTAAAGCACATTACTTGTGTCACCTATTTTGTAGAGAGGAAATATATTTTGGTCTAAACTTTCTTGCTTGAAAAAACAAAGTCTAAATTTCCATCTGTCTTCTTGATTTATTTAGATTTAGGTATGATGGTAAAACATAAATTTAAATCCAGAAAAACAGGCTTCTGTGCAGGCCTCCACATGTTCCAGAAACAGTGTGATGTAACGGAGTCCCTGCAAAGCAGAAATGCAGAGCAGCTGCAAAACAAGGCAGCTTTACTTTCAAACATTAAAACATTTCCAAGTGCTGAGCAACATTAAACTTAAAGCAAATAAAATATTTAGGTGTTCAGTATTACTGCAGCTATTTCTTTTGTTGGAATTTTCCAAAAACACTTAAGTTTAAGAAAGGATTCATGATTGTTTATTTATTTAACATTATTATTTTTGCGGCAAATGTGCCACTATATACATAAAAATCAACTGAATATTTCTTTCTATAGAAGTTATAGAGCACACTTGTTGAGGCAAAACAATATCAAGCTCTGAAATTTAGTGTTTATCTTCAGAATAATTTAATTAGCAATGTCTTCATCTTTAAGATAGGCGTTAAAAGTTATACAACATTCTCAGACATTATAAAACTTCTCTGCAATTAGTAGGAATCAGCTTGTCTTAGCTGGACTGATTGCTTTAACTTTCACTTATTCCCACCTCGCGTGTCTGCACCTCTTTTGAAGTTCCCTCATTAGCAGATTTGCTTTTCTGAGAAAAATAAAAATCTCGTATAAGTTTTGCTTGTTTTTGTCTAAATGTAACTGCATACATCATTTTGGACTTGTAGCCTCTATAATTGAGGGAAATTGTAGAAACTCAAAGCTCACAACGTTTTATATTGCATACATGAAAAGAAAAACTGCATCCTTAATTTGATTAAACTATGCATTATATACACATATTAAACTCTTTATAAAATTTAAAAAAAATTGACATGCATACGTGTAACACATTTTGAAATCAAGTGGAGATGTTAGCACACAGACACACCAACAACATAATACTTTTACACAACGAAGAGTTTAATCATCAGGTTGTGAAAAATAGTGCTAAAAAATAACAAATTATTCTAACTTTCCTGGTTTTCTTGTAGTTTTTTCCCCAAATTGACAACTCTGCAAACTAGCTTGTCTTGTAGGCTTAAAAAAAATAACAAAATCAGCTTGTAGTTATGGATATACATTAACCAAACTTCTTTGTACGAAAGGAAACAATTAATCCCAAAATGTGGCCTGTCTTGTTGCAGTCGCATCTTATAAACTCCTTGATGCTCAACAGGTGTAAAACCATTTTTACGTGTTGAATTAATGTGCCTCTTGTGTTTCTTACCACATCTAAAGACAGGGTAAGTACAAAAAAGTACTTTGAATTGGCTTTTAACTTATTGTATGTTTCACGGTTTTAACCATGTGTAACAAGATAGTAAAACTACCTTAGAAATACAGTGGAAAAAGTGCTTCATAGTACTCAACATATCTTGAAGAATTTGTATTCATATAGTACTTATTTGGTACTTTATTGTGATTTTCATGGTATTTACTATTAATGAGAAGAGAGTAAGTACACAGAGAAAGTACCATTTGACGTATGTGAAATGTACATGTTAAGTTATAGTGCTTTTCAACAAAAGTGCCATTTAATTACCACCTAAATACCTTGTAAGTACTGTACTGTAAAAGAAAGTGTAACTTCTTTGTTTTTATTCCCTGACATATGTATTTTTGCGGTACCTTTATCCTTTCATACTTATCTTATACTTACAGTTCATTTGATTGAAAGATGTAAACATTTTCTTTTTTTTACAAAACCACTAGGTTACACATTTGAAACAGTTTTGAACTGATTTATTTTACCAACATGATAGTAAATTATAGTATAAATAATAATGTAGAAAGCATGTAATATTTTTGTTGCACTTTCTTCTGTACCTGTGCTTTGCACCCAATGAACATGTTCATTAACAATTAAATATATTTTAATAATGTAATCACAGAAGGCATGTGCTCCATTTTGCAGCCTCTTCGTTAGTTTGACCAGTTCTTCTTAATTGAGCCATGTTTTCTCATTAAGTCAAATTTTGTTTAAGTTTTAGGTATTTTGATAGAATATTCTAATTACCGTATAGAAAGGTTTTATTGAAAAATAAATTCTTCTATTTGCCTGTGCGTGTATTGTACAGCTCAAAAATAGTGATACAATGTTGTTTACATTAATATTATCTTTATTTACATAAATTGTCAACCTTCAAATTAGATGACAAAACATCTGATAAATGCATTTTATTCTTTTTTTTTAAAGAAAATATAGGACTTATAATTTTGGCAACACACCCACAAAAACATACACAACATAATAATTCTATAGAACTAGGGTTTCAGTCACCATTTTGTAAACGTGGATTTTTTACATAAAAAAGGACAAATATTGTATTTTACAAGCTAATCCAGTCAAACAACAGAAGGCAAAAAGGTTAAAGTTACAGCCACTCAATCAAGCGTACATCAGTTCATTGACTTTTGTAAACATAAAAGCACAAAGAAAACTATAAATATCTACAAAAATATTATTTACATATTTACTTTTTTGACCATTTAGACGTTTGAGTTATTCTCTTACAGTTTTTTTTCCTTCAAAGTGACGGCTGTGCCAAAGATTCTGTCCCAGTGGCTGAAAAAGGGAGCAAAGTTAGTGCTGGGCTTCTGGTGATGCATGTCGTGAGCTGGTGCGCCACCCAGCAAACCAAAAGGCACCACATGGTTCAGGGTCCATGGCAGGTCATAGCCAATGTGGTCCTCCACCGACATCCAGATGCTGAAGATGGTCATGCACCAAATGGTCAGAGGATGACACTTTAAAAGAATGGGGTCCAGGTTGCTCCAGAACCCCACTGCCATCAGTTCTGGGATGCTGAGCTGCTCTGTGGACCAAGAGAATGGCGCCATGTATTCGTGGTGCACTGCATGAATCCACCGATAAAGCTGTGGCTGCTTATGGTGTATGTAGTGCCAGATGTAGTATTGAGCGTCAAAGAGGAGAAGTGCAGCCAGTCCGTCTACAAAAAGCTCATACATTGTGGGAGCTTCTTGTGGCAGCGCTGGTGTGGGTAGAATGAACATGCCAATTGACACAGCTGGTAAAACAAAGAAGAGGTGGTTATATAGAGCTGTTAGGAAGCTCTTAACCATCATTCCCATGGTTGGCTGTCTCTCAGGCTGGATCTTGTACTGGTGAAACAAAGGCACTCTTTCACCCAACAGGTCTAGAACCGCAAAAGGTACACTGAAGAACAGGTAGCTGGAAAAAGCAAGGATGACGATGAAAAAAGGAGAAGAGATGAGAGGCATGTGATGAAAAAGGAGGTAATCCCAGAGGGGCTGCAGGAGACGGTCTGAAGCCTGGGAGGGCAAGTCATGCAGAGGAAGCTCAGTGATGTTCAGCATCTTGTTGTGTGGCCACTTGAGGCTGCTGCTGCTGCTGCTGCTGCTGCTGCAAGGCTTGTGATCCAAAGCAGGGTCCGGCTTTATATAGCTTGGTGGAATTCAACTAAAGGGACTTTGCTCTCGATCAAACAGATCAGCAGATTTTATTCCAACTCCAGCCCAGTGTCTGCAAAACAGAACTTCACAAGATTACCCGCACCGGAGAGCGTTGTGTCTGAGACTCAGCTAAATAATAAGCTGGCAAATAAAAGATTTGGGGAAACTGTGCCAGTCAGACCAAAAAAAAAAAGCTCTTTTCCCCCGTGTTAATTGTGTTGTTTACCCTGAATGCAATCTGCATGATCAATAAATATCTAGTCTAAAAGTATTTCTTAGAAATACTTATCCTCCTGGTGCAATACTTGATGAAATTTAATAACAGACATGATGCATTAATAATCTGACATATTTTTTCAGATAAAAAATAATTTTTATTTAATCTTACAACTCACGTAAAGGAAGAATCCATTATAAATAAATCAGATAAATATATCAGAACTTTTGTTCAGAATGTCAACATCAGCTTGTAGGAGTTTAGAACATTCCTTCCTTTGGAACAGCTTGGACTTTGTGTTCATGTCATAGAGCTTTTTCAGTAACTTCTTTAGCTGCAGGCCCCTCTAAAACTGTGTGTACATTTAATTCAGAATTTGTCTTGGAATAATTGAAAACTCATGAATACACCAGCATTAGTCTTTTATTTTCAAAACTTTTTGTTTTGTTTGGAGACTATCTTCTTTTATGACAATGGACTGTATTATGTGACTCTAAAGAGCAATTCCACTTCAATCAACAATTTTCTTTATATTTTTCACCTTTCTCAAACACAGTATTGGTATTTCCGGTTGTAAAGCATTGTCCTTTGTCCGCACCCACACAGCACATCATGCATCGGGGTCATTGGGAGGTCAGGAACCTTGACCAAGAACACGTCAACATTTTTGTGTCAACGGCTTTACCTTCTGAGCAAAAGTCATCCAAAATCAGATGACGTTTCACCAGTTATGCAAAATGCTCCATTTCAAATGAAGAAACACAAGTTCAAATCATGATACTACTGCCAAAATTTACAAAAAAGTTGATATTTTTCCTAGTTCAACATTTATTTTCAGGGTTTTTTTCCCGTTTATCAAGATTTTTTTTTTCCCAGCAAGACATTTATTTTTTCAAACTAATCAAGTTGCAGCTTTGAGAAATGTTTTGCTTTCAGCTCTGTCGTCTACACTGCAGATCATTAATGTAACTGTGGAGTACATGCCCTCCATTCTAAATATCTTCTTCACACCTTTTTGCAGCCAAATATAATTATTGAAACATCTAAACTTAAGCAGGTTTTTTGCCATAGTCAGAAAATATGTTAATGATAAACTGGCCTAGATAGTGTTTTCTTGTATCCCTACTCTATGTTACTACAAAATACAAAGTGTGATATTGTAATCAACATTATTCACCTGCTTCTTCTCAATAAAATAGAAACTTCACATGAGGTACTGTAATTTAGTACTGGTACTGAATTTTATCTATTAAAATAGCGTTTTTGGTAAGAAAAAAATAAATAAACAATTTGAAATCAGGTAAAGAATAAAAGCTGAGTCTGATGCTGAGAATTATTTCAAAGTTGCTGAATAAAGCCTGTATTCATAATCAGGGGTTTGAGTTTGTTTGGCTCAGACTTCAAGAGACGCTGAAGTGTTTTTGAGTCAGATCAGACAGTCTCTTAATAATGTGTAAACCTTTGAACAGAAAAGCTCCATCTCATCTCCATGAGCTTACAGTTTTATACTTTTCAAACTGAACATTTTGTTCTCAGTTTGCAGGATTATAAGTGATTCCTAGAGTCTAGAATGAGGGCAGAGCTCCTCTTTTGTGGAATCAACTCTGTTATATTATGGTTGTCAGACACAATCTCTACATTTATGGCTAAACTTTAAAACCTCCCTCTTTGATAAAGCTCAGGTAATGATGGCACAGGTGAGCCTTAAGCAATGCTTTCAGTTTTGTTGATAAAGGCTTTGCCTACTGAGAGTCGTTCCAGAAATATTTATGGACAGACTTTAAAAATCACTACTAAAATAGTTTTTGGTGTTTTTAACACGTTTTTGAATTTTTCTTATAATGAAGGAAATAAATAAAAGAATTGAGATTAAAGCTGCGTTTCTGAGTATTTCTTTTTTCAAATCGTGATGGATCAGGAGTAGATGAAAACCCACGGTTTGAAAAAGCTCATGTTTGTGCATCTGCCATGGGCTGGCCAAAGTCTCCCTTCTCCTCTGATGCATCATCCACTTGCAGACAAATAGATCCAATAACATCTTCATTTTCCTCATCCCGGCAGCCATCTGGCTCAAAACTGTACAGCTGGACAGCTCAAAAATTCCTCAGACATTGTTTGTCTTCTTCTATGTTGCACCTACAAACATTTGTTGTTTTAACAGACACCATGGTGACTTTAAGTTTGCCCATCTTCATTATTTTCTCTCAGGGCACTTAGCAACATTATGTTTAGTAACAGATACTCCAGTGGTTTTATCACTGACTGCTCTTTGTTCACCGTTTGCTGCAATTCCTAACATCCTTTTGGTTTTTTTTAAAGGTTTTCCACAGATTTGAGTTTGTCCACCTTCATTGTGTTTTCTTGTTGCAGTTACTGACATCTTTTGTCATAAAACAGATGTTCCAAAGATAGTGACCATGTCCTCATGTTTTTTTTTTCCATTGCAGTTACTTGACTGTATCATATGTGTACAACAAATGCACAGTCACTTTGCTTTCATCTGGTCCCAAACTGCATTATTTTGTCCTGAAACAGATAATCCATGAGTTTTGCATTTCTCTGCTTTCGTTTCTCTCATTGCTGCAGCTACTAAACCTGCCAGTTCATTTTACAACAGATGTTCCAGTATTATTTTTGTCTCTTTCCTGTCCTCTCAGACCCCAACTGATCACAAGAAGTGGTTTCCCCTACCATGTCTGTTTCTGCTTTTTCCTAATCTTCCATTTAGGAGTTTTTACTCTCCATTCTTGCCTTTTATTTTCTCAGAACTGAAATTGCTCTGAAAACTCTTAAGTGCAAACATTGCACCACTTAATAGGATGGCTTTCTACTGTTAAGATAATCTAAATGTTCTGTTACGGTCTGGCCTGAACTCAGTTATTTGAATCATAATTAATAAAGCTCTGTCTGATGTTTTTTTTTACTTTACATGCAGAGTTCTGGAAAAAATCTAGGTAATAAACTGACATTTTTTAAAAACACTAAAGTTGATTACAGAATAGACAAAATACACTGAATGATCAAGAGGAAATGCTTTATTTTCAGTCATGCATTCAGTCTCATTCCAAAGGCACCAGTGTTCTACCTAATAGATGATTGGAGGATGACCTGATGAGAAAATCATTCAATTAAAAGTATAATTATGGCATCATATTGATTGTTGACAAAATAAAACCCGGGCAGATTTCTTCTTTAAGAGTTACTTCTTCTCACTGGATGCCTTCTTTGAAACCGTTTTGTTGGTGTTGGCATATTTTTTTTTATCATTTCTGTGGAGAGAATAAAATCATACCGTCAGGCACCAGAGGCTATTTTCAAGCCAATCTCATCCCCATTTAAAATTCTAGATTTGATATGTACCTGCTCATTTTTGATTTGTTTCTGCATCCCAGTCCTCCCTCCCAGTGGTTGGTGCGCATGCCTCTTGTCATCATGCTCCCACAGGTGACACACGGCTTTCCGTTGCCATATGGCTGCAAAACGACATGTGACAAATTAATTACTTTTCTTTATCGGATGAGCTTGATTCCAAAAAATGCAAAAGTGTCTCAGATGGTCCACCTGTTCTTTGGCACAGAAGCCACAGAGCATCCTTGTAGCAAGCTCCATGGGGTGGTCCTGATTCTCATCGTGGCACACATCGCAGGGGTAAGCCCGGCCGCAGCAAGGAAACCTGAAATCAAGCTTTTAAATAGCTCTCAAACTTTTACATCCAATAATAAACCTATCACATGAGAGAAGTCACACCTCAACCAGCGATGGCTCTGTTTGTAATGTTTGCACGTTCCTTTGTCTGGCAGTGGCTTCCCCTTTTGTACGGCTGGATCCCTCATGCTCTTGTAGTTAACAGCAGTAGAACCTGGACAGACATAAAAAAAAACAGGGAAAAAAATTACATCATTTATGCTTTGTTTTTATGTACACCCGCTTTGTTTTCTAATGTTTTACACAAACAATTAATATAAACAATGGGTATGGTTTAAGCTAGCTAAATGAAGAACATAAACATTACATTTCCCCTTAACAGATTTTGTAAACAATAAGCTAAGTTATTGTGGTTTTTAAAAATAAGACAATTTAGTAGAAGTAAAAATAAGAGTCTTTTCCCAAATTCTATTATGATGTTTAGATTTTTCACAGACTTCAGTGTTTTAGCTTGGTTTACAAAAAAAAAAAACAGAGTTGACACAGTGTGCATTGTTATGTTTTTATTTTAAAGTAAAAAAAGAAAAAGCTTGTGAGCTTGGAATCGAATAAAGCCAAATAAACAAGACTGTCATTCAATTAAATATTATGTCTGTATACATAAAACCTTGGAAATGACTAAGAAAGTATTTCCTCAAGTCTGGCTGTAAAGCCAAGTGGGCCAGCCTAGGTGGCGTGAGATTTCAAGCCCCGACTAATCCATCTGGAACCTGGTGTATGTGGGCTATTACCCCTTTCACTTCAAATTTGAGATTGATTTGACTCCAGTTTCTGTTTCTGGAAACGCTGACGGCTGTCCCCACATTATTGGCCTACATAATACTCCTCACTGGTAAAGAATTAACATCCATATTAATGGACACTAATGTACATTGGCATGTGTGTATACATTGCCAAAAAAAAAAGCCAAGTCTTGTGCTTTTTTTGATCATATTAACTGATAAGCCCTTGCTCAAATGTGTTTGATTAGGTCAGGGGTCTGCGGAGCCATGAGTGGCTCTTTGGCTTTGAAATTCTAATGCTTTGAATAAAAAAGTTAACTGAGGTTAATAAATTAGTTAACTGAGGTGATCTTTTTTTTACTAAAATAAACTGTCTTTTATTTATTTATTTTTTCTAGCACTGACATTCCATTAAATTGAGAGAAAATGTGTCTTACCTTTCCTCCAAAATACACCCCTAGCCCTAAGTTAAATAAAATTAAACAAAATGATGGTTAAAAGGTCTATTCTATTGTCAGAGCTGTTTAATACTGGAATACATTTAAAAGGCATTTTCCAGTCTTTTGCTGCACACTGGGGTTGAGTTACTATTTCAAGGCAAAGTACTTAAAGGTATATAATTTTATTACAATTATAATTGCAAGTAAATCTGCTGCAGCCGGAGGCTCTTCTTTGACACAGCGAGCATTTTATTTTGAAAGGAACTTGTATGTGCTTCTGTCAGAAGTCAAAGAAGTTAAAATGGTTTTATATAGAAAAATATAACATTGTTATAATTAAATTACTGTAAATATTCTGTATATTTCTGTATATAAATATTTCTGTATAAAAATATTTTTCTGAAGAGTGAAGTGAGACTTTGTGACTCTTGCTTGGTTCTTGTCTGTTAGAAGTTGTCCAAATGTCTCTTTTAGCATTAATTGTTGCAGACCCCTGGATTAGGTGTAGCTGCCATATTGTTTCATGTAAAAATCTGCAAATGTTTACTAAATAACACAAAAATACTTTTTAGAAATACTTTTGCCTTAGCCTGAATGTTTATTCTTAATAATATGGAACAATGTAGTAAGTATTCAGAGGTTGAATTAATGTAATTTTTAAAATGGGCCAAAACATACATTTGAGATGCAAAATAGTGGGTATAAAACACACAAAAGTCTATTATTTCTGTGCTGAACGTCATTTCAGATAATATTATGTCAGACAAACTGTGAGTAATCCGACTCCACACTCTCCTCCTTTTAATCCAACTGGGGCAGTCTCTGTGTCGTGAAATCTTAAGCCTAGCCTGATCCATTTGGAAGCAAATGTAACTGGGCTCTGACCTGCTTTGTTAGAGGTGTGAGGCTGAATGTACTGAAATCTTGTGCTTTCAGCCAGAATGCTGAGCTTGCTGTGACAATGTTCACAACTAAGCTCCCTTGTTTGTCCATAGATAAGATTCTGGGGAATAACAAAGAGAGTTTTCTTAGGTTAGTGATTTTTAAAATCTAGTTTATGTTGTGTCTGCATTTCCTTCTTGTGTCACCTCCACAGCCATCTCTTGAGAGCAAGTGAGGCATCCCACGATGAGCTCACAGTCCCGAAGTATGAGATCAGCAGGAGTGGTGTTGTGGAGGTCTAGATAGCCCAGGACATCACAGTAATGGTGGAGCAGGCAGGGCCTGAATGCAGCATTTATGCTTGCATTGCACTTTTCACACTGAGCTGCACACGGTATCCTTCCAGTGAGTGTCAGGTCTGCAATCACCTTACACCTGCAGACAGAACAAAAGCAGAAAATTGTCAAGCCTCATATCAAAGAGTCGGATCCAACACAACTGTTTTTTTTTTCTTACCGATTACACTGCAAGCTAACAGTTATCTGCTGAGCTACTAAAGTGGCAGTGTTCTCTCCCAGGGTCAGTCCCAGAAGCTTCACCTCTGTTCCTTTGCGAGGGTCACTGATCTTTATGTTTTCCACCAATCGGCTTGCCTCTTCTTGTTGTTGATCTTCCTCAAAACACTGACCTTCCCACTGCAATGACTGCTCTTGATTTGCCAGTTCTCCATCTTCTGCATTGCACACGTCTTCATCTGAATGTGCAGCAGCAAAGTCAGATTCTTGGCCAGACTTTTCACATATCTGCTGGAGCTCCTGATAGGGTATAAACTGTAGTCCAGCTTTTTGTAAATCAACATCCTTTTTTAACTGCAATGAAAAGATAATTTCAAAAAAAGAGGATTATTTGCATGTTGCCTTTTCTATACTACATTTACTAGATAAACACAGATTGGCGTCTCACTTGTCTGGCTCCTTCAGTGAACAGTCTTTCCAGGCTGCGATCCAGCCAGCGAAGAAAAGGCCGGAAAAGCAGCTCGACCTTTCCCAGCAGCTGATTGGTCGCATGCTTTGCTTGAAGCCACTCTATGGATGTGTCTTGAACATGTCTGCATATCATCACATTGATTGAAACAAATACGACAGCAGCTGATGCAGATGACACAGACAGAAAATTGCATTTGCTCTTACTTTGCCATTACTGGTGGCAGTTCCTGGTCCAAAGGTATTACCAGGATGAAAACCTGTGAGAGCATTTATCCGGGTGATGAGGGATTATATTTCTTGCCACATTAAACTCATAATGCACAGAAGGAACTAGACATGATTATAAAACTGTGGTATTTACCTCAAGAGGGTAGTTATCTGGGAAGCTCACCATTATGTCAATTTCTTTCAGATCAAAAGGCTGCAAACAAAAAAAAAAACAAAAAAAACAAAGTGAGTTAAATAACAGTATGTTGAAAAGGTAACTCATTAAACTTTTTATAAATTAATCTAAAAAAGAACCAGAATAGGTCAAAAGTTATTACAAAATTTAATGCCCCCCCCCATTTTTGTGTTAAATAATTTTATGTTTGTCTATTAACAAGCGCAACTGTCAGTTACTTTTTTTTCACTACAATCAAGCTCAGTTTGATCAGATAAAGAGGTTTGCCATCATCTATTAAAACTATGCTATGTATTATTCAAAAGAGGATGTGTGAGTGCATTTTTACACATAAGTTAGTTAAGAAAGGAGGTAGGACAGTTTTTTTTACCCAGTCTGGATCAGTAGCCTCAACAGTCATCCTGTAATACGTCACTTTGCCATCACTGCGTTCCTGAACAATCAGCTGCTCTTTAGGAAATCGTTTCTGCAGCTGCTTGATCTCCGTGTCTCGCAGCTGGTTGGCCTTCTCTTCTGTCACATCACAGAGCTTCACTTCCTGGGGGCCACTGCGGTGGGATACTGGAGGGCACCTTGGGGCGGCTTTGGTGGGGTTGCCATGAGCCAGCATGACATCCTTAGGAGGGAACTGGAGTGGATGCCAGAAGCGACATCGTTCCTCCATAGCGCAGTGACCTGAGAGATAATAACGACAAGGGCGACGGGTGGCAGAGACAGACGTCCTGGAGCTGCTTGACAGCTGGCTGTCCTCATGTTCACCTACACCTCGGGGGTCTGAACGTCCTGCACCCAACTGGCCAGGCGCTCCACCAACTTGTTTATTAAAAGCTGTGGTGTTATCGCTTGTGTGGAGGAATTTGCATTTCTTCCCATAATTGCAGTGTCGTCCTTGGGAGAAGAAGCGGCACACCTGCTGGGATTGAGGAACTGGTTTAGACTCAGCCATCTCTCCTGCAGCACTCTCCATCTTCAGGGCCTGAAAGCAAAACACATTTCTATCTGACTCACTGAAAACTGATTACACTTCTCCTTTTATTTGAATCATCAGCAGAATATATTCAGATTGAAACAGAAAACGGTTACAAAGTGGAAATAATAAAATCTAAAATGTGTTCTTTGAAAAATTTCCCTTGAACTTTGAAGCTGTTAAAAGCCACACCTGAGGTGGGAGGGAAAAATTTCAAAGGCCTCACGTAACAAAGATTTTTAGGTTATTTTTGGTAAAAACAAACAAACACAAACTTCATTAGAAGTTGCTACCAACCCAACTTTTTGTTGCCGTTGTCTGCTTTGGAAATAAGAAAAATCTTTCAAACTATCTGTAAAGTTGGCCCACTTGATGAGCTACTAAGATAAATAAAAGACACGTTTGTGTTAAGACTTAATTACCTCCAATGTCTACGGAGATCAACTATAGCTTTACTCGCGTTAGTGGGTCCAGGACGTTTAAAAAGAAGGTAAATAAATATGAGGCGGATCGGCTAACAGAACGCTGCTACATGCTAAAAAAAAAATAAGCTAGGAGCACCACTTTCTAAAGGTTTTATCTGCTTCTTAGTTAAAACGTCAAAGTTTCAGTGTTTCACGACTTTACCTTTTCTCCTACTGACAATGACGACACAAACGAGTAAATCAATAACTATTTTATTTGTTTTAATTTTGGGATCATTTCTTTGTTGGTGTAGTGTAACGTTAGTGTGCCATGCACGCCCTCTAGTGGCTTGGCGGTCGATTACACGCACACATACATACATACATACATACATACATACATACATACATACATACA